>CP068008.1:1200000-1800000 GCA_015708445.2 Clitopilus hobsonii
CTCGGGATAACCAATTCATGAAATGCGTCGCTCAAGCAGTCTGATCTCTTGCTACGCCATCGCACTTCCATTAGCATCCGTGAGCCCCTGCTGATCCGATCGCGTTACTTTTCAATGAGTTCTGACGTTGCTCCACATGAAGCGGTCCACTTTTTATAACGACAGAGTTGTTACCAAGCTTTCCACGAATACCCATTCATATGTACGAACACCACCACCATCCCCAGCTTCGTTTCCGCACCAAAACTAGTGATAGTACCCATGCAAGCACCAATACGTATAATGTTTGATTCGAGACAACATTGTCTGTTTTCCTGCGACATGGCGTACATTGTGTGCAGACTCTCTCAACAGAGTCCTACGAAGTTCCCTTGGAGCAATTCCTTCCATTATGATGAAGCTACAATAGTCCGAGCCATTCTTGGTGTAGTGAATTTGCCCAAAGGCATACAACACACATCGTCCATCGATTTATCAGAGAAGTCAGAATTTGGCGAAAATCATCTCTCTATCACCCTTGGTGGGTGGAGGTCGAAGCAGAAGGATCAAGGATGAAGTCGCGTTAGATTGGGGCTATTGCACGGATTACGCATGTGACTCTCCCAACATCGGGTTCGTAGCCTTGACGTGGCAGAGGAACTTGCGGAGGAAGGACTGTTGAAGGCGAAGGAGGGGTGGCTCGGAGTGCATCTTGAGCTACGTTGACCTGCTTGTAGCGCCAATGTACAAAAACGTACGTTCACATAGTCGAGCCGACTACGTGAGTGCTGCTAGTGGGTGCCACTGGGGAGTTTGTTGCACGTCGCATTAACGGGGTGAGTAGACCTCGCGTCGATTATTTTGTGTAGCGCGAGGGTGTGCGTGCGACCTGCCCATTGGACCGTCGAAGAGCTGATCAATGTAGTCCACCGAAGGAGGTCGTTGGGCCTCAAGGATCGTGTCCAATACCTCTTTCGCGGTTTCAAAACTACCTTTGCATCGCTCCGCCAGCTCAGGCACAAATCGGTGCCAAATGGGCCTCCTTGACAGCTCGCTCTTCAGAAATCTCTCAATGTCAATCCTTTGACTGATGGTGTTACCCAGATCGACGCGGAGGCAATGTTTCCTAACACCACGAGAGTTGAGATATTCCTTGATATTGGCTCTTGGCCTGCTGGTGATCAAAATCCGCATATGAGGGAAATTGATTGCGATTGAGGCAAGAGCGTGCAGGATCTCCAATTGAACTGCGTTTCTTCTCGACTCATGTTCATGGGATAAGCAAGCATCTAGGCCATCAATGATGATGACGCGTGGACGAAAAACGCCAGCACCTTGGTTGGGCGTGAGGGGTTTGGCGATTAGCCTGATTAACTGATGGGAAAGGGGTTTTTCGCATATATCTGGCTCTGCGGCGAGCACGCGGTATATGGAATGCATGGTCGAGGGAGCGAGGTTGAACAGCTGCTGGACCAGGAATTGGGCTAAGAATTTGGCGTCTTGGCCCGAAGATGTAGCCGAGAACGCGATTCGTCCTCCTAGGCGACCGCATTGCTGTAAGTAGTCCCCGATTGTTCTCGCGACAACGCTCTTGCCTGAGCCAGCTGGTCCCGCCAACCAGAAGATAGGACTGGGTGCTTCACGACGAGCAGCCCATACTTTAATGACGTGGATGACTTCCTTGCGGGTGGTTGGATGGCAGGGAGGGATGCGACACATCCCCACGATCGTGCGGAAGGCTTCCGTTTGTTCAGGCGGAAGCATAGGGACAATTGGGGCCGGCCCACTTGAGTGGTAGAAGTTGTTGATCCGTACGTGGTTTTTGACACGGCTCCTCTTGTTTTGTAGAGATTGCCGTTGCTGGTCAACCTGCAGCCAGAGACCGTCACATCACGAGAATGGTCGAGCATTGATGTGTTCGTCATTGTGGAAGGTTGAAGAGCTGACCAAGTAGCCGAAGGGGTATTGATAATAAACGTAGCACAAGGCATGTTTTCATCTATTAGGATTAGACTCGGGCGCCTCATCACCATGTCGCTGGTTGCTCCTGGGTGATGGCTCTCAACAATGTATGCCAACTCAACTCGTATCTGACAAGAAGATTGTCGTCCCAGCCAGGAATGCCGCGGAGGCCACCTCTGTCGCCTCTTGCAAAAGAAATTCCAGGCTGGGACAATAATCTTCAGTCAGGACGGGAAGGTTTGGAATACTTTTGCAAACCTTGCTCGACCCACTGCTTCCCAGTCATCAGTCAGGGTTCTACAGAACCTGAAGCATCAGGTTTAAAAGAGCACCACACGATAGTGATACAGCATCACCAGCGCCTCAGCCACTGCAGTTCAGAGTGCGTCGAGGAACGGGGTGTCAGGCAGACAGCATTCCCCTATCTCGAATCTGGTGGTGGGCAATTGCACCGTCACGATCATCGCAATGGGTGGTTCCATAAATGTCAGCAAGTCTGGAAGTGCATCGGCAGAAGGGTGCAAAGGTGTGCTTGAAAGCGTGGCCAATCCAAGGAGAACCTGCAACCGAGTCCACAGGTGATATTCCGAACAAGGTCTCTGTGCTTGAGCGTTCGAAGCGAGCAGCAAATCCGGCCGACGCTTCTTGATTTGCTACCACCATCATCCGACCGTGGGAACTCGTCCCTCCTGCACTAGGTCGTCCCCATACACTACCTCAACCACTCTTTAATAGACATCGCTACACACAGAGATCCCGCCATGATCTCATTGCGTGTCCTACTTATTAAATTCCTTTTAATCGACATCGATTTGTCTCTTATCGGGCAAGATCGCGACTGGGGCGTGGTCTACCCAACATCGCTCTGCAGGAGGCGGGTAGGGTCTGTTTACGACTCTAATCCTCAAGATACTCCTGGGCGGACCCTTCTTCTCATGTTAGCCCGGTTGTAACTGCACACTATGACTGGCCATGCTCTGCTTCGCGCAGATCCGAAAGGAGCGCAACCTGAAGACACTGCGACAAGATGTAGGGGCCACTACCAAGGGTCGACTCGCAGCCGGATGGGTGCCCAGTTGTGGAATATTAGGTGTGGGGGTCTGAGGTCGGGAGTGGTGCACGAGAGGGGGAGTGTTTTGTAGGCGTGGGTCCAGGACCTGAACTGCAAGAGATCGCAGAGTCACTCTTTTCAATTCTCCAGCAATGTACTCTTAGGAGGTTCATCCCGCACGCTATACTTCTACGAGGTCGTCCTTGCACGACACCAGCTATTCAGTTTACTGACAGTTGGAAGCGTCGGCGCCCAAGCGCAGGGCAGGCTAGCTCATCAAACCCGGAGAATGGGGTGGGACTCCTCTGGAATCCGGTGACTTTCGAGTTGTTGAGGGCGGTTGGTGTTACATGCTGATGAGAGGGTAGTAATTAGGTCAATAATGCCCTCGCGGGACTGCGTACGGGCGCCCAGATTTTTTGTGTATTTTGTTTAGTCTAAAATACATAGAGCCCCTGCGGGGCTCTTTGGATCTCAAAAAAAAAAAAAAAAAAGCAGCAAATCCGGTCATCGTCACACTTGTCCAAGTAGTCACTTCAAGAGTCACCCCATCACTGCCAGTGGTAGGACTCGGGGCCAAGGCTATCGATAAAGACTTCTCGACCCCTTTGAACCAAGACTTCAAGAGCAAGGGGCTCCTACTCAGGTGCTTGAGTGCCGCTATCATCAATAGTGCATGCTTCACGCTGACTTGCCTGCCAATTTGGACGTGGCAATCACAGACGACTCGGATGGAGTCTGACTTGATGTTAATCCTTGAAGGCCTGAATGGTCCTTGAGAGCTTTACTTTGCTCATCTGTTATCAACCCTGGCACTATCAACCTCAGCAGCTCTCCTTTCTCCTCCGTAGCAGGGTTATCTTCCTCTATATATCAACGCTGGTATGTCAAGGTAAGTTTTGTCCACGAATCCAATTTATGCTGCGATTAAAGACTGCCACACAAGACAGGGCGATGGGTCACTCCCTCTAATCACAATACAGGTAGCTACCTCTAGTTCACAACCTCGAAGAGACAGGGAAAGTCGTTGTGAACCTAGCAGGTTATGCATAAGAGATCAACTCCTACGATCTTCAAACTATCGAAGAATTCACAGAAGAATCCCGTTATAACGAGGGTTACCCCTCAAGGAACCTGTTTGGTCTAATACGCACCACTCCGGTATTGGCCCAGCGGGAGAACTCTTAGCGAGTGGAATCGAATCTGCCTTCGATCTTCCTTATGTTGGCAAAAAAAACTGGTTGAGCATCCTTCAGTAAGGAATTTATGGCCAGTCAATTCACCAGACACTCTGACTAAGTACGTGCTTCTCATTTTTGGACGTGGTTTATATCTCATGTCAGTTGTCCACTCGCAGATTCAGAGACGCTGCTGTTTGGAGACTAAGACGCGTCACTTGCAGAGTAGGCGCTCAAACAACGGGAAGAGCAAGGTCTACCCATCGTGCATGGCATCTGTTAAAGGATTTGGGGACAGGGACAAAGGCACCCCGATTTGAGGTGTTCATTGTGGTAGGTAATCATTCCGCTCCTCTGTCGTCTGGATACTCAACCCTTTCATCCTAGAACGGAGCAATGCGCCCTTAATCTCCCCAAGACAACCATCTTGGTATCGTTTCTCAAGTCTTTGCTCCTCTTCACCGCGAGTACAAGATATACCAACGTCGTTCTGCATTGGTGCAGAGCGAAAGGCGACAGTGTCACTTGTGTCACCAAACCCTTTCAAAGCCGCCTTCCATTGACCTAGGCTATTTCGATTCCTGGTAGTCATCCGTGGAGCTATCAGGGCCGCCCAGTAGTTCGTTGCTACTCCAACTACCTGTCTTGGGACCCGATCTACACTGAGGGTGCTCAAGGTTGAGGACAAGTGGTCGACGCTTCGGTGATGGTGAGTTTCTCTACTGTGAGCGAAGGATCCTGGCACTTTTGACTGACACTTCCGACTTTAGCCCTTCGTACTGCTGTATCTGCGCGTGTCATATTTCTGGTCTATGTGACTACTGAGTGAACATCAGACCCATCCAAAGACAGCTAGAAAAATAGATAGCCAGGATGCACAAATGTTCCAATTTGATAGTCTCGGGAAATCCATAGGGCCGGGTTCTTGGCATAAATAGTTACCTCGATCGAGTCGCCGATTAATCCGACGCGAAGTCAAGGGCCTGTATTCTCGGCGTTGATCACGGCCAAGTGCTTATTTGCACGTTCTTGCTCGTCAGCTCTTCAGGGTTGACAGTGATAGATTTTCAGGTGCTCTTGAGCTGGCAAGGCCTCCGGGTGAATACGGGAGACTAAACTGAGCTAAGAAAGATAGTAGGCATGATAACAAGTCATTTCAACGTAAAACCTGTATCAACGGCGGCAAAGTTGAGTACGGATCAGCTCGGCGAAAGAAGCGGACACAGCCACTTAACGTGAGGAAAGTTTTCCAGTCATAAACCAATGACGCCTTTAACTCGAGGTTGTAGAGATAGCCCAATACATTACTCCATCCCCCAAAAAAACCATCCTCTCCACCGTTTGGAACGGTTAGCTAGTTGGATATCATGCTGAATAGGCAAGGTCGGTCGTTCTGCTCCTTTTATTCTGAGTTCGGCTCGTGAATCAAATATCATGTATCTCCAGCACCTCGGATGTTACGGTCATTGGCCCAGGCCAAGTCTTCTCTGTCCCGGCCTCATTCACATGTCAGCAGGGCTGCTGCCCAAGCCGTTCTGGCAAGGAGGTCGCTGGCCACTCAACCTGGATCATCGAGTGAACAGTCCAATGCCGCTTCCGCTGTAAGTCACCGTGCTGGAAAGCGTTTACCTCGTCTAACAGATTTCTCCGAAAGGCACCCGAACCGTCTGCATACAAGGACACGAAATGGAAGAAGTTCGTCCAGTTCTTGGGTTATTCAACGCTCGCTGTTGTTACCATTGGTGGCGGATCCTTCTACTATATCACCCAACGTGAAAAGCACCCAGGTGCACAGCTGCCCCCAGACAGCTCGAAGAAGACACTCGTGGTTCTCGGTAGTGGGTGGGGCGCAACCAGTTTGTTGAAGAACATCGACACCTCGGAATACAATGTGGTATGTACTGGCGAGTCCTTCCTCGGTATTGCACCATTTTGACTGTCAACGCGCTTAATTTAGATCGTCATCAGCCCGAAGAACTTCTTCCTATTCACTCCACTTCTACCAAGTGTGGCTGTTGGAACTTTGAGCCCTCGCTCAATTATTCAACCCACTCGTTATATTACCCGTCACAAGGAGCGAGCGGTCACCGTTATCGAAGCCGATGCTCAGGCCATTGATGTGAGTGAAATACGCCAAAAATAGAACACCACTCTAACATCATGCATTAGCCTGTCAGCAAAACAGTTACATTCACCGGTATGACTGGATAACAGAACAAAAAAGGCTGAAAAGACTGATTGATCTTCCAGATACCTCCCCTGTCAAAGGAAGTGTATCGCAAACCACCATCCCCTATGATTATCTTGTCATGGCTGTTGGTGCGGAAGTGCAGACTTTCGGAATTCCGGGAGTCCAAGAACACGCCTGCTTCATGAAGGAGCTCCATGACGCCGAAAAGGTATGTACACATCGACCTTTCAAATGATTGGGTCCCGTGGCTAACGGCGTAATTACCTGCTATCAGATGCAAAGCCGGTTCATGGATTGTGAGTATCCAAACTTGCTGCTGATTCTGAGGTTTTGTGGTTCTTACATTGTGATAAAGGTGTCGAGTCAGCTGCATTCCCGGGACAGTCCGATGAGGAGGTAGAGAGGTTATTGCATATGGTACGCCGGTCTTTCGATTTGACAAGACAAGACATCTGAGTGAACGTGTGTCAGGTTGTCGTCGGTGGAGGACCCACTGGTATCGAACTCAGGTATGCTATTACAACCCTCCGTTTATCATGCCATATTTACCTTATTCAGTGGCGAACTACATGATTTCCTGGAAGATGATCTCAAGTCGTGGTATCCTGAATTAGCAGGCAAGGTCAAGATCACCCTGGTTGAAGCCCTTCCCTCCGTGTTGCCGATGTTCAGCAAGCAGCTCATCGACTACACCGAGTCGACTTTCAAGGAGAGTAAGATCAACATCATGACCAAGACCATGGTGAAGGAGGTCAAGGAGAACAGTGTTGTCCTTCAGCTCCCTGATAAGACTATGGCTGATGTCCCCTGTGGCATGGTTGTCTGGGCTGGTGTATGTGCTTCGCTATCTCCCGAAAAGCGAAAAGAATGGTTACTGACCTCTGACTCTCTAGGGTAACAAAGGTCGCAAGGTCTCTGCTGACTTGATGGCGCAGCTTGGTGAACACCAGAAGAACAGGCGAGGCATCACCGTCGACGGTACTTGCAATTCTCCTTCTGACTACCCCAACCCCCTAACACCCATTGCACAGACCACCTCCGGGTTGCTGGCGCAGATGGCTCCATCTTCGCCATTGGCGACTGCACGGCAACATCCTACGCCCCAACCGCCCAAGTTGCCTCTCAACAAGGAGCTTACCTCGCCCGTGTCTTCGCACAAGTAGCGAAGAAGACCGCTCTTGACTCCAAGCTTGCCGAACTCGAGGCTAAGCAGTATGTCGATACTGCTGGCCCGGAAGAGAAGAAGCAAATTGAGCAAGACGTCGATAACGTCAAGAAGGGCCTTGCTAAGGTTAAGCTGAGGCCATTCCACTACTCTCACCAGGGTTCTTTGGCGTACGTATCCCATTTGTTCACCTCCACCGTTGTTGTCAAGTTACTTACGCCGGTGCTCCATCTGTAGATACATTGGATCCGAGAAGGCAATTGCTGACTTGCCTTTCATGAACGGCAATGTGGGTTCTCTTACTCGATATCAGATACAGCACAAATAACTTAAATAACGTCGTTTTTTTTTCGGTACCAGATTGCTACAGGAGGCGTCGCAACGTTCCTTTTCTGGCGCAGTGCATACCTTAGCACATTGTTCTCTCTTCGCAACCGCACGCTGGTTGCCACTGACTGGCTCAAAGTTAAAGTGTTCGGCCGGTATGTCGTTTTTCCTTGGCTCCCAACGAGATGAACCGTTACTGACTTTGGGTTGCAGGGACGTATCCAGAGACTGAACAAAATTATCATTTCTCTGCCCGATAGAACAAGAGCCTACTGTTCGGATGGTGGAACTTACCTGCATAGACTTTCTGAGTATAATATCCTCGATTTTATTCATTTTAACACTCCTTAGACTTACTTTTCTCTTCCTTTTAAACACACATGATTAGACTATTAGACACCTTTGCGAGTTTTGCTTAATCTACCTTCAAGACGAACTGTGTTTCGGCCGCGATAAGCAGATGCATGAGGTCTAGGCAGTGCCTCTTTCTAAAGCTTGAAGGAATATCTCAAGGGCAGATTGTCCCATCTGGCCTTTACGTGCGAACTTCGTGGCGGTTCGACAGCTGTTCGTCCTTTGAGCAAGCATTGTTCAAATGGAATTGTACTTAATCAAGGGCTCTATAGATCAGCGGTTTGAGCATCAGCTCAGATTTGAAGTGATCGAACGGGTGCGAATCCGAGGAGCCTACTAAGGTGGATGATTGAACTGCATGAGGAATTTTTGGAGCCAGAGGGGACCAGAAGGAAGGCGGTGGGCTACGCTGACCAAGTGGCTGATGGATGTATTTCGTGCAACAGGAAGGCTCTCACAAGAATGCAAGGGTTATGATGTTAGTGGCGACCTCTGAGCAAATGAAAGTGTCGTTCGGGCGAAGTACCCTCGATTTTATTCACATTGCCACCGCTTCTATTTACCTCTCCCTTTCTTCGTGATTTCACAACACAATTAATATATTAGACGCATTCCGACTCTCCGACTCCTTCCTGCTTCAGATACTTCCGTCATGAGCTATTTTTACGACCATGACGATACTTCGTGCGCAAGGCGAGGTCTCGCGCACGGAACAGGACGATGTATGGACGCTTTAACTCCCAAAGTCTCCCATGGCATAGAGGCTTCGTGGTGAGAACATCGGGTGCGGTTCCGCAGTCTCCCTGAGCAAGACGACCGCGATCTCGTTCAAGAGTAGGAGCTTGTCTTTATTTTCGAGTTTGTTGAGCAAGTGTGAATTTACTATCTTCACACCACAGTTCATAGATGATTGCAGAACGATCTGAATCCGACATCTTGAAGGTTGCTGCTAAAGGCATTTCCCGAATGAAGGTAATAGCCTCGAAACCAAACAAACAAACTTCCGCAACAGACGCGTTGTTCCGCCTCGTGTTGTTCATCTGACCCGCCGCCATACCTTTTCTTTGTCCAATCCAGTCCGGCTATCGTGTGATCAAGCATGCAATACAACGCCATTGTCGATAAGATAGAGAAGGAGCCTCCTCATATGGCGAAGGACTAACCTTGGAGCCACATCGTTCAGGACAAAAGGACCTTCCTAGATGGTTAAACTTGACAACAAGACCACGACATAGGCTCCATAAAATTTCGTGGAAGCTTCTCATTTCGGGGTCCTTACATTAATGAGAGCAAGCCAAAGGGAGAAAACAGCCTCTTCGGTTGTCACCCGACAACAAAGATTGCTATCTCTTTCCAAAGGTGGAATATTTTTGCAATAAGAAATCAACGGATAAACTAGGTATGTTCAACGATCGTCTCTTTGCTGTGATTTGAACCCTTTTTGACGTTCTTGGAGGTTAAAATTTAGAAATTTTGCAAAGACTTTGCCGGAGCAAGAAGGAAAATAGGATTGATCGGAACGATCGAGAGAATGCGGTATCCGGGCCTCGCGCCAGACTCGTGTTCTCTCACTGTCCCGTTCTGGTCCCCGCCTTGCATCGGCGCAAATTTATATAGGAACCATGCCAGCCTGCATTCTACCCCACATCCGCTCGATTGGCAATTTTACTTTCACGCGCCCGAAAGCTATAAGCCTCCGACTTGGACTCTTGCGGTTGTCTTCCAGTCCCCTTCCCCTCTGCCACTCATCTCTTCCTCTCTTCTCCTCTTTCTCTTCACTTTCTTCACTCTTTCTTCACCATGGCAGAGATCTCACCCGTCAGCTTCAGCCCTGAAATCGCAGCTGTGAAGCCTCAGCTAACTTCAGCCGGCGCAGCGCATCTCGTATTCCATGTCGTTCTTTTCATACTTGCTTTCATTGGCATCTTTGCACTCTTTCGACTTCCTCGTGCTCTTGCACGCTTCTGGCGTGTGGCAGAATGGACATCTGGCCATATCCTCTACCATACATCCGATCATGCCCCTCGACCTCTTCCCAAACGAACAATCTTGACCAGGAATGTATCCACCAATCGCACCATCGTCGCAGAGTACCCCGAGTCTACGGATGATTCACACACTCTTTATTCATACGCGAAGAAGGCTGAAGGGAGGATCGATGATGACCCTAAGGCTCTTAACCTTCATTATCCCCCTCACATCACCTCGGTGCCTCGTCTTTTCCGTCGGTTCTTGGCTCCCCACCGCCTCAGGATTGCGCCCAACTACTCGATCGGACAGGGTATCATCGTTATCCTCTGGTTTTCGTTGATGCTGTATGCCGGCCTATACAAGTCAAGCCCCTTCTCGGATCCTGTTCGAGCTGGCTGGGTCTCAGTGGCTCAGATTCCCTTCGTCATCGCCTTGGCCACCAAGAACAACATCCTCGGTCACCTTTTGGGCTTCACCTACGAGAAGGTACGACCTTAATCCACACTTTGAAGATTACTTATTGACTCCCTTTTAGTTGAACTTCCTTCACAGATTCATCGGACGACTGGTCGTCATTGCTGCGAACGTTCATAGCTTGGGTTACAGTTCGTACATTTATCACTTCGTAGCATTCTGCTTCTGACCAGCATTCCTCAGTCTACAAATGGGCTCAAGCCGGCACGATCAACGCAACCCTCCAGTCACCTCACATCTACTGGGGTCTCATCTCATTGATCGCATTGGACTGCATGGCCCTCTTCTCCATTTCATGGATGCGTCAACGTTTCTACAACGTTTTCATTGCCACCCATGTCAGTGGTATGGCCCTTGCCCTTGCAGGAGTACGTAGTCTCCCTCTCCCTCTCTCTCTTCATACTAACTTACCGACCTTGTAGCTATGGATGCACAAGCCCTCCATGATGCCCTACGTCATCTGCGCCCTCGCCATCTTCGGCCTCGACTACGTCCTCCGCATCACCAAGACCCGCTTTGCCACCGCTCTCTTCCGTCCTCTCCACGACCTCGACTCAACCCGCATTGAGATTCCTCACCTTAACGGTGGCTGGCGTGCTGGTCAGCACGTCCGTATCCGAGTTCTCTCCATGCGTATGGGCTACTGGGGTTGGACTGAAGTTCATCCCTTCACCATTGCTAGCGTCAGCAAGACTCACGAGGGATTAGTATTGATCGCGAAGAAGTCGGGTGATTGGACGAACAAGTTGTTCGATATGGCGAGGACTGGTGGATTCACGGAGGCTGGAATCGGAAGGAATGCATTGGTTATGGTTGAAGGTCCCTACGGTGGTCCTGGTCATGCTATGTTCACTTCCTATTCTGGCGCAGTCTTCATCGCAGGTGGAAGTGGTATCACATTCGCCCTTTCCACAATTCAAGACATCATCAATGAAGACCTCAAAGGCCGTTCTCGCGTGAAGGACATCACTCTCGTCTGGATCGTCCAGAACCCCGCCGCCGTCAACCCTCTTCTTCCACTCTTCGCATCCATGATCCAATCTAGCATCTACACCCCCGTCCATATCTTCGTCCATTACACACGCGCTGGTACTCCTTCCAAGCTCCCCCTCTCACCTCCTGGGTTCTCGTTGTCTGCTGGCAGACCAAAGCTTGGGAAGGTGCTTGAGGACGCTATTGGTAGGACATGTTCTTTGGGTAGCGGTGCCAAGGATTCGCAGAAGATCAATGGTGTCCTCGTTGGCGCCTGTGGTCCTTCTGGTCTGGTGGACGACGTGAGTGAGGCGGTCGGCCTTGTTGACCCATCGAGGAGAGATCAGGTTGGAGGCATCGAGATGCACGAGGAGTAAGTCATCTATCTTGTTCGTGATAAGAGACTGGTGCTAACCTATTGTTCACAGAGTATTCGGGTGGTAGCTGGGCTACCCCAAGTTGGAACAAACGTATCTATTCCTATATATCGAACAAACATCAAACATCACGACAAACAGTATCCCAACTAGAAGCAATCAGTCACGAATCCCCTGTATGACATACGTAGCACATAGAGCGTCTACAAAGTAGACAGGTCCAACGAAGTCAAATTGTATCATCATTCTCGTTGATTTTTTGGACTGATGCTTTGAAAAAAATCGAACTTCTCATTCGGTAAGTAGGACTCTAACGTAACGATGGCCTCAGCGTCTCTGCTCAGGCGGCCTGCTTCACCAGTGCCTGTTCGGCCATATCGTAAAGCTGGTCCCTGTCACCAGACTCGTCGACCAAGCTTCGGAATTTACTCCCTGGATCCTTCAGAAGCTCAGTCGGTGGGCCAAACTCAACCTGACGAGTGCTTAGCCAGCATTCACCGAGATAGCCATGGGTACTTACCAATCGTCCAGCGTCCAGTACCATCTAGTTATTATGGTCACTAGAGGCCTCATACAGAGTGGGTAACACTCACAATCTTGTCTGCATCCATAATGGTATGTAATCTGTGAGCGATTGTGATGACGGTGACATTTCCGCGTAGTTCATTACGGAGGGAGGATTGAATAATCGAATCGGTCTTGTAGTCTGCATATTTTATGAGATAAACGAGTCTTGGTGGAGAGCCACTGTGATCAAACCTATAGCAGAGGTAGCTGGACCGCGTCATCAAGTCAGAGGCTGGTATTTACGAAGTCGTCGGTCAACTTACCTTCATCCAAGATTAGCAGCTTGCTGCCTCGTACGATCGCCCGAGCCAGCGCTATAATTTGACGTTGCCCAACAGAGAGATTGCCACCTTGGCTAGCGATTGGGCTATCCAGCGTCAGGCGACCCTCCCCAATTTCATTCTGAAGAGCAAAGAGACCAGCAGCCCGAAGAGCGTCGTTCAAAGTCGCATCGTCGTATTGGTCAAAGGGGTCAAGATTTTGCCTCAGCGATCCGCTGAGTAGCTCGGGCTAGGAAGAACGTCAGAATTATAGAGCCCAGGTCGGAGCGCAGAGTTCTACCCACAATCTGGGGAATAATAGTGACGTTCGCCCTCAATGTATCCAGGTTTACCAATTTCGTGTCTATGCCGTCGTACGTAATATGACCATCCGTGGGTATGCATCGAAGAAGGGAGAGCGTCAAGGAGCTCTGGGATGTCGGTGTCAGCCAGCGTTGAAATCTTTGGATAAATTACGAACCTTTCCGGAACCTGTTCTGCCGACTGATGATTTTGAGTACTCAGAAAAGGTTCCAGGAAACCGCTGTTGCTCACCAACACCTATTCGTTCCCCGGACTTGGCATGGAACGACAGACCATGTAGTACCTGAGGACCGTCGCGAGAGTATCTAGCCGAGAGGTTCTCGACGTGGAGCTCGCCGCTAGCTGGCCAATATGCGGGAGGCAAGCCATCTTTGGTGGCTTTTGGCTCTTGCTCAATTTCAACGTAGCGATGAATACGTTCCAAGCTTTATTGTGTGAGTGGGTACTCTGGGTTTCGTATTGTTTCAACATACCTGTTGGCTTCGGATGGTATTAGTGATGGACGCAAGAGCACAGAAATTGATGGTGTAACATACCTTCGACTTCAAATTGATTCCCCACTCTTACCCAAGCCAAGATCGATTCGCTGAATCCGACTACGCTAAGTTGAGCGAAGTTACTGCTGTTCAAAAGTAGTCATTGGCCTTACCTGCCATGCTAATAGAAAAACCGGTGTCAAGGGCCGACATGCTCTTAGCATAGATCAGGAGCGCTGCTAGCCCAGATGCAAATAGGCCGCCAATAGCATCGACACGGATACCGATCCATTGGTTCAGGTTGTAAAACGTTCTCGCCGTGCGAGTATGGCGGTTAATCTTCTGAAAACTTTTCACTTTGAAGAATTCCTGGGCTCCATAAGCACGCAAGGATGCTGTCAAAGCATCAGCATCAATCATAAGATAATCAACCAATAACTAACTCAAGCCGGTAATTGCAGCTCCAAAACTGCCGGGAGGGCATTTCTTCAACTGCTATTCAAATTGGGCACCAAGACACACTCACTGTCCGAGTACCGGTGCTTTGGCATTGGACATCTCTCTCCTCACCGACAGCTGTGCCTTAACGTAGATCTGGCCACACCAACCTCCGATCAATAACACCAGGACGCTTGGGAGGAGGAACGACGGCGTGAAGAAAACAACTGCGATCAATTTGACAACCATGCTGATGGTTATATCTGTTATCCACCAGAGGTAGACCGCTACCGGGCCGTCAACTGGGAAGTATTAGTACAAGCCAACCTCCCGCTAATCGGCAACTGACCGGTCCTGATATCCTGCGTACAACGTGTCAAGACGCGTGAGATGGGTGTAGTATCGATCCATCTGAGCCATTATGAGCGTTTTTCATGGGCTGTGTGACAACACATTACCTCAATGTGGTCCCGAGCACGGATTGCACCAGGTTTCGGTGAATGCTTCGTGAGGCCCTAAGGACGCCATACATATATATCGTGTAGGAAATACATGACAACAGGATGCCAGATAAGAGCATCAGCGCTTAAGCATCGTCAGACGTAGCTCAGAAATTCGACGTTGGACTCACCATATGTGCCCAAATAGCTGACCAATAGAAATAACGATTCATGAGATAATCAGTCAGAAGGCCAGAATGAACGGCTCACTATGTGACATCAACTTCAGCAGGGTTATGCCTCTCATACTGTGATGCCCAGTATCCCAAATACCAGGTTTCAAGAGACCCGAGAAGACTGAGAGAAATTAAACCAAGAATCACTGAGGGATAAAAAAGCGATGGCCTGTTTCCCGCAAGCCCACGAAAGTAAAGCATGACTGAGGCAAAATTAGCTTAGAAAGGATATCTTCGGTAACATACTTACAGGCTGCCACGCTGATATGCCCTTCGGCAATTTCTTCCTCTGCCATCAACTTCCCGTCTGCGTCCTTCACTAGAACAGGAAGGGGAGGCCGGGGATCCTCCTGGGAGTCTAAAAGGTCTTCAATTATTTCTTCATCGTCAATCAACTCCTCTGTGGATTTGGCTTCAAGAGCTTGTTCACGGACAAACCCGCCTGTGGCGACTGAGACACAAAAAGAAGCTATCGGGCGAGTTATCGCAACATTATGTGTCTCCAAGTTTTCCTTCGTTAATGACCTTTGGGTGCTATATTCTGCTTGAGACATACCACGAGTAACACTGTACGCCCACGAATAAGGTCGCCTCTGAAACATTTGTTGACAATCCATTTGGCGGTATGAACACTGCGAAACGGGAGATCTGTTGTGGAACATATTTCTCACGATTAAGCAGACGCACTCTAAAGCAGCAAGAATGTCGTCCAGAAGTAAGATTTCGGCCAGAGAGTAGACAGCACGAGCTAACGTCAAGCGAGCCTTCTGTCCGCCGCTCAACGTTAGGCCTTTTTCTCCGACTTCTGTGGCATCCCCTGCTTCGAAGATCTCTAGATCTTGTTCAAGGGAGCACTGATAGAGAACCTTCTTATATCGGTTTTCATCGTATGGTGTTCCGAATAGGATATTATTCTGAAGGTATATTAGTAGGTGATGATATGTGCCTGCACTCATGGGCGCACCTTGATAGTCTCGTTCAATACCCAAGATTCTTGGGCGGCATATGCTACACCGTGACCTCGTGGGAGATTATACCAAGACTGGGGACTTGATGGAAGGAAATGCATCTCGCCTGCCTCTTTGTCAGCTCATGGTTCAAGATATAGAGCTAAACGCGTACCGAGTAGCGCCATCAAGAGAGAAGTCTTCCCAGATCCAGTCGGGCCTATGATCAAGTTGATGCGTCCAGACTTGAAGATCAACTCATCTGGTACTCGAAGGGAAAAATTCCGTTGTGACGGATTGGAGAAACCACTGTTTGACCAGGTGAAAGTGGCATCACCGAAACCAATGTTCTTGTCATCGAGCGGTGTGGCGTTGGATGGAGGTATATTCAGGCCAGAGTATTGGTCCAGCAGCTCGGTCTGTGTCTCGAAGGTCAGCCGAAACATCCACCGACAGACAACTTAAAGCTCCTTACATTATGCAAGAAGTCGTTTACACGGTCCAAGGATACCTTGCCGGTCACGGCCTGAGTCAGGGAATAATAGATTACTTGAAGTTGATCTTTAAGCAGGTCGAAGACTGCCATAGAGCTGAAGACCTTGGCTGTGCTAAGCTGTCCTCCTTGAAGCACCGTCTAAGTTATCTGTATTGAGCTTTGAGGCGCGCAGATGAAGAAGAGCACGCACACTACAAATCCGGTTAGCTTTCAAGGACAAAAGTAGTGCCAAGGACATACTAGCAAGCAAATGTAACGAGCATCGTTATGAGGGGAATTACGAACCTAATCATGAAGACTCCTGTTAGCGCTATCATAGGTAGGCATATTCGAGACTCACTTCAAATTACCATTGATCAATTCCAGCATCTCCTTCTTCCATAGCCATCTCAGTTCCTCCTCGCGCTTCTCGCAGATACGCTCTGTTGACCTCTTTTCCCAGCCAAAAAGCTTGATCATACGCACAACATTCAGAGCTAAGTTGGTCAATAACGGCGCAGGATCCAATTGAGGAACGCGATACACACTTTCAGTGACAAGTTGGACGCGACTATCAGTGTGTTTTAGCCTCTCCGATTGAATGCGCTGGGTACTGTTTGCGACGATGCCTGTGATCGGGAAAAGCAAGAGAATGGTGGCGAAACCTGCGAAAGCGCTGAGGGAAATTCTAGTCAAGCGCACCTCGGAGAAGCGTATCAATAGCTTACCTCCAACCAAGGATAGCATAAAGGAAGATCGTCGAAAGCGCAATTTGAAGAGGAGTCTGAACAATGACGAAAAGGAAGCTCCTTGAATCAAGGATATTTTTCATATCCGTCGTGACCAAATTATTGATCTTGCCAAGGAGATTCCCTGCAGGCAATTGGCTTTTCTCTCCGATTTGAGAGCCATCCATAGTACTGCTTGCTGTGGATTCTATTTTCGATGTAGCACTCTGAGTCGCCGAACTTGAATCCTCCAAAATAGCAGCGTCCTCTGTCGATGGGTGAACGGTCAATGTTTCGGTAGCCACCGAAGCCGACAGACTCTGGGAGTTTTCTTGCTCTGCCTCCAGAAGGCTCTGGCCATTGGCAGCATTCATTGCCGATAGGCTCTTCGGATCAACCTCAGCCTTCAGCCGAATGCGTAGGGAATGCTCGAAGATGAGATGGGTGATAATACATTCAGCCCGAGCCATTGTACGTGTCTGAGGATATGAATCAGAAACCGCCATCGCCGCTCAAGAACGAGGAAGGACGAACCCCAATGAAAACATACCACTGCCAGACAATGGAGTTGGTCATAGGGCCAATGAACAGGCAACATATCCAAACCCAGGGCTTGTATGTAGCTCCTTGTCCGCCCGTTTCAAGGTAGCTGTGCTACGTTCAGTTCTGAGATATTGTAGTCAAGAGGACGAACTTTACGGACTTTAGCAGCTGCTTGATACCAATTGGGGCTGTAAAGCTTGCAAATGATTGTATGATAAGCATTGCTGAGAGAATCATGTATTCACGGCGGAAGACCCGCATGAGTCCCCAGAAGATGTGTCGCCTATCGCCGCGCCTAAAAGCGTCAAGATGCTACTGAGGCATGAGTATACTGTAATGCTGATAGACAAAGAATCTGCTTACTGGTAGAGCATTTTCGGTGAGATACTTCGCATTATCGTAGTCGGCGAGAGGTGGTAATAAATCATAGGGTAGATGAGGTATCCGGTAAGCCAGGAAGACGGTGGAGTCCAGAAACGAATATACAGCGAGCGACAGGATCGAGGCCGTTTGCTCCGTATTAGGGTTATCCGAAGGGTTCTACAAGTACTTGAGTATCAGGATTACACGATACTGAGGAGAGAACGTGCCCACCTTGGGGTCAACGGGAACATATTGACGCGGAATGAGTAAAGGAATGGCAATCGCATTGACAAACAGTACTGCTATCTTGATCCATAGAAATTTGCTTTCAGCATCGTCAAGTGGTTGCTGGTTGAAGGTTGCAAGGGGAAGTAGGTCGCGATATGCGAAAGCCGTAAAAAAGGAGAAATTTATAGTGTTGAGATGCCTGATGACGAGAACACTTTGTTTCCTGCCCAAAATGGTCGACAATGCAGCGAGCAATAATGCGTATGCCTGAAAAATAGGGTCTCTGAGTATGGCATAGTCATGTCACATAATGGGTGGTGTGTACAAAACAAACGCAGTGGGAACCTGCAATGAGGACGTTCTCCGATAGATTCGTTTCCCGCCAACGAAGGAGAACGAGCGATTGAACGGAAAGACCGGACAAGACGCAGGAGCCAACAAGGCGCATAACCCTGAAGGCAAATATGGTGTTTCCTCCGTGCTCTTTGACATGCTCCGACCACTTGCGGTGGATACATGTGGAGGTGGTGGTATCGTCAACTACGTCGGTATTGTCTGTCGCATCAATGACAGTGCTGGGGGAGTTGAGCCCAGATCGGAATTTCTCGACTGTTCTCCAAACGCCCTGCAGCGCGATGAGTGTCACAGAAAATAGGGTGATACAGACCGGAACGGTCAGAGATGGGTCAAATGAGCTTCAAACAAAATGTTAGGACGCGATTGACGCGTAGTTTATTGAAAGGAACACACCTGTGCTTCGGCTCAATCAGTTGCATTAAAACCTGAGAGTCCCATGTAGAGAAACGCGCCGTAGACTGGGAAGGTATAGAGGTCATTTCCTCTCAGAAAGGTCAGCGACAATGGATTGCCACTACTCCCTTTAAATAACATAAAAGACTGTTATAAAGGTATTAATATTGAGCTTTAGCCTGAAATTGACTGGATCGGGTGACGGGACCTAGTTTCGGTGCCGTTCGGGTGCACTTACTTTCCAGAATCCATCGCTGTTCGCCAAAGGATTTTGGGCATGTGGTTGTGGTATATCCCGAACCACGCGGGAAACTACCTGAATGTCCCTGATGACTCGAGACCTCATTTCAAGACCCGCCCCCTCTGCATGGCCTCGACTCGACTCGACCCGATTCAAGGTGTTGGAGCAAAATCCCTTGCAAACTGTTCACCCCGGTAGCGGACGAACCCGATGAAGTACGGTGAAAAATGAAGGAGGGCGAAGAGAGTTCTCTTGGTCAGGCACTTGGCAAGGAGGGCAGGTTCGCTGAGGTTGGACTTGGAAGAAGTGCAGTGGTCATGTTTAAGGGCGTCCAGCGGCGGTTGGGGGCTACTCTGATGCAGTGACCGTCGCAGGACCTGGATCCCTCTCAACTTCATCAAGAAAGACCTCAAAGGCCGTTCACGCCAAGAACATCACCCTTGTCGAGATCACTCAGAACTCCTCCGTCTTCTGCCACCTTCGAGTTGAAGGAAATACGCGGTATTATCCTCAATGTTACATCCCTATACAACTCCTACATTCGCCATAGCTTCCGCTGTTGTTTCCCCGTTCTCCTCATCTTCCACCAGCCAAAGTTTGGAAAACCTGAGAGCGCGTCGCCAGGTCGGAGAGTGAGCTAGGGGTTCACAGACGGCCAACTGTGCTCTCGTCAGGAACTCTAGTGAGTTCAATGGAAAACGTTGGCGAGGCTGGCAGCGTCGTGAAGTCGAACAGAAGTAAGCCTCATACACCTGTAAAGCCATAGTTTTGCACGGAGCACACACATAGCGTCTGCGCTCTGGCTAGTTCCAACGAAATTAAACACCACTGTAACTTTGGGATATTCGCCAGTGCTTTCCAACGATTATGATGAATGTTCATCTTATCGAATGGTGTAAAGGAAGAACAAATGAGTCCGTAGAACAAATGAGTCCGAGTCCGTAGAGTAAATGGGTCCGTAGAACAAATGAGTCCGTATCAGACGATAAACGCGATTTCATGAACTGTCCGAGCTTTCTTCAGAACCTCACTAGGTACGACCGGCTTGTTTGACCATCTCGTAAAGCAGGTCCCGGTCACCAGATTCGTCTACCAAACTTCTCAATTTACCCTCCGGATCCTTCAGAAGCTCACTCGGTGGGCCGAACTCGACCTGAAAGGTATGATCAGCCATTGGACCCGAAGTTGGCCGAGTGATACTCACCAAGCGCCCAGCATCCAGCACCATCTAGATGTCGACATGAGTCGCTTCTTAGAAGAGATGCGGGGAGAACTCACGATCTTATCGGCGTCCATTATGGTCTGTAGCCTATGCGCGATAGTGATGAGGGTGACATCCCCACGGAGCTCATTGCGGAGGGAGGATTGGATAATGGAATCCGTCCTGAAGTCTGATTTTCGCACGAGTTGAGCAGGTTTCATCATCGGCCAACAGGAATTATCATACCAATTGCAGATGTAGCTGAAGAAACATCAGGTTAGAAAGTTCAAATGGAGGGTCGCTCGCTAGCTCACCTTCATCCAGAATCAATAACTTGCTGCCACGGACGATCGCACGAGCAAGAGCGATAATCTGTCGTTGGCCAACAGAAAGATTACCTCCTGCACTAGCAATCGCGCTGTCCAGGGTTAGACGACCCTCGGTCATCTCACTTTGAAGAGCAAAGAGGCCGGCTGCTCGAAGAGCGTCATTAAGAGTTGCATCGTCATACTGATCAAACGGATCCAGATTTTCCCTCAGTGAGCCACTGAGTAGTTCCGGCTACGAAAAATGTCAGCTTCACGAGTCCGAGTCATGAGGTGAGGGCGTACAATCTGGGGAATGATGGTAATGTTCGACCTGAGTGCATTGAGATTCACAGATTTTGTATCCATCCCATCATATACCACATGACCCTCTGTGGGTATGCATCGAAGAAGGGAAAGCGTCAAAGAGCTCTGAAATATCAACGTGAGTTCGAAAACCGAATCTATGGACCGGATCGCATACTTTGCCAGAACCGGTTCTACCAACTGATGAAATTCCTTGAGCAACCAGAACGAGCGTAGCATGAAATGATGGAAGTCGCTCACCAACACCTATTCGTTCCCCAGACTTGATGTGGAACGACAAATCATGCAGTACACGGGGACCATCGCGAGAGTACCTAGCCGAGAGGTTCTCGACATGCAGCTCGCCACTTGCGGGCCAGAATGCTGGGGGTACGCCTTCTTTGGTGGCCTTTGGTTCTTGCTCGATCTCGATGTACGCCTGAATACGTTCCAAGCTTCCTGGTGTCAGTCCGTGGCAGGTGCCCTACGTAATGATCGCGTACCTATTGGCTTGGAGGGCGTAAATGTTGGATGAAGGAACTGACAGATAGGTGATTGGACTTACCCTCAACCTCGAATGCATTCAGCATTCTTACCCACCACAGTGTCAATGCACTGAATCCAACTTCAGATTAAGTTAGCTGAGTCCCCTCTCCCCTGGGGCCTGAATGAATTTACCTGCCATGTTGATGGAAAAGCCGGTGTTAAGAGCTGAACCTGTTTTGCCATAGATAAGAACTGCTGCTAGTCCAGATGCAAAAAGCCCGCCAATAGCATCCACGCGAATGGAGACCCATCGATTCAGGTTGTAAACAGTCCTGGCCGCCCGAGTATAACGATTGATTTTCAGGTAGCTCTGAGCTTTGAAAGAATCTTCGGCTCCATAGGCTCGCAAAGAAGCTAATGATGGATCAGTAATAGGTTGACTGGGCTTGACCGAACACTGACTCAACCCCGCGATTGCTGCTCCGAAGCTGTTCAAATAGCATCCTGAGAATCATGGAATATTGGAGGAGATAAAACCGAACTAACTGCCCGATTACTGGCGCTTTTGCGTTGGACATCTCTCTTTTCACGGATAACTGTGCCTTCATGTAGACTTGACCGCACCATCCTCCTACCAAGGCCGTTACAATACCAGGAAGGAGGAACGATGGCGTCAGGGCAATAACGGCAATGAATTTCATGACCATGGAGGAGGTGATTTCTGACAGCGACCAGAGGTACATGGCCACCTGACCGTCAACTATCAAAAATCAACATGAGTCGATTTCTCGTGAAACTATAACCGACCTGTTCTGATGTCTTGAGTACAACGAGTCAAGACGCGGGAGATCGGGGTGACGTCGAGCCATCTATAATAGATCAACTATTTGTAGCTAGCCGCCGACGCAACCAAAGACATACCTCAATGTTGTCCCAAGAACAGATTCTACCAGGCTTTGATGAATGCTGCGAGAGGCTCTTAGAACGCCGTACATATATGTCGTATATGAGATACAGTATAGGAAGACACCAGCGAAGACCAATAGCCCTGGAAGTTTGTTAGCCAGAGAGCAACAAACTGGTGACCAAGCTGACCATATACGCTCAAGTAGCTGATGATGAAATGGATTAGCTTCTGATAACAGGCTGGGAGAACTACTTACAAGGCGACATTAACTTCAGCAGGCCCGCGACTCTCGTACTGTGAGGCCCAGTAGCCTAGGTACCAGGTTTGTACTGTCACAAGAACTTGAACAGAAACCAGGCTTAGAATTACGGCGGTGAAGAAGAGTAACGAGTGGTTCCCTCCAAGGCCGCGGAAGTAGAGCATGACTCGGGCAAAATCAGATGGAGCATGGCGATCCGATTGTAAGATACTCACGGGATGGCATACCAACGTGTCCTTCAGCAATCTCCTCCGCTGCAATCAATTTGCCGTCTGCTTCTTTGGCTGGAGCAACAGAAGCAGGCTGGTTTTCCGCCTGCTGTTCCAAAAGGTCTTCAACTTGCTCTTCGTCCTCGATTGATTCCTCTAAGGAAAGATCTTCGAGGGCTTGCTCCTGAGCAACACCGTCTATTCCAACGAAGGCACAGAACGACGCTATCGGACGAATAAGTACAGCATTGTGTGTCTATGCATACGTCCCTTATCGGCAATTTTTCTAAAACGAGATTCGTAGAGGACTTACCACAAGTAACACTGTGCGCCCTTGAAGAAGGTCGCCTTTGAAACATTTCTCAACTATCCACTTGGCCGTATGGACGCTGCAAACATATGTGAGATCATCGACAGGAGAATTTGAGGAGAACACGGACTCTAAAGCTGCAAATACATCGTCCAGAAGAAGAATTTCAGCCACAGAGTAGACGGCACGAGCCAAGGTCAAGCGAGCCTTCTGTCCACCACTCAGAGTAAGACCTTTCTCCCCAACTTCTGTTGCGTCTCCCGCTTCAAAGAGCTGAAGATCCTGTTCGAGGGAACATTGATAGAGAACTTTTTTGTATCTCCTTTCGTCATACGGTGATCCAAAAAGGATGTTATCCTGAAGAGACGCCTTTAACAGATGGTGACCAGTGATTTGTCTACAAAGACGAACCTTGATAGTTTCGTTCAAGACCCAAGATTCTTGGGCAGCGTAGGCTACACCACGACTTCGTGGAAGGTTAAACCAAGCCTGCGGATTTGGTGGTAGGAAATGCATCTCGCCTGCCAGTATGTTAGCTGACGGCTCAAAAGGTGGAGAAGGATATTTACCAAGCAGCGCCATTAGAAGAGAGGTCTTGCCAGAGCCAGTCGGACCAACGATCAGGTTTATCCGACCACGTTTGAACACCAACTCATTTGGTATTCGGAGGGCGAAATCGCGTCGTGACGGAGTGAGAGCGCCATCGAGATTCTTAGACCAAATGAAAGTAGCGTCATGGAATCCAATAATTTCTCCATCAGGAGGCGTGCCACCGAGGATGAGTGAATCCGACTCTGAGTCCACAAACTCGTCGAGAAGTTCGGTCTATGTGCAAAATAGTCAGCAGAAGGTTGGGAGGTTATATACAACCACTCTCACGTTTTGCAGAAAATCGTTCACACGATCCACAGAAACCTTGCCCATTATGGCTTGAGTAAATGTGTAATAGATTACTCCGAGCTGCTCTCGAAGCAAGTCGAAAACCGCCATAGAACTGAAGACTTTTGACGCGCTGAGTTGTTCCTTCTGAAGGAGAGTCTAGATTGGTGTCGATAAGCTTTCTCAGTCCCCAGATGAGTGAGAAGAACGAACGCTAGAGACCGGGTCAAACTTCAAAAAAAAAATGGAGGCGATATTAGGACATACTAGCAAGAGAATGTGATCAGCATTGTAATGATAGGGACAACGAACCTATCAGAAATGCGTTAGTGAGCGTAACGAGCGAAGACATAAAGCCTCACTTCAAATTCCCATTGACCAGTTCCAGCATCTGCTTCTTCCAGAGCCATACCAGTTCTTCCTCACGCTTCTCACCAAGTCGATCTGCCAACTTGCTTTCCCATCCAAAAAGCTTGATCATTCGCACGACGTTCATAGCTAGGGTAGACGATGTTATCAGCTGCACTAAAACGAAGAGACGGTACACACTTTCGGTGACTGTTTGAACACGACTATCAGTGCGCTTCAACCGCTCCTTTTGGACAACTTGAATTTGATTTGCGACGATCCCTGTGATTGGGAACAGCAAGAGAATAGTAGCCAAACCGACAAATGCACTGGGTCGAGATTTTCAGTCAACATCGTCTCAGTAAGGAGCGAAAGGTTACTACCTCCAGCCGAGAATGTCATAGAGGAAGATGGTGGAGAGTGTAATTGAGAGAGGTGTCTCGACGAAACCAAGGATGAAACTTCTCGCATTAATGATGTTCTGCATATCGGTCGTCACCAAATTATTGATCTTGCCAACGAGGTTGCCAGCGGATGAGTGACTCTTTCCTGTCTGACTAGTGTCCTGAGCCGGTGTCGCCGAAGCCTTGCCATCCTTCTTGAGGTTGCGAACTTCTTTGGAGCTCACGCTCGATGAACTTCCTGAGACAGTTGCGTCTGTCGTTGATGAGTACAAGGTCGATGAATCAGTAGCCGCCGAGGCCGAGGCACTATGAGAACTCTCTCCCTGCGTTTCCGAATCGTCCTCTTGTTCATCGGACTCATCGCTTGGGATAGGCGTAGCTGGCGCCGGAGGAGCTTTCACATCGACCTCAGCCTTCATGCGAACACGTAAAGAATGTTCGAAGATTAGCTGGGTGATAATACATTCAGCCCTGACCAATGAACGAGTCTAGAGAAGACATGTCAGAGTTATTCTGGGTCAACGATAATGGCTAAGACGAACCGCAATGAAGATATACCACTGGAAGGCAATGGAGTTCGTCATTGGGCCTAGGAAGAGCCAACTGATCCAAACCCATGGCCTGTAGTGAGCGCCTTCCCCTCCAGTTTCGAGATAGCTGTACGCCAATCAGACGTGACAAACGGAGTAGGGAAATTTACGGACTGCAACAACTGCTTTATCCCAACTGGAGATGCAAAGCTCGCAATGGTTTGAATAATAGCCATCGTTGCAAGTATAATGTATTCACGTCGGAAAACCCGCATGAGACCCCAGAATACGTGTCTTTTGTCGCCACGTCTGAAGGCATCGAGATGCTGAAACAAAAGTCATGGGTATACGACGACATCGAATGGCAAATGAAACACTTACGGGGAGAGCATTGTCAGTGAGATACTTGGCCTCATCATAATCAGCAAGAGGTGGCAGTAAATCAAAGGGTAGGTGGGGAATTCGATACGCCAAGAAAATGATAGAGTCCAAAAACGTGTAAAGGACGAGGGAAAGAATTGACGCTGTTTGTTCAATGTTGGGGTTCTCTGAAGGGTTCTAGTGGAGGTAATTATTAGAAATGATCGTCAAAGGGAGAATACCGGACAACCTTTGGGTCCACAGGAATATATTGACGCGGAACAAGCAGTGGGATTGCAATAGAATTGACGAAAAGCACTGCTATTTTGGCCCAAAGCAGGTTGCCTTCACGGTTGTCGAGTGGTTGTTCATTGAGAGTGGCGAGAGGTAGTAAGTTGCGGAAGGCAAATGCTCCAAAAAAGAAGAGATTTATAGCATTGAGATGCCTAATCGCGACGACACTCCCCTCCCTGCCCAGAATGATGGAGAATACGGCAAGTAGGAGCGCGTATGTCTATAAATATGTCACTAACAAACGTCTCAAATGAATGATAGGCACATACAAAACATGCACACTGGGAAGCCACGATGAGGGAATCCTCTGGCAAGCCAATCTCGAGGACAAGTGATCGAGCGAAAAGACCCAACAAGACGCAGGCACCGACGAGGCGCAGTATTTTGAATGAAAAAATGGTCCTTCCTCCATGTTGCTTGATATGCTCCGACAATCTCTGACGGGTGGACGAAGCAGCAGGGTTGATACTTTCATCCACAGGAAAAACCGCGCCAGAGTTATCACGAGACCGTAGTCTTTTGACTACTTTCCTTACTTCCTGTAGCGCGAAGAAGGCCACAGATAGCACAGTGACGCAGACTGGGATAGCCAAGGAAAGGTCGAGGAAGCTTAGAACGCGACATTAGGACGCGACAAACGCGTAGAACAGTGGGGAGACGTACTTAGAATCGCCATTTAGCTTAGGGGGATGCATCGAGACCTGGAAATTCCATGTAGATGAATGCTCCGTATATTGAGGCGTCGGAGAGCCCATCGTCCCAAGGAAAAGCCAAGGATAGGGAAGATAACCTTGCTTGTGACTCCTTTCTCCGGGGTTGTAGACCGTTTATAAATAAGGTATGAGTCGTTCCGGTTCCGTTTGCGTTTCTATTCAGTCTAAAGCCCCTCGCCCAGGGTTTGGGCACGGGGGTTGCGCCATCGTGGAAAACTATTTCGCATTGCCCACGCGAGTTCCTGCTAAATTGAATGGGATCACCTGCTATCATCTGATGGACACCCCATTACACGGCATTGCGAACCCGCCGTTAGACGACGATGGCGGCGACAAGATGGAGACGGAAGCATGTTCGCCATCATCGACGGTTGACAAATCCCCGCCATGGCATGGAACCTCAACTCAACTCAACTGCCGTAAGACGAAATGGTCAGCAGACAAATTGCTACACCTTCAGGCATGAGTGACCCTACCGTCGAGGTTGTGCTCTGCGATACGGGCAAGGAATTCCTCTAGGACCAGCGGAGAGACGCCACAGAGGAAGATCCTCATACAGTACCGTTTCAAAGTTGGCTCTGTTGCGTCACGCGAGTCGGACTGCAAGCGGCACAAAGTGACAATTCAGCAATTCTACAAGGAAACGGTGGATGAATTATAAGGAAGGCATGGCAGGCGTCAGGAGGATCTTGTGGAGAAGACCAAGAAGACTAAATATCGACCTTGCATCTCAAAATTCCCGTCGCCGCTCTCGTCACTGGTTTCCTCTTTCTACCTTTCTACCCTCGACTTGATCCTTCAGCAGTTATCACAAGACCCTCCCCGACCATTGTGACCTCTTCCTTCCAACGCTGCTGCTGCTGGCCCGCCTGCGATATCACGATGGGCCTGGGGTCGGGCGATTGCGTAGAATTTGGAGATTGAATAATGGCCACATAGCAAGGGCTAGCGGGTTCGGGATGGGAATGGATGGCGTCCTTTTGCCTACTCTGGAATAGCCTTCGCCGCGAGAGGACATCACCTTCGTCAGGATTGTGCTACTTTCCCAGTCGATGTTCAATATTCAGTAGGGAGGTATTTAGTGCCCACAATGACAGACTATATTGCGAGTAGCAGCCAGTTGGTGTATAACCTGCACAGAGCGTCGGTTTTGTCAGCGGATCTCATGATAGTTTGTCTTCGGCTTCAAAGCAACTTCAGAGCGTCCGAAAGTGTTGTCTGATGATTTCGGTGAAGATTCATCTCATTTGGTAGGGTGAGGTGAAATAAGTTGAACTCGTATTCTAATGAAACGACGTAGGCAGTTCAGCAGTCGCAGTGGGCCGCCTATCCGGTTCCCTCAAAATCCTACTATGTAGCTTGTTTAGCCATCTCGTAAAGCAGGTCCCTGTCACTAGATTCATCCACCAGACTTCGCAATTTACTTTCTGGATCTTTCAGAAGCTCACTCGGTGGGCCGAATTCGACCTGAGATGGATATATGATTAGCCGATGGTCTCGGAATACTACGTAAAACACTCACCAAGCGCCCAGCTTCCAACACCATCTGGAGATGGTCGATTATTAACAGTGTTCGTGAAGATGCAGGGGAGACTCACGATCTTGTCTGCATCCATAATGGTCTGTAATCTGTGCGCAATGGTGATGAGGGTGACATCCCCACGAAGCTCGTTGCGAAGGGATGACTGGATAATAGAATCTGTCCTGTAGTCTGGATTTTCGCGGGGTCAACCGGTGAATCTATGGGCCAAAACGAAGCATCGCACCTATTGCAGATGTAGCTGAAGAATCATTGGGTCAGAAGTGCAGATTTGAAGGACCACCAACCAACTAACCTTCATCCAGAATCAATAGCTTGCTACCGCGAACAATTGCACGGGCCAGAGCGATGATTTGTCGTTGTCCTATCGAAAGATTACCTCCTCCACCAGCGATTGTGCTATCCAATGTCAGACGGCCTTCACTCATCTCACTCTGAAGAGCAAAGAGGCCAGCAGCACGAAGCGCGGCATTCAGACTTGTGTCGTCGTATTGGTCGAAAGGATCAAGATTCTCCCGTAACGAGCCGCTAAGAAGCTCTGGCTAGTAAAGAACGTCAGTACCACGAGATGAAGTCGAGAAAGAAGAAACCGAACATACGACTTGAGGAATGATAGTGATATTTGCTCTCAGTACATCGAGATTCACAGACTCTATGTCTATCCCAGCATACACAATACGGCCCTCTGTAGGTATGCATTGAAGGAGAGAAAGCGTCAAGGAGCTCTGGAATGTGAATGTGAGTCTGAGAACCGACCCTGTGGGCTAGAGCGCATACTTTGCCAGAACCGGTTCTACCAACTGAACAACTTCCTTGAGTAACCAGAAGGGGTGCGGCATAAGATGGAAGTCCCTCACCAACACCTATTCGTTCCCCAGACTTGATATAGAACGACAGATTGTGCAGTACACGAGGACCATCGCGAGAGTACCTAGCCGAGAGGTTCTCGACAAGCAGCTCGCCACTTGTGGGCCAGGATGCTGGGGGTATGCCTTCTTGAGTGGGCTTTTTTTCGTGCTCAATCTCAATGTATGCATAAAGTCGCTCCAAACTTCATGGGGTTAGTGAAGACCAGGCACTGAGAATCGATTGTTGCTTACCTATTGCCTACGAAGAGAGTAAGTACTGTATGACGCGCTCTCGGATAGGTGATCTGACTTACTCTCAATTTCGACTTGATTCAGCATCCTGACCCACCACAAGATCAATCTGCTGAAACCGACTTCAAATCAATTAGCCTGGGTATCTTATTGTAGAAACTAATAGCTGAGCTACCTGCCATATTGATCGAGAAACCGGTGTTGAGTGCTGAGTTGGTATTGACATAGATCAGGAGTGCCGCTAGCCCGGATGCAAAGAGTGCGCCAACGGCTTCAATGCGAATACAAGCCCATTGATTAAGGATGTAAACCGTCCTGGCGACCCGAGTATAATGGTTCAGTTTTTGGAAATTCTCAAATTTGAAAGACCCTTGGGTTCCGTAGGCACGCAATGAAGCTGTCAAAATATCGGCATTGTTGGCGAACGAGTGTATGAGCACTTACTCAGCCCAGAAATCGCTGCTCCAAAGCTGGTCGAAGAGACGTTAGATACTGAACTTGAAGACTGTGTAAGGATGCACTTACTGTCCGATCACAGGTGCCTTGGCGTTGGACATCTCCCTCTTCGTCGATAACTGTGCTTTTATGAAGACTCGACCGCACCAACCGCCAATCAATGTGGCCAAGATGGCAGGGAGGAAAAAGGATGGTGTCAGGAAGATCACAGCACTGATTTTTATGATCATGCTGATAGTTATTACGGACAGTACCCATATGTAGGCAGGTAACTGGCCGTCAACTAGAAATAAGTCAGCGTGGGGTAACTTGGCACCTGTTGACGCAGTGCTCACTTGCTCTGATATCTTGTGTACATCGAATCAAGACTCGTGAAATCGGCGTGGTGTCGAGCCATCTGCAATTTATCGCCGGTCAGCTTTGTGTTAAAGCAAGCAGGGGAATAATACCTAGACGTTGCCCCAAGGACGGATTCAACAAGGCGTCGATGGATACTGCGAGAGGCTCTAAGGAGGCCGTACAAGTATGTTGTATAGAGGATAGAGTACACAAAGATGCCAGAGAAGAGGACAAGGCCTGAAGGTCTGTCAAAGACTGCTCAGAGAGTCGAGGGATGGGCTGACCATATACAGTCGAGTAACTGGTAAATTTAGTCAGCCCCCGAGTATAACAAGCAGGCAAAATGAATGACTCACTAGGCAACATTGACTTCAGCAGGATTGGGGATATCATATTGTGATGCCCAGTAACCCAAGAACCAGGTTTGAGCGTTCGTAAACCCCTGAGACACGAATATGCCAAGGATTAGTGAGGGGAAAAACAACAATGGCCGACTCCCGCCGAGTCCACGGAAATAGAGCATAACTGAAGGAGTGTCAAGCAAGGAAAGGCCCTTCAAGCGTGAGATACACATACATGCTGCTAGACCGACATGCCCTTCGGCGATCTCCTCTGCTGCAATCAACTTGCCGTTCGCTTCTTTTGCAAGCGCAAGAGGAACATGCTGCCGGGTGCCTTCCTGGTGGTCAAACAACGCCTCTACTTCCTCTTGGCCGTCAATCGAGTCGTCTGATGCGATGTCTTCCAGGGGTTGCTCCTGTACAAACCCATCTATTCCAACGGAGACGCAGAAAGCGGCTATTGGACGGATTATTGCAATGTTGTGTGTCTTTTGATTTACTCAATTAACATTCTTGAACTCGTTTCAGCGCCAGACGTACCACAAGCAATACCGTCCGCCCACGAAGAAGGTCACTCTTGAAACATTTGTCGACGATCCATTTGGCGGTATGGACACTGAAAAGTCGATTAAACTACTGCAAGGAAGAACATCCAATGATACGCACTCTAAAGCTGCAAGAACGTCGTCTAGGAGCAGAAGTTTGGCCGGAGAATAGACAGCACGGGCCAACGTCAAGCGAGCCTTCTGTCCGCCACTCAAAGTTAAACCCTTCTCTCCGACTTCGGTAGCATCCCCTGCTTCAAAGATCTGAAGGTCTTGTTCGAGCGAACACTGGTAGAGAACATCCTTGTATCTTTGTTCATCATACGGTGACCCAAATAGAATGTTGTTCTGGAGAAATTTCAGTAGACTATTGTGTGTGATTTGCATGTCGAAACCCACCTTGATAGTCTCATTCAACACCCACGACTCTTGAGCGGCGTAAGCTACGCCTTGGCTGCGTGGAAGATTATACCAGGATTCTGGACTGCATGGCCGGAAATGCATTTCACCTGCAACTACGTCGGATTGGGGCTCGAGAACATACAGGTGGTACTTACCGAGCAGCGCCATCAAAAGAGAGGTCTTGCCTGAGCCAGTAGGGCCGACAATCAAATTAATTCGCCCAGGTTTGAGAATCAGTTCATCTTGTATTCGAAGGGAAAAATTGCGTTTCGACGGAGTAAGGGAGCCATTGGCATCGTTAGACCAGGTGAAGGTGGCATCTCGGAAACCAATCGCCTCCTTGTCAAGAGATCCGCTGTGGAGGGTAGGCTCCTCCAAGTTCGAGTTCTGGTACCGGTCCAGAAGCTCCGTCTGTGCATTATCAACGGTCAGCTAGCACCTTCAGAAACCCAATCGTTTTCTCACATTATGCAGGAAGTCGTTCAGGCGGTCAAGAGAAACCTTGCCGGTTATAGCCTGAGTCAGGGTATAATAGACCACTTGTATCTGATCTCGAAGCAAGTCAAAAACCGCCATAGAGCTGAACACCTTAGAGGTACTGAGTTGCTCTTTCTGCAGGGCAGTCTATGTCGTTTTCGCCGGTCAATGCCATGACACGATCAAATAAGGAGAAGACAAACACTGTATATCTGGTTAGACTTTAAACGGAATCAGATGCAGATAACATACTAGGAAGTAAATGTGACGAGCATTGTGATAAGAGGGTTGAGAGTCCTGTTAAATACCGGATGTCATGGCATGCGAAACGAGTGGAGACAACAAGGTCCACTAACCTCAGATTAACGTTGGCCATTTCCAATATTTGAATCTTCCAAAGCCACCCCAATTCTTCTTCGCGTTTCTCAGCAATATGTTCACTCAACTTCCTTTCCCAGCCAAAAAGCTTGATCATTCGCACCACGTTCATGGCTAAGGAAACTCATGGAGTCAGTTATAACCACGTTCGAGAGACAGTACGCACTTTCAGTGACTGTTTGAATGCGACCATCGGTCCGTTTCATACGTTCCGACTGAACACCTCGAGCCCGATTTGCAACAACACCCGTAAGTGGGAGTAACAAGCTAATGGTTGCCAGACCCGCAAAGGCACTACGTATTCTATTCAGCCGATTTTTCTACCAGAGACACATAAGAGACTCACCTCCAGCCAAGGACGGAGTACAAGAAAGTAATGCAGAGTGAAATTGATAGAGGTGTCTCAACGAGAATAATGAAGAAATGCCTCGAATCAACGATATTCTGTATGTCAGTCGTTACTAGATTATTGATCTTGCCGATGAGGTTAGATGGAGGCGATTGGTCCATGCCTCCTTTGGGGCTAGTCGTCTGAACGACAGTTGGGTCCAAAGGTTTCCTTCGTTCTTTGATATTTCGAGAACTTTTGGAGGTAACACTTGATGAGCTTGCTTGTGCGGTCGCATCTTCCGATGATGAGTATGCTGTCGATGATTCCGTAGCTGCCGAGGCTGAGAGACTATGAGAGCTCTCTCTGTGCGTTTCGGAAGGACCTTCTTCGTCAAGTAGATCCTCGTCGTCTGAGCTAGTGCTAGTCGTAGTTGCCGCTGGTGAAGCTTTCGGATCAACCTCAGCCTTCATTCGAACACGTAGAGAATGTTCAAGAATCAACTGAGTGAGGATACATTCTGCCCTAACCCCCATACGCGTCTGCAAATACTATGTTAGAAAACTATTACTGCCAAGATCAACGATGAACACGAACCCCGATAAACATAAACCACTGCCAGGCAATTGTGTAGGTCATCGGACCTAAGAAAAGCCAGATTATCCAGACCCAAGGCTTGTAGTGAGCGCCTTCTCCACCCGTTTCTAGATAACTATATCGAAGGTTCGAGACCTGAGCCTGTGAAATCAAAGACGAGTTTCTACGCACTTCAGCAATTGTTTGATTCCAACAGGAGATGCAAATGCTGCAAACGTCTGCATTACAACTGTTACTGCGAGGATCAAGTAGTCACGCCGAAAGATGCGCATAAGACCCCAGAATAAGTGTCGCTTATCCCCGCGCTTAAAGGGGTCGAGATGCTGAAGGATACATCCATGAGTATGTGGTGGCGCTTAACGAGGAATACCGGGCTTACGGGGAGTGCATTCTCAGTGAGATGCCGAGCTTCGTCATAATCCGCAAGAGGTGGCAACAAATCATAGGGTAAATGAGGAATCCGGTAGGCCAGGAAAATGATAGAGTCCAAGAACCCATACAACGTAAGGGATAAAATCGATGCTGTTTGTTCTGCATTTGGTTCCTTTGAAGGATTCTAGGATTTGGTAAGTATCGAGGTATCTTTGTAAGAAGAACAAAGCCGAACCTTCGGATCTACAGGGATGTATTGACGCGGAACAAGCAACGGAATAGCAATGGAATTGAGGAACAGCACTGCTATCTTCACCCAGAGCAAGTTGCCCTCATTATCGTCCAGTGGTTCCTGGTCAAAGGTCGCGAGGGACACCAAATCCCGAAAGGCGAAAGCCACAAAAAAGAAGAAATTTACGCAATTGAGATGCCTGATTGCAACGACACTCTGCTTCCTGCCCAGAAGAACAGATAGTAGAGCGAGTAAGAGCGCATATACCTGGGAAATTGTCACGAAAAGCCATGAAAGAATAGTTGGGACATACAAAACAAGCACATTGGGAAGCCGCAATGAGGGGATCCTCCGCCAAGCCCACCTCATCCCGACGGATGAGGACAAACGATCGGGTGAAAAGACCGGATAAGATGCAAGCGCCAATAAGACGTATGACCTTGAAAGTGAATATGGTCTTTCCTCCATGTTGATTGACATGTTCCCCAAATCTTTGGTGAGATGATCCTGTACTGGTAGTCGGACCGATATCCTCAGCCACCACTACGTCGGAGTTTTCGCGAGACCGTAATATCCTGATTGCTTTCAATGCTCCCTGCAGTGCGAAGAGTATCATGGACAACACGGTCACACAGACTGGGGCGACCAAGGATGGGTCGAGGAAGTTTCTAACATCGAGTTAGGGCGCAACAGACGCGTAAATTCGACAGGGGACGTACGTGAAACCATTCTTGAGCTCAAGTGGATGCATCGAAACCTGTAAGTTCCATGTCAATGGATGCGCCAGATATTGAGGTGTCGAAAAGAGCATCGTCCCCAGGAAGAGTCGGGGAAGATTCTCCTACTCGCTGCAGCTTGAGGGCTCCTTTAAATGACACGCGAGCTTCAACCTTATCATATTGCGTGACGGGACCTATTTCACATCGTTCGCGTGGGCTTCCAATCTGAAGCCGCCCGTCGACATGGGGTTTGATTGGATGTCCGGACACGAGGCTCATTGAATAGTTCGGCGTTCGAGAATCCTATTATACCCACGCCAGTCAGTAGGACATCTGATGGACTGCAGTAGACTGTATTATGAGCGGCCAAGCCTTTCGATTCGATGATGACGGAGGTGAAAAAACAGGAGAAGACTTCATTGTTTATCCATAACCAACCCATAAATTTAGAAAACATGGGGAATAGGTATCCAAACTCTATGCCGAAAGGAGAAGGAAGCGAATGGCAGAAATTCGTGGATGTGCGTACTCTCTTTGAGAGGGGTGTATTATCGTTGGTATTCCGGAGGGAAGTCGCCCCCTGGCTGGTCGTATGTAGATGATAGGTCGGAAATTATAAGTCACGTAAGTGAGCAGACCGGCCCTGTTCAGTTCTGGGGGAAAACGTTACCGTCAGCGCTGCTGTGAGTACTGCGGTTGGAATATACTTACCAGAAAAATAAAAGACATTATCATTCACAGCTCCTGCATCAGCCCTGCCCCTGAACCAGCTGTAGTCTCTGATCCCGCAGCAGCACTCCCGGTGGCAACCATCGTCGAAAAAGAGTCAGAAATCCATTGTCCAAGTCGGGTGGTATAGTCAATGTTCGTCGCGTTGTCTTGCTTCCCGTATAGATAGTATACAGCGCGTCCGTGCATGATCCTGAGGTGTTGTGGGAAGTATCTGAATATGGCGGAAAAAAGGAAGAAAGAGACAATGAATCCAATGGTCACTGTTCGAGCAGAAGCATGGGTGAGCGTTTTAATAGAGAAAGAAAGTTCAATTTAGCGCGTACATAATAAGGTCTTCTCCCAAGGCTCAAGATGCGTGAAAGCAAAAGTAGCCTCGAACCACATCTTCTGTCGCCAGACGAAGTAAGCGAGTTTTGACTTGGGTGGACGGGCGCCAGAATGATCAGGTTTGGGTGAAGGCAATGGCTTCGAGCCGTCCCAAATAGTTGTAGTTGACATTCTTCGTGTTGTATTGGCGCTATCAAGCAAGAGAACGGGGTCGAAGCAAAGGAAAAGCTCGTGCTGGCAGGGAGCAGAACAGAAATCAAGCCGCAGTGCCACTGCTTCGGAGGCTTTTCCACTTTAGGCAGTCCCCGTTGATGCGAAAGAGTCGTGCTCTTCATCCACGATGAGAGGGGCTCGAAACTTGAAAGAGGATTTGGATACAGGGAAATAAACGAGCAGCCTTAGCCTATTTTACACATTTAGAAACTGGATTAGAAACTATTAATCTATATCCTAGTATACTTTCTCAAACCAAACTTCGTAGTCATCTTCAGGAGTCTTCACATTCAGTCCGCCTCCCCACACGCCGTTGAGCCCAAATCCAAGCACCCCTGCAGTACTTCCACCAACCGCTGCAGAGTAAATCACGTCCGCTGTAGCGTCCTTGTCAAATATTTCTTCATCTGCCGCCAACCAGTATGAAGCCTTCTCATCTCCCGTAGGCTAGAGGCGACAGCGTCAGCTCTTGTCTCGTCACCATAAACGTCGGTAGGGAATGTACTCACAAAAGATGTGACTCCAGTAATGTTCAACCTCCCTCCTGCTATGCCCAGATCCCGGAACACAACATACCCCAAGAATGGATTCCCCCACTCAGCAACCAAGGTCGGCACATTGTCTCTTTCCGCCTTTTCCTTCAAGCCAGGTAAGACCTGGTTGATTGTTTCTCTGACTTCTTTGCAAGGTCCGGGAGCACCAGGTGGTACGCCAGGCGCAAGCGGAGGGTGGATGACACAGAGTTCTTTGCTTCCATATCCAGGGTTGTTATAGGTACCTTCCAATGCCCAAACATCGTTCGTGGTCGTGGTCGCCATCTTCCTCTTGGGTGCCGTCAATCTGTTGAGTGTGGTCGCTGGTATCCCGAAAGGACTGTCCCTATCCTTCGCATCCTCGTCTTTCTCCTTTTGTTGATCCCTATAGCGTTGGTGCCAATCCACAGGCTCTAAGCCAAGTGCCCTGTCGATGATGTAGTATTGAATTGCTCGGAGAATGTACCCTCCTCTCGATTCGTCGTTGACGAGAACCGAGACGCCGAGGTTCTCTTGTGGAAAGCGGATGATGACGGATCTGAATCCTGTCGATGTGGTGAGATATGATAAGGATGCACGGGAGAAGATCTTACCTGGTACGCCGCCTGTATGTTCGATCCATTCAAATCCTCTATAACTTCCCCTCTCCTGACCCATACCATAGACCGTCGGGCTCATTTCTGGCCACTGCGATTTTGGTCTTGAGACCATAACACCCTTCGCAACCTTTTCTACGACTTCTGAGGGTATAACACTGGAGCCAGTGGTGGGGTTTTTACCAAGTAGCAGGAGGGTTTGCAGCCATGTCGCCTAATGAGATAAAAACGACAATCAATTGAGGATGGCAGTGGTAGGAAGATGACAAAACGTACCATATCTTTGGCACTACTTATAACGCCTCCATCACCAGCATTTCCGTTCCCATCTTCCCCACCGTGAGGATTCCAGTATGGGATGACCCTCTTCGTCCATTCCCTCCCATTTTTTGTATCTTTCACCTGCATATCCCTCCCAAATCCATCTGCCAACTTCCCGTTCTTGTTAGCAACTTCGTAGGAATAGGTTGTACTTGTGAGACCGAGGGGTTCAAAGATGTGTTCTTTGACGTATCGGGCGAACGGGGGTGCAGAGGGGAGGATGGAGGAAGGGAGGTACGAGACAACTTCGTACATGAGGTTGTTGTATTGCCATAGATCACGGAATGGGCGAGAGGGCTTCAAGTGCTTGACTTTTTCAATCTGTAAATGATACCGTTGAGCACGCTAGAGGTCGACACTCGCGAAGAAAAGACGAGCTGACAGTATCGAGGGTGGTGAATTCTCCGACAACAGAACCATCGTGTCGGGGAACCCCAGTCCTGTGGCTCAGAGCATCCAGGATGGTCACTCTGTCAGCAGCCGTTGAGTCTACGAGGCCGAATCCCGGAATCACATCTTTCAAGCGCGTATCCCATGCGAGAGGTTTGGGATATCCGTCGATGTCGACACCGAAGGTTTGGGTAGAGCGAAGGGTAGAGTTGTGGATCAGGAGGCCAGCTGCGATGGCGTTGAAGAGCTGCGGGACGGTGATGGCACAGTCAGGTCTTGATATGAGAGGGTGACGGACAACGGACAAACCTTTGAGTTTGAACCAATACCAAACAGCGTATCCTCGTCCACCTCATCTCCCTGACCATTCGCGATTCCATATCCTTTGGTCTCAATGAACCATTCTCCATACTCGTCTTTCCTCACGATAGCAACTCCGGCGCCGGCGGGGGATTCCCAGTCATTCAATACTTTCTTGACGAATGCCTCCGTGTCGTCACTCAAGACAGGCTTCAACGTTCCTTGGTATGTCGGAGACGCTAAAGGGACTTGGTGCTGTAGGTTTGCTGAGAGTGAGCATTTGCCAGTGGCTGGGGCATCGACATCGCTCGTTGGGCGGTCGTATGGAGCCTGCTGACTTTGAAGGAGAGGAACCTGGAGCAAGCTTTGCAGAAAAAGCTTCATGTGGGCCGGGACGTGTGGAGAAATATCGTTATTTCATGCTGCTTTTATACTCGCCCACGATGCTCCTATGTCATTCTGTCATGAGTCGCAAAGAACTCCCACACGAACGGAGTGGAATCATGATTCGGCATTGTGCATCAATCGCGCAGTACGGAACACGGACACGAGATTGTTATCTGACTTGGCGACACTTAAACAATGTGGTGAGTGGCTGCGGGATCGAAGGAATAAAGAGGGGATGTAGTTCGTAGTGGATGTGGAGAAGCGAGGCTAGGAAGCCAGAATTGTCGAGATCACACTGCGGCCCTTGACATCTTGACATTCGACACAACCTGTCAAGTGAGATTGTGAATGTGAGAAACCGCGTCGTGCCCGTAATTTCTGAATCTGATTGGTTTCGCATCAATTTCATCTGGATTTCATGACTTTCAAGACTCGGAAGCTGTTCTATCGGGGTTGAAAATGCATGACCTTGTCACTGGGATGCGGTGGTTCACGTTGAAGGGTTGGATATATTAAAGCCACGCTCTACACCGTGACAATGCTCTACTAGGCAGCCAATGTTGTCACTGGAAGCCTTCGGCTCCTTACCAGCTCTATCTATGTCACCAGTGTGCTTGAAGTCAGACAGAAATTTGACAATTTCTAGATGTTTGTGCCTTTTTGCTGCTCGAAGTGCCGTATTACCTTGTTCATCTGGAAAATGTGAAATTGAGAATGTTATTGGTAGAGACCAGATCAATAAATAATCTCACCCTTTGCACTGAGATCAGCATTTCTAGCACACAAGAGCTTCACAATGTCTAGGTGTCCTTTGGTTGCTGCAAGATGAATGGCAGCTTTATTGTATCCAGCTAGTTCCTAGGCTTGAGCATGTTTGGAAATAGATGTTAGAAGAGAAATAAATCTCACTCTTTGTGTTCACGTCAACATTTCTTTCACACAAAAGCTTGACAATGTCTAGAAGACCATTGGATGCTGCCTCATGAAGAGCAGTTTCACCAAAATTAGCTAGGATCAGAGCTTGAGCAAATGAGAGAAGATATTTGAAAGAATTCTCACTCTTTGCATTTATATCAGCATTTCTGTCAGACAAAAACCTAACAATGTTCAAATGCCCTCTGACTGTTGCCTTATAGAGTGCAGTTTCATTGCCATAAGCTAGAGCAAGAGACTTAGCACATTGAAGAACCCATCAGTAAGGACCTTACCCATTGCATTTATATCAGCATTTCTGTTGCACAAAGCCTCCACAATATGCAGATGACCACTGATTGCTGCAAGATGCAGAGCAGTAGCATTGTATCTGGCTGGTGCCAGAGCTTCAGCATGTAATAGAAGAGTAATTGAGATAGAAGCCTTACTTCTTGCATCCACATCTGCACCTTGGTCACATAAGAGTTCAACAACACCCAGATGTCCATTTTCTGCTGCTTCATGGAGGGCAGTCTTGCTTTCTGTAGCTAAAAACCAGATCATGAGCAAGTCAAAGAATATATCAGGCAGAATTCTCACTCTCTGCATTTATATCTGCATTTCTTTCAAGCAAAAGCTTGACAGTATTCAGATGTCCATTGGCTGCTGCCTCATGAAGAGCAGTTCTTCTGTATATAGCTAGTGCTAGAGCTTGAATATGTTGCAGAAGAGAGCATAGTCAAGGAATTCTCACTCTGTGCATTTACATCAGCATTACTGTCACACAAATGCTTCACGATACACCAATGTCCTTTGCTAGCTGCAATGTGGAGTAAGGTCTCATTCTTATTATCTTGAAAAGTAATCTCAGCATAGGAAAGGCTAGATGGATAGAAACCTCACTTTGAGCATTGATGCTATCCTGAGAATCTGTGTTACACCAAAACTGTACCATGTCCAAACATCCATGGGTAACCATGAATTCATATGCAGTCTCTCCACTGCATGCTGACATTTATGTCAGCATATGAAAGGATGATGAATAGAAATTTTTGTACTTTTGGTAGTGCCAGGAACACCAAGTTTTAGCAAGACTTTCATGCAATCCACCAAGCCATTTTGTGAAGCAGTCAGGAATTCCCTTTTGCATTCTTCAGCTTTTGATTAAATGCCACAATCAGCTATGTAGTTGCTTCTAAATTAATTCTTCTAGCACTTACAATCTGGCTTGATGTTCACAGCATGCTGAATCAATATCTTGCTAATACCTTCAAATTGCTTTCCAGCAGCACCTACAACAGAATGCAGGAGATCTATATCTGAAATATGTCCTACATTAGCATGAAGGTACATTAGATTAAGAAGTTCATACCCTCTTGCATCAGACTTGTCTTGGTAGTTGCAAACCACTTTGCAAACCACTGGACAGTCTTATGTTGCTTCTGATATGCTGCCAGAAGAAATGCCATATTTTCTAGATGGTTGGATTAGTATTTTACACTTGTGATGGACCAGTTTCTACCTCCAGTGCTCTTTGTTGAGTGGACATCCAGCAGATATTTCAGAACGAGTTCCTTTCCATTTGCTGCTGCCAGCATCAGTGCATGGTCTACATGAGAATGTCAACCTTTTACACCTGGATTATGGGAATTGACCCTACATACCTTTTGTTTGCCCATCTGGTTCCTCATCCAGCAGCTTCTTTACAGTCACTTCATCACCTTTCTCTGCAGCATCTACAAATTTTTTCATAACACCTGGACGTCTTCCCCTCCGCTTGACCAATGTATCATAAAAATCACGTAGAGGTACCAGGAGTAGCAAAAGTGCAAGTGTTTGACCAAATGTCCAAGAGTTATCTCCTGGCTGCAATAGTCCTCTATTCTTGTTCTCCTTAAGTGTTGATTCGGTGTCAATCAGGAGTATTAGATTAACTATGAAAAGGAAGGCAAATGTGGGTATAATGAAGAGCCATCTCATGTAATGGAGAGGCTGAGGGTCTTTGAGGGTATTGTTTTCTTTGTGACTCTGGAAGATGTAGAAATAGAGAATTGGGATTAGAAAGACAATAGCAGGGAGAAGAACATTGAGGATGGGTGTGAGAAGAAAGCTGTATATCAAGAGAGACCAATTGCGCAGGCTGGCAGATATAAGTGGAATTTGACGCCCTAAGAAAATGAGAACAGGAGGGTGGGTGCATGAACCGCTAGCAAAACCTCCAAAGGTGCCTGGTTTCCTCCAAACCCATATTCCAAAGCCGCCCATCAGAATGAAATGACAGCAGCCTATCCAGAGTACCCTGTCTTTCCATGCCTTCGAGGCCTCTTTTGCAGTGTCCCATCTATCCTTCCTCCTCTCTCGAAGCAACACCCGGTGGTAAGCATAGACCAAGAGGTAGATGAAGAGGTTGGTATTGTTCATCCAGCTCAGGTTGAGGATGATTGCGGCATGTAGATTACTCAGGATTGACGTACGTGCTTGAATAATGGCAGAGAGGAGGAGGGCAAAAGCGGTGATGAGGATTGTTGAGGATTGTTGTTCGATCGTTTCAATTTCGTGGTACGTGACATGGCCATCCCAGAGTACGAAAGCCGCCGGGACAAAACTGAAGAGATTTTGAGCATATATAGCAGTGCGGACTCCGATGCCAGTGATGTCTGGATCAGAGAGGATACATGGCCCTCCCAAGGACATGATGGAAGAGGAACAAGCCCTCAAGCGGAGTTGCAAGTTTGTCAAGCAATGTCGTTCCCATCACCGCACCTGGTGGTGAACACTACCCAGTGAGCATCTCGAGCAAGCTGCTCTTCGCCGACTCCTTTCTTCCAGTCCTATGCTAGAGTAGCAGTTCCATCTCGAATACCCCGTCCTACTGCGGTTGACAGTGGTCATGAGGCCTGTGGTCCCGCCGCACCATCAATTTCGATATTGAGTCAAGAGATGAAAGCCCCGCGAGAACGAGCACCATAGACCTAATGTGGTCCTTATAAGAGTAAATTAAGCACCTTAAGCACCGTTCGGCCTTAGGGTATCTTCCCTTAGATCAAGCCAACAGCTAAAGCAAGCACTTCAAGACAACACCACCCTGCTTCCTCATAGGGGCAGGTGGGGATGTAGGGGAGAATGAGCCAGAGGCAGGAAGTCTTGAAGGGCCATTTCGCGACTCGGGCTGTCGAAGTCTAGCGCGTTCTGCATACCAATACCTTCCTTCATAGCACAACTGTGCGAATGCACAAGTCGGCGGGATTCGTAAACGCAGATGCATAGTCGTTGAAACATAAAATAAAAAAATTCTGATGATTCCAATGCGCGACGCGGTATGCACCGTTTGATGCCTTCAATGCATCAAAGTTCATCCAAGTCTTTGTTGGCGGTGTAAGGAGACGGGATAAGAATGTGTGGATTAGTATTAGAATTAGCACCAGAGTCTACTTAATTCTCTAAAAAGTTGAATTAACGTGCAATATGCAATCAAAGCCTGGGGAGAAAGGGCCCGTTCCTGCCCTACCTAAGCCCCAACGCCCTCAACTTCTGAATATCCTTCCTCAACCTCTTCCTGCCCTCATCAATATCGGTTTGGTCCAACATCTTCAAAGCTCTATCCTCAGGACCCTTCGCCCTCTTCGCCGCACTCCTAACCTTCGACCTCCTCTTCACATACCACTCCCAAGCAAATCGGACAACCTCTCCATCTGCATCATACGGTGTAGGAATCTCCGAGTAGCCAGGTCGGGCCGTAGGATGCCTGACGTAGATGGCTGAGCAAGTTTTGAATGAAGGCTCGATATATGCAGGGATGAAGAGGAAGGGAGAGGCGTAATGAGGGAGGTAGAAAGGAGTGATGGGCATGTCATCATGGGCCTGAGCAATCATCTCGGGTGTTACGGGAGGAAGGCCTGCTTTGCCTGAAGCGCCAGTCTTAGTCTCCTCTGCTGCTGTCTCAGCTTCAGCCGCAGGTGCAGCGTCCGACGAGGGAGACGCTTCCTCGGTCATCTCGCCTTTCAGGGCTTTGTTGAGGAAGTCCTTCTCGGCGGGAGTAGGCTGTGAGCCACTTTCATTTTCGAGCTTCAGCTTTTCTATGATTTGAAGCCTCTCCAGTTTCTCTGCGAGCCCAGCGTCATAGTTGAGGACGTCGTCGACTTCCTCGAGGGAGCCTTCAGGTTTGCGGAGGAATCTGACAGCAGCGGGGTTAACAGAGACCATGTCCCCAGGTGCGAGTCGAGTATTAGCATTTGTGTGCTTTGAAGAGGGTTAGCTTCGCGATTTGCAGGTACAAGGAATTATGACGGACCTTTTTGCCATTCAACAAGACGTCCCCATGGACAATCAGCCTCCTGGCCTCATACACACTATGTGCGAAGCAAGACCGGAAGAGGAACACGTCAATTCGCCGTTCCACCTCAGCAAACATCAAACTTCCAACAGGGGCCATTCCCCTCCTCTCTTCCTCCTCCTCGAGCTCCTTCTCTTTCTTCTTTCGGAGAGCGAACTCTTCGAGTGACGCCTTGTCATCCCCAGAAACGACCTTTCGTTTTGGACGTACATCAGGTAGTGTATCCGGGAGGTACCACCGCTTGAATATCTTCTCGTTAATATGGTCTCCGTGGTAGGCACGCACAACTGCTTTGGACCGCCAGCGTTGCTGGAAGAGTGTCTGGGTTGTTGCGGTGAACGTGATGTCACTCTTCTTGCCTCCAACAGTACGCTGGTACAAGTTGAACAAATTCTTGGGGCCCCACGTCTGTCGAAAGGAAACAAAGTGGAATGTTAGTCCACTGTGTCATAAGACGTGGTATCAAGACGCGTTGAGCACGTACCATACGAGGCAGAGCCCTCTTCATATTGTGTATACCCTTATCCCGCATGGCTGTATAGGCTTTCCCGCAAGGGTCCGAGCTCGTAGGGCAGGTCTGAACGGGAGGCGGCAAATGCAACGGCCTGGTGAGTTACAGCAAAGACGTTTGGATCGCTTGAGCAAAAATACAGCCGTGGGAACATTTGCCCAAAATTGTCATCCTTCGATCTACACTTCTGTGCTTCTGAGTCGAACCAATCTCACAACGGCCTTGCGGTTCAAAACCCATGCACGAACTACCATCCATTACGATGAAACGCGAAAATGGAATCTTCAGCACGAGAGCACCCCAGACGGTAATTTTGCTCGCTCGACATACGACCCCGGTTGCAGTTGGAGCGAACGGACATGTTCAGAAGTTAGTGATCTCATCGCATTCCATCGCCACCCGCAGCTTACCTACTAGCCCCTAGATCCGCCCTCCTCCTTATATAGGTCGCTGATTCCTTGAGAAGGCCGCTTCTGCACACGACCATGTTCAACCCGCTCAGTTGGTTCTCAGCACCCTCTCACGACCCAACAACGGGGCTAACCAGAGCTCAAGAAAAAATGTACGCGTTGGAAGAGAACGACAACTTCAGATGGGCTGCCAAAGCATTCGCTCTTCGGTCTAAACATATTCTCACCTCTTCCGACCTTGCTTCTCCCTCCCTTACGGCATCACTAGCATCCATTGGCCAATTCGCTGAGCTCGCCCATGGCTCACTCCGACTTCCCTTCATCTGGTCGAACTTGAATAAGCTCACAGAGGAGGGATTCCCATTACACGGATACGATGCTTTGACCAACTCAGAGCTAATCGAGGCGTTTAGGGGTAGTGTTGCGAACCTCCAAGGCTACCTCGCATACCAGCCTCGGACGAAGCAGCTCATTATGACGTTCTCTGGTACAAGCTCACTCGAGCAAGTGCTGCATGACATGAGCGCTTTCTTGACACCACACCCAAACCATCGAGGAGGCAAGCTTCACTATGGATTCTGGAATATGTATACCGGGATCAAGACTGTCGCACTGGGTGCAATACAGAAGGGGATGGAGAAGTACGCTTCTTCCGCTGGCCCTGGTGTAGAGGAGATTGTTCTCAGTGGGCATAGTATGGGAGGCGTGATGTGCTACCTCCTAGCCATTGATCTTCTAACTTCGAATTCTCCCCTCCCCTCACTCCTCCCTTCCATTTCCACCGGCAGCAAACCACCCATCAAGCTCCAGCTAACCGTCTTTGGGTGCCCTCGAGTGGGAAATGATGCTTTAGTGGCTTATTGGCAAGACCTCGTCTCAAGGGCACCTTCATCACACAAAGACATCGACCTCACAATAGAAGAACATTCCGTGCGCGCATATAATGACGGCGCTACCTCTCTTCCACCATACTTCCTCGGCTTCCGACATCTCTCGCCACATCCGCTATATTCATCACACGATGCACTTTTCAAGATCCCTCCTCAAGAAGCGGAATGCACCCATTTCGAAGTTGACCTATCCTCGACTTCGTCTACTTCGCCATCAGGTCCCGGAAGACCAAATGGTGCTTCCGATAGTCATACACCGATCCCACCTTCAAGAACACCTCAGTTCCCCTATGGTGGCCATAATTACTACAATGCTAGGGATATGGAGAAGTTGATTAGGCGGATGGGTTGGTTGGAACTGGACAAGTTTGGCGAGCAAGGCTGGGAAGAGCGGTATGTCAAGGCGAGGAATGAGAAGGAGATTAGCTGAGTCGGCCTTGGGCTCACTCTGCGCATTAGTGGGTCATTTACGGATGCGAGGCTGTCCAATAATGTTGGAAGCCATTCGCGAACTTTAGCAGACAGGCGGGACTTCAATTGGACAAAATGTACTTTGTCTCCCGAATGCGATCAAAGAGTCGTGATCGGAGTAACCTTACCAGAACATGGATTCGTAAAGATGCTCTAAATTACGCAATGCGTTCTGGCAAGGACCTGTAAGCTTCAGACCAGTATTTATTCTGGAGGTCATAGGCCAAAGCGCCTGTCTTCTGTGCCTATAATTCTCCGAATCCGAGTCTACATCCTATCCCGTGCCTCTCCCTTCCGTGGGAGTGGTATCATTCTGCCAACATTAATTTCCCTTCTGCCTCTCTCGGCCCACCATCTAGTGCTCCCCGAACTCTGGTGACGGTTCGATAGACTCTTGTTCTCGCGCTGTCAGTGGAACTTGAGTTTCTCTGATGTTGTCATCATGAGACGCGTCGCGTGTTAATGGCGCTTCTTCTTGACAATGCGCGTCTTTCTGTCTTGCTCGCTCTGTCTTGGGCTTCTTCTTGGTGGGTTCGAGCTTCTAGAATCATTCAAGAGCGTCACGGACGCTTCTGCGTGGCTATGTGCTAACATACCGGCTCAGTGTTTTCCCTTCCTTCTGCCAATGCCTCCAACTTCCGCTTCTTTCTCGCGGTAGTCCTTGCTGTATTCGGTTTCGCGTAGCTTCCGAGATTGGCGAGGTTTCTCAATTTACGCCTGGGCATTATTCTGAGCAGTTTGGCGCGTCGAGAGGAAGTGGGGCTGGGGTACTAGGCAACCGAATTATTTCATCTCAAATCTCATTGCCAACGAAATATTGTTACTTATTTCCAAAAATGAGGCATAGACCACATCGACCAATTACTATATCTATCATACTCATGGACTAAAATGTCAATTATCCTCGTTTGGATTTGCCATCATGTAGATTTCTGGTGAAAAAGTACACTTTCTTGTATCAGGTGACGTATGCGCGTTTTCAGTGGCACTGAGCCCTGCTCTAACGTAGGTCTACTTGTCTTCCTGATTTTTCTGCTCGTCATTCTCCGAGGTCTTCACGACTGCAAAGAGTAGCCTAACATGGTTCGTCAATAATTCGTATTTCGCAGGTTCCAAGGGAATACATACAGAGCGCCACACCATGCTAGACAAGCTGCGATAGCATTCGTACCAATGAGTCCAAGGGTTTCAATAAGCGGTATGATGCCCGATATTGAGCAGGCCAAAAGGAAGGAGCGAAGGGAGCTGAGGAAAGAGACGGAGTCAGCATGGAAGTCAAACGAGAGGCCATGTATGAAGAGATTACCTGATCGCAGCAACAGCCTCAGCACTCCGCTCATGCATTACATCTACAGCATATGTCGCACATACACCATAAACAATGCTCAGCTATCCATCATGCACCACAATTAGTTCGTAACCATCAAGAAATCAAGAAAAACATACCCCAACACCGTTGATGAATAGGACAAGAAGGCAAGCCACGAGCCCGACGAGTCCCGGAATATACTCAATCACTAATGCGCACACTAGTACAGTGACTGGCACGACGAACGATGCCGAGAAGAGTGTGGAGCGTAGCCTGTCTTCCGGGTACAATGCGCCTTTCTTATGGATTGCCAGTTTCTGGATTAAGGCGTCTGAAAGCCTACCGCCGATTGGTCCGCCGACTATGAGAAACGACAAAGATTCAGTATCGTCGGTATTGCGCCAGTAGATCGAACAAGTGACGCACCCAGACTACCGATACCTCCGGGAATGAAACAGGCGCCGAGGAGTGCTGGACTGGTGACATTGTACCTTACACCCTGCATACCATTAGCAAGGTGAAAAGGGATTTGACGCACAGACTTACGAAGGTATAGGATAAGGGTATCATCATCACTATATGCGCACTTTCTTAGCCGTTATTTGAAGAAATCCATCGGGCGACGTACCAGAATCGGTCAGAAGGACCGTGGTAGTTGCAGTGGACTGCAAAATCATGTCGTTAGTGCTAATCCCATTGACACAAGAGTTGACTGACAATTGCGAGCAGGTTTGGCTTACGAAGGAGCCATAACGGTCTTAGTGGATTGAGTACGACCAGCTTAGGCGAACCAGCGGGTACTTTGTCAATTCCTCTGGCTCCTGGGTGACTGGTCTCTGGAAAGAATAGGTAGATGCAGACAAACAGGATCGCGCCCAAGAGACCCATGCATAATTGCAGAATACGCCAAGAGAAGTAGGCAGCGAAAAATCCTGATGAAATGGATGATGAGTTCAAAATCTGGTGAAGGAGACAGGTTGGACAGTACCTCCGACTGGCGGTGCAAGAACTAAGCCTATGAGACTAGTCTGAACAGGGGTGAGTGTCTGGGACAACAAACGGACGAAGGAAAGGCATACAGCTTGGAAGATACCCATCCCAGTACCCCTTTGCTCGAGCCGGTATATGTCTCCAATGACTGCTGAACCAACCGCCGTTCCGGGAGATGCACCAATGGCCTGTAGGATACGACATCCCATAAGCACAGGGACCGTGGTAGAACAGGCAACACCAAGCGACCCAAGGCAGAAAAGCGGAAGTCCAACAAGATAAACGGGCCGGCGTCCGTCTAGATAAAGGAATGACCTGGTCAGCTACGCCAGCATTGTAACAGAATGAAACATACAATATGTTGCATTAGACGCGCCCAAAAGAGTGCCGAGAGATGCAGAGAGGATCGAAATGCTGACCGCAGAAGCAATGATAGAGGGTGTAGTATTGAGGTCCAAGGCAATTTGTGGTATTGTAGGGATGAAGGAGCCTGAGATGAACACTGGCATTGCTCTGAGACATAACCCGATGATAGACACGAGGAGGACGTACTTGGGCAGAAACTGCAGCAGGAGATAAACATGACAAGCACCCGCTTTTTACGGTCCGAGAATCGCGAGTAGATTGCATCGTGCTTTGACCCCAGCAGAAGGGGTGTTTCTTCAGAAGTAAACATGGCGGTTGTGAGTCGAATTTCCCTATGTGTTCAGCGGTTGGTGGAGGGGGTAGACGAAGCACTATGAGAGTCCTATCATCTCAAAAAGCACAGTCGGAATTGAAATGAAGCTAGTGTCAAAATCCAGACCTGCGCTTCGCTTCGGAGCCTATCGTAGACTATGTCGACATTTTAGCCATTAATCTAGAGAGACTGTGGAAGCGAACTTACCTGTGACATCGTTGTCTCCGTCATTTGACCTTATACAAATCTAGAAGAAGCCCAAAAGAGCGCCAAAAGTCCGAGCCTTTCTGAGTCCGCCGTGATGAACAGACTTCGGAATGCTTGAGGGTGGCTGAAGAGGATTATAGCCTTGCCGATTGCAGTCAATACATAACTTGATGATAGTCGAGGGGGTCATTCAGTATGTCCTACTCACATTCCAAAGGACCGCGACTGCACCTGACAACTTTCCCACCATCGCCCACCGTGCAAGTTCTGTTTCCCACACTGTCAGTCTCAAATTGTTTCAAAAGTTGGAGCGTTCATCGTTGAAGTTCATGGTGATGGTCGGATACCCGGACCGTGGAAAAATCATGGTCACCCCCTGAGGTGTCGGCATTCGGAGGTTCTGGAGACTCCACTTGCTACTATGACATCCCACACGACTTGCACTTACAGAAGAGCATCAGCGTCTTGTTTGGGCCCGAATCTGGGAGGAAGATAAGGTGTCTCTTTGCAAGTAACATCTGAAAAACTCCGGATATGACATGCTTCCAATGTTCCGACAGAACATCAACGTTCTCGGTCATGAGATCTTCAGGGAGACAGAAAACGCAAAAGAACCTTCTATCTGTCGAAGACTTGGCAATTTCGTCGGAGCTGTCGTCACCCCAATTTTAACTTTGCACTATTGATGAAAGTTTCCGGGTTGATGAGCATGGGACTCGAACGCAGGAGGAACCTTCTGATGCATAGTGTGGATAGTTCCCAGGCAGGTGCTGCTATTAGTTTTTTCTGCTAACATTATGTTCTCTGTCTGGTGGTCTAGAAGCTCTCCACATGTCGTCAAGAAATGCGCAGAGGAGTGGATGCATGCAATTGTCGATCTTCGCTTATGGTGTCTGCACGGATGTTTCCGACACCGGTTCCAATATGACTTCGGTTCTCAACATTTCTGTGTGACGGTATGAGCCTCCGGGTGAGATCCCTTCTATATTGAGCAGCCGCAAGGCCATGAAATAATAAGCTCTCATTCGACTATCTACGATCGCCCTTGCCGCCAATCTGGATCCGCTCAAACGGCTGTCTATATATGACGCTGTAGAGAGATATCGACCATGGTCTGGATGTCATATGTTTCGTCGTCTCTAACTGCTTCGTTTTCCTCACGTAGCCTGGATACATGACCATGTCGACAAAGCTCTTCGCTGCTCGAATCCCTCCAACCCATGGAATCCGATGGTTTAACTTGTCCGTACTGACGATAACACCATTAATATCGCTCTATGGCATCTATTTTGCTTCCGTAGTTCCTGGAACAGCGATATTTGGTGTATTCTACTGGCTCTTTTCTATCTTTGGTGAATCATTCTCAATCAGTTCCTGAACGACTATCTGACGTTCCTAAATTTAGGCATCACCGCTGGTAGGAGCTTCTCAGTCACTCGCTGCCAGTTACCAACGCTCACAATTCTTAGGATACCATCGACTGTGGTCCCACCGTTCCTACACAGCCTCATACCCCCTTCAGCTCTTTCTCCTCCTTGGAGGCACCAGTGCTGTCCAAGGCTCTTGTTCTTGGTGGGCACGCTACCACCGTTCTCACCACCGCTACACCGACACGGACCTTGACCCATATAACTCCAATCGAGGTCTTCTATGGACTCACATTGGATGGATGATCTTCAAGACGGACCTTAAGCCTGGCCATGCTGATATCTCCGACCTTCGCAAAGACCCTCTTATTCAACGGCAGCACCGGAATTATTTCTTGTTGGCCACGATTATGGGGTTCATTATTCCGTCAGTCATTCCTGGAGTATTCTGGGGCGACTGGTTGGGAGGAGTTTGTTTTTCTGGGGCACTGAGGTTGACCGTTACACATCATGTAAGTCGCAGTCTCGCCACTTAGTTACCCAGGGATCCGCTGACGATAGAGAAACTATCAGAGTACATTCTGCATCAATTCGATAGCCCACTGGTTAGGTTCTGCATCCTACGACGACGTTCTCTCGCCGCGAGACCACCTCCTCTCCGCAATCCTAACCATGGGTGAAGGGTACCACAACTTCCACCACCAATTCCCCATGGACTATAGAAACGCCTTCAGATGGTATCAATACGATCCAACAAAATGGTTCATCTCACTTTGCGGGATGTTGGGTTTGGCGAGGGGTTTGAAAAGGTTCCCTTCGAATGAGATCGAGAAAGGAGCCCTAAACATGAAGTTGAAAGAGCTCAAGAAAGTACAAGATGGCTTAGAGTGGCCAGAGAAGGATGGTGACCTTCCGATCGTATCTTGGGACACTTGTACGTCCCCTGATCTACTCTTACCTCCGATCCGAACGGGCTGACGTTCATCTCTACACAGTCCAAACCGAATCCGCCTCAGGCACCCGCACCCTCATCCTCATCTCCGGATACATCCACGACGCCTCTTCCTTCCTTGATTCTCACCCAGGAGGACGTCATTTCATCAGCCAAGCCAACGGGAAAGATGTGACTGCCCAATTCCATGGCGGCATTTACAGACATTCAAATGCTGCTCATAACGTACGTGTATTCGCTATATCGAAGGCCATGGTCAGAGTGTAGCGTGTTAACGGTATTTTATTCTGTGATTACCAGCTTCTATCCATGATGAGAGTCGGGATACTTTCAGGTGGTATGGAACCTCCTAGCATTTCATCAATCCCACCTCCAAAAGTGAACGGATACGAACCACCTTCTGAACAATTGTATATCACCTCTCGACTTCGATCAAAGGCTTAAAGTCCTCTCTTCCGATATCACAGGTAATTTCTTGTTTTCCTCTTGATGGACTTGTAGATAGACTGCGCATGTATAGAAGTTTCTTATAGATATAGACATCAATCTATCGATTTTAGCGAAAGAAACGACAGGAGTTAGAAGTACACTCAAATAAGCCAAGAAATTCGCAAAGCACCCACGTCCTCACAAATCCGAATGCGTCAAATCTTATTAAAGAAAACCTCGTATTCGCCTTCTCCCGTTGTCTCACCACCCAGCCACCCTCCCCAGATCCCATTCACTCCCAACCCGTTCACCTTCTCCCCGGAAGAGACGATGTCAGCGAAAGCACCCTCAACCACAGTCTCATCGTTGTCCAATATCCAATACGTCTTCTCTGAGTCATCTGTTGGCTAGATCCAGTGGTTGCGTTAGTTCCTCATTTCATTCCATCATGGGAGGAAAAGAAGACCCACATAGCTCGAACCTCCCGTCATATTCAACCTCTTTCCCTTCCCCTCCAAATCCCGGAAAACAACCCATCCTAGGAAAGGGTTGTCCCAGTTCGCAACCAAGGTGGGTACATCTTCCCTCTCCGCCTTTTCTTTCAGTCCGGGGAGAACTTGTCGTACACTTGCCCGAAGGTTACTGCATGGATCTGTTGTGGAAGAGCCAGTGATGCGAGAAGAGATGGAAGAGGGGACAGGTGAAGGATGGATAACACAAAGCCATCTGCTCCCGTAGCCAGGGTGGTTGTACTGTCCTTCTAGAGCCCATATTTTCGCATCTGTGACCCTCTGCATATTCGCTCTTTCAGGCCCTGAACCTGGTACGTCGTATGGCAGATTCCTGTGCTTTCCCTCTTCTTCTATCTTCCTCTGTTTTTCCTTATACCTCCGGTGCCAGTCAACAGGCTCCAATCCCAGCGCTTTGTCGATCAAGTAATATTGTATTGCACGGACAATACCAGCCCCGGCCTCTTCATCATTCACCAGTACCGCAACTCCAATGTTATCCTTCGGTAACCTTATCAACACCGACTTGAAGCCTATATGCGCAATTGAGTGACCTTGAAGGGAGAGAAAAAAGGAATGAAGGCTAACCTGGTACACCGCCCGTATGTTCAACCCACTCTACGCCACGGTAACTCCCTCTTTCCTGTCCCATCCCATATACAGTGGGACTCATCTCTGGCCATTCTGCCTTTGGCCTTTGCACAGTGACGCCTGTCGAAACTTTCTCTATCACCTCCTTAGGGATAACAGTAGAATTGGTTATGGGATCAGTTCCAAGGAGGAGGAGAGTTTGCAGCCATTTAGCCTTGGAAGAGAATGAATATATGCGTGAAAAAATATTGAGGAGGGGAGAAATGTACCATATCTCTGGTGCTGCTAAGGACCCCTCCATCACCCGCATTTCCATTTCCATCTTCTGTGCTTCCAGCGTTCCAATAGGTTAAAGCCCGCCCCGTGAAGTTTAGTCCCTTCTTCGTGTCCCTGACTTGCTTATCGCGACCAAATCCATCTGAAAGCTTTCCTGTCTTTCTCGCCACCTCGTACGAGTAGGTCGTGGAAGTGAGATTCAAAGGATCGAAGATGTTCTCCTTCACGTATCTCGCAAACGAAGGTTTTGAGGGGAGTAAGGCGGTCGGAAGGTATGAAACGACTTGATACATGAGGTTATTATATTGCCATGTATCCCGGAATGGACGGGAGGAGCGAAGGTGTTTGATTTTCTCAATCTACAGACGCATTCTCGTTGAGTACGTCTGTTTGAAGACATACTGAGAAAGGGACGTACAGTGTCAGTAACCTCAAAAGGTTGCACAGGGCTCCCGTCATGCGCAGCTAGCCCCGTTCTATGGCTCAGCGCATCCAGAATCGTAACTTCCTCTGCAGCTGTCTTGTCAAGAAGGTCAAAGCCAGGGATTACGTCTTTGAGACGAGTGTCCCACGAGAGCAAGGCACTCGTACTGGAATGGAGACTCTGGAAGGTAGTATGATTGTGTATCAAAACGCCAGCCGTTATGGCAGTGAAGAGCTGTAGGTAGCGTTAGGCCCCGTCGAGAGGGTGGTAGGTCGTGAAGGACGAACCTTTGAATTTGACCCGATACTGAAGAGGGTATCCTCGTCCACTTTTTCTCCTTTCGCAGTCGCGACTCCATACCCCTTCGTCTCAACTAACCAATTTCCAACTTCATCTTTCCGAACGACAGCGACACCCACACCTCCGGGGGAGTCCCAGTCGGAGAGAACCTTATTTATAAAGGTGTGACTATCGGTGTTGAGCAGGGGCTGGAGTAGACCCTGGTACGACGAGGGCGAAGGAAGGCGATGGCCGTGTTTTGCTGGTACAGTGTCCTTCAGGCCAGACAAACCATCGAGCGCGGCGTGTTGGCTCGGGAAAAGCGGGACTTGCAACAAGCTTTGCAGGAAAAGCTTCATCTCGGAGCGCGTGCTAAGACGCCCCACTATGCCTTCATCGAGTCTTTATACGATGGTGAGCTCCGACGCAAGCTGTGATCGCAGCATTCGAGATGATTATCGGTCTTAGCGATGGACGAGCAATGTGGTCTTCAACTGCGGGAGGAAGGAGAGATGGAGGATGGAGTAAGCTTGGTCGTAGCGGCCCTTGATGAACACGCTTGCTCCTTCACCCATGCTCATGTTCGTGTTGTGTCCACGCATGCTGGGAAGAAGCACCCGGAATCCCATAGACCCCGTATTAGACGCTGGCAGCTTCACCTCTGATAGGATCAACGAGCCTGCGAGTTATTGTTGTCGCTGAACAATTTCCTGCCTGAATTTGTGGTCCAAGCTACCAACCCTGTAGCATGGTACAGGACGTTACTCCCACAGGGAATCCCATCTTCCCAGATGACATTCTCGATCTTATCCTCGAGATCGTGCGGAACGACTGGACATTTGAGGAATGGTATTCGACCTTGCGAAGCTGCAGCCTCGTGAACACCAGCCTTCGCCACGGTGCTCAGAAAAGACTATTCAGAACTATCCTCGTGGACTTCTGCAGCCCGTTGAACAACATAATGCGGTTAGCTGAAGTCTACGCGCAAAATCCTTTACTCCCAAGATACGCCGAAAAGTTTTCAATCGCCAGTATCCTTGGTGTCAGCGAAGGCTCCGGCTGCAGCCTTCAAGGCTCAGACTTCGAGTCGATTACAGATCACCAAATAGACTGTAGAAACAAGCAAGAAGAGGTGCTCGCTGACATCCTCTCTTTGATCGGAGGAGGTCAGCTCAGAGAACTCCAGCTATTCTCTGGATCCCACCAACAACACTTTAACGAAGAAGTGTTTGAATGGGCTTTCCTTACTCAACCATTGCAAGAGGCGCTTCTTGCTACTAGTTTTAACTTGGAATCGTTGGTCGTCGTCAACGGCAACAATATTCCCGTGGATATCCTCCGCCATACTCAGCTGAGAGCAATAAAACTGTTTGACTGCTCCATAGATATCGATACAGGGACAGATACGGAATGGCCAGAATCACAGGAGACCCCTGCGAACTTGAAGACGCTAGTCCTCGCTAGTCCCAATCTATCTGACAGCGATATCCAGTACTTCACTGACATTACCCAGCTGGTGAATCTGACGGCGCTCGAGTCGCTCACGGTGGATACGTATTCAAAGGAACTGCTTGACACGATCATCTCAGTTTGCAGGACGACCATCAAGCATTTGCGGTTGTTCTTCGAACCGAGTCTCGAAGATGATATACGTCAGTACTTGTACTACTGTGTTACTTATATGCTAAACAAAATTCCAGCTAATTTAGAGTGCATCGGCCGATGTTCCAGCTTGACAAAACTGGAATTCATGCTTAATATCTCAAATCTGGATTTGCTCAGTGTGGATCCCTTCCAGAGATTGGCGGAGTTGCAAGTCCCTTCGTCTCTCGACACCCTCTCCATAAACTTCAGGGTGCGGGATATCGAAGCTCTACCCCGGCAAAGCTATTTCATGGGGTGGGGGCTGCGGACATTCCCAACGCTCGATCACAGCCTCTCACAGCCTCAATGGCGAACTCTTCAAAGCCTTGAAATCGTCCTCTGTAGCGAGTTTGAAAACGTTTGGTTCTCCCGCCCATTCACTCTACCTACCGAATTCATGCCACGGGTTTTCCGGCGGGGGCTGGTGAAAAACCTGATAAGGTGAGATAACGTCGAGTTAATTCAAATGGATGCGTCCTGAGCTTTAATACGAAGAACACATGAAGAGATCTTTTCTACGACAGCCTTGTATGAACGACCGGGGAACCCTATGTGGAAGGATGTAGATCTTTTGAGGGGATGACGATGAACTTGAAATGGAAGATGAAGACGACAACGAAGGTGGTGCTGATGAATTTCGGCGCTGGTGGAATATTAATCATTCAAATCTATCGAGTAGGGAGCCTCAGCAATAGTCCAAAATTCATTTGTCTTTCGCTTGCGTTGCATGTGTAGTTGAAGGTACTTATGGGCTTTTTGATAGATCACTCGGCATCATTGACGCAGCTAACGCGTTTGTGGAGTAGAAAAACGTATATTGAAACTCAAACACCATAATGAACATATGGAACCCAACTTTGGAATCCCCGCCCCTGCTCCCGAAGTTTCTTCGTTGCAAGGTGAAGGCCGTAGGCTGCATCCCTAATGTCTGGAGGCCTATCCTTCCCGTGTCGGAACAAATGACCGTAGAACATATCGGCTACAATGGATGCATCTTGGTCAAATATAGACCTAAGATTCGGGGACAAATGAGTGTTCATCAAACAGAATGAAGAATGGATGTGCATACCACATTGTACCAACAACGCTCCTGAATCTAGCAAACATCATGGTAGCAACAAGATTAAGTGATTCATCCGGTCGGTCTTTGTCGCCTTTGGCAGTCTCACAGGCACTAAGGTACGCCAGTGCTGCAGTGTTGGAGACCTGACATTCCTTGATGATCCTGGACATGGTAAGCCTGCCTCCACTGAGCAAGAGATAGCTGTCCAGTGGATTATCGAGATTCTGTGTCCCATGGCACCCGAAGTGAACGATGGAAGACCGTTGAATGTCGGATAGTACATCCTCAATCTGGTTTTGTTTATCTTCCGCCCCGATACGTGTGATAAGTTGGTCGGGATTGGGGATATGGCTCTTAATGCGTAGTAGTTCCTCTCTAGTGGCAGGAAGGAGTCCACCACCAGGTGCCTCAGGTTCGATGATAGCTGTGATCTTGAAGTCTGGGCGGATCGGTGACAGAGGGTGTATAAGGTCTTGTGGAGAGGTGATGTACGATGATACTGTGTATTGGAAAAGACCGTCTATTGGTTCTTTATCCGGCGAATATATCCCGGCAGCGTGAATTGGAAGGGATGCAAATTCACCTGATGGACACCACCAGATTCGTGTTGGCGAATCTCTCTACAGCAGAGATTCAGTAACCCTGGCAGGCGGGTTTATTGTATCAAACGCACCTTTGGTAATGCAAGCACTTTGACTACCGGGTGCACCACTCTCTTCCATAAAACCTCCAAAACGCACTGCAAGATATCCTCACTCGCAATGGAATCTGTTCCCGAGTCTTGGTAGACATCTCGAAGCAACAATCCCTGCAGGACAGTGATTGCATTCCGAACGTCGAACTGAATGTTCTCCGGCGACCTCAACTCTCCCTCCAGAGCCATGTAGTTAAGCAATCTGAGAGCATTCAAGCCTCCCACATCAATGTTAGACAAGTTAACATGTTCAACAGGGTTTGCACCCCGCATGATTAGGGCATCACATCCGAATCTAGATGCATTTAGGAAGATGACAGGCCCAGCGCGCCCCGCTAGCTGTAAAGCTGGAAATGAGGGTGGCAAGAGAAATCTTTCTAAGCCGGGGACCCCGCGAATCTTCTCGACAACTTGGCACTGCTGACTTGCCAAGGTGGAGAGATTGTGAAAGACGGTCTGTTGTGAGGCTGAAGCATCACATGCTAGTTTCATGTGAGACCGTCGTTCTTGATTGTGGGCGGCTTGTTCAAGCATGCTGGAAATATTCTTGTATTCCTCTGCGAGAGTTGGATCGATGGCGGCGACTTCATCAACCGGAGTACGTAGCTGGTATGCTTGTGACCAGAATGTAGAACGCCCGGTTGACAAGAAGACCACAGCAGTCTCAAACCGACTCTGACTGATGGCGCATTGGGCTGCGTCCCCAACGATTCCTCGGGTATGTTCAAGCACATCACTTCGCTCCTTGAGAGTAAGATCCATAGAAGCAAGTAGTGGCAGAGCTTCAAGCATACCTAGGTATGCATTGAGGGCTGCGGCCGGCCGATATGTGCGAGCACACAAAGCCCAGCTGTTGATGATGCCGAGACGGATAAGCAGGGAACCTGTCTTGTCTTGGGAACCTGATTCGAAGTATCGGAGAGCTTGCTCTAGATCTGTGCTCTCTTTGTTGATGTCAAAACGATCTAGATGCGAATCGGCTAGGTGTCCGAGTATTTTGCAGCGACCCGGATGGCTAGGAGGAAGTACATCAAGTGCTTCTTGGTGCAGCAAAATGCTCTCTTCGAGATCTTTGAACGATCCCTGTTGTTTAAAATGTGTCAAAAGTGTATACGCCAGGCTGCTGAGCGATATGAAGCGAAGCGGATGAGGGGTAGGCCTTAGATCCAGCGATTCTCGGTGAAGCAAAATGCTCTCCTCTAAGTCTTGTAATGCCCCTTTCTGCTTATAACGAGCCTGAAGCGCAGATGCCAGGTTGTTGAGTGATAGGGGGCGATCTGGAGAAGGGGGAAGTTTCAGGTGCAACGCTTCGCGGTGCAGCAGAATACATTCATCTACATCTTGGAGTAATCCCTTCCGCTCAAAACGAGTCAAAAGGGTAACTGCCAGGTTGTTGAGCGATGTAAAGCGAAGTGGATGAGGGGGAGGTCTTAGATGGAGTGCTCGTCGATTCAACACAATGGACTCTTCGAGGTCTTGGTATGCTCCCTTCTGTTTGAAACGAATCAAAAGGGAACTCGCCAAGCTATTGACTGGCAATGAGCGATCTAGATGAGGAGGAGGTGCTAAATCCAGTGCTTCTCGGTGCAGCAGAACGCACTCCGCTAGATCTTGGAATGCTCCCTTCCACTCGAAACGGATGGAAAGGGCGTTTGCTAGGTTGATGAGGGATGAAGAGCGTTCTGGATGAGGGAGACGTCTTAAATCCAGTGCTTCTTGGTGCAGCAGGATGCACTCCTCAAGGTCTCGGAGTGCTCCGTTCTGCTTGAAACGAATTGAAAGGGCGTTTGCAAGGTTGTTGAGCGATGTAGGGCGAAGTGGATGAGGCCGAGGACTTAGTTGCAGTATTTCTCGGTGTAACTCGATAGACTCCTCGAGGTCTTGGAAGGCTCCCTTCTGCTGGAAGCGAACCGAAAGGGTATTCGCCAGGTTATTGAGTGAGAGGGAGCGATCAGGGTGACGGCGAGACTCTAATCTGAGCGCTTCCCTGTTCAGGAGAATCCCGGCTTCCAAGTCTTTGATATCGCCTCTCCAATCAAAACGAGCACGGAGTGCACTTGACAAACTCTTCAAAGTTGATGGCCGTTGGGGGTGAGGATGCACCCTGAAAGACAAGGAGGAGGCGAGGTAATCGACTGCCCCCTGTAATTGTTGAAATTGAGAATATTCAACCGCTCCTTCCACCATCTTCGAGCCTATTCTGAATAGTTTGGCCCCTTTCTCATCTAATGACAATGCTTTTCCATAATAGAACGCCATATCAAATACCCCTCTGCAATCTCCGTGTTCTGTTGCCCAGATCCCTCCGATGTGGGACAGCGCAACGATGGAGATGTAGGCGAGGGGAAGGTTGTCACCACAAAGATATTCCGCTTTACGGAATCTGTTGGCTGCATGTAACAACTCTGGCTTTCCGGGGGAGTTAAAGTACTTCATGACGAGCGCGTTTCCTAACAAAATGTGAAGCTCAGCCTGTTGGAGAACTCCGTCGCCTTTTGAGTGCATTTGGATTGACTCCTCCGCAATCTGGATTATGTTGTTAAGGGTGGTAGTGTCCACACTTTGTCGGCATTCATCTATCAGCCGGATCGCACGTTGTACTTCCTCAACCTGTTCAATCTCCCGGCCCGTCCTCTAGATGCAAATTATTAAGTTGTGTTTCTTAGTTTCCAGTCTTGCGCTTACCCCTTTCGCTACAACGATGGTTGTCTCCTCCCCAGGTAAGCAGGCTTCTAAGTCTTGCATACACCCGATGTAACCATATCGCGTGAGCAGGGCCCTTTTGAGATGATGGTGCAGTATCGAGCGCGATTCTTTGGTATTCTTCTCGTTCTCGAGTGCGCGTTGTAATAGAGTGATTGCAGTCTCAAGAGGAAGAAGGTTGAGTTCCTCTCTGAATGTTGCCACAGACCCTTTGAGGGTAGACAGTCTGTTTCCGATAGCGTTGTCAACTTCTCGCTGCATATCTGCCTGAGGGGTCTAAGTGATTGGGTTGGTAAGTCTCTGGGTTGAAGGGATGCTAGAGCCCTGAACCGCGCGCGGTATTTGAGGCATGCGTTAGATGTGCCAACATCATTGGGGTAAGTCGCCGTATGGCATGAGCTTCTGTAGCACCTTCTAAGATGTTCACCGGGTCACTCAATCCATACACTGCTTCTACCCAAGGTATCGCCCTGATGTCTTCATCGCAATCGAAGTGTAGGGGCTTCTTTATTTCAACTTTGGGGAAGCGGTGTGTTGGCTAGGGTGATATGGGGAACACGCATCCAGAGGGAAACACCAGTGCGGTCTTGAGAGTTTGCATATTCGACATATATGCGCAGATTTGATGCAGATTCCTATGCTAAGGTCAGCCAAGATGATTGGTAGAAAACACGTTCCTACCATATGCACATAGCTGTATCGCTGCACCACTGCATGACTATCCTTCATGTGCTAGTGTAATCACACTCCCTGGAACTGAGGAATCACCTTTTCCACCAAGACCGAAGAGTTCAAGGGTGCCAGTGAAGAGTTGAGGGGGAATGAGGCCCTGATGCGTGACGGTTGAAGCGGTTCCTATCTTGCAGAATTTCTTCTAGATTCTATGAGTATAACTGGCGTGCTGACGAAGTTGTGGTGAACGAGGTTATGGGTCCAAAGAGTCGCGGATTATGTGTCCTCAAGACTCCCCAGTGTCGACGGTCCTTTAGTCGGCCATCGGATTTGATGGCTGACTCATCTTGCCGACCTCTGCCGCTATTTGAGTTTCTTGCTCTCCGTCTGCCTCTGGCTATTTGCAGACAATTACACCGTGACGGTGAGCCCTATCTTAGCCTGATCTCAAAATTTCACCTTTTGCGGTGGCACTACTCTGCTTCATGTCTATTACGTGTCTAAAACGTGTCCGATTCCATCCTAATGTCTCTTTGCGAAGTGTGTCTGTTCTGAAGGACGCCGTGACGAATCTTTCAATGGCAACCTCAATCGAGCTCGATATCATCGATATCGATTCTCCAAAGCCTAGGAAAGCAGCGATTTCACCGCTGTGTCGCGGGCTTATCGGGCCCATTGAATTTGATATTTGTATCCCTCTCACAGGGGACCAATTTTGCACGCCGAAACAAGTTGTAAAAGGGACGGTTCACTCAAAAGAGGCTCAGAAAGTGAGATACTGTTCAACCTGGCGGGATCTCATCAATCTAAGCTAGTTAAATTGCACGATCTCCCACATCTCAAAATGCCCATGCAGGCCTCAAGAGATCCAGAGCATGATTCCAAGAACGAGGACCGAGATACAGACTGGCTATTCTGACTGCCATGATTGGTTTTTGTACAAGTGGCTACAATATACGGTCATGACCCATGGGAAACTCTGCCACCATAATGGACCAGCAGCATAGACTTAAGCTCTAGTCCAAGTCCCGGCGCCCGTGAAAGAAACCGCATCTATAGGACCACCCACGATTGGACCCTTGATGACAACGCCTTTCGATGTCTTGAGGTAAATACGGTTTCCTCCAATAATCCCATCAAATCTTTGATACCCTTCATATCCGTACACGTCCTGTGGGCGGGAAACGTCAAGATTCCATTGTGTGGGAGCTCCTTCGGAATTGAAGAGGAGAATGGCTACGTCCGCGTTGACGTTGAAATTGGCGATCACATTGATGCCAGCCTCGTCGATCAGGAGAAGGCATTCAACGGTGTATTTGGTAGTACTGTTCACAGTTATTGCGGGACGTCGAATTCTGCCCCGGTTAGAAAAGGTCGCCATTCCTGTATGAAGGGTAAGAAATCGAGTACAAGAATGAGTTGGGAGTGCGAGTACCGTTCAATCAGTTTATACTTTACAGTTGAATGTGAAGATGCTGTGAGATGAGCTCTAGCTGTACAAACCTGCATCGCCTTATATCCTAGTCCTTGGAAGAAGCAGTCCAAATTCAGTCGAGGATGACGTGTGCAAGGTTCACAGGATTTATGCCTTCGACCCGCCTTTACATTAGGAGTTCATCTTTGTTCTACCGCTTCCAGCTGCAAAAGGTAGGAACTTGTCTGAGTCCATACACATGTGTACGAAGATGTTACCTTACTGGTGCAAATACTACGCATAGAAGCGTAAGTATGCTTCATAGAAGGGCCAGGATTCGGACATGATGACCGACGTCAAAGTGTAAGAACTGTCGAAGGCCATCATCCAATCAACGCTGCGAACACCGTGCATGGAAGCGCCGGAAGCGCTCAGGATGAGAGTCAGAGGACCAATACCTAGGGGTAGGTATAGTTGACCAGCGTGGTCAAGTCAAGGATTGACTCGGCGGCCCCGAAAGCAGCAGCAAGATAACCCTAGCGAGCCGCCCATTCGATAATGTTATGAGAGGTGAATGATATTATTGCGTAGGCGTTGTGAAGAAGTCGATAGGTGCGGTCTAGCCTAAGCCCTCGTGAACCATACCTCCGCCCTCTCCTTCAATGTATTTCCAGAAGGCTCAGGCACTTCAGCAGCGGCATCCCATACTCCTGTCCATGCCATCCCATTCAAGTTCTCGTTGACTTCCGTCCTACCCTGTACTCCTAAGTCCATATACCAGAAAGGACTCGACGCATTTCCGGTTGGCTGCATCAAAGTTCAAGTGTCAGCGTTCCCTCATTAAGGGGAGATGGAGTGAAGAGGACGCACATATTGCTGAACAGCTGACAAGTTGAAGACTCCTCCATCAAAATGCTTCATGATTATATGGGAAAAGAAGGAATTATCCCACTCTGCCACGAACGTCGGTATCCCAGGCTTGACAGTGCCAGAGTCCAGAAGGCTCTTCGTCAGATCTGCTCTGAGGTGGTTGCACGTCTTAGAGCCACCCGGAACAACATAGGAGGTTGAGTTGGCGATGTAACATAACTCTGCTAGGCCATAGCCTGCATCAGCATAGACTCCTTCGAGCCTCTTGATGTCACCGTAGGGAAATGTAGCGTTAGCAGGACGAGGTGTAGGTCCAGATCCACCTCCCGGTGAGAGATATATCACCTGATACCTCGAATCCCAATCAACTGGATCCAATCCAAACATTCGATCGGCAAGGTAGTATTGCACAATACGAGTTGTGATGGAACCCAGCTCATTATCGTTCGAGAGAACTGCAATTCCATAGTCTGAGTTTGGGTATCTTGCTATGACGCTGTTGTAACCTGCAACAGAACCTGTATGCTCGACAAATTCTGTGGATGTTGCGGTCAGCCACATTTCTTGTCTAAGCGCCTGGGAAGATGGAATACCTTGACCTCGATAACTCCCTCTCTCCTGCCCACCTCCATACACGACAGGACTCAGCTCGGGGAACCTTGCAGCTCCATACATGACACTGTATCCTGTGCTTATTCTCCTGACTACATCCTCTGGCACTACACTCTCGTTCGTCTTAGGGCTATTTCCATTGAGGAGTAGAGCCTGAATGAAAAAGGCCACATCTTTCGCTGAGCTAATGACTCCTCCTGGTCCTGCGTCGTTGTTTCCGTCCTCTCCACTATCTGGGTTGAAGAAGGGTATTTCATAAAGTTTGACATCAGTGCCTTGAATGTCTCGTGCAATCCCAGAGGCTAGTTGACCGCTACTGTTTGCAACAGCAAAGGAATAGGTACTGGCGCTCATCCCAAGTGGGTCGAAGATATTTGCCTTGACGTATCGGGCCAGAGGCTGTCGCGAAGGGAGGAGAGTCGCCGGGAGCAAGCCAAGGATTTGGTACATCGTGTTGCTGTATTGGTATATGTCACGAAAGAGGGCTGAGGGCTTCAGATGGGCAACTTTACGAATCTGTAGTATTGTATATGCATGAGATTAGTGGCCAGAAGCCGTGGCAGTACGTACGATATCAGCATCGGTGTCAGTCCGCCTGGGGGCAGCGTCGTGTCTAGGGAGCCCAGTTCTGTGGCTCAAGAGATCCTGTACCGTCGCTTGTCCGTTTGCCACTTCGTCGATCATTCCCCACCCAGGTAGGATGTCCTTCAACCTTGTGCTCCATGTCAATGGAGGGGAGATCTGGTTATCATGCGTCATAAGTCCAACTGCAAGAGCAGTGAAAGTCTGCAAATTGGTCAGTTTTGCACCAGCATCTTCATGATAGCAGGAATACCTTAGAGTTTGAAGCAAGGCTGAACAGAGTGTCGCTGGTGACGTTCTTGCTCCCATCCAGTGTTGCACGACCATACCCTCCTGTCTCGACGAACCAATCACCATTTGCTTCACGCCTCACGACTGCAATACCGAAACCGGTCGGAGACTGCCAATGCTCGAGAACTTGGCTGATGAAAGTTTCCGTGGAAGAGTCGAGGATGGGAGTGAGTTGACCTGAAGTCAACAGAGCTTGAATCAAGATCGTGGTAGAGAGGTAGAAAGCCTTCATGGTGCGCTGTATTTCTGGACATTGTGTGCTCAAATTTCGCGAGTTTTATACGTGGAAGACCCCAAGAGAACTTGAATTCTTGACTGAAGAGTAGCACGTGGTGGCGCGATGATTAGTTGGTAGATGAGTACCAAATGCCAAGCTTTCCGGGTGAGCAGGCAATATTCACGCATATAAGTGGCGTTGAGTGAGAGCCAACACTGTCGCTGTGTCTCTATGCATCGTATGGAGTCCGTTGTGAGAAATCATGGGTGCACATTGCAGAGACCAAGCGCAAACTGAGGATGTACGGTAAGTGGATCAGGAATCGGATCTTCGGCTGAGCACAAATATCTCGGCATGGGGCCTAGGTTTCGGCATCCTGGAATTCTACACTGCGTCTTTTCTGCCAATGGACACCCTTTCGTGAACTGAGGGATCATCAAACTGTGTACAACTGATAGTGGCTTCCAAAATGGCATATAAACTTGCCAAGTAGATTGATATCATCCTGGGGAATTGCTCGTCACCCACATATAGATCGGGGAACTCTCAGCTATTAATTGCTCTTTCTTTGATAACTTTTTCGCGATACGGAAGAACGAATACGGAAGAACGAACGAATAGGGGATATTTATTATTGGGTCCTTGCAAACCAGACCTCAGCCCTTTCCTTAGGGATATTCCCCGTCGGCTCCGGGACACCAGGCGCAGATCCCCATACCCCTGTAAACCCAAGACCACTCAATTCACTATCGGTCTCACCCAAACCTGAGATGCCCAAATCTTGTGCCCAGAAAGGAGATGACGAGTTACCCGTTGGCTGTAAGTGACGCAGCACAATGAAAAGATGTAAAATGGGATGAAGGAAGACAGGCACTCACATAACTCTGGTACGCGCTAATATTGAATAAACCTCCATCGAAATGCTTCAGCGCAACATGGGACAAACGCTTTGCATACCATGTTGCAATGAACGTCGGTATACCAGGTTTGACGACTCCGGGGAGAATGATCGAGACATTAGCTCGCAGGGCATTGCAGGAATCTGAGCTTCCTGGAACGGTGCTCGACGAATTTGAACCCGCAGCGTTCATGTAGCAAAATTCTGCCTTCCCGTATCCAGGGTCATAGTAAACACCTTCCAGCTTTGCAAAGTCGCCATAGGGGAGGGTGGCGTTGGCCGGCCGAGGGGTAGTGGGAGCACTAGGTGAAGAAGCCAGTTTCCTGATGCGTGTATCCCAGTCAATCGGATCGAGCCCCAGGACTCGATCTGCAAGGTGATATTGAATGACCCGAACAATGTCTTCACCGAGCTCGCTGTCATTTGACAGGATTGCAACGGCGTAGTTGGAGTTCGGGTACCGAGAAACGACGGAATTGTAACCGGCAACCGCGCCGGTATGCTCGATAAATCCTGGAATTCTTCATGAGCTTTAAAGTACAGTGGTAAATAAGTGAATTACCCACCGTATCCGCGATAACTTCCTATCTCTTGTCCAGCACCATAGACAACCGGACTGATTTCAGGAAGCTGTCCCATCGGTTCAATACTGAACCCAGTCGCCGCTCTCTGAAGAATATCAGGAGGAGTAACACTTTGGTTCGTGCTTGGGTTCGCTCCATCGAGTAGTAGTGTCTGCAACCAGATACTTAGGTCAGTCGCAGTGCTGATGATACCAGCCGGCCCCGACTCAGTGTTTCCATCCTCTCCGCTGTCGGCGTTCCAGTAGGGAGTTGCACGGAAAGTGACCTTGCCACTGGTGAAATCCCGCGATATACCATCAGCCATGTCGCCAGTGCTGTTGGCAATAGCAAAAGAATATGTGGTGTTTGTGAGTCCCAGTTTGTCAAAGACGTTTTCCTTGACGTAACGCGCGTGAGGTTGATGAGATGGAAGTAGAGTCGCTGCAAAAGTTGCAAGAACCCGGTACATATCATTATTGTACTGCCAAATGTTTCGGAACAAGGTTGAAGGTCGGTGGTATCTGAGTTTACGGATCTAGGCGGTGTTCAACCGAACGAACGGGAGGTAGAAAGAGCAAGAGAGCTTACCAAATCTGCATTTGTATCGTAAGTCTTGATAGCAGCATCATGGCTGGGAATGCCCGTCCTATGGCTCAACAGATCTTGCACAACCGCCTCATTGCTTGCAAGTTCGTCAACCAAGCCCCAACCAGGAACGACATCCTTCAGCTTTGAGGTCCATGTGAGAGACTTTGTGACACGAGGGTCCTTGGTCAAGAGACCAGTAGCGATGGCGGTGAACAACTAAGAATGATCGTGTTTAGGTTTGGCCCGTTCTCGTCTGACGTGATGGAGGAAAACACACCTTGGAATTGGATCCAATGCTGAACCTGGTGTTCGCCGTCACGCCTTTGCTACCATCCACAGATGCGCGTCCGTATCCCCCAGTTTCGACCAGCCACTGCCCTTGAGCATCCCGTCGGACGAGAGCAATAGCAATGCCAGTAGGCGACTGCCAATCCGCTAATACCTGCTTGACAAAGGCTTCCGTCGAAGAATCGAGGATGGGCTCAAGCTGACATGTGACGACCAAGACTTGAGCCAGAAGCAAGGCAAACTTGGCCGTAGATCGCATGCCGGGGAGTCTACGCCTTTAGTTGGTAAGCGTGTTCTCATCGGTGGCATAAATACAAAGCTGGAAGCTCACCAGAGTTCAACATCTGGTCTGGGAGGCACCTTAAGGTACCTCCGCCGGCGTGTACGGGGAAGTACCATGTGCTATTCTCTCATCTGATGACTATAGAGGTCGACTTTGATATCTTCCAACACGGCACGATTTACCTGCCAAACCGTCAAAGCTTCGACCACCACGTATTCTGTGTTTGGATCATTCCAGAGAGAATACCTTGCATTCCCTGAGATCTGGAAAGTAATTCACAAGAATTCCAAAGCTGCAATGAGGATCTGTTGAGGCGTTCCATAGCTTCATGGTGGTGGAAACAGAAAAGGAAACAAAGCGCCCTCAACACGTGATGGGCGCGATCTTTGACAATTGCCTGTTCAGGGCTTCGGATCAGCGGCAATAGTCATCGGCATCTTCGAACGTTCGACCTCAAGCAGCGCGACTCCTGCTTGAATTCAAACGTGCATCTTCAAAAGGCTGCTAAAATTAGATCTAAAACGCACTACATCCGATGTAAATAAGCATATGAACTTTAAGGGAATCCAATCAGGCTCTCGCGAACCACACTTCCGCTCCTTCCTTGGGCGTATTTCCCGAAGGCTCAGGAACTCCAGGATTAGAGCCCCATACACCCGAAAGGCCAATTCCAGTCAATCCTTTATCCGTCTCTGCTAAACCCCCGACATTGAGATCCTGGGCCCAGTATGGGGCGGAAGGGTTTCCAGTTGCCTGCAATTATCAAAATCTGTTAGAGCGTTCGACTGGCACCAGGCAAAAAGTAAACTCACGTATTGCTGGAAGGCAGTAACATTAAATATTGCTCCGTTGAAGTGCGTCAGAACGACATGCGAGAGTGTGGTAGAATTCCATTCCGCAACAAAAGTCGGTGCCACCGGGTTTATGGCTCCAGGCAAAGCAGTTGGAAGACTGGCTCTCAGAGCATTGCAAGTTTTCGAACTTCCAGATACGGTAGCTGTCGAAGAGTTCCCGGGCGGGATATAGCAGAACTCCGTCGTCCCGTATCCTGCATTATTGTACACTCCCTGCAGTTTCTTGATATCACCGTAGGGGAAGGTGGCATTGGCAGGTCGAGGTGTAGGTCCTCCACCACCGCTGGGTGTCAAGAACGCCTGCTGCCAGCGTGCTACCCAATCGATCTCCGAAAGGCCAAAGATTCTATCCGCGAGGTGATATTGGATGATGCGCACTATGACGGATCCGAGCTCATTATCGTTCGACAAAACTGCGATACCGTAATTCGAGTGGGGGTAACGAGAAATGACTGTGTTGTATCCAGGAACAGATCCAGAATGCTCGACGAAATCTTGAAAGAACATAACTCATTAGCGATTGCTTCAATATCTGACCCCAACTAAGCTCCATACCTTGTCCACGGTAACTTCCTATTTCTTGTCCGGCCCCATATACGACTTGGCTGACCTCGGGGAATAGTGAAGGAGTTTCGACACTGAATCCAGTAGCCAACCTCTGAATCACGTCGGGAGGGATTACGCTCTGATTGGTCTTTGGGTTTGCTCCGTTCAAGAGAAGAGACTGGAGCCAGACAGCAATATCATTGGCAGTGCTGACGACGCCACCGTCCGCAGCGTCTACATCCCCATCTTCCGTGCTGTCAGGAATCCAATAAGGAATAGCATGAGGGATGATCTTGTCTCCTGCAACTTCACGGGCTATGCCGTCTGCGAGGTCTCCAGTGCTGTTGGCGTTCGCATAGGAATAAGTAGTACTGTTCAGACCGAGCTTGTCAAAGATATTCTCTTTGACATAACGCGCATGTGGTTGATGAGAAGGGAGCAAAGTAGGAGCGAGAATTCCAATGATCTTGTACATATTGTTGTTGTATTGCCAGATATCCCGGAACAGGGCTGAAGGTCGATGATTCCTAACCTTCCGGATCTACGAATCACGAGCATATGAGGTTATGCCGTCAGGTGGAAATAGAAAGTACTTACAACGTCAGCATTCGTATCAGGCCGTCTAATTGCAGCATCGTGTCTTGGCACACCCGTTCTGTGGCTGAGGAGGTCTTGGACCCTGGCCTCATTACTTGCGACTTCGTCAACCAGTCCCCATCCTGGCAATATGTCTTTCAGCTTCGAGGACCAAGTGAGAGGGGGAGAGACGCGTGAGTCGTGGGTTAAGAGGCCTGCAGCAGCAGCCGTGAACAACTAGAAAGGTTGACATTCAGCCTCGCCGCTTGGTATGGGTGCGGAGAAGTCATACCTTAGAATTAGATCCGATCCCAAACCTTGTATCAGCCGTCATATTCTTGCTCCCATCTAGCTTCGCCGGACCGTATCCTTGAGTCTCGACAAACCATTGTCCTTGTGCATCACGTCGGACAACAGAGATGGCAATACCAGTAGGCGACTGTATCTCTTGAAGCACCTGAGCAACATAGGATTCGGTGGCCGAATCAAGAACAGGCGCAAACTGACAGCAAACTGCCAAGACTTGTGCAAGAAGCAGCGCAAAGCGGAAGCTGGATCTCATAGCTGAGTATGCAATGCCTTCGACCTGGAGGTTTGATTAGCTTTTCGTTGTGAGGCGCTTTTTATACTTTTGAGAACCTCACCGAGGGTTAATGAAACGACAAGCAGGATCCACCGATGTGCACGGAGCAGCTCCATATGCTCATTGCGCCATCGAGAATGGCTTCACACCACCATGCTGCGCTTGATTTTCATACCATTCAACGCGGCGTAGATCTGCTTGCCATTTTGTCACCAGGGTAAGCAGTAATTTATGACTTCATGCCGGCTCAAGGAGGCAATACAGTCATGTAATCCCAATACCTCCATGAAGGTATATTCTGCTGCGTAATCTTGGCAGGCCCTTTCCAGGAAATGTTCTCTAGTCACCAGTCGGCATTGCCTGATGATGGTAGTGCTGTGCGCGGATTGAACTCAGCTCGAGTTTAGTTCGCTTCAATCCGTATTTGTGCGTCAGTTCAGGGCAGTCCGTTACATCCGAACTCTCGCGAATTGAACCGACGAATTGAAACGAAGTGCCTACGGATTGCCCTGATTTGGCAGGTCTGCTCACCTAAGCACTCTTTCTGGTCGCGTAGATTATCATCCATTGCTCGTCATTGGCTTGTTGACCATTCTTTCAATGGTGATGAGACTTTACACCGTTCTATAGCATACTGAGGCTCCCGTACCTATTCGGAAAAGTTATCACTCGTCATTTCACCCGAAAAAGCCCCTGGATAGGCTTGGAGTAGGTCTGCCTATTTGAATTGTTTCTAGATTTTGCAAAATCCTCAATCGAAATACCTGCGAGCAAGCTTTTTTTTGCAATTGCAGTACCCTAAGAGACCCTTTATTCAAGAGAACCGTTCGACTTCAAAAATCCTCTAAAATTATGGGCAAAAAATTGCACGATAACACGAAGACTTTGGAGAAATATAAAAGCTATGTGGTCGATGCCCCGTCTTCCTGCGCAGATCTCCGAGTATGGACGAGCCGTCTTCGCACACCGGCACTTATCAGTCAGTCCACACCGCTCCTCCTTCAACGCACTCGATTTCATATCCCCAAATACCTCAAACACCTTTACAAGCTCCTCTGAGTCTCGGTACTCCTCATGCTAGCGCTCAATCCTATTACCACCCTCTGCCGTTTCCACATTCGACGCCAGGGCATCCATATTCCCATATGCAGCACTACATGCATATACCTCCGCATCCTCCTCCTCCAAGTCCGTCGACGCATCACACCAGTGTCGGTCACCATCAATCCGTCTTCCCTTTGCGACCATCGACATCAGTTAATGTTCCTCCTTCGACATCATCGCACCATGTAGACTCTGTGGCTCAGGGTACAACGCGGGGTCCTGCGAGCAGGAGAGGGAGAAAGAGGAAAACTCCTGGTGGTGAATCCGAGAATGCACAAGGTCCGCGTGCTAGTGCGAGGCGTCGCGTTGAAGATTCTGCAACAAATTCTCCACCGGTCACGGTCTCGAGCGCCAATCCATCATCAAGTCCACCGGTTTCAGCGCCAATCTGTGGCATCGGTCCTTCTTCTGGAACATCGCCGCCATCTTCCTCGACAGACAACGCTGGCAACTCCACCGAACGGATCAAACGCGACGCAACCACCGCCGATGCCACTGACGTCTGGTATTTCATGCGAGCGCTTCATACTGATGTTCGCCCTGCCGAGGAACCAACGGGGGAGCCAATACTTACACAAAACCCTGGAACTCCTTTTATTGGGTGTAAACTATGCCCGTGAGTGTTCCTTCCTCTTTGATACGAAGATCTATGAGCTAATACTATCTTGTTCAGCCTCAATGGATGGAAGGTATGGAACCATGGGCCCAAGTCTTCCATGACCACATGTTACCGGAGGCACTTGAAGGACAAACATCCTCATACCTACAAGGTTACCTGCAAATCTCTTGGCCTCAAGTACTCGCTGGATGAAGAGTCCGAGTCTTCAAAAAGAGACTATACTCGCGTTCCATTCACAATGGAAATGTTCTATCATCTACTGATGAAGTGGATCGTCGTTGATGATCAGGTGAGTTCTTGTTACCCTTTCGGAGTCTATGAAGTGCCACTGATCTTGATACGCTGCTCTAGTCTTTCAACGTGACAGATTGCGATGAATTTCGCGATCTCTTGCTGTACCTTGGCCAAGGGAACATTCACGAGGAAGATCTACCTCACCGGAAAATGATGACTCAAAAGGTTCTCGCCGAATTCAAGGCTGAGCACGAGAAGCTACGTCAACAGATGAAGGTACGTTCCTTTCAATCGTGGCTTTGTTATATCATTGATGTCATATATAGGATTCATTGGGGCGCATCTCGTTTACCACAGATCTATGGAGTGACCCGAATCTGGACTCGTATATGGCTGTCACCGCCCATTTCATCATCCGTAATGAGAACGGGCGCCTGGAGTCAAGGTCGGCGCTAATCGCATTCCGTCACATCGAAGGATCGCATTCCGGGGAGAACCTCGCAGCTGAGTTTTTTCGAGTGCTTGATGAATATGAAATTTTGGGCAAGGTACGTCTATCTACCACTGCAATATTTTCCACCTACTAACCACTCACTTTACAGATTGGACTCATTACGATGGACAATGCTAGTAACAATGGCACGCTGATGGAGCATCTGGAGTCGGCGTTGCGTGAGCGCGATATTCCTTTCCATCGAGACGGCAACCGTGTACGGTAAGTATCATTTCAATTGTTGTGCGCCTTATATAGCTCAATTCTTTCACCCGAATAGATGCTTCCCACATGTAATTAACATTGCATGTCAGGCGGTTATTGCGGCATTGAAAGATCCAACGCCATCGAATTTGGATTGGATCACATCGACTCCATATCAAGAAGCACTCGAGAAGGATTTGGTGGGGAAAGTTAGGGCGGTTGTGTCATCGTGTCGGGTTTCTGGACAGCGAAGGCAAATGGTGCAGTCTATCATTCAGGAAGGAAACGAGAAGGGGTTTTGGAAGGATTTGCCCGAGGAGTTCAATGGGAGGATGCCTCAGTGGCAACTCCTTCGTGATTGCGACACTCGATGGTCGTCAACGTACAACATGATCGACCGATTTCTTTTCTTGTGGCCAGTGAGTCTGTTGTTTTCTGTCTCTGTAAATAAACGCTTATCGGGATCACGACAAATGTACAGGCTGTTCACACATTTCTCATCCGCTCTGACCTCCAGAGCCACGTCCTTTCGGACTTCGACATCGGAGTGCTGAAGGACATTCAGAAAGTTCTTCAAGTACCTCATCTAGCACAAGAACTCCTTTCGGCGGAAAGAACACCAAACCTCACTCTTGCGCTTCCCACGTACGAGCTTCTGATCAAGAAATGGAAGCTTGTGGCAGAGAAGCGGCCGAATCTGCGCTCATTTGTCGAAATCGGAATCAATAAACTTGAGGAGTATGTTAGGTTGTGTCGCAGAAGCCGGATCTATGCCCACGCAATGGGTGCGTGTTTATAATCTTTTTTTGCGATTGTTAACAACACTCAATATGAGCTCTAGTCGTGGATCCACTCTCAAAATTCAGCTGGATAACAGAGACTTGGCGTCCCAATGAGGTGAAAGAAGCCCGTGAATGGATCAAGGAATCAGTAAGTAGTAATTCATCACATTTAAGGTTTTCATTTGCGCTCATAAGGCTTAATGTATCGTAGATGCTCATATATCAGCAACACCTACGTCGCACTCAAGCAACTACAACCCTCTCCCGTTTAAACCCCGTATCGCGAACCCAAAGCGCACCTCAAGTAGCCTCCAGCTCTCTTCGACGAGGATACAATCGCTTGGCTAGCTTCGATATCGAATCGGACTTGGAGGATGATACGGTAACGCAACCTTCACAATCCAACAATGCACGTTCTACATCAACGCCGCCAACATCGATTCAATCAAACCCCGAACCGTTACGCCAAAGCGATGAGGAGGAGGCTGCGCTGCAGCTTGCAGAGGATAAGTTGGTGGTAGAACGTGAACTCAGGGCATATGAAGAGGCTACGGCACCACCTTACCCTGACGGTCAAGCACCGGATCCCCTTTGGTTCTGGGAGGTGAGTCTATTGAAACAGACAGCACAATGTCGTTGATCTAACTTCGAAACTTAGGTAAACCGCCCCTCATACCCACTCCTTTTTCAAGTAGCTATGGATGTCTTGCCTGCGCAGGCATCTGCAGTCTCTTGCGAGAGGGTGTTCTCATCAAGCAAGGAGACATGTACCCTCCGACGCAGTTGCCTGTCGCCTTCGGTGCTCGAAGCCTTACAGGTTCTCAAATATTCGTTCAAACAGGAAAGATTGACATTTACATCGGATCTCCTGGCTAAGGTGGAGGATTATAATATTGATGGAGAGGTGACACCCTATGCTATCAATGAGCTGATGAAGCAGGGCAAGTACGATGAGCTAAACGAGCTCATCTCTAGCTCTGTCAGTGGTAATGCGACCACATCTACTGTAGCGTAGCTCCTACTACTCTAAGCCAATAGAAATGCGAACCGAGATCACCGATTTCTGATGGGACTTCGTTGCCAGTTCGTGAACTGAACGGACTGCAGTCCGCGTTGTCTCGAGACACACGAATTGAACGCCACAAGGACGGTTCGCTTCGCTTCAGTTCAACCCGGAACAGCACTAGTCTCAATGCACCTTCACATGGTTTCGGATCGATTCTCCAGGTCCTAACGCGTTGGCTAAGGAAAGAAGCAAAGGGACCGGGGCTACAAAAACTGGGGTTTCTGCATCTTATCACTTCGCGAAGTCGCTCGAGACCGAGGTGGTAATGCAGAACTTGACCTGACCTGAGGGTGATGGTCAGAAACAAGATCTGGCCACGCGTGAATGCATGACTTGATGCATGACGTTCTTGAAGGACACATACGGATAAATTGTATAACTTCCAGCGCGAATCCTGATTCATACGCTGTCGATTCTCCAAGCGCTAACGTGTTGGTCAATGAACCGGGGAGCAAGGGGAATATCACACAGAAGCAGGTATGTGGTATTAGGTGAATCGTTTCAGGCGGCCTCACTAATCAAATAACAACATTCAGACTTCGCGTGCGATTATTTGCATCTGAACTTGAGGGAACGCTATTCCTATGAGCAGGCGTTCTTTTAACAGATCTACCCTGCTTTTGACACCTTTCAATCTCCGGGTCCACGTACTATTCTTCCCCTTCTCTCAATGGAAGGTCATGTATCACGACGCAAACGTGGAAGGACTCTGAGGCTGTGGGACATTGTCTATTTTTTGCAAACAAATACGGGAAATACAGGCTACGCTACTTTGGAAACGGCGAGGTGTGCAGAGGGCGTCAAGAATCTCTTCAATCCCCAGCCCCATGTGCACGCTTGGGGCGTACGCTCCACATCAACGATGATAGCATGCTGCACCAGAGCTTTACCATCGTCACCGAGATTGTGTTCCCTCTCGCAAAATGGCTGATTACTGTCATGATGAGGAATATCCCTTGCCGGTATGGTGTTTCTCAAGATAGGCGGGAGTGATGGTCTGGGGGTTTTCTCCTTCAAGGGATCGAAGTTAAATGAGCAATCCAGCTTCTGGCGGAAGTTATGGTAGACAAGGGGCCGATATCTCCATAAACCCCACTTCTGAGACCACAACACCGACGCGGAAATTGACAGATGTCGCGCCAGCCCATCGTCGTCGTATCTGAAGAATACTTGGGGGGATTGTGGCCGCTTGATCGTGCAACTACTGTGTTGATCCTGGAGTTTATAGCTTGTCTGGGCATAGATCTTGCGAGTTGCAGCTGGGATTGACATAGGATCATAGTAGACCATGGACTGGACTTCATGACCAGGATCTTTACAGGTTGTTGCTGATCTGGAGCCCCCTTCTGTCGCAGATGTTGGGGCACCAAAATTGACACTACTTTGTTGCTGCTGAACTCGGTGGTCGTCGTTTGCCATGCATGGCCGGTCCAGCCATGCATATGCGTCTTCAGGAGTCGTCGCAGCGTTGAAGGTTATGAGCTGAGGTCGGTAGGAGAGATACAATGAACTTGAAGCCCCTGATTCATTGTGGACTGTTCCACCCCAGCTTCTTAGCTCGGATACATCGATAAGGCAGCCTGGGCCAGCGCCACGAAAATCTTTGGTATCGGGGTTGGCCTGATCATGACGAAATCTCAGCTTCATAAATGGACATGGTCAACAATATCTCTTACCTGCACGTTAGCTTCCATTGACAGGTGGAATTGTAGCTTCCGCTCAGAATTGACATCTTGATCGACGCCCTCCACAAATAATTCTACGACTGAATGCAGTGGTAGGATCGTCTTTCCTGCTGATAGTTCCGGCGGCACAAGGGTAAGGTCATGACCACCGTCCCCCTTCTCCGGTCGACCTTCCACATCGTCAGCTTCCTCGTTTGAATTGTGGCCAGACCCTCCCCTTTGACCTCCTCTGTCTTGATTGGTGGCGGTGGTCTGCAAACTGACAGAAAGATTATCTGTACCTCCAATGGCTTGAGCTGGCGTGCTCCTACTGAGAACTGCATCCGCATCACCTGGCATTCCATACGACGGGCCAGACGCGTCCTGAGGCATGGGGTGATTCTCCCAGGCCGTTCCGCCTGGAATTTTCAGTGTTCTGAAGGTTTGAACACCATCTGTGGTCACTATGAGTCCTGCAACCGACTCGAACAACGGCGAGAGTTTCTTGGATATTTTGGATGCTTTTGCTAAAAAGCGGTTTCCGAGGTGAACGTGAATCTCCTGCTCCCAGTCGATTTCCTCGCTAAAGCCCGCAGTCATGCACATTGGTCCTTCGTACCCAAGTTGGGCCAGACATTGTTCCAGCGTTTCTCCTATCTGAGAAATATGTCTGGCTGCTCGTTTTGCGACCTCCACATGGTCTGTCGTCTGCATACCGGCCGAGCAATCTGTTGAACGCGTCTTTGGGACTTCTGCTTCAATTTTCATGACTGATTTCGCGCTTCGTGGGATTTTATCTGGGTTCGAGATAGAGGGGTTTGCGAGTTGCAACGACCGCCTAGAGAATTGCTTTAAGGGATGGAAAAGCTGGGGGGAGTCAGACAACTTGAGGAACGTCAAGCGCCACGAGGAGTCTTTGCCGTCGGTATCTGAGACAATAAGCAACGTGAGGGTAGAGTTGTGTGCGCAAGGAGTAGCTGGCCCCTCTTCGAGTCCCCCTGAGTTGTATGAGCAGCGACCGGCAAGGTTTACAATGCAACTGTACATTGGTCGTCATTGGAACCCCCATCCGGATCTGAATGGTAATCCTAGCTAGTGCAGCTGATGTACGTCGCACATATGCCATGGATGTCGCTGTCAAAGATATGGGCAAGCGGCTGCCACCCTTAGAGAGAATCGGAGCGATCAAATCATACCTCACCCTCTCCTCCGGGGTATCTCCAGTTGGGCTTAGCACCCCAAATATCCCTGAAGCCAAGCCCGCTGACCTGCTCGCGCAAGCCACAGCAGCTCACAAACGTGCATGCAAGGCATTCTTGAGCAACATATACGAATGAATTGTAGAAACGAATGACTAAAGTTGGTTAAAGGAGCGAAACAGTGTCCATACGACTAATGATAAGAAACCTTGTACGATGCTGTGATCACTTGCCGATCCTGCTGAACCAAGCATCAGCACGAGCTTGAGCAGTATTTCCTTGAGGATCAGGAACACCGTCGCCTGCACCCCAGAAATCTCCCGTGAAGCCAATCCCACTCAAGTTCTTGTCCACCTCGGACAAGGCGCCCGATAAGAGGGGAATCGGGAATAGAGGAATAGAAGGATTTCCAGTAGCCTGTAGGATGATCACCATCAGTCTGATTCGTTCGATAAAGGCAAAAAAGGCGAACGTACGATCACGTCATAAGCTGAAACGTTGAAGATCGGTCCATTGAAGTGGCGCATAACGACATGGGAGATAAAAGAATGGCCCCATTTAGCGACGAAAGTTGGGACGGAAGGGTCAACCCCAAGAGCCTTGATAGCTGGATCTGCAGCGAGTTGACGGCAAGACTCCGAGGAGCTCGAGGTGTTAGAAGAGACGAAGCAGAATTCAGACTTCCCGTAGCCTGTGTTGTCATAGATTCCAGCAATCGCGTTGACATCACCGAAAGGGAATGTCGCATTGGCGGGACGAGGGGTGGGCACAATGGCTGCTTCGGCGGCTACTTGAGCTTTGTACCTAGAATATTAGTCAGTAACTCCCATCTAAACGTTATTGCAGAAAAGGTAGTGCATACCTAGAATCCCAATCGACTTTATCGAGACCGAAGGCTTGATCCGCGAGCCACCATTTCACGATTTGGATGAGGAGCGGTCCGTAATTGTTGTCATTCGTGCCGACAGCAATACCGAGGTTTTGGTTCGGGAATCGCGAAATAATGGAGTGATATCCTTAGGCAAGATGAGAATGGTTTACACACAAATATCGAGCTTTGCTTACCGACGGTGTCTCCGGAATGCTCAACGTATTCTAGAAACATGTTAAGTTGAAGCAAACGGCCTTATCGAAGGCTGAAACACTCACGATAACCTCTGTAGCTTCCTCGCTCCTGGCCACCGCCATAGACAACAGGCGACAACTCTGGGTAGGTCCTACACTTATCTTAGGAATATCACAGGAAACAAGCCCAGGGAGAACTCACGATGATCCTTGCTCTATGGCAAAGCCTGTTGAAACTGTCTGTAGCACATCTTCAGGGATAATTGTTGCATTCGTCTCTGGATGGCGGCCGTTAAGAAGAAGGCATTTGAGCCAAGTTGCCTAGAATGATGATTAGAACGGCTGCATCAGTGACAAAGACAGTAGAGTTCCATACCAGATCTTCGCCGGTGGTGATGATTCCCCCGGCACCGGACCACACTGCAAAAGAAAGCATGAGAAGATTGGTAGAAGCCTATCTCAGAGGTCCTTACGGCTTCCGTCATCATCAGTTATGCTCCAAAGGGGGACAACAACAGGAACAGCTGTGTCGTTTCCCGAAGCAGGTTGGTAGACGATACCGTCAGCCAGCAATCCGGTTGAATTCGCAAAGATCGACGAGTAGGTAGTCGACTTCAATCCAAGAGGGTCCAGTATGTGCTCTGAGACATAGCGAGCGAATGGAATCTTGGAAGGGAGAACCGCAGTTGGAATGTACGAAAGCAGCGTGTAGACATTGTTGTTATATTGCCATGTCTCCCTGAAACTGGCGGAGGGGCGGAATGACCTCATTTTCTTGATCTAGCAGAGCATAAAGGTTGAGATCCGATGTCAGATCGAACAGGAGGGGACTTACAAGAGTGGGGACAGTGTCATTAGCCTTTGGTGCAAGATCATGGCGCGGGAGCCCGGTACGATGGGACATCGCGTCGATAATAGTGGCCTCTTTTGCTGCAACTGGATCCTGAAGACTGAAGCCAGGTAATACATCTGATAGCTTGGACTCCCAGGTAACTCGAGGGGAAAGAGTCTCGTTATGGGTCAAGAGTCCAACGGACAAGATGTTGAAGAGCTACAACGGGCAGGGTCGTCGTTAGTAGTGTCCTTTTCGTTACGAACGTGGATGAAAATACCTTGGAGTTTGATCCAATACCATAGAAGGTCTTTTCGGTAAATTTCGTACCATTGGCGAAGGCATTTCCGTAACCTTTGACTTCTGTTTGCCAATTGCCCTGTCCGTCTCCCCGGACAACAGAGACTGAAAGTCCAGCAGGCGTTCCCCAACTCTGAAGGAGCTGGTTGATGAATGCGTCTGCTTCGCCGTTGAGGACAGGCGATGTCACTTGGGCTGCTCCCGACGGGGAAAGAGCTGCAATCGATGCAAGGATGCCAATGAGAGCTTGAATAGAACGCATGTAAGTAGTTGGATGGTGCAAGGGAACATAACTCACCGTATTTAAACCAGAAGGCTTTTCGCTTTTCGGTACGCAGCAATCATCGCGTAGAATGCCATAATATGTTGCCATTGCAGGCTATGAACTGTAAACAGGAGCGATGCAGCCAGCCGACTCTGAAGCAGGTGGCGAACGCGATGGCCAATTGAGTCCAAGTTGATGTTTCAGCGAAGTCCTTCAAGCTGCGCACTCTCTGTGACCACGAACGATGTAATGAGCGACATGAAACGCCTCTTCAACGCGGCTATGAATTGAGATCAAATAGGCGAGTAACCAAGTAATAGGCCGCTAGAGGTTTGCTAGAGGAGGAAGGTGGCACAGAAAGTATGGGTTGAGGTGATTAGAAGCTACCGTAGAACACCTCGAGGAAAGCTGCTTACAGTCCACTGTGGACAACTTCAACTTGGATACTAGTAATTCTGAATTTGATGGTTAGTCAATGTCGCCGCAGTCAAGTTCGAGCATAGCCTCGAAATGCTATTCTCGGGTTGTAAATACTTCAGGGAAACGCCTTTCGAGAATTTTTATGAGGGAATTTAATGGAATTTAGTCTAGTCCATACAAGGTATAAGTATAAGAGTGGTATAGGGAGGACGATGATGGTCGAGGACAGAGTGAGTCGGCAGATGAGAAAGGCTTACGTAACGCAATCAGAGCATTCTTGGCTCTGGCTCTGGCTCATTTGCCTTGCGTTTGAGCTGTTGGACTATCCCTTCGCCGTGTCTACCTGATTTCTCTCTGCCAACTTCTTTATCATGCCTGTTCTTCACCCTTCTGATCTTCCAGAGAGAATAATACAGCGTCAATGCGCCACAAGCGACAGTTGAGACACCGGTCACGATAATTGTGACCTTGCTAGTCGTTGAGAACTCCCCATGCTGAACGCCGAAAACGTTAGCCAGAGTTGTTATAACTCCTGCTAAAGAGTTGAGGAATCCCGGCCTAGATTTGCAAGTGAGTACAATCTAAGTCTTTCCGCGGAAACAAATAATGACGATGCGTACAAAAAGATTCTGTTCGTGAGCCAAATGTAGTTGTACATCCACCTCCACCAAAGCCAGCACATCCCAGCTGCGCCGATACCGCAACATATGAATGCAATGACGAATCTGTTGTTTCGTACTTTTATCAATGATGATTGACGGTCTTACCGAGAAATCGACCTACAAGGGAACGTGCGATACGGCATCCAGGACTTCCTTTCCCACTGCGCTCGACGAGCTCGCCTGCGCATTTCGTAAACTGGTAAAGGTTCCTGGGAAGAGCACGAAACCGGCAAGGAGGATCCAAGTAAAGAATGACGCGAGCAGATTGTGCAGACGAGGAATGTCGTCCAAAGCCAGCAGCATATTCATATACTTGGTCTCCAACTGGCTCGGCCTTGTTGGATTCAACGAAGGGCGAGTCGGATGATCTTGAACGTCATGACTGGGTTGGGTGACTTTCAACGAGGGTTTCTCTTTAAGGGAGGTATGGCCTCGTGAAGACGAGGCGGGTTCGGGTTCCATGTTGCAGTATGTGAGAAAGGTTATCTCTCGAGCATCCCCACATCTCACCTGCCGCCCCAGATGACGCCAAAGACCTTAATCAAGCCGAGGACCCAGCTTGATGGCACGTGGCAATGAGGAAAAATATTTGGGAGGTGCGGGAGCTTTACGCCGTGGTTCTTGTCATTGAGGCCGACGAGAAACTGAGATACCTACCATCTACCGCAGAAAACATAGCAATGTGGAGTATCGCTTGTGTTGAATGACGTGAGTCCAGTATGAAAGGGATGGGCGCTTGTTAGTGTCACTAATTTCCCCATTCAAGCCAGTGATTGATGAATCTCAGGTTCACAGAAACCACATTACAAATGCCTGCAGCTCAATTCTCTTTTTTTTTTTTTTTTTTTTTTTTGGTGGAGCCTTTGCGAGATTCGACAATTGACGGTGTCAATTTCTCCTCTCAGCTAAAGTTGGGGGATTTCACCCTATAAAATAGCCACCCCGGGGAAATGCTTTACGCACACTCTGTGAGAAGTAGTGTGGGACTCCGAGGCTTCGATTAGCACTGCTATCCGATGCCTCGTTTACCCACTAAAACCCCGGTCTGCCTCGTCCAATCTCTAGGCAGAAACTCTCGGTCTTTTAGGACTCGGTCCCAGGTTTGTAGGACTATCCTCTTTTGGAGGGCTCTTTTTCCATACCTTCTCCTATCGGTCATTAGGCACTCCAGTCGTAGCCTGGTATTCAGTTTCCTCAGCAGCATGTTCTCAATGACCTTTTGTGTTTTGTGTTTTTCATGCTCGCCGTTCTTCTCGATGACTCTGTGACACCTCAGGCACCATATCAGGTAGGCTGCTTCTATGATAAGTATTCTCTTAAGTCTCGTTTTTTCCAGGGGTTCTGCTCCCATCGTTGAGTCCGGATCCAAAGATCTCTCCTAGTGCTGGCTTCCGCCACGGACCGTATTCTTGCGGCCATATCATGCTTATTGACTCCCATATTATCTCCTGTCCAGGAGCTCTGCATTTGGTCAGGATGTGGTCCATTGACTCAGGTTCCGCGCAGTATTTGCACACTGCTTGGTCTTCGCATCCTCTGATGTCGTTCCACCAGTCTCCGATCTTGTATGTTTCGTGTATGCATTTTGTAATAAATTCTCGGTGTTTCTTTTCGAAGTCTTTCGTCTTGAGACTCATCCAAATCTGCGCATGTGATGGTTTGGGTCCTCCTTTTCCCTCCATTGTCTCGGCGATGTAGTCTAGGTTCTTTTCGGTTTTTTTCCTTGTTTCGATCTTTCTCTCTTTTATAATTCGCATGCCGCGGTAGAACAGGACTTCAGATCGAGAACAACTCTGCGCATGGTGCGACCTTACGCCCAGAATAGGCCCTCCGACCATCTCCCAGTCTATCAGCTGAGCACCAAGAGTGTCAATTGGACTTCTGGACGCGATGCTGGGATCACAAGATATCTATTGACTACCAGTGGCCTGTCACTACAATGCGGAACTTGATGTGAAGACGCATTTCTTGAATATATTCTAAACCTGGACCTCCTTACGGCAATCAGAGACGAGTACTAGTAAATGTTGGATGCAATGCGGAGGTCAACGTCGACCTGACAAAGCTCACACCAAGGGGAGACTTCTTTTTCGCCATCGCTGTTGCAATCAAGGAAGATGGTTGCTGATCATATATTTTTCTGCCGTCATAGGTTCTGTAAACATGCCGTCGGGACCTTTTCAATCATATAAAACCCTATAATGACGAACGCTGGAGGCAACAGCGGAAGCAAATCATCCTCCAGTACATTCTAACTTCCTCACGATCTCCTGACGTTGCTACGATGTACTTCACCACAAAGACCTTCAAATATCTCGCAGTTCTGACTGCTTGTGCCAGCAGTGCAACCGCATTGCTCTCTACTGGAGTTCTCTTCCCTCTTTACATCTACCCAGACGACAACTGTGCCAACTGGGCGGCTGTTACCTCGGGGTAAGTTTTGGTTCCAAGTTACTTCAACGGACATCACATTGACCCTTTCACTTTAGGATCTCTGCCCACCCGAATATCCCATTCTACATCATCATCAACCCTAACAGTGGTCCAGGCGGTGCTGGTTCACAACCCGACCCAAGCTACCAGACATGTACCGCTAAACTGCGTACCACTGGAGCCTCAGCTAAAAACGTCAAGCTTTTGGGTTACGTCGCTACTGGATATGGATCTCGTGCTCAGGCGGATGTATTGGCTGATATCAATACATATTCGGGTTGGGCTGCTGGGTACAGACCTGACGGCATTTTCTTCGATGAGACGAGTGATCAGGCGGGCCAACTAAATACGTATAAGACGTATACCAGTCAAGTTCATACAGACTTCGGAACGAGCTACGTGAGTTGGCATTCTTCCTTTGTGTATCTGGTTACAAATTTACTGATCGTTGCACCTCGGACCGTAGATTGTACTGAATCCTGGGACAAAGCCGCAGACGAACGATTATTATAGCATTGCAGACCAGATCGTTAGCTTCGAGGATTCCTATAGCAAATTCTCGTAAGCATAGGTCTTGCTTCAACTGAGGAATTGAGAATAACAAACTCTTCAGCCTCACGAACGTTGTCGCAAGTTCAACCACTCCTGGGAACAAACAGTCTATCCTCGTTCACACTGGACCCAATCCGACGAACGCAACCGTCGTGTCTGGACTGAAGTCCAAGGGAATCGCTTCAATCTTCTTAACCAACTACAATCCTGCCGATGCCTATACACATATTCCCAGCGATTACACGAACTTCCTCAACCTGGTGGCTGCATAATTAGGAGGTGAACCTGGCGTCGGTATTCATAGATCCTACGTAGAGGTTAATTTAGCGTTTACGTCTTTTCTGTCAACATGACTACGAATACAGCACGTACTCACCAAAATCCGTCGCCTCGGCCGAGGTCCGGGCATCGCTGAACACGGTGGCGAGCGGGATGTTCGTTCGGATTTGTTGAGGAAATTCATGACACAGCAACCTCCGGCGAGTTCGCCCAGAAGCTCTCTTTTCACTAAAGATAGCCAACTTGCATATGCTCCTCGAAGGTGTGAGTCAAGTCGAACGAGATTCATATCTGGCTTAGCGCCTATAAGGTTTCATTGCATCATAAGATCTACGGATGCATGCAGTCCTTGAGCCGGAGCTGTGAACCGAGGTCCGAATGGAGGCGTATAGGGTCGTTGTGGTGAATGGCAGCGGAGGTCTTGGATATCTTTGAATACAAGGCACTCAACTATGTAAAGTGATCCATCATGGACATCAGAGTGGGCACCAAGGAACACCACGACAATGAGACTGAGGTAGTTGTCGTCGTGTGCATATAGGCGCTGCTCACAGCGATCAGACAGGCCGGAGTGTAAGGATGAAGCCACAAAGTTGGTCCCTGAATCTGGGGTTGCCTCCCGAGCTGAGCTTCCGAAATTTGCATAGATTTATTCGCTCTGGCAGAAAGAAAACGCTTGAAGCAGCTGTTTACGAGGCACCATGGTGGCCGAATGGCAAACACGGATGGATTTTGAGGCGGAAAATCAGGGTTACGTAAGGACTATCGGCGTAACGCACCTGATGTGATTGGCTGGATTAGTTCCCGGATCCGGTGTTTCACGTGCATGGATTGCATAAATTTGATGAAGCTCAAGCCCGGGAACTTCCTCAACTATCTCTATCCTCTTTTACCTCGTCGACATCGTTCTCCACGATGCTCAGGACAGCCAGAGCCGCCAACGCCATGCGCGGCCTGCAGCGGTTGTCTGCAGGCTATGCAACCGTCACCTCACGTATTGGAGATACGAAGGTGCCTATGTCCCTGCTCGAGAAGGGCGCATATATCAACTATCAGCGGATTGAGGACAACCTTGCTGTTGTCCGTGATAGGTATGGATTCTGAATCAGTTAGTCCTCGGCTTGTGCTGACGAGTACTCAGACTGAAACGCCCTTTGACGCTGTCCGAAAAGATTCTCTACGGTCATCTTGACGACCCTCATGGTCAAGATATCGAACGAGGTGTGAGCTACCTCAAACTCCGTCCTGACGTGAGTCTACGCGTCTTCTCTACATATCTGGCGTCTTATTAACATTCACTATCCAGCGAGTTGCGTGCCAGGATGCTACTGCGCAGGTGCGAAGATTGTGGTTCTATACGTCATAGCCCTTATTGACGCCAAATCTAGATGGCTCTACTCCAATTCATGTCTGCTGGCATGGACACTGCTGCCGTCCCAACTACGGTGCACTGTGACCATCTCATCGAGGCCCAAGTCGGTGGTGTGAAGGATTTGGCTCGCGCTGTTGAAATTAACAAGGAGGTTTATGACTTCTTGGCTACCGCTACTGCTAAGGTCCGTCTTATGTCCGTCTTACGCTTTTACGCTCAATTCCTGACTCTCTGCTCGTCCATAGTACGGTCTTGGTTTCTGGAAGCCCGGCTCGGGTATTATCCATCAAATCATCCTCGAAAACTATGCATTCCCTGGTGGTCTGATGATCGGTACCGACTCGCATACCCCCAATGCTGGAGGTCTTGGTATGATTGCTTGCGGTGTTGGTGGTGCCGATGCTGTTGATGTTATGGCTGGCATTCCTTGGGAACTCAAGTGCCCCAAGGTTATCGGTGTCAACTTGACTGGCAAGATCGGTGGATGGACGACACCTAAGGGTTTGTCTGTTTTCGCTTTTCCCTTCGTTCTGATCTAATTTTTTGCTTCAGACGTTATCCTGAAGGTTGCTGGCATTTTGACAGTCAAGGGTGGTACTGGTGCCATTGTCGAATACAAGGGCTCTGGTGTTGAGTCTTTGTCTTGCACTGGTATGGCCACCATCTGTAACATGGGTGCCGAAATTGGTGCCACTACCTCTCTCTTCCCCTTCAACTCTCGTATGGCCGATTACCTCAACGCTACCAAGCGTGGAGACATCGCTAAATACGCTGAGGCCTTCTCTCCCAACCTCCGTGCTGACGAAGGTGCTGAATATGACCAGGTCATCGACATCGTAAGTGAGGTTACTGGTTGCGAGGTACTGTTACTGAATTGGTCTGCGGTGTAGAACCTCTCTGAACTTGAGCCCCACATCAATGGTCCTTTCACACCCGACTTGGCTACCCCCATCTCCAAGTTCGCTGAGGAGGTCAAGAAGAACAACTGGCCTGAGGAACTCAAGGTCGGCCTCATCGGTTCTTGCACCAACTCTTCGTACGAGGACATGACTCGCTCTGCCTCCATCGCCAAGGAGGCTGCTGATCACGGCCTCACCGCTGCCAGCAAGTTCACCATCACCCCCGGTTCTGAACAGGTCCGTGCTACCATCGCTCGTGATGGTGTCATTGAGACTTTTGAGAACATTGGTGGTGTCGTCCTTGCCAATGCTTGCGGTCCCTGCATCGGTCAATGGGATAGGCAAGACGTCAAGAAGGGAGAAGTGAACTCCATTATTACTTCCTACAACCGTAACTTCACTGGTCGTAACGACGCTAACCCCGCCACCCATGCCTTCGTTGCCTCCCCCGATATCGTCACTGCCATGGTCTTCGCCGGCCGCCTCAGCTTCAACCCCTTGACCGACTCCCTCCAGGGTGCCGATGGCAAGGAGTTCAAGTTCACTGACCCTTCCGGACACGAGCTCCCTCCTCGCGGATATGACCCCGGTGAAAACACCTTCCAGGCTCCTCCCGCCGATCGTGCCTCCGTTCAGGTTGCTGTCGACCCCAAGTCTGATCGTCTCCAGCTTCTCCAACCTTTCAAGCCTTGGGATGGCAAGACCCCTGAAAACCTCCCCATTCTCATCAAGGTCAAGGGCAAGTGCAGTGAGTATTCCATCGACGCTTGAATCAAGCAACCCTTCTAATGCTATTGCCAGCCACCGATCACATCTCTGCTGGTGGTCCCTGGCTCAAGTACCGTGGTCATCTCCAGAACATCTCCCAGAACTGCTTGATTGGCGCCATCAACTCCGAGAACGGTGAGGCCAACAAGGTCAAGAACCAGGAGACTGGTGAATGGGGTGGTGTTCCTCAAGTCGGTGCCTACTACCGTGACAAGGGCATCAAGTGGGTTGTCATCGGTGACCACAACTACGGTGAAGGTTCCTCCCGTGAGCACGCTGCTCTCGAGCCCAGGTACCTTGGTGGTCTTGCCGTCATCGTCCGCTCCTTCGCCCGTATCCACGAGACCAACTTGAAGAAGCAGGGTATGCTCGCACTCACCTTCGCTGACCCCGCCGACTACGATAAGATCAAGCCCTCCGACCGCGTTGACATCCTCGGTCTCGAGTCCTTCGCACCTGGCAAGAACCTCACTCTTCGCCTCAAGCACGAGGATGGCTCAGAGGAGTCCATTTCTCTTGCTCACTCGTTCAACGAGGGCCAGATTGAGTGGTTCAAGGCTGGCTCTGCTCTGAACCTCGTACGTTGCCGACTTTTCATTGAACAAGAAGAGTGTATTCCTGACGCAATTCTTCGTAGATGGCTGCAAAAGCTAAGGGTAATTAAATGAAGCGATGTAAAATATTGAGGTCATAGATCTTCGTCGTTCTTCTCTTGCTTGTATACGCTGGCATAATTCTCTGTTAGCTTACGTCCTTTCCCATTATACGACGCTCTTCTGTAGCATGCACTTACCATTTCCTAGTTTTCATGTATTTTTTATTGATCTCAAAATATAAATTGTGGAGAACGATTTTTAATCCTATCCACAGAGTGCGATGATCATTATAGACGACGCATGAATGCAATAATTACACTACTACTCTATGGTTGAACAGCCGTAGGGCCATTTGCTGCAATTTTAGCAACAAAAATCTTCGTTTCTGCCATGATGACCAGTCGACCAGGATTAGCAAAGACCATGTTGGCGGAGGTAGTTCCAAGGAAGAATTTCCCGATGAGGTCACCATCCGGATTCCAGACCTGGACCCCGTCGCCACATCCGGAGTAGACATTGCCCTGGAGATCTACCTGCAGGCCGTCCGGGACACCAGCATCTGCATAAGCAAATACTCGTCGGTTCCTGAAGACATGGCTTTTAGGATCGACGTCAAAGGCATAGCTAGGCAAAGAAGTCAGCCAGAGAATATTTTGTACCAAGATCTGCACCTACATCGTTGCTGGTGCTGTCTGGTCAGTTGCAGATCCAGCAGCACCCGTGTCGGCACTGTACGGAAAGACGATCAGTCAGGTACTCATGAAGAAAGGTTGAGAGAGGGAACGGAGGTCCGTCTGTACTCACATGTAGGCCATCTTGCCATCTGTAGTGAACGCTATCCCGTTGCACTTGTCAAAATCTGTGGCGACCACGCGGACCTGCCTGGTGTCTGGATCCAGTCGATAGACTTGATTTGGCATGAGAGGTTGTGGGCGGAAGTGGTTCACCCATCCATAACTGACACCGGATTGTTTAATCCCGTCTTCCTATGATTGTTCGCTTGGAACTTACATTACGTCCGTGAAGAAGAGTTTACCGCTCGGGTGAACTTTGATGTCGTTGAGCGAATTGAATTGTCGTCCGAAGTAGTTATCCAAAAGGACGGTGGTGTTGTGTGGTGCTTTGGGGTCCACAAGGACGATGGAAGGAGGTCGTGGGCCTCGTCCAGAGGTTATCAGCAGGAGATTTTTCCTGAATGGCCCTGTTCCCCCGTTGGTCATTTGAACGGTATCCGGTAGATCCAACTGGGGGAATCATGGTCAAATTGGGCGGAATGGAGGTCGGTGACCGGCTTTACTCACAAATTCCACTGGAACGTTAATTGGGCTAGCATGAGATGCCAGTGCCTTGTCAACATCTTTCAGGTTTATCTTCCCAACGACATTGTTATGGTCTAGGTCGCTATTGCCCAATGCTCCTCCGTCATTGCTTCCAAAGAAGATCTCGTCCGTCTCCGGAACCCATATTGGTGCTTCATGAGCAAAAGCAAATGTATCATTCGAAGCAACCTCGTATATGGATGGATTGGGACCAAGAACTTTCAAGAAGGATTTGTCGAAAATCTGGAAGAAAGGCGGTTTGGCCGAAGTAGGATTGAAATGGGTTCCAAAGGATGATTCTCGGAAGGTGCCATTCTCTCCAAGGACGGCGAAGGACTTGGGGTCAACGAACTGCAATTGAATTGGATGCAAAATGAGCATGCCCGGTCCGAACGGTCAGTAAGTTTGGTTGAACGTACGACTGATTGCGGAGGCAACACTCCTTCTGTCCAGGAAGCATTTTCTCCGGCAAAAACGGCTGCACTGTAGGCAAGTACGCACAGCAGGATGGAAGCCATAATCGCAACCGAAGTCAGAGAGGTTTGGGATTTCTGTCTCCCTCGTCGGTCTTTAAGGGATTTATTTCGCTTCATCTTGGCGAACAAAGCTTCCTCTAGCGCAGATGGCTAGACTAGGGTTTCACCGAGTGACGTGCCAAGTGACTCTGTTCCAGCTGAGCAATATCCGGGATTTTCCAGGATAATTCCCAGAGATACTGAACGTCGACGAGTTTCAATAGTGCTGTGCGCGGATTGAACTCAGCTCGAGTTTAGTTCGCTTCAATCCGTATTTGTGCGTCAGTTCAGGGCAGTCCGTTACATCCGAACTCTCGCGAATTGAACCGACGAATTGAAACGAAGTGCCTACGGATTGCCCTGATTTGGCAGGTCTGCTCACCTAAGCACTCTTTCTGGTCGCGTAGATTATCATCCATTGCTCGTCATTGGCTTGTTGACCATTCTTTCAATGGTGATGAGACTTTACACCGTTCTATAGCATACTGAGGCTCCCGTACCTATTCGGAAAAGTTATCACTCGTCATTTCACCCGAAAAAGCCCCTGGATAGGCTTGGAGTAGGTCTGCCTATTTGAATTGTTTCTAGATTTTGCAAAATCCTCAATCGAAATACCTGCGAGCAAGCTTTTTTTTGCAATTGCAGTACCCTAAGAGACCCTTTATTCAAGAGAACCGTTCGACTTCAAAAATCCTCTAAAATTATGGGCAAAAAATTGCACGATAACACGAAGACTTTGGAGAAATATAAAAGCTATGTGGTCGATGCCCCGTCTTCCTGCGCAGATCTCCGAGTATGGACGAGCCGTCTTCGCACACCGGCACTTATCAGTCAGTCCACACCGCTCCTCCTTCAACGCACTCGATTTCATATCCCCAAATACCTCAAACACCTTTACAAGCTCCTCTGAGTCTCGGTACTCCTCATGCTAGCGCTCAATCCTATTACCACCCTCTGCCGTTTCCACATTCGACGCCAGGGCATCCATATTCCCATATGCAGCACTACATGCATATACCTCCGCATCCTCCTCCTCCAAGTCCGTCGACGCATCACACCAGTGTCGGTCACCATCAATCCGTCTTCCCTTTGCGACCATCGACATCAGTTAATGTTCCTCCTTCGACATCATCGCACCATGTAGACTCTGTGGCTCAGGGTACAACGCGGGGTCCTGCGAGCAGGAGAGGGAGAAAGAGGAAAACTCCTGGTGGTGAATCCGAGAATGCACAAGGTCCGCGTGCTAGTGCGAGGCGTCGCGTTGAAGATTCTGCAACAAATTCTCCACCGGTCACGGTCTCGAGCGCCAATCCATCATCAAGTCCACCGGTTTCAGCGCCAATCTGTGGCATCGGTCCTTCTTCTGGAACATCGCCGCCATCTTCCTCGACAGACAACGCTGGCAACTCCACCGAACGGATCAAACGCGACGCAACCACCGCCGATGCCACTGACGTCTGGTATTTCATGCGAGCGCTTCATACTGATGTTCGCCCTGCCGAGGAACCAACGGGGGAGCCAATACTTACACAAAACCCTGGAACTCCTTTTATTGGGTGTAAACTATGCCCGTGAGTGTTCCTTCCTCTTTGATACGAAGATCTATGAGCTAATACTATCTTGTTCAGCCTCAATGGATGGAAGGTATGGAACCATGGGCCCAAGTCTTCCATGACCACATGTTACCGGAGGCACTTGAAGGACAAACATCCTCATACCTACAAGGTTACCTGCAAATCTCTTGGCCTCAAGTACTCGCTGGATGAAGAGTCCGAGTCTTCAAAAAGAGACTATACTCGCGTTCCATTCACAATGGAAATGTTCTATCATCTACTGATGAAGTGGATCGTCGTTGATGATCAGGTGAGTTCTTGTTACCCTTTCGGAGTCTATGAAGTGCCACTGATCTTGATACGCTGCTCTAGTCTTTCAACGTGACAGATTGCGATGAATTTCGCGATCTCTTGCTGTACCTTGGCCAAGGGAACATTCACGAGGAAGATCTACCTCACCGGAAAATGATGACTCAAAAGGTTCTCGCCGAATTCAAGGCTGAGCACGAGAAGCTACGTCAACAGATGAAGGTACGTTCCTTTCAATCGTGGCTTTGTTATATCATTGATGTCATATATAGGATTCATTGGGGCGCATCTCGTTTACCACAGATCTATGGAGTGACCCGAATCTGGACTCGTATATGGCTGTCACCGCCCATTTCATCATCCGTAATGAGAACGGGCGCCTGGAGTCAAGGTCGGCGCTAATCGCATTCCGTCACATCGAAGGATCGCATTCCGGGGAGAACCTCGCAGCTGAGTTTTTTCGAGTGCTTGATGAATATGAAATTTTGGGCAAGGTACGTCTATCTACCACTGCAATATTTTCCACCTACTAACCACTCACTTTACAGATTGGACTCATTACGATGGACAATGCTAGTAACAATGGCACGCTGATGGAGCATCTGGAGTCGGCGTTGCGTGAGCGCGATATTCCTTTCCATCGAGACGGCAACCGTGTACGGTAAGTATCATTTCAATTGTTGTGCGCCTTATATAGCTCAATTCTTTCACCCGAATAGATGCTTCCCACATGTAATTAACATTGCATGTCAGGCGGTTATTGCGGCATTGAAAGATCCAACGCCATCGAATTTGGATTGGATCACATCGACTCCATATCAAGAAGCACTCGAGAAGGATTTGGTGGGGAAAGTTAGGGCGGTTGTGTCATCGTGTCGGGTTTCTGGACAGCGAAGGCAAATGGTGCAGTCTATCATTCAGGAAGGAAACGAGAAGGGGTTTTGGAAGGATTTGCCCGAGGAGTTCAATGGGAGGATGCCTCAGTGGCAACTCCTTCGTGATTGCGACACTCGATGGTCGTCAACGTACAACATGATCGACCGATTTCTTTTCTTGTGGCCAGTGAGTCTGTTGTTTTCTGTCTCTGTAAATAAACGCTTATCGGGATCACGACAAATGTACAGGCTGTTCACACATTTCTCATCCGCTCTGACCTCCAGAGCCACGTCCTTTCGGACTTCGACATCGGAGTGCTGAAGGACATTCAGAAAGTTCTTCAAGTACCTCATCTAGCACAAGAACTCCTTTCGGCGGAAAGAACACCAAACCTCACTCTTGCGCTTCCCACGTACGAGCTTCTGATCAAGAAATGGAAGCTTGTGGCAGAGAAGCGGCCGAATCTGCGCTCATTTGTCGAAATCGGAATCAATAAACTTGAGGAGTATGTTAGGTTGTGTCGCAGAAGCCGGATCTATGCCCACGCAATGGGTGCGTGTTTATAATCTTTTTTTGCGATTGTTAACAACACTCAATATGAGCTCTAGTCGTGGATCCACTCTCAAAATTCAGCTGGATAACAGAGACTTGGCGTCCCAATGAGGTGAAAGAAGCCCGTGAATGGATCAAGGAATCAGTAAGTAGTAATTCATCACATTTAAGGTTTTCATTTGCGCTCATAAGGCTTAATGTATCGTAGATGCTCATATATCAGCAACACCTACGTCGCACTCAAGCAACTACAACCCTCTCCCGTTTAAACCCCGTATCGCGAACCCAAAGCGCACCTCAAGTAGCCTCCAGCTCTCTTCGACGAGGATACAATCGCTTGGCTAGCTTCGATATCGAATCGGACTTGGAGGATGATACGGTAACGCAACCTTCACAATCCAACAATGCACGTTCTACATCAACGCCGCCAACATCGATTCAATCAAACCCCGAACCGTTACGCCAAAGCGATGAGGAGGAGGCTGCGCTGCAGCTTGCAGAGGATAAGTTGGTGGTAGAACGTGAACTCAGGGCATATGAAGAGGCTACGGCACCACCTTACCCTGACGGTCAAGCACCGGATCCCCTTTGGTTCTGGGAGGTGAGTCTATTGAAACAGACAGCACAATGTCGTTGATCTAACTTCGAAACTTAGGTAAACCGCCCCTCATACCCACTCCTTTTTCAAGTAGCTATGGATGTCTTGCCTGCGCAGGCATCTGCAGTCTCTTGCGAGAGGGTGTTCTCATCAAGCAAGGAGACATGTACCCTCCGACGCAGTTGCCTGTCGCCTTCGGTGCTCGAAGCCTTACAGGTTCTCAAATATTCGTTCAAACAGGAAAGATTGACATTTACATCGGATCTCCTGGCTAAGGTGGAGGATTATAATATTGATGGAGAGGTGACACCCTATGCTATCAATGAGCTGATGAAGCAGGGCAAGTACGATGAGCTAAACGAGCTCATCTCTAGCTCTGTCAGTGGTAATGCGACCACATCTACTGTAGCGTAGCTCCTACTACTCTAAGCCAATAGAAATGCGAACCGAGATCACCGATTTCTGATGGGACTTCGTTGCCAGTTCGTGAACTGAACGGACTGCAGTCCGCGTTGTCTCGAGACACACGAATTGAACGCCACAAGGACGGTTCGCTTCGCTTCAGTTCAACCCGGAACAGCACTAGTCTCAATGCACCTTCACATGGTTTCGGATCGATTCTCCAGGTCCTAACGCGTTGGCTAAGGAAAGAAGCAAAGGGACCGGGGCTACAAAAACTGGGGTTTCTGCATCTTATCACTTCGCGAAGTCGCTCGAGACCGAGGTGGTAATGCAGAACTTGACCTGACCTGAGGGTGATGGTCAGAAACAAGATCTGGCCACGCGTGAATGCATGACTTGATGCATGACGTTCTTGAAGGACACATACGGATAAATTGTATAACTTCCAGCGCGAATCCTGATTCATACGCTGTCGATTCTCCAAGCGCTAACGTGTTGGTCAATGAACCGGGGAGCAAGGGGAATATCACACAGAAGCAGGTATGTGGTATTAGGTGAATCGTTTCAGGCGGCCTCACTAATCAAATAACAACATTCAGACTTCGCGTGCGATTATTTGCATCTGAACTTGAGGGAACGCTATTCCTATGAGCAGGCGTTCTTTTAACAGATCTACCCTGCTTTTGACACCTTTCAATCTCCGGGTCCACGTACTATTCTTCCCCTTCTCTCAATGGAAGGTCATGTATCACGACGCAAACGTGGAAGGACTCTGAGGCTGTGGGACATTGTCTATTTTTTGCAAACAAATACGGGAAATACAGGCTACGCTACTTTGGAAACGGCGAGGTGTGCAGAGGGCGTCAAGAATCTCTTCAATCCCCAGCCCCATGTGCACGCTTGGGGCGTACGCTCCACATCAACGATGATAGCATGCTGCACCAGAGCTTTACCATCGTCACCGAGATTGTGTTCCCTCTCGCAAAATGGCTGATTACTGTCATGATGAGGAATATCCCTTGCCGGTATGGTGTTTCTCAAGATAGGCGGGAGTGATGGTCTGGGGGTTTTCTCCTTCAAGGGATCGAAGTTAAATGAGCAATCCAGCTTCTGGCGGAAGTTATGGTAGACAAGGGGCCGATATCTCCATAAACCCCACTTCTGAGACCACAACACCGACGCGGAAATTGACAGATGTCGCGCCAGCCCATCGTCGTCGTATCTGAAGAATACTTGGGGGGATTGTGGCCGCTTGATCGTGCAACTACTGTGTTGATCCTGGAGTTTATAGCTTGTCTGGGCATAGATCTTGCGAGTTGCAGCTGGGATTGACATAGGATCATAGTAGACCATGGACTGGACTTCATGACCAGGATCTTTACAGGTTGTTGCTGATCTGGAGCCCCCTTCTGTCGCAGATGTTGGGGCACCAAAATTGACACTACTTTGTTGCTGCTGAACTCGGTGGTCGTCGTTTGCCATGCATGGCCGGTCCAGCCATGCATATGCGTCTTCAGGAGTCGTCGCAGCGTTGAAGGTTATGAGCTGAGGTCGGTAGGAGAGATACAATGAACTTGAAGCCCCTGATTCATTGTGGACTGTTCCACCCCAGCTTCTTAGCTCGGATACATCGATAAGGCAGCCTGGGCCAGCGCCACGAAAATCTTTGGTATCGGGGTTGGCCTGATCATGACGAAATCTCAGCTTCATAAATGGACATGGTCAACAATATCTCTTACCTGCACGTTAGCTTCCATTGACAGGTGGAATTGTAGCTTCCGCTCAGAATTGACATCTTGATCGACGCCCTCCACAAATAATTCTACGACTGAATGCAGTGGTAGGATCGTCTTTCCTGCTGATAGTTCCGGCGGCACAAGGGTAAGGTCATGACCACCGTCCCCCTTCTCCGGTCGACCTTCCACATCGTCAGCTTCCTCGTTTGAATTGTGGCCAGACCCTCCCCTTTGACCTCCTCTGTCTTGATTGGTGGCGGTGGTCTGCAAACTGACAGAAAGATTATCTGTACCTCCAATGGCTTGAGCTGGCGTGCTCCTACTGAGAACTGCATCCGCATCACCTGGCATTCCATACGACGGGCCAGACGCGTCCTGAGGCATGGGGTGATTCTCCCAGGCCGTTCCGCCTGGAATTTTCAGTGTTCTGAAGGTTTGAACACCATCTGTGGTCACTATGAGTCCTGCAACCGACTCGAACAACGGCGAGAGTTTCTTGGATATTTTGGATGCTTTTGCTAAAAAGCGGTTTCCGAGGTGAACGTGAATCTCCTGCTCCCAGTCGATTTCCTCGCTAAAGCCCGCAGTCATGCACATTGGTCCTTCGTACCCAAGTTGGGCCAGACATTGTTCCAGCGTTTCTCCTATCTGAGAAATATGTCTGGCTGCTCGTTTTGCGACCTCCACATGGTCTGTCGTCTGCATACCGGCCGAGCAATCTGTTGAACGCGTCTTTGGGACTTCTGCTTCAATTTTCATGACTGATTTCGCGCTTCGTGGGATTTTATCTGGGTTCGAGATAGAGGGGTTTGCGAGTTGCAACGACCGCCTAGAGAATTGCTTTAAGGGATGGAAAAGCTGGGGGGAGTCAGACAACTTGAGGAACGTCAAGCGCCACGAGGAGTCTTTGCCGTCGGTATCTGAGACAATAAGCAACGTGAGGGTAGAGTTGTGTGCGCAAGGAGTAGCTGGCCCCTCTTCGAGTCCCCCTGAGTTGTATGAGCAGCGACCGGCAAGGTTTACAATGCAACTGTACATTGGTCGTCATTGGAACCCCCATCCGGATCTGAATGGTAATCCTAGCTAGTGCAGCTGATGTACGTCGCACATATGCCATGGATGTCGCTGTCAAAGATATGGGCAAGCGGCTGCCACCCTTAGAGAGAATCGGAGCGATCAAATCATACCTCACCCTCTCCTCCGGGGTATCTCCAGTTGGGCTTAGCACCCCAAATATCCCTGAAGCCAAGCCCGCTGACCTGCTCGCGCAAGCCACAGCAGCTCACAAACGTGCATGCAAGGCATTCTTGAGCAACATATACGAATGAATTGTAGAAACGAATGACTAAAGTTGGTTAAAGGAGCGAAACAGTGTCCATACGACTAATGATAAGAAACCTTGTACGATGCTGTGATCACTTGCCGATCCTGCTGAACCAAGCATCAGCACGAGCTTGAGCAGTATTTCCTTGAGGATCAGGAACACCGTCGCCTGCACCCCAGAAATCTCCCGTGAAGCCAATCCCACTCAAGTTCTTGTCCACCTCGGACAAGGCGCCCGATAAGAGGGGAATCGGGAATAGAGGAATAGAAGGATTTCCAGTAGCCTGTAGGATGATCACCATCAGTCTGATTCGTTCGATAAAGGCAAAAAAGGCGAACGTACGATCACGTCATAAGCTGAAACGTTGAAGATCGGTCCATTGAAGTGGCGCATAACGACATGGGAGATAAAAGAATGGCCCCATTTAGCGACGAAAGTTGGGACGGAAGGGTCAACCCCAAGAGCCTTGATAGCTGGATCTGCAGCGAGTTGACGGCAAGACTCCGAGGAGCTCGAGGTGTTAGAAGAGACGAAGCAGAATTCAGACTTCCCGTAGCCTGTGTTGTCATAGATTCCAGCAATCGCGTTGACATCACCGAAAGGGAATGTCGCATTGGCGGGACGAGGGGTGGGCACAATGGCTGCTTCGGCGGCTACTTGAGCTTTGTACCTAGAATATTAGTCAGTAACTCCCATCTAAACGTTATTGCAGAAAAGGTAGTGCATACCTAGAATCCCAATCGACTTTATCGAGACCGAAGGCTTGATCCGCGAGCCACCATTTCACGATTTGGATGAGGAGCGGTCCGTAATTGTTGTCATTCGTGCCGACAGCAATACCGAGGTTTTGGTTCGGGAATCGCGAAATAATGGAGTGATATCCTTAGGCAAGATGAGAATGGTTTACACACAAATATCGAGCTTTGCTTACCGACGGTGTCTCCGGAATGCTCAACGTATTCTAGAAACATGTTAAGTTGAAGCAAACGGCCTTATCGAAGGCTGAAACACTCACGATAACCTCTGTAGCTTCCTCGCTCCTGGCCACCGCCATAGACAACAGGCGACAACTCTGGGTAGGTCCTACACTTATCTTAGGAATATCACAGGAAACAAGCCCAGGGAGAACTCACGATGATCCTTGCTCTATGGCAAAGCCTGTTGAAACTGTCTGTAGCACATCTTCAGGGATAATTGTTGCATTCGTCTCTGGATGGCGGCCGTTAAGAAGAAGGCATTTGAGCCAAGTTGCCTAGAATGATGATTAGAACGGCTGCATCAGTGACAAAGACAGTAGAGTTCCATACCAGATCTTCGCCGGTGGTGATGATTCCCCCGGCACCGGACCACACTGCAAAAGAAAGCATGAGAAGATTGGTAGAAGCCTATCTCAGAGGTCCTTACGGCTTCCGTCATCATCAGTTATGCTCCAAAGGGGGACAACAACAGGAACAGCTGTGTCGTTTCCCGAAGCAGGTTGGTAGACGATACCGTCAGCCAGCAATCCGGTTGAATTCGCAAAGATCGACGAGTAGGTAGTCGACTTCAATCCAAGAGGGTCCAGTATGTGCTCTGAGACATAGCGAGCGAATGGAATCTTGGAAGGGAGAACCGCAGTTGGAATGTACGAAAGCAGCGTGTAGACATTGTTGTTATATTGCCATGTCTCCCTGAAACTGGCGGAGGGGCGGAATGACCTCATTTTCTTGATCTAGCAGAGCATAAAGGTTGAGATCCGATGTCAGATCGAACAGGAGGGGACTTACAAGAGTGGGGACAGTGTCATTAGCCTTTGGTGCAAGATCATGGCGCGGGAGCCCGGTACGATGGGACATCGCGTCGATAATAGTGGCCTCTTTTGCTGCAACTGGATCCTGAAGACTGAAGCCAGGTAATACATCTGATAGCTTGGACTCCCAGGTAACTCGAGGGGAAAGAGTCTCGTTATGGGTCAAGAGTCCAACGGACAAGATGTTGAAGAGCTACAACGGGCAGGGTCGTCGTTAGTAGTGTCCTTTTCGTTACGAACGTGGATGAAAATACCTTGGAGTTTGATCCAATACCATAGAAGGTCTTTTCGGTAAATTTCGTACCATTGGCGAAGGCATTTCCGTAACCTTTGACTTCTGTTTGCCAATTGCCCTGTCCGTCTCCCCGGACAACAGAGACTGAAAGTCCAGCAGGCGTTCCCCAACTCTGAAGGAGCTGGTTGATGAATGCGTCTGCTTCGCCGTTGAGGACAGGCGATGTCACTTGGGCTGCTCCCGACGGGGAAAGAGCTGCAATCGATGCAAGGATGCCAATGAGAGCTTGAATAGAACGCATGTAAGTAGTTGGATGGTGCAAGGGAACATAACTCACCGTATTTAAACCAGAAGGCTTTTCGCTTTTCGGTACGCAGCAATCATCGCGTAGAATGCCATAATATGTTGCCATTGCAGGCTATGAACTGTAAACAGGAGCGATGCAGCCAGCCGACTCTGAAGCAGGTGGCGAACGCGATGGCCAATTGAGTCCAAGTTGATGTTTCAGCGAAGTCCTTCAAGCTGCGCACTCTCTGTGACCACGAACGATGTAATGAGCGACATGAAACGCCTCTTCAACGCGGCTATGAATTGAGATCAAATAGGCGAGTAACCAAGTAATAGGCCGCTAGAGGTTTGCTAGAGGAGGAAGGTGGCACAGAAAGTATGGGTTGAGGTGATTAGAAGCTACCGTAGAACACCTCGAGGAAAGCTGCTTACAGTCCACTGTGGACAACTTCAACTTGGATACTAGTAATTCTGAATTTGATGGTTAGTCAATGTCGCCGCAGTCAAGTTCGAGCATAGCCTCGAAATGCTATTCTCGGGTTGTAAATACTTCAGGGAAACGCCTTTCGAGAATTTTTATGAGGGAATTTAATGGAATTTAGTCTAGTCCATACAAGGTATAAGTATAAGAGTGGTATAGGGAGGACGATGATGGTCGAGGACAGAGTGAGTCGGCAGATGAGAAAGGCTTACGTAACGCAATCAGAGCATTCTTGGCTCTGGCTCTGGCTCATTTGCCTTGCGTTTGAGCTGTTGGACTATCCCTTCGCCGTGTCTACCTGATTTCTCTCTGCCAACTTCTTTATCATGCCTGTTCTTCACCCTTCTGATCTTCCAGAGAGAATAATACAGCGTCAATGCGCCACAAGCGACAGTTGAGACACCGGTCACGATAATTGTGACCTTGCTAGTCGTTGAGAACTCCCCATGCTGAACGCCGAAAACGTTAGCCAGAGTTGTTATAACTCCTGCTAAAGAGTTGAGGAATCCCGGCCTAGATTTGCAAGTGAGTACAATCTAAGTCTTTCCGCGGAAACAAATAATGACGATGCGTACAAAAAGATTCTGTTCGTGAGCCAAATGTAGTTGTACATCCACCTCCACCAAAGCCAGCACATCCCAGCTGCGCCGATACCGCAACATATGAATGCAATGACGAATCTGTTGTTTCGTACTTTTATCAATGATGATTGACGGTCTTACCGAGAAATCGACCTACAAGGGAACGTGCGATACGGCATCCAGGACTTCCTTTCCCACTGCGCTCGACGAGCTCGCCTGCGCATTTCGTAAACTGGTAAAGGTTCCTGGGAAGAGCACGAAACCGGCAAGGAGGATCCAAGTAAAGAATGACGCGAGCAGATTGTGCAGACGAGGAATGTCGTCCAAAGCCAGCAGCATATTCATATACTTGGTCTCCAACTGGCTCGGCCTTGTTGGATTCAACGAAGGGCGAGTCGGATGATCTTGAACGTCATGACTGGGTTGGGTGACTTTCAACGAGGGTTTCTCTTTAAGGGAGGTATGGCCTCGTGAAGACGAGGCGGGTTCGGGTTCCATGTTGCAGTATGTGAGAAAGGTTATCTCTCGAGCATCCCCACATCTCACCTGCCGCCCCAGATGACGCCAAAGACCTTAATCAAGCCGAGGACCCAGCTTGATGGCACGTGGCAATGAGGAAAAATATTTGGGAGGTGCGGGAGCTTTACGCCGTGGTTCTTGTCATTGAGGCCGACGAGAAACTGAGATACCTACCATCTACCGCAGAAAACATAGCAATGTGGAGTATCGCTTGTGTTGAATGACGTGAGTCCAGTATGAAAGGGATGGGCGCTTGTTAGTGTCACTAATTTCCCCATTCAAGCCAGTGATTGATGAATCTCAGGTTCACAGAAACCACATTACAAATGCCTGCAGCTCAATTCTCTTTTTTTTTTTTTTTTTTTTTTTTGGTGGAGCCTTTGCGAGATTCGACAATTGACGGTGTCAATTTCTCCTCTCAGCTAAAGTTGGGGGATTTCACCCTATAAAATAGCCACCCCGGGGAAATGCTTTACGCACACTCTGTGAGAAGTAGTGTGGGACTCCGAGGCTTCGATTAGCACTGCTATCCGATGCCTCGTTTACCCACTAAAACCCCGGTCTGCCTCGTCCAATCTCTAGGCAGAAACTCTCGGTCTTTTAGGACTCGGTCCCAGGTTTGTAGGACTATCCTCTTTTGGAGGGCTCTTTTTCCATACCTTCTCCTATCGGTCATTAGGCACTCCAGTCGTAGCCTGGTATTCAGTTTCCTCAGCAGCATGTTCTCAATGACCTTTTGTGTTTTGTGTTTTTCATGCTCGCCGTTCTTCTCGATGACTCTGTGACACCTCAGGCACCATATCAGGTAGGCTGCTTCTATGATAAGTATTCTCTTAAGTCTCGTTTTTCCAGGGGTTCTGCTCCCATCGTTGAGTCCGGATCCAAAGATCTCTCCTAGTGCTGGCTTCCGCCACGGACCGTATTCTTGCGGCCATATCATGCTTATTGACTCCCATATTATCTCCTGTCCAGGAGCTCTGCATTTGGTCAGGATGTGGTCCATTGACTCAGGTTCCGCGCAGTATTTGCACACTGCTTGGTCTTCGCATCCTCTGATGTCGTTCCACCAGTCTCCGATCTTGTATGTTTCGTGTATGCATTTTGTAATAAATTCTCGGTGTTTCTTTTCGAAGTCTTTCGTCTTGAGACTCATCCAAATCTGCGCATGTGATGGTTTGGGTCCTCCTTTTCCCTCCATTGTCTCGGCGATGTAGTCTAGGTTCTTTTCGGTTTTTTTTCCTTGTTTCGATCTTTCTCTCTTTTATAATTCGCATGCCGCGGTAGAACAGGACTTCAGATCGAGAACAACTCTGCGCATGGTGCGACCTTACGCCCAGAATAGGCCCTCCGACCATCTCCCAGTCTATCAGCTGAGCACCAAGAGTGTCAATTGGACTTCTGGACGCGATGCTGGGATCACAAGATATCTATTGACTACCAGTGGCCTGTCACTACAATGCGGAACTTGATGTGAAGACGCATTTCTTGAATATATTCTAAACCTGGACCTCCTTACGGCAATCAGAGACGAGTACTAGTAAATGTTGGATGCAATGCGGAGGTCAACGTCGACCTGACAAAGCTCACACCAAGGGGAGACTTCTTTTTCGCCATCGCTGTTGCAATCAAGGAAGATGGTTGCTGATCATATATTTTTCTGCCGTCATAGGTTCTGTAAACATGCCGTCGGGACCTTTTCAATCATATAAAACCCTATAATGACGAACGCTGGAGGCAACAGCGGAAGCAAATCATCCTCCAGTACATTCTAACTTCCTCACGATCTCCTGACGTTGCTACGATGTACTTCACCACAAAGACCTTCAAATATCTCGCAGTTCTGACTGCTTGTGCCAGCAGTGCAACCGCATTGCTCTCTACTGGAGTTCTCTTCCCTCTTTACATCTACCCAGACGACAACTGTGCCAACTGGGCGGCTGTTACCTCGGGGTAAGTTTTGGTTCCAAGTTACTTCAACGGACATCACATTGACCCTTTCACTTTAGGATCTCTGCCCACCCGAATATCCCATTCTACATCATCATCAACCCTAACAGTGGTCCAGGCGGTGCTGGTTCACAACCCGACCCAAGCTACCAGACATGTACCGCTAAACTGCGTACCACTGGAGCCTCAGCTAAAAACGTCAAGCTTTTGGGTTACGTCGCTACTGGATATGGATCTCGTGCTCAGGCGGATGTATTGGCTGATATCAATACATATTCGGGTTGGGCTGCTGGGTACAGACCTGACGGCATTTTCTTCGATGAGACGAGTGATCAGGCGGGCCAACTAAATACGTATAAGACGTATACCAGTCAAGTTCATACAGACTTCGGAACGAGCTACGTGAGTTGGCATTCTTCCTTTGTGTATCTGGTTACAAATTTACTGATCGTTGCACCTCGGACCGTAGATTGTACTGAATCCTGGGACAAAGCCGCAGACGAACGATTATTATAGCATTGCAGACCAGATCGTTAGCTTCGAGGATTCCTATAGCAAATTCTCGTAAGCATAGGTCTTGCTTCAACTGAGGAATTGAGAATAACAAACTCTTCAGCCTCACGAACGTTGTCGCAAGTTCAACCACTCCTGGGAACAAACAGTCTATCCTCGTTCACACTGGACCCAATCCGACGAACGCAACCGTCGTGTCTGGACTGAAGTCCAAGGGAATCGCTTCAATCTTCTTAACCAACTACAATCCTGCCGATGCCTATACACATATTCCCAGCGATTACACGAACTTCCTCAACCTGGTGGCTGCATAATTAGGAGGTGAACCTGGCGTCGGTATTCATAGATCCTACGTAGAGGTTAATTTAGCGTTTACGTCTTTTCTGTCAACATGACTACGAATACAGCACGTACTCACCAAAATCCGTCGCCTCGGCCGAGGTCCGGGCATCGCTGAACACGGTGGCGAGCGGGATGTTCGTTCGGATTTGTTGAGGAAATTCATGACACAGCAACCTCCGGCGAGTTCGCCCAGAAGCTCTCTTTTCACTAAAGATAGCCAACTTGCATATGCTCCTCGAAGGTGTGAGTCAAGTCGAACGAGATTCATATCTGGCTTAGCGCCTATAAGGTTTCATTGCATCATAAGATCTACGGATGCATGCAGTCCTTGAGCCGGAGCTGTGAACCGAGGTCCGAATGGAGGCGTATAGGGTCGTTGTGGTGAATGGCAGCGGAGGTCTTGGATATCTTTGAATACAAGGCACTCAACTATGTAAAGTGATCCATCATGGACATCAGAGTGGGCACCAAGGAACACCACGACAATGAGACTGAGGTAGTTGTCGTCGTGTGCATATAGGCGCTGCTCACAGCGATCAGACAGGCCGGAGTGTAAGGATGAAGCCACAAAGTTGGTCCCTGAATCTGGGGTTGCCTCCCGAGCTGAGCTTCCGAAATTTGCATAGATTTATTCGCTCTGGCAGAAAGAAAACGCTTGAAGCAGCTGTTTACGAGGCACCATGGTGGCCGAATGGCAAACACGGATGGATTTTGAGGCGGAAAATCAGGGTTACGTAAGGACTATCGGCGTAACGCACCTGATGTGATTGGCTGGATTAGTTCCCGGATCCGGTGTTTCACGTGCATGGATTGCATAAATTTGATGAAGCTCAAGCCCGGGAACTTCCTCAACTATCTCTATCCTCTTTTACCTCGTCGACATCGTTCTCCACGATGCTCAGGACAGCCAGAGCCGCCAACGCCATGCGCGGCCTGCAGCGGTTGTCTGCAGGCTATGCAACCGTCACCTCACGTATTGGAGATACGAAGGTGCCTATGTCCCTGCTCGAGAAGGGCGCATATATCAACTATCAGCGGATTGAGGACAACCTTGCTGTTGTCCGTGATAGGTATGGATTCTGAATCAGTTAGTCCTCGGCTTGTGCTGACGAGTACTCAGACTGAAACGCCCTTTGACGCTGTCCGAAAAGATTCTCTACGGTCATCTTGACGACCCTCATGGTCAAGATATCGAACGAGGTGTGAGCTACCTCAAACTCCGTCCTGACGTGAGTCTACGCGTCTTCTCTACATATCTGGCGTCTTATTAACATTCACTATCCAGCGAGTTGCGTGCCAGGATGCTACTGCGCAGGTGCGAAGATTGTGGTTCTATACGTCATAGCCCTTATTGACGCCAAATCTAGATGGCTCTACTCCAATTCATGTCTGCTGGCATGGACACTGCTGCCGTCCCAACTACGGTGCACTGTGACCATCTCATCGAGGCCCAAGTCGGTGGTGTGAAGGATTTGGCTCGCGCTGTTGAAATTAACAAGGAGGTTTATGACTTCTTGGCTACCGCTACTGCTAAGGTCCGTCTTATGTCCGTCTTACGCTTTTACGCTCAATTCCTGACTCTCTGCTCGTCCATAGTACGGTCTTGGTTTCTGGAAGCCCGGCTCGGGTATTATCCATCAAATCATCCTCGAAAACTATGCATTCCCTGGTGGTCTGATGATCGGTACCGACTCGCATACCCCCAATGCTGGAGGTCTTGGTATGATTGCTTGCGGTGTTGGTGGTGCCGATGCTGTTGATGTTATGGCTGGCATTCCTTGGGAACTCAAGTGCCCCAAGGTTATCGGTGTCAACTTGACTGGCAAGATCGGTGGATGGACGACACCTAAGGGTTTGTCTGTTTTCGCTTTTCCCTTCGTTCTGATCTAATTTTTTGCTTCAGACGTTATCCTGAAGGTTGCTGGCATTTTGACAGTCAAGGGTGGTACTGGTGCCATTGTCGAATACAAGGGCTCTGGTGTTGAGTCTTTGTCTTGCACTGGTATGGCCACCATCTGTAACATGGGTGCCGAAATTGGTGCCACTACCTCTCTCTTCCCCTTCAACTCTCGTATGGCCGATTACCTCAACGCTACCAAGCGTGGAGACATCGCTAAATACGCTGAGGCCTTCTCTCCCAACCTCCGTGCTGACGAAGGTGCTGAATATGACCAGGTCATCGACATCGTAAGTGAGGTTACTGGTTGCGAGGTACTGTTACTGAATTGGTCTGCGGTGTAGAACCTCTCTGAACTTGAGCCCCACATCAATGGTCCTTTCACACCCGACTTGGCTACCCCCATCTCCAAGTTCGCTGAGGAGGTCAAGAAGAACAACTGGCCTGAGGAACTCAAGGTCGGCCTCATCGGTTCTTGCACCAACTCTTCGTACGAGGACATGACTCGCTCTGCCTCCATCGCCAAGGAGGCTGCTGATCACGGCCTCACCGCTGCCAGCAAGTTCACCATCACCCCCGGTTCTGAACAGGTCCGTGCTACCATCGCTCGTGATGGTGTCATTGAGACTTTTGAGAACATTGGTGGTGTCGTCCTTGCCAATGCTTGCGGTCCCTGCATCGGTCAATGGGATAGGCAAGACGTCAAGAAGGGAGAAGTGAACTCCATTATTACTTCCTACAACCGTAACTTCACTGGTCGTAACGACGCTAACCCCGCCACCCATGCCTTCGTTGCCTCCCCCGATATCGTCACTGCCATGGTCTTCGCCGGCCGCCTCAGCTTCAACCCCTTGACCGACTCCCTCCAGGGTGCCGATGGCAAGGAGTTCAAGTTCACTGACCCTTCCGGACACGAGCTCCCTCCTCGCGGATATGACCCCGGTGAAAACACCTTCCAGGCTCCTCCCGCCGATCGTGCCTCCGTTCAGGTTGCTGTCGACCCCAAGTCTGATCGTCTCCAGCTTCTCCAACCTTTCAAGCCTTGGGATGGCAAGACCCCTGAAAACCTCCCCATTCTCATCAAGGTCAAGGGCAAGTGCAGTGAGTATTCCATCGACGCTTGAATCAAGCAACCCTTCTAATGCTATTGCCAGCCACCGATCACATCTCTGCTGGTGGTCCCTGGCTCAAGTACCGTGGTCATCTCCAGAACATCTCCCAGAACTGCTTGATTGGCGCCATCAACTCCGAGAACGGTGAGGCCAACAAGGTCAAGAACCAGGAGACTGGTGAATGGGGTGGTGTTCCTCAAGTCGGTGCCTACTACCGTGACAAGGGCATCAAGTGGGTTGTCATCGGTGACCACAACTACGGTGAAGGTTCCTCCCGTGAGCACGCTGCTCTCGAGCCCAGGTACCTTGGTGGTCTTGCCGTCATCGTCCGCTCCTTCGCCCGTATCCACGAGACCAACTTGAAGAAGCAGGGTATGCTCGCACTCACCTTCGCTGACCCCGCCGACTACGATAAGATCAAGCCCTCCGACCGCGTTGACATCCTCGGTCTCGAGTCCTTCGCACCTGGCAAGAACCTCACTCTTCGCCTCAAGCACGAGGATGGCTCAGAGGAGTCCATTTCTCTTGCTCACTCGTTCAACGAGGGCCAGATTGAGTGGTTCAAGGCTGGCTCTGCTCTGAACCTCGTACGTTGCCGACTTTTCATTGAACAAGAAGAGTGTATTCCTGACGCAATTCTTCGTAGATGGCTGCAAAAGCTAAGGGTAATTAAATGAAGCGATGTAAAATATTGAGGTCATAGATCTTCGTCGTTCTTCTCTTGCTTGTATACGCTGGCATAATTCTCTGTTAGCTTACGTCCTTTCCCATTATACGACGCTCTTCTGTAGCATGCACTTACCATTTCCTAGTTTTCATGTATTTTTTATTGATCTCAAAATATAAATTGTGGAGAACGATTTTTAATCCTATCCACAGAGTGCGATGATCATTATAGACGACGCATGAATGCAATAATTACACTACTACTCTATGGTTGAACAGCCGTAGGGCCATTTGCTGCAATTTTAGCAACAAAAATCTTCGTTTCTGCCATGATGACCAGTCGACCAGGATTAGCAAAGACCATGTTGGCGGAGGTAGTTCCAAGGAAGAATTTCCCGATGAGGTCACCATCCGGATTCCAGACCTGGACCCCGTCGCCACATCCGGAGTAGACATTGCCCTGGAGATCTACCTGCAGGCCGTCCGGGACACCAGCATCTGCATAAGCAAATACTCGTCGGTTCCTGAAGACATGGCTTTTAGGATCGACGTCAAAGGCATAGCTAGGCAAAGAAGTCAGCCAGAGAATATTTTGTACCAAGATCTGCACCTACATCGTTGCTGGTGCTGTCTGGTCAGTTGCAGATCCAGCAGCACCCGTGTCGGCACTGTACGGAAAGACGATCAGTCAGGTACTCATGAAGAAAGGTTGAGAGAGGGAACGGAGGTCCGTCTGTACTCACATGTAGGCCATCTTGCCATCTGTAGTGAACGCTATCCCGTTGCACTTGTCAAAATCTGTGGCGACCACGCGGACCTGCCTGGTGTCTGGATCCAGTCGATAGACTTGATTTGGCATGAGAGGTTGTGGGCGGAAGTGGTTCACCCATCCATAACTGACACCGGATTGTTTAATCCCGTCTTCCTATGATTGTTCGCTTGGAACTTACATTACGTCCGTGAAGAAGAGTTTACCGCTCGGGTGAACTTTGATGTCGTTGAGCGAATTGAATTGTCGTCCGAAGTAGTTATCCAAAAGGACGGTGGTGTTGTGTGGTGCTTTGGGGTCCACAAGGACGATGGAAGGAGGTCGTGGGCCTCGTCCAGAGGTTATCAGCAGGAGATTTTTCCTGAATGGCCCTGTTCCCCCGTTGGTCATTTGAACGGTATCCGGTAGATCCAACTGGGGGAATCATGGTCAAATTGGGCGGAATGGAGGTCGGTGACCGGCTTTACTCACAAATTCCACTGGAACGTTAATTGGGCTAGCATGAGATGCCAGTGCCTTGTCAACATCTTTCAGGTTTATCTTCCCAACGACATTGTTATGGTCTAGGTCGCTATTGCCCAATGCTCCTCCGTCATTGCTTCCAAAGAAGATCTCGTCCGTCTCCGGAACCCATATTGGTGCTTCATGAGCAAAAGCAAATGTATCATTCGAAGCAACCTCGTATATGGATGGATTGGGACCAAGAACTTTCAAGAAGGATTTGTCGAAAATCTGGAAGAAAGGCGGTTTGGCCGAAGTAGGATTGAAATGGGTTCCAAAGGATGATTCTCGGAAGGTGCCATTCTCTCCAAGGACGGCGAAGGACTTGGGGTCAACGAACTGCAATTGAATTGGATGCAAAATGAGCATGCCCGGTCCGAACGGTCAGTAAGTTTGGTTGAACGTACGACTGATTGCGGAGGCAACACTCCTTCTGTCCAGGAAGCATTTTCTCCGGCAAAAACGGCTGCACTGTAGGCAAGTACGCACAGCAGGATGGAAGCCATAATCGCAACCGAAGTCAGAGAGGTTTGGGATTTCTGTCTCCCTCGTCGGTCTTTAAGGGATTTATTTCGCTTCATCTTGGCGAACAAAGCTTCCTCTAGCGCAGATGGCTAGACTAGGGTTTCACCGAGTGACGTGCCAAGTGACTCTGTTCCAGCTGAGCAATATCCGGGATTTTCCAGGATAATTCCCAGAGATACTGAACGTCGACGAGTTTCAATAGTGCTGTGCGCGGATTGAACTCAGCTCGAGTTTAGTTCGCTTCAATCCGTATTTGTGCGTCAGTTCAGGGCAGTCCGTTACATCCGAACTCTCGCGAATTGAACCGACGAATTGAAACGAAGTGCCTACGGATTGCCCTGATTTGGCAGGTCTGCTCACCTAAGCACTCTTTCTGGTCGCGTAGATTATCATCCATTGCTCGTCATTGGCTTGTTGACCATTCTTTCAATGGTGATGAGACTTTACACCGTTCTATAGCATACTGAGGCTCCCGTACCTATTCGGAAAAGTTATCACTCGTCATTTCACCCGAAAAAGCCCCTGGATAGGCTTGGAGTAGGTCTGCCTATTTGAATTGTTTCTAGATTTTGCAAAATCCTCAATCGAAATACCTGCGAGCAAGCTTTTTTTTGCAATTGCAGTACCCTAAGAGACCCTTTATTCAAGAGAACCGTTCGACTTCAAAAATCCTCTAAAATTATGGGCAAAAAATTGCACGATAACACGAAGACTTTGGAGAAATATAAAAGCTATGTGGTCGATGCCCCGTCTTCCTGCGCAGATCTCCGAGTATGGACGAGCCGTCTTCGCACACCGGCACTTATCAGTCAGTCCACACCGCTCCTCCTTCAACGCACTCGATTTCATATCCCCAAATACCTCAAACACCTTTACAAGCTCCTCTGAGTCTCGGTACTCCTCATGCTAGCGCTCAATCCTATTACCACCCTCTGCCGTTTCCACATTCGACGCCAGGGCATCCATATTCCCATATGCAGCACTACATGCATATACCTCCGCATCCTCCTCCTCCAAGTCCGTCGACGCATCACACCAGTGTCGGTCACCATCAATCCGTCTTCCCTTTGCGACCATCGACATCAGTTAATGTTCCTCCTTCGACATCATCGCACCATGTAGACTCTGTGGCTCAGGGTACAACGCGGGGTCCTGCGAGCAGGAGAGGGAGAAAGAGGAAAACTCCTGGTGGTGAATCCGAGAATGCACAAGGTCCGCGTGCTAGTGCGAGGCGTCGCGTTGAAGATTCTGCAACAAATTCTCCACCGGTCACGGTCTCGAGCGCCAATCCATCATCAAGTCCACCGGTTTCAGCGCCAATCTGTGGCATCGGTCCTTCTTCTGGAACATCGCCGCCATCTTCCTCGACAGACAACGCTGGCAACTCCACCGAATGGATCAAACGCGACGCAACCACCGCCGATGCCACTGACGTCTGGTATTTCATGCGAGCGCTTCATACTGATGTTCGCCCTGCCGAGGAACCAACGGGGGAGCCAATACTTACACAAAACCCTGGAACTCCTTTTATTGGGTGTAAACTATGCCCGTGAGTGTTCCTTCCTCTTTGATACGAAGATCTATGAGCTAATACTATCTTGTTCAGCCTCAATGGATGGAAGGTATGGAACCATGGGCCCAAGTCTTCCATGACCACATGTTACCGGAGGCACTTGAAGGACAAACATCCTCATACCTACAAGGTTACCTGCAAATCTCTTGGCCTCAAGTACTCGCTGGATGAAGAGTCCGAGTCTTCAAAAAGAGACTATACTCGCGTTCCATTCACAATGGAAATGTTCTATCATCTACTGATGAAGTGGATCGTCGTTGATGATCAGGTGAGTTCTTGTTACCCTTTCGGAGTCTATGAAGTGCCACTGATCTTGATACGCTGCTCTAGTCTTTCAACGTGACAGATTGCGATGAATTTCGCGATCTCTTGCTGTACCTTGGCCAAGGGAACATTCACGAGGAAGATCTACCTCACCGGAAAATGATGACTCAAAAGGTTCTCGCCGAATTCAAGGCTGAGCACGAGAAGCTACGTCAACAGATGAAGGTACGTTCCTTTCAATCGTGGCTTTGTTATATCATTGATGTCATATATAGGATTCATTGGGGCGCATCTCGTTTACCACAGATCTATGGAGTGACCCGAATCTGGACTCGTATATGGCTGTCACCGCCCATTTCATCATCCGTAATGAGAACGGGCGCCTGGAGTCAAGGTCGGCGCTAATCGCATTCCGTCACATCGAAGGATCGCATTCCGGGGAGAACCTCGCAGCTGAGTTTTTTCGAGTGCTTGATGAATATGAAATTTTGGGCAAGGTACGTCTATCTACCACTGCAATATTTTCCACCTACTAACCACTCACTTTACAGATTGGACTCATTACGATGGACAATGCTAGTAACAATGGCACGCTGATGGAGCATCTGGAGTCGGCGTTGCGTGAGCGCGATATTCCTTTCCATCGAGACGGCAACCGTGTACGGTAAGTATCATTTCAATTGTTGTGCGCCTTATATAGCTCAATTCTTTCACCCGAATAGATGCTTCCCACATGTAATTAACATTGCATGTCAGGCGGTTATTGCGGCATTGAAAGATCCAACGCCATCGAATTTGGATTGGATCACATCGACTCCATATCAAGAAGCACTCGAGAAGGATTTGGTGGGGAAAGTTAGGGCGGTTGTGTCATCGTGTCGGGTTTCTGGACAGCGAAGGCAAATGGTGCAGTCTATCATTCAGGAAGGAAACGAGAAGGGGTTTTGGAAGGATTTGCCCGAGGAGTTCAATGGGAGGATGCCTCAGTGGCAACTCCTTCGTGATTGCGACACTCGATGGTCGTCAACGTACAACATGATCGACCGATTTCTTTTCTTGTGGCCAGTGAGTCTGTTGTTTTCTGTCTCTGTAAATAAACGCTTATCGGGATCACGACAAATGTACAGGCTGTTCACACATTTCTCATCCGCTCTGACCTCCAGAGCCACGTCCTTTCGGACTTCGACATCGGAGTGCTGAAGGACATTCAGAAAGTTCTTCAAGTACCTCATCTAGCACAAGAACTCCTTTCGGCGGAAAGAACACCAAACCTCACTCTTGCGCTTCCCACGTACGAGCTTCTGATCAAGAAATGGAAGCTTGTGGCAGAGAAGCGGCCGAATCTGCGCTCATTTGTCGAAATCGGAATCAATAAACTTGAGGAGTATGTTAGGTTGTGTCGCAGAAGCCGGATCTATGCCCACGCAATGGGTGCGTGTTTATAATCTTTTTTTGCGATTGTTAACAACACTCAATATGAGCTCTAGTCGTGGATCCACTCTCAAAATTCAGCTGGATAACAGAGACTTGGCGTCCCAATGAGGTGAAAGAAGCCCGTGAATGGATCAAGGAATCAGTAAGTAGTAATTCATCACATTTAAGGTTTTCATTTGCGCTCATAAGGCTTAATGTATCGTAGATGCTCATATATCAGCAACACCTACGTCGCACTCAAGCAACTACAACCCTCTCCCGTTTAAACCCCGTATCGCGAACCCAAAGCGCACCTCAAGTAGCCTCCAGCTCTCTTCGACGAGGATACAATCGCTTGGCTAGCTTCGATATCGAATCGGACTTGGAGGATGATACGGTAACGCAACCTTCACAATCCAACAATGCACGTTCTACATCAACGCCGCCAACATCGATTCAATCAAACCCCGAACCGTTACGCCAAAGCGATGAGGAGGAGGCTGCGCTGCAGCTTGCAGAGGATAAGTTGGTGGTAGAACGTGAACTCAGGGCATATGAAGAGGCTACGGCACCACCTTACCCTGACGGTCAAGCACCGGATCCCCTTTGGTTCTGGGAGGTGAGTCTATTGAAACAGACAGCACAATGTCGTTGATCTAACTTCGAAACTTAGGTAAACCGCCCCTCATACCCACTCCTTTTTCAAGTAGCTATGGATGTCTTGCCTGCGCAGGCATCTGCAGTCTCTTGCGAGAGGGTGTTCTCATCAAGCAAGGAGACATGTACCCTCCGACGCAGTTGCCTGTCGCCTTCGGTGCTCGAAGCCTTACAGGTTCTCAAATATTCGTTCAAACAGGAAAGATTGACATTTACATCGGATCTCCTGGCTAAGGTGGAGGATTATAATATTGATGGAGAGGTGACACCCTATGCTATCAATGAGCTGATGAAGCAGGGCAAGTACGATGAGCTAAACGAGCTCATCTCTAGCTCTGTCAGTGGTAATGCGACCACATCTACTGTAGCGTAGCTCCTACTACTCTAAGCCAATAGAAATGCGAACCGAGATCACCGATTTCTGATGGGACTTCGTTGCCAGTTCGTGAACTGAACGGACTGCAGTCCGCGTTGTCTCGAGACACACGAATTGAACGCCACAAGGACGGTTCGCTTCGCTTCAGTTCAACCCGGAACAGCACTAGATGATGGTGGTTGAAGAAATCGAGATGAACGTGTTGGAACTCCGCAGCTCTTTGATTACAAGTCTCGGATCAACGCCAACCTCCCCGAAGCTCTGTCACAATATTCTACAACACATTCAGGTCCTGGTGAACCACACCTCTGCTCTTTCCTCAGGCGTATTGCCGGAAGGTTCAGGAACTCCAGGATTAGAGCCCCATACCCCGGTGAGCCCAATGCCAGTCAACCCTTTATCCGTCTCCGCTGAACCTCCAACACCCAGATCCACACCCCAGTATGGTGCTGATGGGTCTCCAGTCGCCTATAAATATTTTCTAATATCAAAAGAATGTACCCCATCGATGCTTCGGTGAGACTCACATAATTTTGATAGGCAGTAAGATTAAAGAGCGCCCCATCAAAATGGGTCAACGCAAGGTGAGAAACTGTCGTCGCATTCCATTCCGCAATGATGGTTGGTGCAACTGGATGTATAAATCCAGGTAGAGCGGTTGGAAGGCTAGCCCTGAGAGCATTACAGGACTTGGAACTTCCAGCAATAGTCGCTGAGGAGCCTGAGTCCGAAGCAGGAACATAACAGAATTCCACCTTTCCATATCCTGCGTTGTTATACACTCCTTCCAATTTCTTAACGTCACCGTAAGGGAATGTAGCATTAGCAGGTCGCGGTGTAGGTGCTGGACCACCTGGAGCGGAGAAGAGTTGCTGGTAGCGCGCGTCCCAGTCGATTGCTTCCAGGCCGAAAATTCGGTCAGCAAGGTAATATTGGATGATCCGAACTATAATGCCTCCGAGTTCATTGTCGTTCGAGAAGACGGCTATGCCATAGTTCGCGTTAGGATAGCGAGAGATCACTGTGTTGTAGCCAGGACAAGCTCCGGAATGTTCCACAAAAGCTGTATAAAATGACCTGTCAGTACTTCTTGATATTTCTGGTTGAGAAATTCCCGTACCTTGTCCACGGTAGCTTCCGATTTCTTGGCCAGCTCCATAGACAATTTGGCTGATCACGTCGGGGAACCTTGGCGGGGTCTCGACGCTGAAACCAGTGGCCAACCTCTGAACCACATCCGGAGGTATTACACTTTCATTGGTCTTCGGATTTGCGCCATTGAGAAGGAAAGTTTGCAGCCAGACAGCAATATCACTAGCTGTACTGATGACGCCACCGTCTCCAGCGTCGATATCCCCATCTTCGGTGCTATCTGGAAGCCAGTAAGGAATAGCATGAGGTATGGCCTTTCCTCCCACAACCTCCCGCGCAATGCCATCTGCAAGGTCGCCAGTGCTGTTGGCTACCGTATATGCATAGGTAGTGCTATCGAGCCCAAGCTTGTCAAGGATGTTCTCCTTCACGTAACGTGCAAGTGGCTGACGCGAAGGCAGAAGGGTCGAGGGAAGTGTTGCAAGAATCTTGTACATGTTATTGTTGTATTGCCATATATCCCGGAATAGGGCAGCGGGACGATGATTTCTGACTTTCCGAATCTAGATACAGCATCAGCCTACTGCAACCCGACGAAAGAACAGAGAAAACTTACCAAGTCTTTAGCAGTATCAGGTTTCCTGATAGCGGCATCGTGCCTCGGTACACCCGTCCTGTGACTCAATAAATCCTGCACCCTGGCTTCGTTACTTGCAACCTCGTCAACTAATCCCCAACCTGGGACCAGATCCTTCATTTTCGAATCCCAAGCGAGAGGTGGCGAAACCCGTGCATCATGGGTCAAAAGGCCAGTCGCAGTAGCGGTGAATAGCTGGAAAGCAATACATAAGTTTCACAGATTACAGTATTCTGTAAGAACATACCTTCGAATTGGACCCAATCCCAAACCTCGTATCAGCCGTTGCATTCTTGCTCCCATCCAACTTCGCAGGTCCATACCCTTGCGTCTCGACAAGCCATTCCCCATTCCCGTCGCGTCGCACAACGGAGATAGCAATACCAGTCGGGGATTCCCAGTGCTCAAGTATTTGAGCTACATAGGATTCGGTAGCTGAATCCAGCACAGGCGCAAATTGGCAGCAGACTGTCAGAACTTGAGCAAGGAGTAGTCCGAAGCGGAAAGTAGACTTCATGATCATTCAGCGGCGCCTTCAATCTAGGAAAATTCAGTCAGAACATCGTTGGTCAGCTATATATAGTCTAAAAAGGCGCACCAAAGGTGGCTCTGACTGAGCATCGATGCTTCCCAAGGTCATCGTTTACCGATGTGTACTTCAGTGCTGAGACCATGTGCTCATCGTCTGTTTGCTTGATCTTCAGAGCAGTCGACACGGCGTAAATCGAGTCTGCCAATCTGTCACCAGGGGGTCTTCTATGTTTTGTTGCCGGCTGAGGCATGTAGAGGGGTCCCGCTTTGTCCAGATTCAAGAAAGGGGTGGTGGCTCTAGCTCATTCGAGGCTTCCGTCGGATTGGAGTGGCGGTTAGGCGTTCCGTGTGGTTTCTGGTCGCTTTTTGGTTCTGGTAGAACCGATTCACTGGCAAGCCCCACTGGGTCTTTGAAGCTTCGGATCATCGGCGACTCAAGATTTTCTCACGATGCAGCATGCCGTCCAGATCTTGTGCAAAATATTAATAGGTTATTCATTTACTGTATGCAGAATGTACAGACTTCACAGGTATTTAGAGCGAAAACAGGACAGCTGTAGAGAATCGCGAAAGGAAACCATGAAATGTCCTTGCAAGAAAAATAAACGTCGAAGTGATCAAGAAGTGCAAGAAAGCAATAATAAAGAGCGACATCTTCACGAACAGGAAGACGAACCAAAACCCCCAAAGCCCGAGTGAAACACGAAATAGAACCGTGACCTTTCTATCGCGAGAGGCCAACGGCGCTTCCCAACCCTGGTAAATATAGGATGGTACCGAGAGGATGACTGGGAGAAGGTTCATGCCCTGTCACTGCGCCAACGGCATGACCTGACTGACCGAGGCCGAGTGATGCTAGGAGGTGACTGGCGTTTGCGATGATTGGTTCTGATCCACCGCCATTGACCGTAGCCTCGTTCTTTCCGCACCACCCTAAAATTCCCACCAGATGTACTGTTATATCCTCCGAAGCTTTGACAAGACCAGCCAGGCCAAGATCATCGGCACATCCACATCCTAATAACGAGCCTGACAGAACCCCATTCAGCTCGAGCAAAGCTGCGGCATGAGCGGATATGGAATTGACATCGGCCGCTGCCACCAGCTGACCTGTCAGACCAAGGAGTTGATTAATGAGTCCAGGGTTGACGGGGTGAGAGGACGGGGCAGGGATGGGAAGGATTGTGGCACTCGCACTGTCGGATGCTGTGACTGTCAAGGAAGGGGATGGCGAAATGGGCACAGAGCCTCCTGTATGGCTTGTGATTCCAAGCACGAGGCCAACCAAACCGTTGACGAGGCCGCCGAGATCTGTGACTGCATTTTCTGTGAATCCTAACCCCAATCCGAGGCTGGCCCCCAGTTGAGCAAGAAGACCGCCAAAGGTTCCGCTCAGACCAAGGTCTATATGCAGATCAAGGACATTATTAGGACCACTAGGATGCGGGACAGTAGGAACACTGGGTATTGCTGAGGCAGGAATGGTGGAGGTAGTGGTTCTGCTACGCGTGGTAGTCGCGGAATGGTGCGCATGCAATGTCTGAGGAAGGGGTGAATATGAAGAGAGTGGCGTATGATGGACATGAGAGGGTATTAGGTGTGGGCCGGCGCCCACGACAACGGGATTAAGCGATAGCCATGCCTGCAGGCCCAGTGCGCCCTCCACAATGGCATCTACCTGCACAGCCAATCCCCCGATTCCAAGCTCTCCAACGCATCCGCAGCTTCCTAGAAGGGCCTGCGCAGCCGTAGAGACGTCAAGTAACCCCTCAACGCCTGCGATCAAAGATCCAATGGTGTCTGCATTCAGAAGTGCATTTGTCTCGACGATGATAGTACCGAACAGTCCTGTGTCGATGGGAGAATGGTGTGGTGAGGGAGACACATGGGGGTTGGCTGGGGGGTGAGGAAGAGAGGATGATTGACAAGCATGGCCAAGATCGATGACGAGTGCAGCGAGTGCTTTCACATCCGCAACAAATGCAGGATGAACACCTTTGCCAGATTTCGAGCGGCTAGGACCCCCATCTGCCCTCCTCACGTGGCTGTTGGCAGGACCTACATGGAAAACGTTCAAATACGTATTGACAGTCTGCGATACTTCAGGGGGACTTATGCCCTTGAGCCCAACCCTGAGCTTGACAGCGCTGAGATTTATCGCTGAAAAGAAATCGTCGAGGCCGATCACAATCTCATCATCGACGTTGGCATCGACGTTCGGGATGTACGAGCGACGGTTTGTAGGCCTATGTTGATCGCACCAGGCCTGCAAGTTCAGGGTAGCAGCAAGGATAGCCTCGATATCGGCGATAATGGGCTGTATGTCGAACACGCTAGAACGACCGTACCCATTCATTGAGCTCAGTGTCAACTGAGCAACGGAAATGAGTGAGACGAGGTTGGTCGAAAGATGATCGTTGTCGGTGGAATCCAGGAGTAACAGAGCCCCATTGACTGTTGCTGACAGTGATGCTCCAATATCACCAATTGAAGGCTCGGGACTAGATGCACCAATGACGATACCAAGGGTGAGTGAGTGATAGTAGAGATTTGTTACGGCTGCTACAATTGCAACCAAGTTGGCATTTACATCCCCACCCAAGGAATGTCCCGCATATACGACAATGGGGAGATCCGAGAGACCTGAAACAGAGCCGGAAACTGCAGCCGTCAAGCCTAGGGTAGCTCCAAGCAGGGAAGAGCTTGCTATGTGAGTAGCCGTTGGCAGGGGTGGGTGGTGGCCATGGGTTGGAGACGGTACTGGCCGTGAAGGGTGGTGGTTAGGAGGCGTATGCGTATGGGGTGGCTGTGTGGACAAAGGAGGGTTGGTGATTGGGGCCAGGGTAGGTGTATACGCAGGGGGCACTTCAACGAGGCCGAGGGAAAGCTGAAGATCGAGGATGGCGTCGTTCAATGCTCCAAGACTCGCGACCAGGCCACCAAGGCCGAAAATATCCGTGCAAGCACATCCGTCGACCGTGCTCGAGAGAAGGGCACTGGCAGAAACCAAGACATCGAGGTTGTGGACAAGATTGTCAACATCGGTTGAGATGAGCACGTTTCCTGTGGCTGCAACTACCGAATTGACAAGACTGCCGTCGAGAAGATGGAGGCTTCCGTTATTTAAGCTAGGCGATGAGTTAGGTGGTGGGGTGATGGGGCAGGAGCTAAGCTCGGTGGCAAGTGGAACAAGAGCCTCTAATTTGCTGGAAATGTCGATACCAAGAGAGGTCACGATCTTCGAGGAGAATATGTCGTTTCGACGGACTTTCTTCATTCTTGTCCCTATGCCTGGTTTACGCTTGCAAGAACGCTTGTCCGAGCCTAAAATCCAGCCTTCCTTGCATTGCTCGATCTGGCATTGCGAAGTGGCACATCTGGCAGAGATCACGCCAGGGAGGCGACCGCAGTCGATACCAGAAGCAGGCGAGGAGCGACTGAAGGGTTCTGGAGCCATGCACCCGCCACCTGCATATCAAAGTCAGTCTAGCCACATTGAGCGCATACAACGACATTGACTCACAGCTATCCGAGGCAGTCCTGGTGTCAAGACATTCGAAAGAGGTTTCGCGACCTGGCACTCCGCAGACGGTCTCGTGCGACTTGCACGTCTTCTTCGCCTCATCCAGAGTTCTGATGACTTGAGGAGTACGCTTCTGTGGAAGAGAAGTCCCGCATGTCTACCCAGCGAATGAGAAATGGGACACGCGAACTTGAAGTGAATAATCTGCTCACTTGGCTACACTTCCCATTGCAGTCCACAGAAGGCAGAGGGCAGACACAAGCTGGGTGCCCGTTAACGGAGCCGGACACATAGGGAGGGTTACATGTGTATCCACAGGGATTGTGGGCCGTGCACAAGGGTGACGAATGGGAAGGATAGTGACACTCGTGTGAATTCGGAGAGGTGTTAATCTGTGCATATATGCGTCAATTTCATCTCGAAATGTCATCCTTAGCGACATACCAGAAGGTTTAGTTGTGCAAGTAAATTGTTTTTCCCACCCAGCAGATTTCCAAGTAGGATGCCTACGTGGGAGTCCAGGAAGATATCGAGGTCCTGCTCATCATATTAGCCTGCTGCTCGAGGAAACACAGAGAACAACATACGTGAATACAGAGGCAGAGATTCAATCCAGCAAGTAGGGGGTCAAGGACACCAGGCAACCCAAGAATGGCGAGTGCGTTCGTAGAAAGACACAGATCGATCAAGTCTTTTTTTGCATGAAACTGGCGCGACTGGATTGCCGTGGTCGCGATCTTGTTGTCTCCACCTCGCTTCAGGGGCCGAGAGATTTGTTGCGCATTCACTAAGAGGTGTAGCGACAGGAGAGACGTCAAAAAGAGAGGGATGCTAAGCCGCATCGTCGATGTTGACAACAGCGAGCAGTAGTAATTTTCGAAGGTAAACAACAAAGAGTGGGAAGGCGAGAGAATGCCAGCAAATGCGATAGAAGAGAAAAGGCTGATATAGCTCTTTCCAGTGCGGAGTTTGGAATGTGATATGTTGAAGAGCACCCGTCGTGACAATTGAGCGATGGTGACATTGACGTAAAAGGAAACTATGGAGCCAAATTGGGAAGTGACATTGACATGATCAATGTCTCTTTAAGTTTCAGTCTAATGTCTGTAAGGTCAGAAGACAAACGACATGTCATCGGCAACACGCTTTTTGACGCAAGGACATCGAAATGTGGCTCCGATGGAGAGTTGGAGAGCAATTTATCACACTGAACCGGGATTGTTCGAGCGAATCATGTTTAGTCCTCTGAGGTATTCTGATAGCCATAGAGATGAGTTCTGAGACACGAGAAAATTCGGAGAAGATGCACCTACTACGCTTGTCTATGGAATGGCATCTATATCAATGATCATGTTGTTTTGATGGTGGCCGCCGCTGGAAGCTCGAGGAGGGGTCTGAGCATCCATTGCCGAGTCCACCATAGCCTGCACTTCATTTTCATCTCCGTCGCTTTCCTCTTCCTCTTCTTCCATATCCATATCTCCTCCATTGACGCCACCTCCGGAGCCAACCCCATTATCACCCTTCCCTTCATCGCTCTCGTCGTCATCATCCATATCTTCATCGCCACCTTCGCCTTCGGTATCGACGCCATCCTCCTTTTGTGTCTTGTCACCTCGAGCTCGAGGATCCCACTCTAACTCCTCGGGTTCTTCAACTTCCACTTCGACACGCTGCTTCCATTCAAATTTCTCTCTGAGCATTGCCACGGCCCGCACAGCTCGGTCCACTCTCCGGTCGTGTTCACTGCGAATTTCTTCGCATTCCCGGAGAACATCCTCGTATTCCACTGGTCTCTTATCTCTCCCATCGAATGCGCCCCCGAGACCTGAGGGATTTGACGAGGCTTGAGGCGCTAGTACTCCTAGAGACCCCCGAGTAACCATGTGCTCCGAAAGTCGTCGAACAGTATCGTTTTCCGCACGAAGAACGTCATTTGTTTGCTGATTACGAAGGAGTGGGATAACCTCTGCTTCCAGCTGAGCATCAAGCATTGCCGTGTTGGGATGAAGAACCACCCGTTCCAGGATGTTAGTGTTGCTTCCTACTGCCGCGCTTGTCCCATTAACTTGACGCCCCGTCCCTTGGCCGCTTGGGCCACTCGTACCTCCTGAGAGACCAGAAAGTCCAACGCTGAAGGAATGCGTCTGACTGAGTAGAATATTGTACTTCGTCAGAACATCGGGCCAGCTTGGCATCTGGTTGAAGTGCGCCCCTGTTTCAATCATGGTCTGTAGAGCTTGTATAGAGTCGATAATCTGATTCGCTTTGAACCGCAAGGATTCCAGGTTTGAGGTGGGCAGGTTTGAACTGGGTTGAGGAGGCCCACTAGGCGCCTGCGAGGGGAGAACGGAGCCAGGCCGATTCTGAGCTGATTGGCCATGGATGAAGTTCATTCTGAAGAAGGTGTGGATTTGCAGAAGTTCAGTGAATGTATCCGCGTGGTGTAATATTTTGCCACTCAATTCAGATGGTCCTCATGGTGAACAAGGTCAGGGTCCAAGTCCCCAGAGAACGGTTGCAAAGCTGTCGGCTCCGGAAACAAGCATATACAAACATCATATCCCAGAACCTGGACCCTCCCAACAGTTCGAACTGCCAACCGTTGATACGTGAACTTGGACTTTGCTCTCGTCCGAGCGTCACATTTTTCACTTTCCTCGATGTTGTCTCTACTCAATGCTCGCTTTGGTGCTCTACACATCTCCTCCAATGTCGCCAAAACGCGTCTCACACCAACCTCCACGCGTACTCTGTTCGTCGCTGCCCGGCCACGGACTGCCATTCCTACCCATGCGCGCACGTTCTTGAGTTCCAGTGCTGCAGAAAGCCCAGTCAAAAAGACCCAGTCTGATGATACGTCGGAGAAACCTAAGAAGACTCCTGGGAGGCCCAAGACAACGAGCACCGCTCCCAAAGCGTCGAAGAGCAAAGTAGCAAAGAAACGTTAGATTTTCTTTCAGGTTACAGCTTTCGTCTAGGCTTATACTATCTCAGCAGCTAAAGCTAAGCAAGTCGAAAAGGTTCAATGTACGTGGCACATCTTCACCCCTTCTATGCAACCCTGACAGTGAATCTACAACGCTTTAGTGCCTGAATTACCACCTGCGGCACCCGGCTTGTATATCTACTGGTTTACAAAGTATTTCTTGCCAAAGCATGGTCGGATGGGTAAGGTAACAGAGGCGGCTTCCGTAGCGTCGGCAGAATACAAGAGTCTGACGGAGGCCGAAAAAAGCGTTCGTTAATTTCGCGCACCCCTCGGCTGATATCCACCTAAATTCCCTCCATAGCAAATCAAAGCAGAATGGGAACCACTATACAAGGAAGCCATGGAGAAAAGAAATGCTTTCATCCAGAGTCTGTCTCCCGCCACCCTCAGAGCCATGAACAACGAACGCCGCAAGAAGGGCAAAAATAACCTTTCCATCCCTACTGATAAGAGGAGGCCCGTTACCTCGTACATCTTGTACGTCCCTGATCATAGCCAACGTTGCGTTCGTCTTTAATCATTCCGTCCTACAGATTCTTGGAGGAGATCCGGCCCACCCTCTCCGATCTTAGCGTCGTAGAGATTGCACATGAAGCTGGTAAGCGTTGGAGGGCAATGTCTGAATCTGAAAAGAAAGTAAGGTTCCCCAGTCGTCCGATGCATCTGTCCAGTTCTGATACATCAACCTTCACTAGCCCTACATCGATGCGGCCAAGACGGCGCTCGAAGAATTCTACACCAAGCATAACATGGAGAAGAGGAGAGCAGCGAAGTCTACATGAAGTTTCTAATCTCTGACCTACAAAACGCGGTCTACTTTATACACTTCCCTTTCAGTTTATTTTACGCTCCTCTTTGACGTTCGTATAATGTTGGCACTCTTCCTCTTTGTTCAGATCAAACGACTTTATAACTTTTGTATTCTCTTGATCCAATAATACAATTCTCCTGTCATGCACTCCAACTTATCTGTGCAATCGCTTTCAAGTTGTGCATGATCGAAGGTGGTTGACGGAGGCACTTGATTGAACCCATCGCCAACTGGCCTGCGACGCGTCAACGCGTCAACGTTCAACACCGATCGCGACGCGGAGCATAGAGGCCCCGGGAAAATGTTGAACATGTCAAATTTCGTTGAAACTTGTTCTCAGTGCACTCAAAAGGTAAAGACGCGTTGATATATTTCGCAATCAAATAATCAGTAGCAAGGAGAATTCTTCAATTTCTCCACACCCTTCTCCAAAACCTCTCTTGCCCAATGTTTTCTCTTTTGCCTCGACTCATCCTCAGTCCCGGGTTCACCCCTCACACCTTCTCCTACCAGAACAACAAGAGCCAGAAATATCGTATACCATATCCTCTTTGTTCTATGCCTCGGGAAGACTATCAAATTCTGGCCTCCACCCGCCCGGTAACCCTCCATGAATGCCTCGCTAGGTTGGGGAACGAGATCATCGGAGACTGGCAAGCCTCCACTGCCGAGCATGAAATACTCCAGTAACGGATCCCCCCAGATTGCGTGAGTCATAGCCGGCAGAATCGTTGCAATCGTGCCCACCGCAGCTGGGTCGGAAGTTGCATCTGGGTCGAAAATATAGATATCCTCTTCCCTCATGGTAAACCAGATCAAGGAGGGAACTTCGACATCATCGAATAGGAAAGATCCAATGGCACGGGATAGATACTTATGGACGTCTTCATATGGGAACGAATCGGAATTATCTTGGCTCTTAAGCCTTGACAGAAGATCCTCAATCAGGGCCGTAAACGTCTCCTGCCAGCTGTACCCGCTTTCATGAGGTGGCTCGTTGATAGCGATGGAAAGCCCTGGGAGTCCTCCGAAAGACGATGAAGCGCCGGGAGTAGTCGGCATGGCTGGCATACCGTACCAGTCATTCTGAACTTGGCTGTGAAGTTGTCCGAAGAAGTGACCGAGCCGTAAGTTGATTGCAGCCAAGTTCTCTGGAGACAATTTATCCAGCCTCTTGGCTTCAGAAAGTGGTATGACGGCAGTGGAAGGGAAGGGATTGAGGGGTGTAATGATGTAATGATAGGGAAGGATATCGAGGCTGGTATCCAAGAAACTGACAGACCTCTGAGGAATGATTGGGGGCAAAGTAGGGACCGGTGGATGTACTTGCGCAGATATTAGGGAAAGCAGGTGATTATTGACCTCCAGGTTATTTCCGTGGTAGGCTAGGTCATCACTACCCGCTGCGGACACAGGAGGGCGAGAGACCAGAAGGAAACACGACTGGGAGGAATCAGCTTTATCCTCAGAGCGTGGCTTACAATCAATAATATAGCACCTCCTAGTTGCGGCAGAACTATAGAATAGCAAGGTAAGCCTGTTATTTCCTTGACGCTTAAGCAATTGTTACCTATAATCTCCGATTTGAAGAGCTGCGAGATTGTGTACAACAACGCCTGAATTGTAGTGCTTGTCGAAAACCTTCTGCACCTGGTTTGCGTCCACTTCAATTGCTGGAAAAGATGGTACCTCTGAATCGACCTGCATGACGGATTGTGCTAGATTCTGATCGCTCTGCTAGCTCATCTTATCAACAGGAAAGTGTTTTCATTGGCTGATGGTGGCTGCGGCGAGTTCCGCTCGCACCTCTCAGAACGCCAAATTTGACTTCCTCTCACGTCTGCCGTGAACCCTTTTTATGTGTCGTTAATTCTTCCACTGCTAGTCCCAAGAAGTCCAAGGAATCGTCAGTCATGGGTAATGGTCTATACTTGACCCCGATTTTTCAGGGACTGTAGCGAGATCAAATCTCATTATCCCACATGCAACTTTTTCCAACTTGAGCTCGGCGGGACGGGATACTCATCCACTTGATAGAGCTCAACATTGCATACACTTCCAAGCCGTGCACGTTAGCAAGTAAACTAGGAGAACATCAGTGAACTGAGTGCTCGTTGAAATTCCCGGTGACGATGTTAATATTGGGCGAAGATCCCAATCAATTCTTTGATCCAGAAGGGGCAGCCAGAATGGGCAAGCGATTGGCGCTTTGCGGCTTTGGGGTCAACGAGGTGATGGTCTCGCCTCCCGAAGTGGTGATAGCGGTCAGTTGATTTTCCAGGGCCAGCTTAAACTCAACGCAACTTGTTCTAGTTCTCCCATGTCGCCACCACTTCCGACCCAACCATTGGCTCAAGCTCCAGCTGAAACCCCCAGCCCCCGTCACTTCCCTGAAGACCTGTTCATCTCTATCGCAGAGATCATCCGGAACGAATGGGAGTTCAACGATTGGTATCCATCTCTGCGAGCCCTCAGCCTCGTGAATTCGAGCCTACGACCCATAGCTCAAAAAAGGCTCTTCAGAGTTATCATTCTGGACTTCTGCACCAAGTGGAATAATATGAACAAATTTTACGGTGTCCTCCGACAGAATAAACGAGTCAAAAAATACGTTGAAACGCTCAAGGTTGTCAGCATCAACGAGGATGAAGACTTCGTATGCGCAATTGACGGTGAAGTGCGCTTCAATCATTTCGAAACATGCAGATGTGAACAAGAGGATACACTTTCTGTTGTTCTCAAAACATTGGCGCGAAAGGGTCGACTCAAAGAGCTACAGCTTCTCTGTGAGTCTGATCCGGAACATTTTGAAGGCGATTACCCCTTCGATTGGACGACACTTAGCGAGCCACTTCAGCAAGCCATTTGGTTCGCCTTCACTTCCCCTCGATTAGAGTCACTGGTCATTGTCAACGCCTCCAACGTTCCTCCCATCTACCTCTTCCTACCCGACCTAAAGTCCTTAAAACTCGTTGATGCAACCTTCGATCCCCTTTATTCCGAATTCCCACCTAGAAATTCCATGAGAATACGGAACCTCACCTTGGGAAATCCCAGAGCGTTCAGTAGGTCCATAAAAGACTTCACCGAAGTCACCAAAACGTTGAACTTAGCTGGGCTTGGTGGACTCGAGGCACTCACAATCGAATCCAATAAATATCTGGCACGTAGGGCAAATGATCTGGAGGAACTCATCACGGTTTATGCAACATCTCTTAAACACTTACGCTTCAGCGTTGGATGGAAAAATGACATCCGTGAGCCGGGATTTCACCTCCTGATTTCTGCAGCATTCTGATTACTCGACAGTGCACATGGATTACCTTGAAAAATGCTTTCAACTAACCGATTTAACATTTTTCTTCGACCTGCCCGTGACAGAAATAGATCCCGATGAAATGGACCCCGATGAACTCTCCGAAATTTACAATCCCTTTCAGGGCTTGAAAGAATGTCGTGTTCCCCCTTCCTTGAGGGTCCTTTCTATTGTCTTGCTAAATCAAGGATTTGAAGTAGACGAAAGCCGCATCTTTACTTCATGGGCGGAATTTGTATTCCCCACACTCGACAATCTTCTTTCGAAGCCAAGATGGCGCTATCTCGAAAGCCTAGAGATAGTGTTTTCCGCCGAGCTCACGCGACATCAATCCTCCACCCCATTCAAAATACCCACCGGTTCAATGCCAAAGGTTTCTCAGCGTGGGATACTCAAGACTTTGACGAAGTACGTCGTTCCGTAAGATAAGGCAGTTCATACTAAGGAAATTTACAGGACCTATGCTGAACTGGATTTGGTTTCCCTTGCAACGTTGAGGGACCGACCAGCACCCAAGAACTACCAAGAAAGGATGGGTTTATCCACCATGTTGTATCTGCCTTAGCGCAACAGGCAATTGAATTACCTCCAAAGGTAGTGAATGGCAGAATATCGCTGCTTGGAGATGACAGAATTGTTCTTTGTGCTGATCTCGGTGAAGAAGCTTGATCCAATAATAGCATTTCCTTCATTTGATTCCCAACCCTACAGAGTGCTAGTGATGACTCCGATAGAACTGAGATTTTCGTTGAGAAGGGTGGTGTCCATATTCTCAGGAAGCCGAGGAAGATCCAGAGAACTTGGATAACATTCTCCATTCATCATGCGCTCTAGTTCTCATTGTAAGCACGCAAAACGTATAGAAAGGGCTGAGGAAGAGAACAGGTCGCAGCGTGTACTGTCGAAGGCAGCACTTGTCAGTGGGAACGACAAAGAATGTCTTTCAGTCGGAGTTTGCGTTGTCCTCAACTCGGCGATGACCGTGATCCGTACTCATGCCGTTTTGCCATGGTCTGTGAATGCGACCAGCTAAACTCCTTTTGCGTCCTCTTACTCCCAGAATACACATGGGATATGAACGATCGCATTCCCATAAAATTGCCTCGTTTCTTGTTGACCCTTCACCGCTACGAACGCTAGGAGAGAGCGCAAGAAATACCTGCAAAAGGCCATCCGGAACGTGGTGATCCGAAGAAGAGGTGACTGACTTGACGAGCGTACGTTCCAAGGGGTCGCTGTAGTGTTGCATGTATCAAGGAGCGCATGTATCAAGGAGCATCTTAGGTCTGTTTGGAGACTATCTCAGAGCCTGTCCTTGAACTTTGAAATAACAGCCTTATCAAAGTTGCTTTCGGATCCGTACTCACCTCCTTATCTCGAAGGAGCAGGTGTCACAATGGTCAAGCTGTTGTGTTACGGCAGCCCCGATAGTCATGCACCTTCAACCCGGCGGTGCCAGTTTGCCCAGGTAAACCACTGTTCAAACTCAGAAAATATCCTCCAGTTTCTTCCATGTCCTTGTTCTAGGCTGCCGCTCGTTCTAATTGGGACACTCTCCCACCTCGGGCATCATCCTGGAACGAACCAGGATTTTCGAAATCCAGAAAGACCGCATTATTCAGAGTGCAAAGAAACCAGCAGAATCACACTCCCCTCAAATTTCACCAACCCAATTTCATGACCTAGTCTCGAAGGAGCAGCCGTAGTGGACTAGGCCAAACTACCCTGGCGGGATCAACAGGGTGGTCTTCGTGATCATATAAGTACCTTCGGCGTGGCAGCACTAGTTGTTCAAAGTCGCCAAAGACCTTACCACCACCTCCCATGTCGTCAACCCAAGCTACAGCACGTCCCAACACCGGTATTTTCCCCAACCATGTCCTCTCCATCATCCTCGATGTCATCCGGAACGAATGGGAATTCAAGGACTGGTATCCATCCCTTCTCACTCTCAGCCTCGTCAACTCCAACCTCCGACCCCTAGCCCAAAAACGTCTCTTCCGCACCATCATCCTCGATTTCTGTACGAAACTCAACAACATCACGAACTTCCACCAAGTTCTCAAAAGGAACAAGAACATTAAAACGTACGTTGAAACGCTCAAAGTCGTCAGTCTTAATCAGGATGAAGAATTTGAATGTGACCTCGGGGATGGAGATGACTATTTGGATCATTTCGCGGAATGTAGAGCTGATCAGGAGTATATCCTCTCTTTGATCATATCTACTTTGGCCGCTAAAGGAGGTTCGTTGAAAGAACTTCAACTCCTTCTTCAATCAAATCCTAAGCATTTTGACGACTACACATTCGACTGGTCCCAACTTGTCCAATCACTCCAAAAAGCCATCCGGAACGCTTTCGTTTCAGGCCCTCACTTAAAATCACTCGTAGTCGTCAACGCTATTAACCTCCCTATCAATTACCTCTTTCATCCCAACCTGAAATCGTTGATATTGGTCGACACTTCATTCACTCCTTCAAACGCATATAAACTCCCGTCAAACGTGACCACGAATCTGAAGACTTTGGATTTATCAAGCCCTCATGGAACGGGTGTCAGCATCAGCGATTTCACCAAGGCTGTTCTAGAGGCACGCGTAGCTGGTCTGGATACCCTCGAGTCACTCGCGGTCGCGTTAACCCCTCACGACGCCTCGTTTATGAGTGACTTAAAGGCGCTCGTTACGAACGTCACGACTGGCCTGAAGACTTTACGCGTCAGTGTGGACCCCGAGGTTGGAATTCGTGAGTGTCTATCCGATCTTCCTTCAAGGATACTTGATTCAAATACAAGGATTCCCCGGCAGCCCATATAGACTTCCTCGAAAAGTCTTCCCAACTCAATACCCTAACCTTCTCTCTCGACTTGGGACTTGTAGGCCCCTTCTCATCAGTCAACGACACCAACCCCTTCTCAGCACTGTCCAAATTCAAAACCCCACGTTCCCTGCGTACACTTTCTATCGAATTTAGAAACAAAGGTTTCGACTCTCCAACCAACCAAGCCGAATTCACAAGTTGGGCAAAGTCCGCACTTCCAACTCTTGATAAGATTCTGTCAAAACCACCATGGCGTACCCTGAAAATTCTAGAGATTATTTTCTGCGCTGAACGAAAGACGAATCGGGGTTTGATACCGTTCATGATACCGATGGAGTCGATGTCGAAGACAAGGAGTCGTGGAATTATGTTTAATATTTCAACGAAGTGGGCTGTTTTGATTGTTGAAGCTCGTTGAGGAATACTGAAGAGAGATATAGGACATTTGAGGAGATGAACACTTTCTCAATCTTGTCCATAGATGAAAGAGTTGAGTGTGAACCTGTCAGTGATACGCGGGTATTCCCGTGGTTCTAGGAAGGTGAAGAAGACTAGCGAGCGGTGATGTGGATGAAAGGTCTGCAGTGCATTTTTAGCAATAGCAAAATTAGCGCAGAGAAATTTCAAGAATACAGTGGCCATTCAGTAGACTTTTGGTAGATAAAAGTACAGACAACATTTGACATTTTGCCTCGAATTCCCATCATCCTTGGTTCATGCTTCGATCAATCACAATAATCTTTATCATCGTTGTGATGGGGGTACTTTGACAGAGACGTCGTACCCTGTCGAGCAGGCGGGAAGCTCGAGCACCCTGGCTTTTCTTGCTAACGAAACCCTTCGATAAACTTAAATGCATAAGTGACTCAATGCCGGTATATCCAGCTGCCTTGTGTACGCTCCATGCTATCCGAATCACGGTTAACAAAGGTATACTTTGACAAAGCTCGCGCCGAATCATAGTCATCGTTATTGAGCACCTTCTGAAATCTACAATCATGTTTTTTATGCCGCTCAAAGGAAATACGAATCATCGGGCTCGTGTCAGCGGAAGTTGGGTAAGTAGGGATCCCCGCCGTGGGGGGAATACTCTACAATACTCATCTTCGATTTGAGTTGTCGTCTGGGGAGATTGCACGCACTCATGGCATAAATGGCTACCTGGGCAGACGAGCTTTATTTCCAAAGTCAGTCAAGACCTGATTCGGTTGTGAGTATTTGAACGCTGGCGGATTGCATGCCTTCAAGATACTATCACGCCATTGATATCTTAGCTGAGATGAATCCCAATGACGGATGGTTTTGGAAGTTTTGGCCCAATGCACGAGCACAAGAGGTGGCAACCGCTGGTCAAGTGATCGTGACATGGTGCTTGCATGGCGCAGATGGATATTGGTGCTCTTACCGAGTCAAAGGTGAAGAAGCAATCATGTCTTGAGCCATCCCCCGTGATCATCTCCAGATATCTCTATGAGGAGACCTCTCCGCCCGCCTACTTGTATGCCAGAGCTCCATCTGCATACTCTATCGTCGTCCAGCTGTACACGAGATCAGGTCAGCTCCCCACGAATCATCTCAAACACTCCCGCCTGGATCGGTTGCACCAACCATGGTGTCGGTACGGGTGTGCGAACCACGAGACTTCTCGACACATATTCGTGGATTGTCCTGCTTTCCAAGAGCTGAAAAGTTCATATATCTCAACTCTCCGGGATTCGATTGCCACTTCATTGTTGCTGTATGAATCATCGCTCAACGATCATCCACTTCTGGACACTGCGCTCCGAAACACCTTCCACGACCACGACTGCTGGCCAACAGGACGCTGTGTCTACTTTATGGGCGTGATTCCCAAAATCCTTCCCATTCTCGATCCGTCATTTGTGGCATCAAAGAACTCGCTGGCTATGAATAGGCTGGTGACCCGGATTGCGAATGATTGGCACACTGTGGCGATCAGGTTAACAGGGAGGATCTGGGGGAAAATGGAAGCTGCGGCGGCACCACGACGAGCATCTCCCAGGGAGACAAAATCTGTGACCTTACCTGTGTTACTTAAAAGGGTAAAGGTTTCCGACTCGAACATTGCCATTTCATATGTATGAGCTAGATATAGAATGAGGCTTGACTCTGGAGCTGGCGAGGTATTTACTATTGTAGTTACCTGAGTTACTTATGTAACGTAGTCAGCTTGAATTATAACCAATAACCAATAATGAAAGTCTGATGCCAATGAGCGCTTATTTTACGGACCCCAGAATTGGGAGTTAGCGTCATCGTTGAGCGCTTGATAGTGTCGAATTCAGAGAAGTCTAGACCCATGATACTACAAGAATAGTTCATTCATACCTTGTGATCATCTTGCACGCCTTTCCCTTCTCACAATGTGTCGGCCGCTGGCCGAGAAAAGGATACAAGCGATCCTATGACATATATCATAGGCGCTCATAGGCGCTTTCCTGTCAGACTCATGATATGAGGGGATTAGGCCTGAGGTTAGTATGTAGTCAGAAGGGGCTCAGAAATCTCTATTCCGAGACACCCAAAACTACCTCTTTTCGGGGGCTTTGCTGGAGTAGTTAAAACCCGTGATCCACCCTTTCCTTACAATCTGAATTGCAGTCCAGCGAGGAGGCTTTTAATAGACCTACCAAGCGGTTGGGGGACTTGAATCGATCATCTAGATCAAATCCATTGGTCAGTTGCACCAGAGGGTTCCTATTTGGATGACTTCGCATAGAACTTGAGGCGCTGAACTTGTACTTCGAACCCCTTTTTCTCTGACTCCCTTCCACGGTCCCCCTTGGCAAGAATCAGTCGCTCCACTCCCACAAATTCATCTAATGGTGCCACTGACACCACGCTTCTTAAAGAAAATTTCATATGGATAAATGAGCGCCTCTGTCAGTCAGGTGGCCGCTCAAGCTAAAAAGATGAGCCCACGTTCGTGCTTGGTGTGTATCAACTGACCTTGTACACTTGAGGGATTTCGCGCTCTTGCGAAGAGACCGTCGCAGTATAAAGAGAGGCAAGAAACGGCTTAAGATCTTTCCTCAACAGTTACTTTCAGCAATCCAGCTCGCTTTCACACTCAAGTCGATAACATCTAAAGTACGCACCCCACTCTGTGGTGGTTGACAGATCTAACCGACGCCTATCCTTTGTCAGGTCTTCATCCTCAACAGGTGTGTTCATGTTGGGTCTCATTCTCCGAGTTTCGCGGCTAAGACCTTGATTAGACGATGCCCACCATTCAGAATGGAACCATTTCCACGCAGCCACCAGGCGCCACTCCGTCCAGCAGGTGGAATGCCGAGTTTACCCTGCCTGATAACCGTCAGGCTCTTTTCACCGCCAACGACAATGTTTCTCTCGTTGGTTTTGACACCACCAAAGGGATCCTCAATTACAATGCCCCTAGCGATCTGACCGGCACCAGAACCTATTCCGGCACGATCGGTGCGGAAAATTTCAGTGTTACCCTCGACAACGGGGTCACTATATCCGGTGCCATTGTTGGGGGGCCTCCTGTCGCACAGAGCATTACCGGAAGTGGCGTGTGGAATCTCACCCTTTGAATTGCCTGGTGCTTAACTTCGAGAAATTACATATTGAATATGTTGTTAGTTCAGTGGTATTCGATGAGTAGTAGTTTTTGATGAAATGTATGCCTTGTCGACGTTTGATATGCGGTGAAGCTCCGAATGAATGCGAAGTAGAAGGTGTGAACCTCAGGTTCAGATCAGACCAACAGAAGGCGAAGTGTGAAGCCCGTTGACAATGATAGATTCCGTCCGAAGCCGACTCGTTTCATCATGATCACAATGCTCTTCTGCCTTCGAGGTCCAATGGGGCATGCTGCACAAGACAGAAGACCTTCAGTCCACTGGGCGCATTGAGTATTTCCTCGAAGGTCAAAAAGAGCGAACACCATAGGGAGGTAGGGGTAAGCACCGTATTTATTCAAATCCAGAACAGAACGTCCAATCAGGGGGCTGGAGTACTCTCCAAGATGTGGGCTAGCTTGAGACGAGAAGAGTATGTGACTCCGTAGACATACACCATTTCCATTCAATTATTTACATCAAAGTCTTCCTGGATCTTCGCAATCGCAGTCTACCCGTCGTTGCCTAACGTTGGCCAAGACTGCATTCTCGCCCATTCACGAATGCTGAGAGTCTTGACCGTAAGTCCCGCTCATGATAAAGTCAACGTCCGGATCCGTGATTTTCATACGGTTTAGTATGCTTGGACCTCGCGCGGACGGGTGATTTCACCTAGTCCTGTGGAATCTTTGAGGTGTATAATTTGTGAGTTGAAGATTTGTGTTATTTCAACATGCTCTGGCCTCTCCGCGTTAGCTCTGGGACAACCTTTCAAATAAGAAAATTCAATTGAACAGTCTCGCTCGAAACGACGGGAGGAAATAATCAAGAGCCGCTGATACCATACAGTGGCTACCCACTGGGCGAAATCTCGATTCCATTTTGACGATCCTGACACAAAAGAAAGCAGGATGATATTCGTTAACGATGAATGTGTAAGTACACGTCGCGGGGAAGTCCATATCAATGTTGTCGATGAATAACGTTGTCGAGGCAGGGTTGAAATCCAAAGCCGACGGAAGAGGTAGTCAGGATGCGATGGTTGAAAGGGAGGAGGTTGAGCTTCCTATTTTGGTGGTTACTGTAGGATGCTGCGATTTGGGCCGAAGGGAAGGCATGACACGCCGGGAGAGAGGGGATCCTCTCAGGCCATGAATGCGCCAGCACGTATCCTCCAAGTACCCGCCGGCTCGTCTCCGTGTCGCTTATTCCAAACTATACGTATTCTTCTCCAACTACCACCAATTCAACCCCCATCAGCGTTCTCCTTCCCTCAAATCACAAACAAACTCAAACGGAACTCACCTCAACCTCCAACTCCTTCCTAACCGCAAACTCTTCATCCGCTTTTATAACAAGATGGTAATCGTCTAAATCTTCGATTATGAAGTGTCGGGATTCGTTCATTGAGAGGAGGATTTGTTTTACGGCTGGGTCGCTGGTTGTGGGTGGGGTGGTAAGCGTTTATTTCATTTGGGTTTGGGGAGTCGATAAGAAGAGGAATGGTGTGGAGATTAGGAGGAGGGAGGGGGAGGGGGAGATGGGGGAGGGAAGGAGGCTGGGAAGAAGAGGAAGGAGGCGTACCACATGAACAAAACACCTTCATTCCATTCAAGTTTCCCACATCAGCCTTTCTCCCAGCATCAACGAAAGATACAATACGTACCCTTAACAGCCCTCATCTTCTTCCCTGTCTCGTGCTCTTTCTCTCGCTAACCTATCCAGACCGCACCGTCCTGGTCGTCTCGATGATGGTTCTCCACAAGGAGGATTCACTCTGAATCAATCGGAGTTCGTACCAAAAGAGACCGAAAGCGACTTGACCGTGATCCGGTCCCAAGCTGACCACATTCGCCCGTACTCCGGGATGTATGAGTAGACTACCAGGTGTTATATGTTTCCCGCGACTCGAAGTTTGAGTGGATTACCTGCAAGTAGATTCTTGTTCTTGATCCACCATCGACCCAGTGCGAGAAACTTGAGCTTGATTCAGAAGAGAGGAAGCGTATCAACACGAACGTTTGTGACGTCGACATCTGGGTGAGTTTGATCCCGACTCGTTTCGTCCGTGTTTTGTTCTAGATCGACCTGGGCTAATTCACTCTCTTTCCACTCTTTCCTCCTTCTCTATCTCTTTCATCCCGTACTCAACCACACGACCTACCCTCCCTCATTCAACACCATCAACCACCCACATAAATTTGAAGAAGCTGCTCAACCGCAATGTCCGAAACAGCCCAACAATACAAAAAAGTCCTCAGCGTAATCGAGTCATCGAAGAGATTAGCAGCGTATACTGCTGTCGATCAACATGTCAAGCCTGAACATAAGGTTCGTCCCATCTCTCCCCTCTTCTCTCCCTTCCCTCCTCCCTTCCCCCAGCCCTTCTTCCTCTCCCTCCTCTTCCTGTCCCTAAAGCTAACTTCCTCTTCTTCCCCGAAGGTCATCGGAATAGGCTCAGGTCGGAGAACCCTATCTACTCGGAGACAATCCCGAAGCTGATTAGATGAATTGTAGGCACGACGGTCCCTTATGTCGTTGAGAGGATAGTCCAACAAGGAGTTGAGGTTAATGCGAAGAGGGTGTTTATACCTACCGGTCCGTCTCTTCTCCTTCCTTCCTTCCCCTCTCGCCCCTCCCTCCCTCTCCTCCTCTCCCCTCCGCTTCCACCAAGGGAAGAACCTTACCCCACCCCACGAGCAGGTTTCCAATCCAAAGAACTCATAATCTCCACCGGCCTCACACTCGGCGACATCGACGCCTACCCCCAAATCGACGTAACAATCGACGGAGCAGATGAGGTCGACGAAAATTTGAATTTGATTAAAGGAGGAGGTGCTTGTCAGTTGAGAGAGAAGGTGTTGGCGGAGGCTGCGAAGACGTGAGTTTGAGTGTTCCAACTATCTTAACTATCTCAACTATCCTATCTCGTCTTTCTATCTTCTTCTCCCCGATCTACCTCCCTCCGAAATCTAATCACTGTTCGCAACAGATTCATAGTCGTAGCAGACTTCCGTAAAAACTCCACCATCCTCGGAACCTCCTACGCACCCGGAGTCCCAATCGAAGTCGTTCCATTCGCTTACTCTTCCGTCCTTCGTGCCCTCCACTCTCCCTCTCCCTCTTCCCCGTCCTCTTCTGATCCTTCATCCAACCAACCCAATGCAAACATCCACTCGCCCACCGCCACTCTCCGCATGGCAGTCAAAAAAGCAGGTCCTATAGTCTCAGATAACGGAAACTTTATCATCGACGCTCCTTTCCCTTCCTCTCCATCCTCTTCCACCTCTTCCTCTTCCTCTACTTCTGCCCCTTCGGCGCCTGCCCTGCAAGACCCAGTCAAACTATTGAAAGAGTTGAAGTTATTGACTGGAGTCGTGGAAGTAGGATTATTCTGTGGAATAGCTAAAGCTGCGTATTTCGGGAATGAAGATGGGAGTGTTACGATTAGGAGGGAGGGGGGTGTGGTGGAGAAGGTTGATGCTGAGTCTTCTTCGTAGATTCTTCATAGATCATCTTATCTGAACGTGATTACAATTTAAATATACGCGTGGATCTCGACCTCTAAGCGTGCTAGTGCTAGTTGTATCCCCCATCTAAAACAACTCTCGCTCTCGTCTCTCCCTCTTCCAACCTAATCCAAGTCTCGATCCCAACACTCGGATCGGGGGATTTAAATACGAGGTTTCGGACTCCGTAGCCCCAGCAATCGGTTGAGCATCCACCACGCCTCAAGCCTCTGCCTCTGTACAGATTTAGCTTCTCGAGTATTCTGATCTGATCGGTCTACCCTTTCAGACAAAGAACTCTCAGTGTCAAGCGTGCCTACTAGTAGTGCCACGACTCCCTCAGCTGATGTACGTGTATGAAGTAATATATAAATGGACGGGTGCGGATAGGTAGTAGCGAGAGTATCGATAGGTATTATAAAGTCATGCGTCAAATCAATTCCGAAGGTGCAAAAGCACTTTGATAGGTGTATGGGTGAGTAGGTACTGAGCAAATCATCGAGTAGCAACAAGAGGCCGTACTGTACGTACACGGTAACATAGTGCACATTAAAGCCGATGCACGGGACAAGGAGCTACCAATGCATCTTCCTCCTTCTCTTCTTTGTCCTCCGAGCTGGAAGGGAGGCTGATGGTGCTGTAGAAGAAATGTCATCAGAGCGTGTCTTCCGCTTCCTGGTCTGCATGGCATGAACTCGGGCCTGGCCAACGGGTACCTCTGTGGTGCGAGGGTTGACATCTTCATGAGATGACTGTGGACTTGGACCTTTCTTAAGGCGGTCCACAATGTCGACATCACTAGCAGGTATCCCAGTGGAATAAGAGGGCTTGGATTTCCTGCTATATTCCTTTCCAGAATCTTCGGTGTCTCTAGTCTCCTCACTGAACAAGGCTGAGTATCTCCCATTCGGGTCGACAAGTTTCCAGAGATATAATAAATGTGTGTCTACTGCCCTTCGACATGCCTCGGAGGGTTCAATTTCTGGAATATTACACTTCTAAATGCTAGTTAGTCCAACACATACTCAAATCCTTTTGCCAAAATTATTATGACATACCTGTAGGTAGTTCAATATCTGACACTGTCTAAAAGCATCCAAATAACGGGAAATTTCCCCCTGAAAGTACTTTGGTTGATCCCCCACATGAGTGCTCTGGCTTGTTTGTAGATTTGGGTTTGGGTTAGAAATCAGAGAATATTCTCCTATTTCATACTTCAGGAGGCTCCAAAGCCCTTTGATTAGGTCTATGGAAGGTAGAGAACTGCTGGCACAGAGAAATAGGCGAATATATAGCATTGAGAGGTCATAGACACTGGCATTGGGTGGTGGTTGAGTGGTAGCATGCTGGATCAAGAGGAGTGAAATTTGAAGATACATCTCCCTCCGGCTGATGAAGAAGTTCCCAGACCGGCATTCATCAGTGAGGTACTCAGAAAGAGTAGCATGAAAGAACCCAATAAGACCGTCGTTCGAGTTTGTTGGAATTGAGAGGATTGAATGTAAATCTGTAAGGTGTGTGTAGAGTTCACCATCTTGCAAGAGGAAGAACTTCTCCAGAAAAGCCGTGCTATGACCGTGTTTAATGTGCTGAAAGATATCAATAACCCAGCTGTAGGATATCATTCCCAGAAGTATCTTCACAATTGGCAATGAACCGGGGGAGATGGTCCTTAGCACCAATGAATAAACTGCATCAACCTCAGCCAAGGGGTGGCCCTCCTGGTCAGCTGACTTAGGTTGAAGTGCAAGGACTTCTTCGAGGCCGGTGGGAGGGTATCGACGGCCATGAGAAACATATTTGACCACAGTTGATGGGTAGATAAACTGCCCCGAGGACTTCTCAACAAGCTTGGCTATTTGTGCTTCGGAAGGCCAGGAGGAATTGAGTCCAGGATACTCACTCCGAATCACTGCAAATTCGCAGTTGAGGTATAGAGTGATGTCGGCTGTAGCATCAGCCTCATTGTTGAGCGATAGTGTAAGGGAAACCGTAGCGAGTGGATTTCTTGCAAAGGAGTTGCGTATTTGGCGCTCGGGGCGACTTGCAATGAGAACGCGGAGGGAGCGAACCTGTTGGCAAGCGAAAACTATCGCGTCCAGGAGTTCTCTCTGCTGGTCCTCGTAATGTTGTTCGGGGAAATCATCTGTCTTCGGTAGATTCACACAGCACTCGTCGAGCCCGTCAAACACGATGATTACTGGCACATAAGTGTCATCTGCCTGAAGAGGATTGACAATCAACGTTTCCATCTGCGCTCTGAGGTTTCGTTTGAAGACGCTACCGTCCCTGACGGCTTCCTCTATGATAGGTTTTGTAGCTGGGAGAAGTTTGGCGAGTTGGAATGCAATGGTCGGGACGATATAGGTCTTCTGGTTGCGCTTAGCTGCGGTGCGCCAGCAGAAGAAATTCGGAACGATGAGCTTAGCCTTTCGCCAACGTTCGATGAGTGTTTGAACGATAGCCGATTTCCCAGCTCCTGCAGCGCCACTTAGCCACAAAATTCGTTGGGCATTGGTGGACCTGTCTACAGCCCATCGGTCGACGCGGTCGAGAACAGCAACGCGAGTATTCTCGTGACATTTTGGGGGATCTGGGCGTTCGGCTGAGTCGTGGAGAGCCCCGAGGGCAGAATGGTCCTCGAGGAGAATCAAGGGATCTCCAGGGGTGATTAGATGCCTACAGTCAACTGGTTATTCAATGGTTAAACTCACCAGGCGCCGTAGAGACGATATTCGCGTTTTCATAGTGATTGTGGGTGTTTTGAATATAGTTGTCTCTTCCTGCATGCAAGAGAGTGTCGGAAATTGTGCTTCGCAACCCGGCGGTGCCCATGAAGGTAAAGGAAGAACACCAAAGGCTAAGCGCCTCAATCAAGGCCTCAGTGAGATGACCACGAGGTACCAGCGTAGCGGTGAGCGTCTATTTCGCAACGTCATCACTCCTTTTCACAAGAGACTGGGAGTGGCGAGATCAAGGATCCTCGCCTTCCGAGCCGTAAACTCTCGCACTCAAATTTGGGGAATCAAGCACGAAATCAAGCTCAATCTTGCGAAGAGGAAAGCGCGTCTGGGGATATGATAATGGAGACCAGAAACGTCGTATTCAAATCGCCCAATCCCTGTGTTGGGGTTGAAATTTACATAGGGTTAGAGGAGGGAGAGACTTGGACAAGGGCGAGAGTTGTTTCGATGGGGGGTACAAGTAGCACGCGTAAGTAGAGGTCGAGATCTATCTATGGTCTCGAATAGTGACTGCGGCTTCGTTAGGACTCAGAATCAAGTCCGATATGTACGCATATACACATATATATTATTGAGGAAAGCTCACAGCCGTGTACAGACGCACAGACGCTGGCGGCCGATCCCAATAGCACAGACCATCCACCCTCAGCATGGCCCTCACAACACGCCGACAGAACTCAACATGGATGGCGTGATCAATCATCAAGTAGGATTGCTAGCAGCATCTTGTTTCTAATATACAGACCTCGACCTTAGTTATACGCCTCATCCAAAACAACCCTCGCCCTCGTCTCACCCCCTTCCAACCTAATCCAAGTCTCAACCCCAACACTCGGATCGGGAGATTTAAATACGAGGTTTCGGACTCCGTAGCCCCAACCGTCGGATGAGTATCCACCGTACCTATATATGCGTATGCTTTTGTTAGTATGCATGATTTGCGAAGAGGGGGGAGACCTACCCAGAATGTTTATCAAAACAAAAGATAACCCCCTTCTTCCCCTTCTTACTTGAGTTATCTCGGATACACCATTCATTTCCATGATCTATCCACCAGCTCCCTCGGTAAGTTGTAAGTGAATTATAATACGATGAGACGTACCATGTCCACTTATAACAGCGTGTAAATTCCCTATCTTCTCATTCAACGCTTTCCAGAATTCATCATCACTCCCCACGTGTCCATCTTCGAACGTTCCCTGGACGGAGCCTGGGCCTTGAAGGAGGTCCGCTGAAGTTTACATCAGTAGGGCTTTTAGATCCAAAGGGAAGCAACTAACCATTCAACCCAGGCTCCTTATCACCATCCAACTCCTCCTGTAAACCAGTCACGATATGTGGAGGGATATGAACGAAAGCTAAGGAGCCTCTCCCTTTGCCTCTTCCCTTCTTCTGATTCTCCCTATCTTTCGAGAGATCTCTCCGTTTTCTGTCGTTCGTGATAGTAGGAGCACCCCATAGTTCCTTCCTTTTGTCCCAACCATCACCCCAAAGCTTCTCCCCCTTATCTTTCGTGATCGTCGGTGGACCCCACAACTCCTTCCTCCTGTCGTTGCTCGTGGGTGGGCCCCATAGCTTCTCCCTCTTATCGTTCGTGATCGTCGGTGGGCCCCATAGCTTCTCCCTCTTATCATTGGTAATGGTCGGAGCACCCCACAATTCTTCTCCCTTGTCATTGCTAGCCGGTAGACCCCAAAGCTCCTCCCTCTTGTCATTTATATTGGTTGGCGCGCCCCAAAGCTCCTTCCTTTTATCCTTCGTGATGGTAGGAGCACCCCACACTTCCTTCCTCTTGTCGTTGGTAATGGTTGGTGCGCCCCAAAGCTTCTCTTTCTTGTCGTTCGTGATGGTGGGAGCACCCCATAGCTCCTCCCTCTCTTCATTGGTAATGGTCGGTGGGCCCCACAACTCCTCCCTCTTATCATTCCCACTCGGCGGTTCCCATAGCCTCTCCCTCTTGTCTTTCGTGACAGGAGGATCCCACAGCTCTTCCCTCCACCCAACTTCCCTCTTCCCAACTTCCCTCTTATCACCAACACCCGTACCCGTCACGACCGCAGGTCCCCACACCTCATCCATCTTCTTCGTCTCCTCCTTAATCCAATCCGCCACAGACGCATCTACCCAATCCGGGAGTTGTTCTGGGTTCGAGGGGGATGAGGAAGCGTTTACGCCACCTCGGGAGTCGAAGAACCAGAGGATTAGAGAGGGAGCGAAGTCGGTTGGTCTGTGGTATATCTAAGAGCCGCAAGTATATGCGTCAGCGTGAGTGTTTTTGAGAGGAAGAGTGAGCGGGATAAAGGGGAGGAAGACGTACAGGAACCCAATAATTCCCTTCTCCACCTATCCCGCCTACACCAGGAGGTGAACGCCTGGTATAACTCAAAGGAGCGACTTGTTGTTCGCGGGTGATTTCTTGGAGGTGGGTTATGTTGATTTGGTTGTCGTGATTCTGTGACAGAGTTTAGCGATTTGTTAGGGTCTTTGGTCAAGATAACTCACCCCATATGAAGAGGAAAATGGTACTTTGACCTCATTCAGTGGACGTACGATCTCGTCTATGAGAGAGGTTGAGTTTTCTCTGAATGTGTCTGTGCCTCACTCGTCAACATCCGTTCCAAACAATGAATGAGAACGCAATGGTTTGGGACGTACTTTCTCCAGTGATGAGATCCCCGTTTAACACCCTGAACACGTCCACAAGTCAGAATCTTCTCATACAGACAAGCAGAATGCAAAGAACGTACACAAAATCAGGCCTCTCCTCCTTCAACACCCTCCTCATCAACCTCGTACTATTCTTATCCTGTTCAGGACCCCACCAGTCCCATGGGTTCTCTCCATAATGTAGATCAGAGAAAATTGTGAGTTTGAATGTCCCGTCGGGGCGGAATGTGAGACGGGGTTTCGTAGAGTAGGGGTTGAGCGCGTCGAGGTCTTTATTGGAATCAGAGAGGATGGTGGTTTCTGTGAGATGAAGATGGCGTGAGAAGAGGCAGGGAGGAAGAGAAGTAGGAACGTACGGAGAGGTGATCCATGGGCGCTTCGCACCAGCAAGAGGAGCTTCAGCACGCCTAGTAGAGGCAGCAAGGAGAACATGGTCATCAGGATTGAGAGAGTAGTATTCCCAGCGGCCTGAGGTTTATATTTGACATGGAATGAATAGCTGGAGCTTAAGAATTGTGATGGACCGCATGTCGGTGAGAGGAAAGATCAAGAAGTAAGTTTCTGAGATGGCGACGCACGTGGGCTGTCCTTGGTTTGGGCGCTCGGCGCTCGACCCTGCACTCTCAAAGAATGGTCCAAAGAATCATTGATCAAGATAAATTTGAAACAAGTAGATACGGAGATACTAGGAAAGCGATATGCATGGCTAAATGTGTAGAGTTACAGAATGCAAGTAATCAGGGATAGCGTTAGTGTGTTTTTCTCTCTCTTTGGTAATCTACATTGGAGGGTATATCTCCACTGAATGCAAGTGGGGTATTTTCGTGATAGCAATGAATGTTCCAGAACGTCGTGAGGGGTATGGATGGGTGTTATTTAATGGCACTACCAGGCATTCAATGCATATTGAGCACGCTCCTACAGATTTCTCGTCAGCATCTCTCTCCAAGAAAATAGCAGAAAACATCACTCACATGTAACTTCCACAACCCATGCACCTTCGCAATATTCACCAGCGTCCTCAACCTTCTCTTCGCATCCGCCTTATTCATCGTCATAATCAACGTCCCCGAACACCTACAATACATCGCCACATTCTCACTCCTAATCTGTTGACACTTCGAACACCTCAAATCCTGCTGTGCATGTGTTCTCTCGATATTCGACACCATCTGCATCAGCGCGAACTCGATAGTGGTTCGTTCGTATTCGCCTTGACAGCTTATACATGTCCATTTGAAGAGTTTTCCTGCCGTGGAAGAGGAAGAGTTGCCGGATTTGTCGTCCTTGGAAGGAAGGAGTAGAGGGTCTCGACAAAAGTCGAAATCTCGAAGCATATCACAATGACGGCAAGGTACATTGCTCAACTTGAGTGGTTCGCATGGGTTACGGAACATAGCTTCCGTAGCGAATTCACGAACATCAATGAGTTCAAGAAGGTTCCGCTTCAATAACCCCATCTCGACTTCGTACTCCTTCAATAACCCGAATGTGGCGCATATGAACTTGATGAGTTCCAGAACGGGGTTGGTGAGGTTGAGGTAGGAACCTGGTCGGGTTGGGAAGATAAATTGAGTTGCTTCTCTCTCGTCGTGCATTAGTGCGTTTTGATGCCTTTCCTCTGCACCATTGACGAGCTTTAACAGCTTCCGAGTCAACTTCCGACCAAGGAAGTCGAGTATCACCTCTCGTTCCTTCTCCTTGCCTACATCCTGAGGTGTAGAACTCGGCGTCCCGTTAGGTAAAGCCCGAAGTGGCATCCTCCCCGCTCCATTAGTCTTCTGCTTGATCTTGAACAACTCCACGATGAAGTACTGAACTGCAGTATGGAAGTCATCCTGTACACCAGGTGGTAGGAATTCCTTGATATTCCACCTCATCTCCAACGATAGAACATTCGGAGGTTCCACAGCTAGAGGATCTTCACATACGATTCCTCCCATGTTCGCTTGATCCATGAACAACAAAAAGTCATAGAACCTATCCGTCCTGAGATAAATGTGCTGGAACAGCTCATTTGAAGTGACTGCTGTCGTGATGTAGGTCGCGTATGCATGGGCTGTACCTGGTGGTTTTGAAGTAGCCAATAGGATATGACTAAAGTCGGCATAGACGACATGAGAGCCAAGGCGTTTGAATTCAGCTAAGAGCTGAATGAAAGTCTTCCTCATGAGGCCGTGTATGAACCTGTGAAGGCTAGAATCATACATATTCGATGCGGTGGAACTGATCCAGCGCCAGAAATGGTCGATGGCGAGGGAAGCGGGACTCTGTGAGTTGTGGTGGATCTTGTCGACGAGCCAGGATTTGACCATGGATTTGAGGATGCTGAACATTTGTGTGGAAACGTTGGATTCTCCGAGTGTTAAGTCCCGCTGTGCTTCCCCGTTTTTGTACTCGTCAAGTGTATGAGAGACAGAGTCAAAGGCTGTTGCTCCTCCACTGCCTTCTAGTTCGTTAACCATCACCGACTGAATGACGGAATCGACTGCCAGGTTTCGGAGAGTGACTTCCAAACAGACATTCGCATAACATCCAGGAGACATGAACTCCGTCTTGGGGAACTCCTCCGTTGGCCGACTGTCATTCTCTATTCCACCCAAATCTGGGTTTTCTGTAGCTGACCACCAGAGTACCATGTCCTGCTCCGTGAGGCGACGAGCAAAGCAGAGATCAGCCAATGCCAAAGGTTGGTCACCTTCAACGTGACCGATTGGTACGTCGTAGTAGTCGGCAAGGGATGTCAACCGGTCAATCCACCCTCCCATGGCAAGGTATCGACCAAGCATCTTCGTCACCGCTTGGGATTGCCACATCATTCCGCTCAGACTATGGGGAGCCTTTGCTTTGGGCATTGAGAGGATCGGGAATTTGGATAGTTTGGGAACTAGTCGGTCGAAGTAGGATTGGTCCTTGGAAGAGGAGATGACGACAATGTAGGATTTGTCTTCGTAAAGCCCGAGTTCTCTTGAGATAGCCTTGAGTGCTGTGATATCGCTACTGTGGTATGCAGTGATGAAGTCTAGGTTCTTGGGGTATTGAATCGAGGTACTATCGTAGCTCTGCTTCTTGACGAGCTCGGAATATTTCTCATGAAGCCTCACAAATGGCTGTCGTGATGTGGCAGGATCAACGACATGCAATTTGACCGATCCCGAGGGCAGGAAGATGGCGAAAAAGTGGATGGGGTTTTGGGTGGCTGAATCAAACCCATGGTATAGATGAATATATTTGCCGGCTTTGCCTCCAGAGAGGTAGCTGGACTTGGAAGGTGGCATCATCGCTCTTGATAGTTGGCGGAGATCAACACCAGTCTGCTGGGCGCGGCTGAGGGACATCTTGCTGTCGTCAAAGACGCAGGTCTTGCCCAGCTTGAGGATTCCACGAACGTGCAGCGGGACCTACTGAACATCAGCTTTGTATAGCATCGACTGGAGGGTCACTATACCTGTTGCTCAAAGACACCGTCGACTCCGGCATCATTGGTCAAATCGATGAAATGCTCTTGCATTTCTTGATACATGTCCTCCCGAACTGAAATCTTGTACAGATTCTGACTTGGCAAGCCACGGGGAAGGATGCGGGTGACCTCTTCAGCAACGTACTCTTGCGCCTGGAAAAATTGCGCGCCCTTTCCTTCCTTCAGCTGTATGTAGAATTCTCGAGGAATGCGCAGGGGAAGGGATACAAGCTCAGAATCAATGGAAAGCCACAGAATGTATCTTCCGGCGATTGGGCTGGGACGAATCTGGATGATATCCCAGCGGAACTGAGTGCGATTCCTGGTCCCTTTGAACAAGCCTGATGCACCTTCAGTGGCGGGTGCTTGGCCTTCGGTTCGCCTCAGCTGTGGCCAACCAAGGCGTCGACGCGTCCGGATCCAGTTGGAGTAACTTCCCTCCAGGTATTCGCGCTCAGGCACGTCCACAACATTTTCAGTTTCTTTAGTGACCTTTTTCTTGACGGTCGCGACTTTCGGCCGGAATTTCTTGACACTAACGTCCTCATCTCCAAAGTCCTCCATGTCAACCGATGTTGTCTGTGTTTCCATATCCGCTGCAGACTGGCCAAGATAATCCGTCATCTTGTTCTGCCTGAACTTGTCGACGGCGCCAGCAACGCGACGATGTAACCAGTCGGGATGCTTGACCCGTGGGACAGGGTTTGAAACTTTCTGCATTGCAGCAGGGATGGTGATGAGCTTCTGGATGACGGATCCCAATCGTTCGATGTAATAGCCCCAGTCGAGGACGGACCGAAGGTCAAAGTTGACCAATCCACTATCCTTGAGCCATTTCCGTAGGTATGTGCGCTTGATTGACTCTTCAGCGGAGAAGATGGCGACGGGAACGGCTCGCTCTGTGACCGGAGCACCCATTGGTTTGGCGGAGATGATGAACTTGCAAGCAAGACCCTTGTCCTTCACCATCTGATTTCCCAAAAACTCGGCGAGACGTTTGGCTGTGCTGATAGATGTCGACTTCTGCCCACCATATTCGGCAAGTGTCTTGGACATGCTCCGGTTTTCTGCAATGAGCTCGACCAGCTCCTCGTCGCTGAGGCTGTCTGCTTTGCTGTAGAGGACGTCCAACCACTGATCAGCTACTTCAGCGACTGCTTTGTAGCACTCCTGGGTGGTGGTTCCTAGCAAGAACTTCTCGAAGATCTGCGACTGGAAGACCTTGATAAGCTGTAGTTCCCCTCTTCGTTTAACTTCGAAACCCTTGAGTTCCGCAAGACTGCCGTCATCATTGAAAACGGCATACCGTTTCTTCAGCAACTTGTCTTCCTCCTTGGATGACGGAAGAATCATGGCTTTATACGGTCCATCAAGCTCGAAGAAAATGGAGTTTTCGCTATGAATTTCCCATTCTCCCTTCTCGGCGTTGAAGTCGTGGTATTGGTCGTTGGTGAAGCGATCGTGGACCAGGTGATTAAGCATGGTACATGGGTAAGAGAAGCCGATGGATTTCCCATTCTTCAGTTCGAACTTGAAGTTCTCGGGGAAGACGCCAGGAAGCATGCACCAGATACCATCGGTATCCAGCTCCAATGGTCGGCCAATCTGCTCAACAAGAGCTCGCGCCATCTGAATAATGGTCGCACCGGTGAGACAGGTAATACCTGCCATCTCCATAGAATGCCATCGTGCACCTTTCCTCATCACATAGCCATAGAATGAGTTCAGGATGCACTTATGGGCGAGTTGGAGGGAGTCATAAACGACGATCAGCTTCTTCGCCTCGTCGACTTCGGCAATAGAACCCCCTGAACCAAGAATATTGTCGAGATTCTTCTTCCACGTCTTGTGGAGTCCCTTGTACTGATAACGCCGGTCACGGAACCGACGGACAGTATCAACGTAGAATGGATTTTCGCGTTGGCAAATGATAGCCTCGCGGGTCTCTACACGGGTATCCTTGGTCTTCTTGTACACCTTGCGAGAGTAATCACCCAACCTCTTGTGAAGTAAAGCCGACTGCTCCGCTTCCGAGAGGTCAGTGAACCGCCTTGTAGGACCTCCGGGACGTTTACTTGGGAAAGTCTCCTGGTTGAGGGCATGACGAATCATGTTATATTCATCGCGGTGGGCAGGGAAATATTCTCCTCTCCATGCCCAGTTGAGGCGGCGATCACATGTCTTCCCTGGTCGATTGTAGTCGCAGACGGCACAGACTGATTCATCAACCATAGAATCAGGTTGAAGACGGTTTGATAACATGATGTTGGGGTACATAGCTGCGACGTCCAAATGGTAGATGAGCGGGTTGTCCGTGCGTTTAGGATTATCTCGCATAAGTTCGAGGGCAGCTTGGATATCAGCCTTGACTTCGTCATAGTTGGTGACATCGTCTAGGTCTGCTTTGGATTCCATGACGATACAGAACTTCAAAGCTGCATCTAGTTCATCAATCAACTGTATGTCACGAGCCGTTAATTCAGGTGCAATGTTAGAAGAAGAGAAACGAACCTGTTGCACAGCAGCTGGCACGATCTTGAAGTCAGTCGCGATATCACTCCTGAAGACTCCAGCTTCTAGCGCTTCGACGTGACCACCAACGTAGGTTTCTGAAGCTAGCAGATGACCTTCATACATATTCCCATGTGCCTCTTCGTGTCGGTTTGGCATGATGATCTCTCCGCGGTATGCTTCAACCTGGTATTCTCATTAGCACCACACGAAGGTAGATTCCTATATCACTCACCATGAGAAGAGTTTCACATAATGTACCACTACCTTTTCGCAGAACCTCATCTGGATTCAGAGGAATGATGTTGCACAAGGAGAAGATGAAAGGATTGACATATTTCATGTAGAGGTAATATGTTGCAACAGCATCGGAAACGGAGTACTGAGCAAGGACTTGAGGATGTTCCATCGCATATCTGCTCCAAAGTCAGTCAAAGACCGGAATAATCAATATAGAAACGCACGGCGTCATCAATTCCGGATCGAGTTCAATAGGATTGTAGCCCAACTTGGCAGTGGTGACTGCCTTCAAACCTTGACTGCCTTGCGGTAGATACGAATCACGTTTTACCCATCTGAAGCAGTCCATATGTACACAAGTTCGACTCTTGTACTCGTCTTCAGAATCTTTAGCAAACCCGATTTCTTGGAACATGTCGATACCGTTGACTTTGGATCTTGCGTCAAGGAATGGGAAATCGAAGAAGTCTCCGTTGAATGTTGCCATAACTGTGGGTTTGACTTCTTGGAAATGTTCGAAGAACCTCTTAATGAGAGCTCCCTAATGAATGGTGAGCGAAAATTCAAAAGGGAACCACAATACCTTACCTCATTAGGTTCATTGAAGACAGTAAAAGGACCCTCATAGCCCTCCTTCGGTGTGTATTCGAAATCCTCGATATCTTCACTGACAATTTCACGATTCGTGATGAGGTAACCCTGACCATCAACCATGTATGAAATCATCATAACCTGGTCAATAGCCTGGTCTGGGAACTTGAGAGGTGCCTTGGTAGTTTCAATATCATACGCCATAACCACAGGGTCTGCACGCTTGACACGGTCGGCCAAGTTTACAAAGGATGGCTGTCCAGCTGAGTAGGTGACAGCATACCACAATCCCACCCGGATGTCGTTATCCATGGCGACTCGAAGGTAGTAAGGGACGTCATATTCACGGATGTCGATGATGCTCTCCCGAGGGTCCCTATCCCTAGAACCTATTCCTTTGGCACCTGCGTGACTGCCAGTTCCCCAGTCGTCCCCGTCCACTTCTATCTCCATAGTGGCACCAGCAGAGGCGCTGACGACTTCTGCGTAGGCATCAACAGCGTCACGTTTAGCGCTATTTGCAAGAGCGAGAGGCATAAGGTCGCGTCGAACGGTCAGGAGGTCGGATATGTTGCGGAAGCAGAGTTGGAGATAGAGGCGTCGGTGGCCCATTAAGTGGTTTGGGAGTTTAAGGTCCTCCTTTCGTTCTCTTGATATGCGTGCAATGGCTCCTTCATACTTCTTGTGTAGCCATTCTTCAATCGTGGTTTCCGAACCAGCCTGCCCAATCCTAAGAAACCAAAGTAGAGTTCATTGCAAATACCCTCACCTTGCAGCCGATGTAGAAGTAAGGTTCATAGGTGAGCGTACTCTTGAACATCCCACCATCATCTTCTATAAAGTAAAAGTCCACAGCAGACTTTCCTCCAGGCCAGTCTGCATCCTTGAGCAACGTCTTAGGGTACAATATCAGGAAGCGTTCTAGAGCAGGACGCCGTGCCACATACCGGGTGCATATTCACCAACCACCCTTCACGTCTATTTCCCTCTTGTACACGCGCAAATCCAAGCTTCTCGTCAATCTCGTCGTTCAGCGCTGATCGTTCGAACCGTTCCGCAAGCAATGTGCCATCGTCCTCGCGCTTTGGTGCAGCTGACTCTCCTGATGGTCCTCCTCCTCTCCCACGCCCTCTGCCCCTTCCTCCGCGCCATGAGCCACTTCCTCTAAAGCCTTGAGTGTATCCTCTCCCTCTTCCTCGAGAGGTCAGGCCGAAAGTCCCTCGCCCTCTAGCCATTGCGAGGTGAGTGTGTGGTGAGAACCTGAATATTGATGTGACGCCGCTGTGACTTTTCGCGTATCTGACTAAGCAGGAATGTGCTCGATTCCGGTTTTCGAGTTCCCACTTTGGTCGTCAGCCTGAGGGCTTTCTTCCTGATATGGTCCATACGGTCCTCCTTGCTCCTTGCCCAGCCTGAATACTTTGAAAAATATTTTTCGGTTCACGAGAAGAAATCAACATATGGCAACCTCACCTATAGTCACTGTTTTATCTAGGTTTCATGGTCCGAGGCTACAAGCTTCTGTGCTGACTCCTCACTAGGTTTTCCGCTGAACTAGCCTTGTACGCGTCTTACTTTCCCTTGATAACTATTCCAGTAAACTCGACTTCCGTAGTCTGATGGGCCAGTCACTGATTGTCAGCTTGACTCGCCCAATCTCAGTGCAGCGATAGGGACCATCGTACGCTCAGGCGAGGGCGATTTGGAGCCAGAGGATTTGCAGTGATGATCAAAAGGAATGGGATGGATGGACGATAGCGAGGCGCATGAGGACGATCCATCCTGTGCATACATCAAAGGCTATATTTATCGGTGTTTCGGCTCTTCGATGCACCATACGCCAAAATCAAAGAGACAGGAGGCACTTGGATCCAGGTTCGGACAAACAGCCGCTGTTGGGACTACCTATGCATCATCTTTGGAGCTCATAGCCCTTCATTTATCAAGTTTCCTGTGCTTTCTTTATCATAACCCCTCGATACTCATCGACAATCCACCCGCAGCACAAAAAAGGCCTGCGAACCACAGCGATCTGCCCTCCGGATCAGATTTCCGCCCATCACGAGGAAATTAAGAAGGCAGCACTAGTCAGGTAAGCATGGATGAACACGGGTCAATATGCGAACTTCGTGAGGCCTATATAGTGTTGGGAAATGAACACCCCATTCGCCAAAGCAACTGAGCTACATAGATGGAGACAACGGCGGGCCATGCATTTTTCGACCCATCGCCTCAGCTAGCACATTTCAGTGACAGTTGGATCGAATGGCAATATCCTGCTCTCGGACCTTTGATGCATGGAATCTTCTGTCTACTCATCGGTAAGTCAGATAAACTCTTCAAAATTCACGTCATTAAATCTATACATCCTCAAGGAATCTTCTCCACCTTGTTTGTCATCCACATCTACCACTCCTTGTGCGTATGACCCTGTTTACTTTCTACATATTCCTGACCACTAAAACAGGCTCCGTTATCGCATTCGGCGCTTCTCTTGGACATTCTCCGTGGTCACTTGCGCCAGCCTTCTGGTGTTAATCCTCCTCTGTCTCATAGAGGTCCTCGGATCCCGGACTTATCTCTTGACCGACTTCAATTTCCAACTTTGCAATGCCCAAAGCTGTCTTGATACCGGCGAATCTTGTGACTTTGGTTATAGTGATTATTGCGATACAACAGGACCAGGTGCAGATGACATCCCATGGTTAACACACTCCCTTCTCTCTTTTCAGTTGATCTTGGTACGAGCAATGCTCTTCATCAAAGTAGTCGGCTTATCATAATGTAACTCCAGCCACTTCTCAGTGATGGAATGATTGTCCGTCGAACACAGACTCTGGTTCGTCATCGGATGGTCTCCATTCTCCTCGGTTTATCGTGGGTAGCAACACTTGGTATGTCGTTTGAGATGATGCACAGAATTTTTCGTAATGTGGCTGACTTTTTGACTACTAGGAGCAGCCGCTTCGGTGGTGATCATCTATTCCCAGCCGACCTATCGCGCTGAAGTAGAGATGCTACCCAATCAGGGGGGCATCGGAACAGCGTCCTATATCTTCTTGGTCCTATCAGCAGCTTGCAACTTCACAGCTACATCCTCAGTTGCTGTGATGCTATGGTACCTCTTCAAAATTTCCTGCCAGATTGAATTTAGCGTATTGACGACCGATTCAAACAGGTCACATCGAAGATATCTTACTCAGGAGCTTGGAGTAAAGCATGCTAAGTTTACGCGCCCACAAAGGATCCTTATCCTCTTAGTCGAATCAGGTGGATTATACTGTGTTCTTCAGGTGCGTCGCTCAAATCATGTACCAGCGAGCTCTTCGTAACAGTAATAATCATTTCACAGGCCGTGTATATTTTCATGCTGACGATAGGAGGATTATGTTACATGAGCTCTCTCGGAAGGACCCCTTTTCCAGAGGCGCGATTTCCGGGCTGGAGATATGGAGCCGTTTCGTACATCTTTCAACAACTATTTACCATTGTCTCGGTGAGTTTTCGCTCGTTAGGGAGTCTCAAAACGATCGACTTACAATTGGAAAAATTAGGGATTATATCCGGTCATGATATCAGTGATTCTCAACATACAGATTATCTCTTCCGAATCGCGAAATTTGAGCGTCCTCACTGCGTTCGAAAACGTGCAAGACCTAGTCACCGATCATCGATCGTAGCATCTCTCAATGCTTTGAGGGCTCCGAGGCCGTTTCCTGTGGACTATTATCTCTAGCTATCCCCGGTACTGTAGTTTCGCCATAATCGGAGAGCTTAACTCACACTCCCCACTGAAAATCTTCCTTCGATGCTCAGTGCAACTTTCCGAGATTATCTGAGAATTGGAAGTCATGAAATTGGTATATGAGAATCATAATGTAGTAGTAATACAGTATACATATACTTGCGGAAGTATCATAGAACAGGAGAAAACCTTGCAATCGTGACAAGATGCCATAAGAAATACAGAAAACTTGGATCACTGACGATAAATTACTGAAATGTCCACTCAACCTCAGAAAGAAGCAGCGGTCAACACTCATCCTCCTCTAATACACTCTCAGCAAGACCCCACTTGCTGCTTGGATGAGTTCCTAGCCCTGCTAGGAGGTTCGTTGCTTCAAGGTGATCCAAGCTCGGCCTCGGCCTAAAGCTCTCCTTCCTCGCTCTAGCAGCCTTCCTCTGTATATCAGCCTTCGGAGGAGCCTGCACGACAGCCCCACGTCCCCTCGTAACCGACGATGTCGAACCCGACAAACTCTTCGTCTTAACACTATACGCCGAACTCGCAGCAGGTCCAGAAGGAGCTCGGGCCCGCCCCGTGCTTCCCTTCATAGCTGTCGCTGGCGTTTTGTGTAACTGGGTCCCACTAGCAGTTCTCCCGTAAGGTTTCGCAGGTGAAGATCCGGCTTTTGTAACACCGTTTCCTCGATGCGGTCCGAGCGGCACCCGACCTCCATTGGTAGCCTGCCGGGTCCCGCTTCCACCGCTTGCTTGGCGTGTATGTGCGGTGCGAGTGGGCTGAGTGGGCTCGGCGACCTTTCGGCGCTTGTTTGGCACGGACTGTGACGAAGCCGGTGCACTTCGAACGGCCGGAGTGACCGTACCTGCTCTTGGTGGAGGTGCGCCAGAATCACTTGGAGTTGTCGCCCGTGGAGGAACAGAGTTTCCTCGTGTAGTTTTCCTCTTCGTATCCTGAGGTGTCACAGTTGCAGTCTCATTGAGGAACTGAAGCATGCTTTCCCCATATATCAGGAATTGGCGGGCATTGTCCTCTTCCCATCTTGGTATTGATTCAAGGAGTTCCAGTTCAAGCTATATTAGAAGTCAGATAAGGTTTGTTAAATGGATTTGCAAAGAAGCCCTCACCCTTGGTTTCTCCTTCGTCACCCGCTTCCGCATTTTCTCTTCTCGAAGCAACCTGCCAGGGTCACCTCTCTGACCACGTCCTGTCAGACGTGTCTGATCGGCTGCGGCTGCAGCTAGTTCCTTCTCCAAGTCACAGACTTCGAAGTATTTCTTGACAGCAGACAGTATAGGGGCCTTCTCTCTCTTGTCCGCTTTCAGCCTCTTGATCTCATCCTCGTGAATTGCAAGCAGCTCTTCGGTATGTTCATCTATGCCAACGCCTCAGAACCGCAGCATATGCCAGAGGGATAGGACTCACCATCAACAAACGGAGCAAAGTCAGCCCTCTCGTCGTCTCCAATCAACAGTTCATCCCACAACTTCACAATCTCCTCTCGTGCACTGCCGATGAATTCGCCCATCCGTTCCTTCTTCAACTCCAACATCCTCTCCAACTCTTCTTCATAATCTCGCACTGTCTGCTCTGTACTCCCGCGGTGCGCATCTACGAATTCGTCCATGTTATTCTCCGGAATCCCCAGTCGCCGCCAAAGACCCTCCAGTTGGTCATACATGGCTTGAATCTGCTTTTCTCTGCGAACCTTGATCTCTTCTAATGATTGTAGTTGCTCCGTCGCCCACTTTATCAGCCCCTGTGTCGGTTCAACATTCTCCAGGCCAGGAGGGACGGTGTTGGAGGCGCCAAGGCCTTCCTCCTGGATCTCGTCCGCTCGAGCAATGAAGGTCGCAAAAACTTTGCGATATGCATATTCCGAGTCGGGCTCTGAATCTACCAGCATTGAAAATGTGAAAGCTCCATGTCGAGAACCAGGCGTGGGCGTTGATTGTACGAAAATGTCATGGGGCGTCGACACTGAGGCGTTTAAGGGATGTAGACCGGAAATTGAGGAAGTCAGGAAGTTTTGCGCTGACTTGGACGTTGAGGGGAGGTCGGCGACCCTCGGGGATTCTTCTTCCATTCCAAGTTCGCTGTAGAGCCAGTCGACTTGTAGGAAGAGTTCGGCTAGATGGCTTAGTCGTTTGTTCTAAGTAATGGCCCCATGAGTGAATATGTTGCGAAAGGAGAACTAAAAGGCGCACATATTCGGCCTTCCCCCTAACAAGTTCTTTCTCGATCTTGGAGAATCTCTCCGGTGTGACGTCCAGAAATGCATGTGGCAGGTTATTCTTTTCTCTAGGTGCCTTGACCTCTTGCAGAACATCAGCAAGGAAGTAGTCGTATCCAAGGGTATTCGCCAGGATAGTGATGCGGTTGGTAAATGTCGTAAGTTGCTCGACCTTGGTGTTGTACATCTGCGGACACCTTGAGATGAATTAGGGACATAGTTGCAACAGTTTACTTACCTTTCGCAGCTTTTCTTGATATGCCATAACATGTTCATATCTCCTTGGAAGCACCTGTTCCTTTCTCAGCTCCCCCACTGTGATCCCTGTGGCTTTGTTGTGTCCTCCTAATGCATTGCAGTATCTCACGCAATCTTCCTCGACCATATTACACTTTTCCATCCATTTTTCCACTTCATCTCTCCTAGAGTTCACCTGGTCCTCCACGCTCTGGATGAGGTGTTTCTGCAGAGCCCCTAAATCATCTTCAAGAGCAGATGGAGGTAGGCCGAGCTGTGCATGAAGTGTTGGTAGCAATAGTGTTTGAGACTGTAGCTCGGCGTGCAGAGAGTTGAGCAAAGAGGTCAGAATTGTTGAGGTTGACGATGCCGACATGTTGTCGTCCACATCCATGAGTTATGGCGACGCTCAAACTTTCTCAGCGTTTCGGCGGCAACCAAGTTCAACTTCAGCCTGCGAAGCGTCGATCAACGCGTCGTGGTAAGTCACGTGGGCGCGTACAGTGAGTGACAAAAGGAGTGACAGTCTGTCACGCACCGCTCCAATCAAAGTTCTGCAAAGATTTTTCCAAACAATTTTCGCAAAAAGCTCGATCCCTCTTCCACCGCGCCCTCAAGTTCGGATTTTCTTTACCAAATCACACTTTAAATCCCGCATACCGGTAGCGGCTAGATTCTGCCTCTTCAATCACAAGCTTGAGACTCGGATCGTTCGAGGTGTCGTTCTTTAGGCTGTATGGCCAACCCTACGTAACCTGGGAAGATCATGACGATCTTGGCAAAAGAAGTTCCTGCATCCTCTTTTTGACCGCTCTGGTTGTTGGAGCTATCGCAAAAGACTTTCAGGCCCTACGTTGAGGCTGGGCTAGTCAGCTGGTGGGCATCCGCTCCATGACCATACAACCTCGAGGTCCGTTCCGGATCTTCGCAGATTCTCATGACGTTACACAAGGAACTCAGTTTTGAGCGATTATCTCGAGCGCCCAAGCTGAAGAATATCAAACGCCAATCGGCCTCCGATCGCCTTCCTTCGCCTTCTCGCCTTGTTATCGGTTATATGTTCCTGGCCGATCCAGAGAGCACATCCCGTTGCACATTGCTTCGCGGCTTTGGTGGCTATCGAGATCAAGAACACATGATGGTCTTCAATTCAGGCTCTCTCTATTCATTCGAACGGCCCGGACTCGTTATCTACTTTGCGATCAATGCGCTCAGCTTTTGTATTAAAGGTTCCCTGTATCGGAAAGGCACAAAAACCTCTATTGGTATGTACATAGGGCTATTCCTCAGCCCGACTGGTATTACAAGCCCGATCCAGAGAATCGTACCTGTCCGCTTGTCCGGATGTATGCCTGCATGCATGCTGTCGTAAAGAAATCGTGACTAGTCGTAGATTACATCCTGATATCCAAAATAAGCCCAATGAGTTGTAGACCCTTGTCCACTGCGTCAAGCGTCAACCGGCGGCGAGAGTTAGCCCCCTATGTTACAAGAATGGTATCGTTCTTCAATATCTCCAGACTTGGACCCATGCTCCGCCGATTTGGATGTGCCCTCACGATAACGGGCTCCCATTTCGTCCACCAATCCTCAACAGCTTCACTCGCATCATGCGCATACATCTTCATCTCGTCACCCCAGATCTTCATAAACTCATCTTCATCCACATCTTCCTCATCCGAGTCTTCATGTGTTGTAGTTGATCGCAGGTTTGAATCCCGTATTTCTTGCTCGCCTCCCCTGGGCAGCGTCAACATCCGGCGCTTCCTTCGTTCCCAATCTTGAGCCCAATGGCATCGTGCCTGCCGTAGGTCCTCATATGCCTGAAGGAGTTGCGGGACCTGGTCTCGATCCTGAATCCCTGAGAAAAGGCTGCCGAGGGTCTGTGCGTCTTCAATACCGAGTGCCGTATGAAGCTGACCGCTAGGCTACAATAGGAAACCATCATGTAAGGAGGATTTCGTCAAAGTAAAGGGTCTCCCGTACCAGTAGGGGATGTGCCGCTTCGCCGACAAGTACGATCTTCGCCTGTTCGCATACCAAGCTCTCAACGTTCGCCTTGCCGAAGTCCAGATGAGTGGTGCATGTTTCCACCATGCCCAAGAGTTTCTTTAGTCTGAATGAAGTTGCATGAGATATTGCAAAGCGGAAGGCGGGGTTAGATCGGAGTACCTTGGCTCAAATTTATCCATATTCAAGTCGAAGTCGTCTAATTTATACTCGTAGGACCAGTGCTCTTCAAACTTGCGGTTCTCTTCGGGGAGCTCATAGGCAAGCGTCAAGCTGTAATCCCGGCCAGAGTTCTTGATAATTCCTTAGTAAGGCAGGTCATAGGGATAATAAAATAAAATACGAACCACCAGGCTTCCGTGCAGTAGGAAACCGTCTCCGAGCCAAATAGACCACTGTAGACAACGGTCAGCCCCATTTTGAGCACAAAAGTTCATCCCCCACTCACGTCAGTCGAGCTCGCCAGTGGGCGAAGGTCCTCATGCTCCCTCATTTTCGATGTCGGTACTGTGAAGACCACAGTTATGTCCTTCTCCTTCTTCGGCGGAGGCGGTTCCACGCCCACAATCTTCGATCGAACGAGACTCGCGAACCCGTCCGCCCCAATTATCATATCGCAGCTTAACCGCTCGCCACCCTCCAATGTCACGCATACAGGTTTTGAGCTAACATTCACGACGTTTGCGTTGTAGCGAATCTTGACCCCTTCCTGAATGGCATGATCAGTAATCATTGTGTGTAGATGGCCATGCTAAGATTGTGGATGTCAGTGGCGCAGCACGTGTTAGCACTGGGTAAGGGGCGACATTACCTGTATCAAGAGGAAGTTTGCCATAAGCTCCTTCAGAAACTCTTCGTGTATCCTGCTGTATCCAATGAGATCTCCGGTGTGGCCTAGGTAGAGTTGGCGGGGTTAGAAGGGTACATTGGGGATGCGGCCGTTGTACGTACCTTCCTGGAAACAGTACTGGCGACATGAACCAGCATACTTGTCCAACGCTGGTCCCAGGCCCCACTTCTCTAGTATCCTTGTCATATTTGGCGGACTCCTACATTGGCGGGACGATTAATGAAGATTCGAGTGGGATCCGCACGAGCTGCATTACCGTAGACCACCGCGGCTCTAGATCACCAAGGTCAGCTCTCGGCCATTACTCTCGAAGTTACCGCAGATAAACGCGCCTTTTTCGTTCCATCGCTCTTTTCCAGCACTGTGACTTCGTGTCCTGCCTTCCTAAGCGCATAAGCAGTGCCCAAGCCTATCCAGGGATATGTTGATCTTCCGTTGATTCGAGCAGTGATGTGAACAAACGTACCTGCAATGCTTCCTCCGACCACCACAACTTTCAATGTTATCAGTGCAGACCTCGGGTTGGTGTTGATATGGCCAGGCATGGCGGAATCCTGGCGTATTGGATGGGTGGCAATAAGGCCGACTAACAGTCGAAACGGCTAGTTGCCAGCCCCCGACTGTATATATACACTGATTTCGAGCACGCCCATCAGATCAATGTGATTGAAACTGGTGGGAACGACTTGAGAAGCTGGGGAACGGACACACTCAATCGACCCCGTGACACCAGGTGGTTGACGGTCAAGTTACACGCTAGCCGCTTCACCTTGGTCACCTCATACCATGTCAGAGTACATCAGTAGCCACAAATCCGATTCTAAGCATCTTTTCAACGCAAAAAGTATTCTGCAGCAGTCTGAATTTTTCAAGTATTCTTCCTGCTTGCTCTCGGATATTCCTCGTAGTCCGAGGTAATTAGGCAACGCCTCCAATGATGAGACCGGGGCAACGTACAATACAACACTTCTAGAGGGGCAATTCTTTACGCGATAAGAAGCTAGAAGAACACCTATTCGTCTCGCTATACAATCACACAGGAGTATTGTATGTGTATCATAGTTCACCCATATTATGCGACGAAACGCTTGACTTGGTTTTGGCTTGGACGGTCTTCAACGGAAGCATTTTTGTGGAGGCTTTCAGAAACCCATTCGGTCTCCTAGCGGAGATGGTGATAAGTTTACTGATCGACCCTGGGACTTTCATCAGGTCCGTCTCTCGTGGCATGGACATCGATATCTCCAGCACCCAGGAACATATCAGGGCAGGCAAATCCACTCTGGGATAGTAGTACCGCCGGTTGGCTTGAAGTGGTAAAAGGACATGAACTGCTAGTATACAGATGAAGGTACATGAGGACTATAAAAGCGTATGAACAACGAAAGCGTGAAAAGCGTGAATTGTATGTATATGCAAATTGAGGTTCCGACTCGATAGTTACTAGATGGTTGGTTGATATTAGTTGACGTGGGGCACATGACAGGATGGAGAATCTAGGTCCTCCATGTTCCTTTTCGTTTCACGAGCGCTCGCCGAGCAAACAGATGACAGATGGCACCTGCAAAGATGATCACCTGTAGAAGGGGACAACGTAAGTTGAGAAATCGACATTGCATGTGCCATGGAAACCCACAGCTGAGAAAATCACAGGCCTCTCCCATCTGTATTGAGGTGGCGATAAGAGAGCACCTGCGATAGGGTTGCCAGTCAGCAGAGCAAAGGATAGGCCAAAGGAGAGCAATCCGAGTCGAATTCTAGGGCAGTCATTAGGTTCAAAATCAGTGACGTCGCATTCAGTTGAGCCCATACCCGAGGTCAGAGAGGTCAGCTCGAGTAACGAAGCAGCCAGCCACGGGTGTCACGACGGAGATGACTGGCGGGAAGGAGTGGATCAGTTCAGCAACCAATGAGAAGCAACCGGCACTCACCCCCTCCGGAGAAGAACCCATAGAAGATACCAAAGAGAACGACACCCGGAACGTTGGTGGCGCCGAATAGTGCAAAGACAAGCCCTCCAGTTATGATACTAGAAGGTATGATTACTGCGCAGCAGACGGTCAGTAGAAAATCTCATTTTCAAAGGGCTTTCGTACCATTGATAGGCCCATACACATCTGCCAGGAAGTTCGGTACGGTGCGTCCCAAAATAGATGAGGCATTCATGATTGTAAGCTGAAATAAGGGTTCAGCTTGATCAAAGCATGAGGCAGTCTAGCCCGATAGGGTACTCACAGCGTACTTCACTAACGCGGCATCGACATGATGTAACGCTGCATATAGCTGAAGGTAGAAAACTAATCGGAGCCGTGGTCAGATACATCCGAATTGGATAAAGTGGAGCAGTGGCTTACATGGCACAAATGTCCCCCAAAACACCTTCCATTTGTACTTTAGTGAGCCTCGTTGTCTCTTTGGACAAGATAGATGAGACTGCGTACCAAGAACGAGCCGAACACGAAGATGAGGAATGGTGTATCCGAGAAGATCTCCTTCAGTATTGATGAATCTTCTTGAGAACGCCGTTTCGGTGGTAGTCGGGTTTTCATGATCAGATTGGCTATTATCAGCAAGCCTAAGTCAACGAATGCCACCGCTCTGTGGAATTTCGAAGAATCCGAATATCCATCAGCCATCAATTGTGTGCATTCTAATTTGAGCGCAAACGCACCTGACACCTGTTCCGAAGCCTGAAGATCGCGCAAACACGTTGTTTAGAAGAATTGGATACAAGCATGCACCTATACTTGATCCTAATATCAACGCCATCAGGTGAGCAGGCGGTAGGGGGAGCGAATACAACTTCGATTTCCTTACCTGCGATCACCAGTCCCATGGCGAGGGAACGCCGCCTTCGGAAGTAGTGTGAGGTCAACGTGAGCGACGGGAGGAACATCAGCCCCATGCCAATACCCATTCCGACGCCCTGTGCCAGGAAGTTCTGGTAGTAGTGACCAGGCTTGACGAGTGACAGCATGAAGATTCTGTCGAATGAATGATAAGCTTTCAAGCGTTGCTTCTTCGTACAGGAGAGCATCTCACGAAAAGATGTATAAGAGGGAGCCGCCCAACAAGCACAGACGGAAGTATCCTGCGTCAAAGAGTCGTCCTGCGGGGAGGCCGATTGCAAAGACGAAGAAAACTTGGACCGATCCTATCCAACTGATGGTTGACGGGGAATGACTTTTCAGTGATACTCTCTGGAGGTAAATCGTCAAGTAAGAACAGATTGGATGGGTTACCTGCATACCGTATAGTAATCCTGATATACACCAAAAGACTGAACGACGCCGAAAGTGCAGAAGGAGACCATCGCACTGTCATAAGCATGTGTATTAGTGGAGATCATCGAGATCCAAGACAATGCACATACCCGCCAAGGACAGTCAACCATGCTTGAAGTCCTCCTTCAGGGAACTGCAGACCACTTGTCGCTGGTACGTTCCCCGTGCGTTGCGACGTTGCGGTGAGCGCTGCCTCACCCTTCTCTGAAGAACTTGAAGAGAAAGGCCCTGGGGTGGTGCGGTGACCCTCCTCACTGGAGATGGTCTCTTTCTCGACGGAACGCCTCATAGAGTCCTCTCTCTGAGCGGACATGGTGGTGGGAGGAAGATGAGGTATCTTGCAGCGTTACGCATGTCAGAAGTATAGATGAAGAAGCGCGAAGGATCTAACTGGAAACTTCCCATGTCGACGCGAGCGGCAATCGACCGGCTAACAGTCTTCTGGTCTAAGAAAAGTACTCGGACATGAGCTGGTAACGTTATCCCGTTCTGTGCCATGATTGGACCAAGGCTGAAAATCCATCGTGATCTCATCCGGAGAGCTGTCAGTTGTTGATCATGAGTACACATTGGCAAGAACGCATAAACGTGAACGCGGCACCTCTTCGCTCTTTTTGTAAGTGGGTCTCACGATCCAGCTATTCAACCGAGTGCACGGTAACGTGGCTGCCAAAAACGCTCCCTGGCATCTTGTCAGCTGTAGAGTTGTGATCTCTATGACCTCTGCATCACCCCAGGAATTAGCGAGCCGATTTGCCCACTGACAACTTCAATCCACTTAGGCTTTAGGAGCAACTCTTGTTAAGCAGTAAGCGACATTTTGACGTATATGTATGCTGAGCACCATTGCTGTCAAAAAAATCCAATCAGAAGGCTCGGACACGAGGAGCGAGTAGGTCATCTTGAACCTCGCATCATCCTTCATCAACCGAACGAGCACCAGACCTTGTCTTGGAACCGTATCTTTGCTCACCTGCGGTTCCAGCATCACGCAGACGCCACGAATCGTTTCCTGGTCCACGTTGATGGGCCGCAATCCCTCCATTGAGAATTTGTTGAATAATTCGGGATTATCAGAATTTTCGGCTAGCTATCCAAGACCGCTGAAATCAGATGTTGATACAGTTCAGTTGAAAACATTGCATGTGGCCATCTCGTTTTTCCCGCCGTATCACGAGAAGATCGTCCGCAAGGAGCAAGATTTCTGGGTCCGCGAGACTTTCGTCGTCGAAGTTCACTCCAAACCGCAGGCGGCGGTGAGCTTGCTTATGTCAGCGCTACTCATGACCCTTACGGTCCGCAACTCCCTTTGAAAGTTGCCACCAAACTCACGGTCAAGGCGATTCATCGTGGGCATATTCTATGCCAAAGTTTTCCCGTATCTCTTATCCAGCAGCAGTTTCTAGCCACTAATGAAGACAGTCTATAGTTCACAAGTCAGTGGGGGACAGTTGGACGGGGCCTTCCGTCAACTTAATCAGAACTTTTGCAGACTCCACGTCCGATGACACCGAAATACATGGCACTTTTCTCTCGCATGCTTCGAGCAGTACCCGAGTGAGGCGGGTGGATATATTGCTATGAGGGCCTGATGCCTTTTTTAGCGTTGACATCTGAAGATCGCGAAAATAGGATCTATCATGCTCCCTCCTCTATGGCGCAAGACGACATCTAGAAGCTCTCACAGTGCACAAGTCGGAAGGGAACTGATAAAAATTGTTTACGGCATCAAAATTCCTATAATGTCCAGTCCTCCGATCGTCTGCTTGGTTTCCTGCTCTCAGGATAACGGACTTGCCGATCCCCTTAATCACTTGTCCCTCGGCAGAATGACCCAACCTTGTGGTGTTCCGAATTCGTTCAATCATGCTTGACATGATGCGCACACATTAAACATGTTCTCGACCATTCTGGGAAAGTAATCCTATGTGATCCATTCGTTCTCAAACTGGGAATAATCGAATCCCAGATGTTTTTGCCTGAATTGGTTCCCAAACCTTCTGGCGCGCTTAAAAGGCCTATGAGAATGAGTGCCACCAACTCGAAAACCCCCCGCGTTCCCATCATGCCAAGCGACCTCCATAGCCACCCACTCTTCAAAGTCAAGGTCGAACTCCTCTCCACAGATGAGCGAGTCTCCATATCATATCGCCGTGCAAAGCTAGTCTTGCAAACGTACCGTCAGTACTCTCACTACTCTTCTTACTTTCCCATCTTAACTTTGGTTCTAGGCCTGACGTCATCAGACATTCAGCACTGTTCGCCAAGATACTGGGAGATGCTGATGGACCCCATATGTTCCCTCGATATCGCTATGTTCACCATACTCGCGGCTCACGTCGGGCTTGCGATCGGTACTCTATCAAGACACTTGAAAAGTCGACCGGATCTCCAACCCTTGGTCCGCAAATTACTCAGGTTCGATACTGTTGGGATTTACCTCTTGACTGAAAGAGGTCACGGTCTTGACTCCTTCAATATCGAGACCACTGCTACTTTGACCGATAATGGATACATACTCCATACCCCATGCGAAGAAGCAGCAAAGTGAGTCACTTGGCGACCTGCTACTCCGTTCTATCACTTACTCTGGCTCAGATTCATGCCTGCTTCAACCCCTTCCTTCGGCATTCCCAAGGTGGCGTTGGTTATGGCACGACTTATCGTCAAAGGCGAAGATCACGGCTGCAAGTACTTCATTGTGCCCATTTGTAACGAACGTGAGATGTACAAAGGTGTCCACTCCGTTCGTCTACCTCCTCGAAGTGGTACAGGTCCCCTCGACTTCTCCGTCACTACCTTCGACCATGTTCACCTGCCGCTCTCCTCGCTCGTTTCGTCCGATCCTTTCGACACTTCTGCACCGAAGCAACCTCTACAGGAGTGGTGGAATGAAAACTGGCGTATCCAACTTGGTACTCTTGCAGTCCCTGCTCCGTGGATTTCCGCTACCAAGGCAGTTGCTTATATTGGCGGCAAGTATTCTATGCGTCGCACGCTCCTCGGTCATCGTTCGGAACCCATACCCATCATCTCATTCCGAACACAACAATGGCCTGTCGTTCACGCCACCGCAGTCTCGATCGTCATGGACAACTGGTATCCCCAGATCGTCAAGAAGGCAATGGACCCCAAAACCGACCCTCGCATACGGCACGCCCTGTCAGTTATCGCGAAAACCACCATCTGTCGACATTTCCAGCGATGTGCACCTGAAATGGCGGAGCGATGTGGAGCACAGGGGACATTTGAATACAACTATATGGCTCGGATTGAGGTCAGTATTCAGTTTGTAAGTTTTTCTGAAACTTCTGCTCATGTGCGCCTCGACAGAATGATGGGAAGGGTGTGGTCATCGCAGAAGGCGACATTCTTACCCTCTGTATCCGCCTTTTCTCCGAGCTACTCCAGTCAAGGTACACAGTGCCCCTCCCCGAATCCAACGAATCCTTGCTTGCCGACCACGCGACATCTCTTCTCGAAGAGAATCGTGCTCTTCTCAGGAGCCTTGATGGAGATCACCGCAGTGACTCCTTTAATGCCCTGATCCTCCCCCAGTCGCAACTAGCGATTGAATCCATCGGTCATGCTATGGCCTACTCTGCTGCTCTAAAGGCTGGACTTCCCCAACCTGTCCTCGATGTCTACGAATGTGCAGCAATACGTCAAGACCAAGCCTGGTACTCGGAACACGGGATCGGTCGTATGCAACAGCGCCTCCGAGAAGATTCTGCTGTATCCTCCATCCTTCCTCACCTGGATTCCCTCCTGGATGGACTGGGCATCGACAAATATGTCTCTGCACCCATTGTGTCAGACGACAGCTGGAAATCTTATCTTTCAGGATTACCGGTCCATACCGGCAGCGCGGTTCCCGAACCCGAACTTATTCAAGCTATGCTCTGAAGGTGGGTTCCAGCTTGTCGAGAATCTCGATTCTGATTGCTAATCCGTTCCTGTAGATGAATCGTTTAAGATTCACTCATGACCGAGACCACATTGTAGATACAGACCATCCACAGTTTACGACACCCTCTGACGTCAATTCCGGTTTATTTATCGCTTTATTTTCTATTGGAAATGGATTTTTCGGACGATCATCCTGTACTATACCATGCTTGCATTCATCTTATCTCATGTACGACCTAGTAAGACTTGATCATTGGTTTCGGTTATCCTACTGTAATACAAGAATGGGTTCTTTTTTCTCCAAACGTGCTAGCCTCTCGGAAGGTCAAGAGATGTTTGTATCATATCCGAATCGGAAGCACCTCGTAGAAGCAATTGGGAGATATTTGGAGCGAGCTCTGATACACGTTCGACGCCAAAGTGGCACATCTTGCGAACCTCGTGTTTCGACGCCGCCGAGGTACGACGGGAGGATGGATAAATGGGCGTTTAACTATAAGGGCTAACACATTGTTCGTCGAATTCTGTGGATTGCAGGCCGGTAAATCATGCATTTCCCAAATAATCCCCGAAGTGGCCAAGCGAGCAGATGTACGATACGCTGAGAGGATTCGGTTACATATGGGGCATTAGCTTATACCCAGTGATAGTGTCCGAAGATCTCGACGGTCGAATTGTTCTCATCGCGTGGCCGCCGCCAAATGGACCCGAACCCCGGACGCAAAGATAGAGGGAATTCTGATGAGATGCAATCTGGTCAACTAAGTGAAAACGTCGGCACATGAACGCCATTTACTAATGAGAAATACCGCAGATCCTGCGATTTCCGGTCAGATGCTAATGACGCCGCGTCGAAATGTCATTTGAAAGGGACGAAATCGTGCTGAAGCAATGAAATGATATTCTGATAGCACTTCAGTGGATAGATGCAACATGGAAAGGAAAGTGTGGCGACGGCTGTGACCGCTGCCATGTGTTGACTGGCGTTTAGTAAATTATCTGGTTTTGACTGTGAGAGATAGGCTAAGTGCCGAAATTTGGCCCTCATATCGGTGCGATTGCGATTACGACGTATCACGTTGGGGAAAATGCTGAGAAGAACCTTCAGCTTGCCATAACTGGTGACATAACCTGGCATTTCTGCTGAGAGATTATGACAAACCCATGCAAATCTACCCCCGCCTTTTCTTTGCCGCTTCTTCCGTGAGAGATGCGAAAAAGTCTCGGACGTCAGTTTCCCCAACTGTCTTCCCCTCCTGAGCAAACGGGCGAAGGAACTTTATCAAATCGTCCCTTGGTAAAGATGTCAGTATGGGAAAGAAGCCGAAGAGATTACGCATACCTCATTCCGTTGAATGCATGGATTCCGTCAATGGCTCTGTCACGAGGTAAGCGCTCCAGAGCACGCATGCCTAATTCTTCCAAAGATAGACCTAAGAGTACGTTAGCCTGGGGAAAATTGACGTGAAATCTGACCAGGCGACCCAAGAAAAATTCCTGGTGCTGCCTTTAACGGCTATTAAATCACCTGAATCAGGATCCTCCGGTGGCTCGTATGTCTCCTCGTCTTCCAAAAGGTAATTGCTCGCCTCCAATGTGGGTAAACACTGTCATTCGACCAAATCGACATTAGTATACACGTGGAATAAGTGATTAAGCTATCTCTCACAGTTGAACAACGGCACCACCTTTCCCGAAATCCTTCGGATAAGAAGATGTCGATCGTGCCAAGAGATGAATCCTGGTCACAATGCAGTCGCGAAATTATCCTTTGCGCAATTGGTGAGAGGTTTGGAGCCAGGCAAGGCCCCCGTTTGGGTGCTTCGTCTGAGCTGGCTCGGGCCCTTTTCGCCTCTGGCGCGAAATCTGTCAGTGAAGGCGACAGAGGTCGTTTGGTTCCAGCCACCAGCGGAACCGTGACGTCGTTGTCCACGACGTCAATCACGGTCGACGAGACTCCCGCATCTTCATAGTTGTCGACACGCCTCCAAGGATCTGAAGGGGTGCTACGAGTGACGACGGCAACCCCAGGTGTACCAGCCCATTGTTTTAGGACCGGATTCTTTAGGACACAACTTCCGCACACAAAAGATTCATAATCATCTCCTGAAATAAGCGGTGGGGGAAGGCCGGAGGAGGATGCTTCTGATCGACCATCTTCCTCCTCAAGGTTATCCTGCTCCTCACCCGTCTTTTCCGGGTCCGGAATGTCAGGAGCTCTCTCTGAATGGGCTTCTGCGTCTCCTGTGGCGGGTCTTTCTCTGAGATTGCAGCATGATTCGTGGAACCAGTCCTGTGATAGAACTTAGGAGAGATCTCAGATAATTGAACCACATGAGCTCACCTCACAAGCCAAGCATTGGATCATCGTCTCAGGTTCAGTCTGAGCATCATATGGTCTTTCACATCGACAGAATTGGTTCTTGAAATTTCGACCATAATGATTTGTCTGGTTTTCTTCTTCCAATTTGGTATGCAAGGTGCAAGAGTTCGCGATAACCTTGGTCGGGCAATCACATCGAAAATTCCGCTTGAAGAAGCTAGATGAAAGTTCAGGTTACGTTCACAGGAACTGACTTTGACGGGACTGCTCACAGTTCCACCTGCTCATGATTGGTATGACACGCGATTGAGCAGGCTGAGCAGATACCCTTCGACTCTGGACACGTCAAGCAAAGGTAAACAGCCTGCCTGTGAGCATTAGTTGAGTGCGAACGGCCCCTGTTGTCGAGGTAAAAGGCCTGACCTGATAGGCCCCAGAGGATACGTGCACTGCGAGAACTGGTGTGGCAGCGCCTCCTGGGCTTCTTTCAGCAACTCATCCTGCCTTTCAATGTAGTCCGTCAGTGTCGAGGTCATCGTGGCAGACGTCGTTGGTAACTTCGTGGTCAAGTTCAGAGTTGTTGGCGGTTGTGTGGAAGCCTGTAACCGCGGTCCGATCCAACCGGAGTTCTGCAACTTTCCGCCACGATGAGCATCATCATGTCCTCTGGACCCACCACCATCCATTTTTCGGCATCGAAATCGTCGAGCTCTCGACAATCGCTACCGCCATTCTATTACTTGCGGTATTAGACAGATACAGCAACCCTCGGAAATCGTATTGCACAATATATCGACGGAATTTCCGGAAGGTGGAAACAGGCGGAACTTTTTGCTCGGAAATCTCTGCCCAGACTTTGTCTTTCCGATACTCATATAAAGGCAATACAGAATAAGGATCAGTATAATCGACAATGCCTGGAACTACGAAAGACGCCTCTGGCTCTAAAGATGGACCCGATCCCATCCTTCTTACACTTTTCGCAAATCGCTTCATGAGTGTTGCAGAGGCCATGGGCAGGTCTCTCCAGAAGACATCTATCAGCACGAATATCAAAGAAAGACTCGACTTCTCATGTGCTCTCTTTGCGCCAGACGGAGATCTGGTGGCAAACGCGCCCTTCATCCCCATCCACTTGGGATCTATGAGCTTGTGCGTTTTTTGTCTGGTTCCTTCGCCGAGTCGGTAGAATCTCACCCACCGATTCAACAGCGCCGTAAAATACCAGATGAAGCTTTATGGGGACTCCCTCAAGGAAGGAGATGTTCTGATGACCAACTCACCCCACGCAGGAGGCTCGTAAGTCTTTGATTGAGTTCCGAGCTCGCATTGTCATTCACACCGGCTCTCTACTAGCCATCTCCCGGACATCACCATAATCACTCCTGTTTTTGCACCAAATTCCAAGCAAATCATATTCTTTACAGCATCGCGTGGCCACCATGCCGACATAGGGGGAATTCTTCCTGGCTCCATGCCTCCGACTTCTACCAATATATTCGAAGAAGGCGCTCAGATTGTCAGCTTCAAGATTGTAAACGAGGGTGTGTTCGACAGAGAAGGACTGATCGATTACATGGTCACCAAACCTGCCCAATACCCCGGAAGTTCAGGCTGCCGCAATATACGCGATGTCGAGAGTGACCTTAAAGCAGTAAGTGGATGTGGATTGCCGTTCTTCCCGTGAGGAGCCGGAATAACGTTTATCTACCTTTGACAGCAAATCGCAGCCAATCATAAGGGAATTCAACTCATTCATCAGAGTAAGTATTCAATCCACTCGGCGCTGTTCTGTCTGAATGTCACATCACTGACCTTCTATGTCAGTTGTGGATGACTACGGCCTGGAGACTGTGCAAAAATACATGTATCACATCCGTGAGAATGCGGAAATGTCCGTACGAAATCTACTTCGCGATGTAGCGAAACGGGCTGGTTCCAACTTCCTGTCCGCCACAGACTTTCTGGATGACGGCACTCCGGTAGGTCGCTCGCATGACCACTTCTTTCAGCATGCTCACTTTCCGTTCTCGCAGATCTGCCTTACTGTGGACATCAACGAAAAAGACGGCTCAGCTGTTCTAGATTTTGAAGGCACAGGTTTCGAAGTGCGCGGAAATCTCAATGCACCTATTTCGGTCGTTCACTCCGCCGTAATCTACTGCATGAGAGCGATGCTTGACATGGATATACCCCTTAATGCAGGTTGTCTCGTACCCCTGGAAAGTAAGCCTATATGCGTCCGAGACGATGCTTATGATCTGACCACCTAACTCAGTCAAGATACCTCCCAAATCCCTTCTCTCCCCATCGCGCACGGCTGCAGTCTGTGGTGGGAACGTTCTGACTTCTCAGCGCATCGTCGACGTTGTTCTCAAAGCCTTCCATGCGGCTGCCGCTAGCCAAGGATGCACAAAGTAAGCGCTGGCTGCCGGCTCGCTAGAACGCCTCTGACATCGCTTCAGCAACCTAACATTCGGCGCCGGAGGTAAAGACAAAGATGGGAAGGCCATTGCTGGGTGGGGCTACTACGAAGTGAGTGAACCCGACATTTGACTCACCCCTCCAGATTCGTAGGCTAATCCCTAATCACAGACGATTGCAGGAGGTTCGGGCGCCGGACCTAACTGGCACGGCACCGATGGTGTTCATACCCACATTACCAACACTCGTATTGGCGATGTCGAGATTCTGGAACGTCGTTATCCAGTGATGCTCCACCAATTTGGCCTTCGTCACGGTTCAGCAGGTCTGGGAAAATGGCACGGAGGGGAAGGTGTGATCCGAGATATTGAGTTCCTTGAGCCCATGCAAGTCTCTATCCTTTCCGAGGTGAGTTAAGCGCGATTGGTCCCGTTACCGCCGGCTTGATATATGGAGGTATGATTTTTATTGACGAAATTTTATGTTATTTCTATCAGAGACGAACGAGACAGCCTTATGGTTTGGAAGGCGGCGGACCGGGTGGTTTAGGTCGGAATACGTGGGTAAAGCAGCTTAGGGAGGAAGATGGAGATTTGTTGGATGAACAAGCGGATCTGCGCACGCGGGAGATCAATATCGGGGGTAAAGCCAGCGTTTGGATGGGAAAGGGAGATCGGCTCGTCATTGAGACCCCTGGCGGAGGTGCATGGGGTGTGGACGAGAATGCGATACATGGAAAGCGCAATGCAGCCGGACATGTTCCAGCTTGGGAACCCAGAGGATCGTTTGCCGAACGAGCTGCTGCACAAGCATCGTTTTGATGGAGTCTTCGCCATATAAATCAAAATCTGTACTTCTAGGATAACTTGTGTATGCATACATACAGGAATTGGCTGACGGTAACTTGCTCGTGCTGACACTTACTGGTGGCATCTCTAAAATCAGACTGTCAGACTTCGGACAAGTATCGCCTCCTGAGAAAATCACTGGCAAACATCAGGGCGACATGCACGCAGGCGTCGCGTCGCGTGTCAGGTCCATGACATTATCTATATACATTCTGTGGCTAGCTTCTGTAAGCTACCCTAGAACATGCTAACCAAAATTCCTTCCCACCCTGTTCGCACCAGCCAAGGGGTCCCAGATCACATTCACCACACGTCAACAGTTTCAAGACCGGGCCTGTATGAACTCCGTTAGCTAGGGCCAAGCATTTGAATTGTTTCAGGAAACACCTGAGCCATCGACTGACGGAACGCCTCGCGTGAATCCAATATTCTCAAATTGCATCGGTGACGGTGTGATCAACCACCATTGGCAAGTTTCCCCAGCTGCAGGCAAGGCAGGTAGGATACTTGAACCTCCGGTGGGATCAAACTAGCGACACGGAAAAGTAAGATGTGTTAGATCGTGCGGGGTCAAGCGAAGATATGGCTGGTATTACCTGAACACTCTCCTTCTCCACCCATTCCCCGACTCCAGGAAGTAGAATGAGACTCCCACACCCGTCCCTGGGACATACCAACTTGTATTTATTGACATTCACACCAGCCTTCGTACTATGAGGCACCGTCAATTGCAGAGCACCCTCTGGGAAAGCAGAAAGTCGTTGTACAGCGGCCTTGGGATCACCAGAGGGTCGTTTGAGCGCCTCGAACAGTCCAGGAGGCATCTGTTGTGGAGAGGGAACGAGGATCTTCCTCATCTCGAACCAAGGTTTTGCGCCATGGACTACTGCACTCGGACCGAGCCATTCAAATCCAGCTTTCTCATACAGTGATCGTAGATTATCATGAGCGATCAGGAGAACACGCTCGTAGGGTTTGCCCTGAGTTGTTGCGATTTCGAGACGCGAGAGGTATTCTTGGAGGAGTTGTAGGGCAATACCTTTCCTGCGGTGATGTGGGGACACACAGACTGAGTGTATGCAGACAGAGGAAGAGTTCGGGACGTGATTGGACATTGATTCGTGTGTCAAAGATTCTGCAGGGGAAAGTGTGGAGCAGACATAGCCAACGAGTTCACGACCTGTTGGGGCGTCGATATAGCCTGCAAGAAATAGATCGCCAGCGTTTTTCTGTCGGAATCTTAGAAATTGTGTGCTCAGTGCTATTTTTGCCTAATGGATGGGATGCACATACTTGAACGCTTCTAGACTGGCTGCCTCATCCTCTGGGTATCCTAGAGTTTGACGCTTCAGCGAAAGCAGCCCGTTTCCAGGTATCGCAACGGACCTGCGCGTTCAATGTCATACGCTTTCTCAATATCCTGCTCTGGTAGCCAGCCGAACACAATCCGCAGAGCTTCAGTCATTACAAACTGTGGATCGCAGTCCGAAGTCAACTTGAAGTCAATTGCTGTGGTCGATCTCGGATTTCGGCCAGATAACGCGCGGGTGGCGGTGCGGATCACGTGATCGAGCGCAGTTCTCCCACGGCCAACTTGGGCTGTGGGCCACTATCGTTTCCGTTTCGTCCTCGAACTACTAAGTACGCTCGCCATGCCTTCCCAATCCTCCCTAGATCCTGGAGAGAAGAACAGAGTGAAGCTAGAAGCTCATGGAAAGGTCCTGCATGCTGCTTTGGCCAGGATTTACTATGCACACCCTCAGCCAACAAAGTGGTCTTATACTGGACTTCAAGGTGGTCTTGCGCTCGTGAAAGATCCCAGTAAGGGTACCCTTTCGTTCAAGCTAATTGACCTCGAGGGCACCAGAGGAATAATATGGGAGCACGAATTTTATGACGGTCTTGACTACAACGCAGATCGGCAATACTTCCACTCGTTTGCTGGTGATGTAAGTAATCTCTGGACAACCCAGGTCAATGTGTACTCACATCATTATCAAGGACTGTATGATAGGCTTCGTATTCACGGAAGAATCGGAGGCGAAGAGCTTCTATAAGAAGGTCGTGGCAAAGAAATCTGGCTCTTGTACGTTTCTTTGTTACTCCTTTCGGCGAGTGTTCACCTTAATATTATTTCAGCCAAACCTACAACGGAGAAGAAAAAGAAGAAATCCTCGAAGGGAGGCAGGATTGACAAATCCATGATTTCTGGCCCGACTTCTGGCTCATTCAAACACGTTGCACATATGGGTTATGATGCCGACAAGGGTTTCACATCCTCCGGTGTCGATGCTTCATGGCTTGCCCTGCTGAATACCCTCGAGGGCAGTGGTATCTCCAAAGAGGTTCTCCAGCAAGAATCAGAGTTCATCAAGGACTTTGTCCGTGATTACCAGCAGCAGAATCAACCAGCGCCGAAAGCTGCACCAAAGAAAGTCAAACCCTCCAAACCACCCCCACCTCCTGCGCCGCGCAGTCACAAACCTGCAGGTTCGAATGGATCCACCTCTTCGCCTGCACCTCCGCCCCCACCACCACCAAGAGCATCCCATGTTGCTCCTCCACCTCCAGTAGCTCCCGCGCCGCCTCCACCTCCCGCACGATCTGGACCCCCACCACCACCTGCTCGACCATCAAGCCGGGTACCTGTGGCACCTCCTCCGCCTGTCAGGCCAAACGTTGCGCCACCACCTCCGCCCCAGCCTCCCGTGCCGCCTCCAGTATCCTCTGGGGGAGCAGCACCTCCACCGCCCCCACCGCCTCCGCCTCCACCACCACCGCCAGGAGGAGGAGCAGGTATTCCTCCCCCGCCCCCACCCCCACCCCCTACAACTGGTGGAGGAGGGGGAGGACTTCCAGCAGGCCTGCCACCTCCCCAACCTGGTCGAAATGCACTACTGGAATCTATCCAAGGAAAGGGCATTCATTCACTCAAGAAGACAGATCCAAATGCTTCTCCTTCACGTTCAGTACCTGCTGCACCTGACGGTGGTTCAGATGTCGCAGCTGCCGCGGCTGGTGCTGCAGCCGGTGCAGCTGGGGGCGATCTAACTTCGGCGCTTCTCAATGCTCTGAACAACAGAAATAAGAAGATGGGAGATTCTGATGATGAAGACGATGACGATGACTCATGGGATTCTGATTAGACTGTCGCTCACTGTCGACCTTACCTTACCTTGTTTAGTTTACCCTCAATTATATATTATTATCAAGTCCGTTCACTACACCTCCACAGTCATATTGCATGAGTTATCGTGTCAGTAATTACAACTTCTCGTATTCTAGGCTCGCCAGAACAAATGCGGCCAGGCCTTTCAGGTCATTCACGTCTGTCTTCTGACTGACATAGTACTACAGAGGGCGTCAGCACCAATCAATATGCTCTCGTATGAGTGCCTTACATTAAAGTCTCCAGTTGTATCGAGGCTACCAACCTGGCATAGTAATATTCATTCAGTCGTCTGCTCAGGCCGTTGTTAATCATAAAATATCACTCACAATAACGGTGTTCGTCCAGTTCATCGTTCCATCAGAATTAGTGATCACCCAATTTGCCAGCATATACTCATACGCCTTCTTTGCAGCTTTGACAATACTCCCATCCTCGTCTTTCACATAACCCAACCTCACAGCCTTGAGGAGGGAGTATACAAACATTGCACTTCCACTACTCTCGAAGTAGTTCTTTGCTCTCCCTGGCTGCGTTATGACCAACCACCATACTCCTGAAGTCGCGTCCGCTGCATCTCTAATCTTCGGAGCAAGGGTTTGCAATAGGCCTAGAATCGTCGCGTAGCCAGGTTCCGAGGAGGGGAAGATCTCCAAGATGTCGACAAGTGCCATTGAGTACCAGCCCATAGCTCGATCCCAGACTTCAGGAGAATGTCCTCGATCAGCAGAGGCCCAGACTTGTTTATGTGCGTAGTCGTAGCCGTGGTACATCAAGCCTGTATTATTGGGAGCGGTTGCATTTTGAATGGTGTTGGTGTACATCAGCTGGTATTGAGAAGCAATGTCGGCTATGGCACACTCGTTGAGAAGGCATCCAGACAGGGAAGGAGCGACGCACCCCAAGCAGTCTTGTTAGTTGGTTGTAACTGCTTCGTGTATTGAGCATAGAAGATTTCTCCCATGTAGATACCGTCCAACCATCCTATCAAAAAATCAGCTACCTTAACCGAAGGTAAGTGAAATGTGCTTCCTACCTTCGTTCGGATACTTGAGCTTATGCCAGAATTGACCTTGAGCCGTACGTGGATGGCTATTGAGCTGAGTTCTAAAGGTATCAGCAGCAGTTAGATACTTGCTACTATTTGTTTGCTCGAGCAAGTAGAGGAATGTGGGCCCAACTCTAGCCAGAAATGGATCAGGAAATATTCACAAGTTTATAGTGACATGCCTCACCTTATCGGATCTAGCACGTAATCCGAAAGCCTAGAGAACCTTGTCAGCACCTCGAATATATCCGAGTCCTGAGAAGGACCTTACTTGTAACTTCCATGCACAGTACCATTCGCATACACCACATTATCCACTCCCTTCTGAATATAATCGTAATAGGTCTTGTTCCCCGTCTTCTCATACAACTGCCTCAATCCCCACTGGAACTCTCCGTGCTCATACGAAACGACTGCATTCCCACTGGAATCCAATCCATTTCCTTGACCCCGCGCGATGGCGGAATCTGCGGCCCATACTGCATATGAACTCGGTCGAGCGGCAACTTGAACGAGGGAGGAAAGAAGAGCCAAGGAAACGGCTGAGAGGGCCGTCGCTGTGATGGGAAATAACATCTACGATAAAGGCTTGGCTGCGGGGAAAGCTGAAAGGTTGACCAGAAGATGGTCGTGAACGTATTTTCATAGTAAGAAGGCATTGTCGCGTGATGTCCACGGGCCGTCCAAGGGTGACCACAAGATGCGGGCCGGTGGTAATAAAAGAACATTAGAGGCAGACGTGGAGTGATGAAGGAAAAACATTTTGCATCCGTAAATAGTTACAGCTTCTCGTATTCAAGGCTGGCCAATAGGAACGCAGCTAGCCCTTTGAGATCATTCGTGACTGTTGCAACGCCGACATAGTACTGGAAGTATGCATCAAGGTGTTAGTCGACTATCATAGAAGGTTGTTGCGGTCACATACATCGTAACTGCCATCTCCGCTCAAGCTCCCAACCTGCATTGCAAAGCGTCAGAACGGGTATCGCATAGAGAAAGGTAGCAAATCACCTCAACAGTATTCGACCAGTCAAAAGTACCATCACTCTTAGCCGTAATCCAAGTCTTCGTCATATATCCATAAGCCTTCTTCGCAGCAGCCACAATTGAACCATCCGAATCCTTGACATATCCAAGCCTAACACCCTTCAGCAGCGAATAAACGAACATAGCACTTCCACTACTCTCAAAGTAGTTCTTCGCCCTTCCAGGCTGGCTCATCACCAACCACCAAACCCCAGACGTGGGTTCAGCAGCTTTGACCAGTTTCGGAGCAAGGTCCTGCAGAATCTTCAGAATTGAGGCATATCCTGGGTGACTGGTAGGGAAGATCTCCAGAACATCGACAAGGGCCATCATGTACCAACCCAAGGCGCGGTCCCAAATCTCTGGGCTATGACCACGGTCAGAGGATGCCCAGCTAGCCGTCTTGGAATAGTCATAGCCATGATAGAGAAGGCCGGTATAGTTGGCGGAGCCGGTGTTCTGGAGGGTGTTCTTGTATATCAGTGTATATTGCAGAGCGATGTCGTCTGGGCAATCGTAAATGAGCATATAGCGGTTTTGCAAGCACGATGAACTCACCCCAAGCTGTTGTGTTCGTTGCCTGGAAGTCTTTGGTGTACTGCGCATAGAAGATGTCGCCCATGTATATTCCATCTAGCCAGCCTAATTCGCGGTGAGCCCGATGAGAATGAGATCATTACAGGCAAATAAGTACCTTGGTTGTAGTACCGCTGCTTGTGCCAGAACTGGCCCTCTGCCGTTCTCGGGTGCGTTTCCAGTTGCTTACGGTAGGTGCCAGCAGCAGTCTTCCATTTCGAAGCTTTTGTTTGTTGATAGCTAGAACAATGTAAGCTTAGTTGCTAGACATTGGACGAAGCTCCTGGATTTACAGATAAAGGAATGTCGGCCCTGTTCTGTACAACGAATCAGCACACACCAGAGTGGCAGTCAAAAACGAAGACATACCGTACAGGATCCAGAGAATAATCACTAAGCCTGTATTTCTGCGTCAGCCCAGTCTAGTCAACACTGAACGGTGATTTACTCACTTGTATGCGGAATTGATAGCCCCACTGTCCGAGACGACATTGCTTGCGCCGGTCACAATGTAATCATAATAGGTCTTGTTTCCCGTCTTCTCGTAAAGCTGTCGAAGACCCCATTGCAGCTCTCCATGCTCGTACGAGACTGTGACCTTCCCCGAAGAATCCAACCCATTTCCTTGCTTCCTCGCTATGGCAGAGTCGGCAGCCCATACCGCATAAGAACTTGGTTTCGCAGCCGCATTCTTTGCAAGAGCTGTACAAGAAGCCGCGAGCAGCAAAGCATTGAGATGCATGGCAACCTTGGGGAGTTCACCGAGTTGTTGGGCTCATTGGAACGGGGTCGATTCAACTTTATACCATCTTCCAGACTGAAGGATGCCAAGCAAATTCGTTGGTCTAGTAGCCTACGGTGATAATAGGCATAGCACGCGATTTAACCTTCTGAACAATCGGTATCATTGCAGCGGTCCGCCCGGGATGCATCGAGAAGGTCATGGTGCTGAAAGAAAACGCTGCAGTCCGGCTATCGGGTCATGCTTCCCCAACGGCAAACGCCGATGATTTTCCTGCAATGGGACGGTTTTGCTCTACACACTTTCACAAAGATTCACGGCTGGCTGGGCCCAACTATGCACTATCAACAGTTTTTGGCTTGTAGGTAGTATACATGACGTGAATAAATAAAGTATCTCCGCTACTCTAAGCAATGACAGCGCTGTAGGCAGACCTAAACAGAAACCTCGCATTAGGACCATCATAATAAAACTGAATGGAAGCACGTACGAAGTAAGGGTAGCAGTTCCCGAGGTTGCTTCTGTACCAGCCTGCACGGTGGTGAGGTACTGAGAGCTGCTAAGGCCTTGGCTTGAAGTCAAGTACTGTCATACACGAATCCGTCAGCATCAAAACGCACAAATCCAATAACAGACCCATACCTTCAAGAACAAGTTAATATCAGCACTAAAGCTGCCCACGGTTCCACTCGTAGGCAAGAACGAGTAAACGTTGTTCGCGCCATTCGAACCGAAGTACAAGTTCCAAGTGTGACCAGCAAGGGAGACATTGCTAGCCTTGGGCTTAGGTGTACCGTCGCTATTGTAGGTGGCAGAGATAGGGCCGGCGTTGTAGTTTGCAAGCCAGATCATGATCTCGTTGGCGTTTGAGCCACCCGATGAGTTGGAAGTGAACAGGTCGAAAGCAACGTTGGCGACGACTGTGCCAGAGGAGGATTGAGACCAGTTCCATTTAGCCTATAGGGTAGTTGTGCTCGTCAGAATGAAATATATCGTGCATAAAAGAGAACTTTCGTACGTTAATGGTCTTGATAGCAGAAAGTTGCTTGTTCAGGTTAGCGTTCAAGTTGATGTTGGTGTAGCTCTTGACGCCGTTGCCACCTGACCAGGTCCAGTTGTTCTTCCAAGCAATAGTAGTGCCGCTCAGGGAAGTGAGCTGAGAGCAACTTTGGCCAGATGAAGCGTTATCCTTGCCCCACTGGTCAAGATACATAGTGTATTGTCCAGCAGTAACGGTATCCCATTGTCCTGCAATCATGTTACTCAACTGAAGCAAGGAAGAAAGTGGAAGACTTACCACAGTGTTGCGAGGTATCAATGGTCTGCCTGGCTTCCAGCTCAGCAGGAGCTGCAGCAACAAGAGAAGCGAGAGCAACGAGGGCGGCAAGACCAGAGAACTTCATCTTGTAGGTTGCAAAGGCAGAGGAGTAGATTCCAAGAATTGGAGTCACCAACTCGACTCCAACTCCATCCCACCTTTATAGTCGCAGGAAACATCGAAGTGCATCCGAGCGGAGCATTGAGAAGTGTACAATCCACGTAACCTCAGGTCGATTTGTCCTCGAAATGAACGGGTCGACGACAAAATAGTACCAGAAACCCTAGACGGACCGTGGCGGTACGTGAGGTTGACGACGAAGACAAGGCTCCGTAGCATTACAAGGTCATTGGAGCAACATCATGTGTGGTATTCCGCCCCGACGCAACGCGAGGAAGGGTTGATAGGTCCCGCAGCTGCAGGAAGACATATGACGACGGCCCCGTCGAACGATGTCATGCTATGGCAAGTTATCATTTGAACTGCCGAGCCTAATGTGCGAGCATAAGGTAGGATTTGGGGTCATGCATGTGATCCATGGGGTAGAAATAGAGCATTGAATTCTGAAGAAACTAGCCGAGGTTTATGCTTAATACATTCCGAATTTTCATCGGAAGATCCACAAGCATTCAGTTTTGACGGTCCGTCACGAATCTGCCGGGCCCGGCTGGTTTCAGCAAACCCCATCTCGTTCTCGCCGAGATTGAATTTGGCGGCATCCTGAGCCTCGTTGACGTTGATTGTGAAAACGAAGGCCCAGGATTGGCGGGCGTCTAAGCGCTTCCGCTCTATTTGGCTACAAGATTGATACCAAACAGGCACCCCATCATCAGAGCCATATCCGAGTCACCGAACCACTCTCGAGACGGCCATGAGTGACGTGCATACGACAAGGTAAACTTTGATTGCCTTCCGGCTCAGCTTCAGGCTTAATATTCAACATTTCTAGTGCGGCTTCGAAACGGAGGAATCCAAATCCATGCGATCTATGTCGAAAGAAGAAAAGTACTGATTACTATCACGGTCTCTTGGTGTACTGTGCTCACATGTCATGGTGATTTAGTTAAATGTGAGTGCTCCCAATCTCAAAGAGTATCTCAGAAAAAATGAATTGTTCAAGGTGACTCCGAGTCTATGCATGACAAGCGATGTTCAGAATGCGTAAATCATAACTGTGAATGTATTCGTTCTGGTACTGGGGTGAGCGTGAACTCGTGTGCTCATTGGGATGTATCAATAATGGCTTATCCCTGATAGAGAATGTACAAGTATGGTGCACCAAGCCTTCCCAAAACTTCCTCTATTCCTGGCCTGGCCTCCAATGGGGACCGAAGTTTCTCGGACGACACCTCTGCCCTTCACCCGCTAGTCGCAGCAGCAATCCCGCTTCTACCTTCAGGGCTGAGCCCCGCCGGAAAAGGTGCCATAGTCAGCATCTCATCCCACATCATCAATCTGGAACGACAACTCTCTGAGCTCCGGACGGCCACCGCTGCAAACAGCAGCATCTTCACACAACCTGAAGCCTCAATTGCCAAGTCATCCCCAAACAGTACAATAAGCTCTAAAAGCAGTGATGAAGATGAAGCAGCAGAGCTTGCAGAGAAGCTCACCGAGCTACATGTTCAGCCTTGGGGACCAACCGGCAAAACCTTTGGGCCAACAAGCAACTTGACCCTCCTCAGGATGGCCCTCAAGGTGGTTCTGGGACCAAACAAAGACTCGGAAATCATTCAGAAATTTAGAAGTCTGCGACGGCCTTTCTTCTGGAATTTCTTACCAGTGAGTGGGACACCCTTAACACCACTGGTATCGAATTGATGAATGAACTTTACATAGTGGGAAGCAGAGCTTCACGAAGATCTTCCTATCCACGAATTCCCTTCAGCATCCCTAATGGCCGAATTGATCGAGTTGTACTTCCTCGAAGTCAATCCATTCATACCTCTACTCCACAAACCTTCATTCCTGAAAGCGGTTCAAGAAAATCAACACATTTTCGACCCTCGCTTTGGTGAAGTCGTCCTGGGTGTATGCGCCCTTGGCTCAAGGTGGTCGTTCAATCCAGCTGTCCTTCTCGAGGCCGATAATCTTGGTCATTCAGCGGGTTGGAGATGGTTCAGGCAGATTCGACTCTTCCGAAAAGCTATCGTAAGGTCACCTTCCGTATTTGAATTGCAGACCATTGTCGTCAGTATTACATTTTCCCGATATCCTGGAAGATACCGACTCACAGTCTGTTTGCAGCTTTCTGCCTTCTATATGGCTGGAAGTTCACAAGCTGAAATCGGGTGGACGTTACTGGGTCTAGGAATCCGACTCGCCGTCGACACGGGTGCACACAGGAAGCGCGGACCACCCTCTGTGGAGTCCGAGTTGTGGAAACGAGCATTTTGGACCATCTGGACCTACGAGGGCCTTGTATCCTCGTTCCTTGGTCGTCCCAGAGCTACAACACCAGACGAGTATGTTATCTGATCCACCAAATCTTGACAGTTTCTACGCATATACTGACCATACGACGTATAGTTTTGATGTTGATATGCCTATTGACTGTGACGATGAATACTGGGAAACAGAGGATCCAGAGCAAGCTTTCAAGCAGCCGCCTGGCAAACCTTCTGGAATCTCATCATTTATCTGCTTCATAAAGCTGATCCAGATTTCGGACTTTGCTCAGAGTCAGCTTGTATGTTCTTTCTTGCGTGTAATGTCTTCATCTTCTGATCAGTGTCCTGGATAGTTTTCGGTGAAAGCACAGAAAGCTTTACTCGCTGGGAAAATCATGACACAGGATGTTGTCGCCGAGTTGGACTCCAAGTTGAACCAATGGATAGATTCAGTCCCCAACCATCGTCAGTAGCCACTTTTTCTACCCTTTCCAAGCTAAACTAATATCTTGCCATCCAGTTCAATGGGAGAATTACCAAAACTACGACATTGAGATGGTCAACCGCCTCCCTCTGCCATTGTCCACGTTTTACCGCCAAGCCGCAATGCTTCAATGCTTATATCATAACCTTCAAATGCTCGCACATCGACCTTTCATCTTCTTCTCAAAACCTGATGCTCCTATGTTCGCGTCTTCGTGGGCTATTTGCACCAACAGTGCAAGGGCGAGCATGAGGATATTGAGAGTTTGGCAACCTTTCATGATTGCTCATGTCAGCCACCTTTCTTCACAACTAAATTTAGAGGCTGACTTCTCTAACCGTTACAGTTCTCATTAATGTCGAATGCTGTGATGGCTCTATTAGAGAAGTGGATGGGACCTAAAACCACCAACGCGCTAACAGCTCGAGAACGCGTACTTGAATGTGTGACCATCACAAGGACATTTGAAAATCGGTAAATATAAACTACCCAGCCTTGAAGACGTCTACTCATAATTTCCCGTCATTGTAGGTGGTTTGGCTCAGGAAAGAAGGCGTGAGTTTCTCCCCACTCTCTTAAGCTGTTCCTCTGTTAATTGCGTCTTCTCAGGGATGTCCTCGCACAACTCTTATATCTCGACGACCTGGTCAGCAACTCACATGATATAAGCAACCTGGACTGGAACTCGCCTCAGCTTTCCACGGACGAAATTATATTTGGGTTTTTCAGACGCGACGCCGCCGTCTGCCCTCCGGAAATCGATATGGATTTCCTTGGGCGGGAATTTGTCGATTTTGATGAGGGCTTCCCTATGACTTTCTGACTTATACTCTTGTTTTCGCAATAGCACCACCTAATGAATTTTGCATCTTTCTCATCTGAAGTTTTTCGTCTCAAATGTCAGGACAATGCCTTCAAGCGTTCTATTCCCTTACCGATCCGAGCTCGGGCTTGACACACTTCTCTCACCTTATTCAAGTTCGGTGACATTCCCCTGACACGATCTTGGACTACTCGCAACAATTAGCGGAACCCCATTATGAAGCTTCTCCCCAGGACTGATCACCTCTGACCGCCGTTCAAACGCCTTTCGAGGGACCGGGAATGCAAGTTCCCGAAGTCCATTAAGTTACAGGCACAAAGAGGTACGTCCAATATGCCTGTCAAGTTTCTTGGCTACTTGCTTTTGTTGACCGTTTATTCAATCAAGCCGAGATCGATTGCGTCTTATAAGGATGAAGAGTAAGGAAGACCCAATGTTATCCCTCTTCCTAGATCATGTCGGAAGAAAGCTCCCAACACGACGGCGAACCCGACCAAACTCCCTATTCCTCTAGACCGCTATGTTTCCTTGTGCCAAACCACATGCTCCTCGCAATGGCGGAAAGCGAGGACAACGACGATGCAGTGAGATATAAGGCTAGAAGTCTTCTGGCTCAGAGGCACGATATTTCTGAGAGGGAAAATATTCCCGAAGTGGGTATATCCTGACATGACTATGGATCATAGCTGTACTGATACATATATCTTGAAGGTCAACATGGCCGCCATGGCGGCCGAGCCACCGTGGAGCATACCTCCCCTAACTGTTCGCCAGCCCAATAGTCCCAATCGCCGAATATACGACCTCCAATTTTGTAAAAGAGAAGACGCTTTCCCCGGTGTCCTAGTACGATCGGAGGGAGGCGCACCTGTTCAACGACCAGATAACCCAAGCGACTGTGGCCCTTCACCCGCTGATCAATGCTACGACAACCTTGGCATCGTCTTCAATTTCTTTCTCGAAGTGTTCAACCGGAACTCTTTCGATGGTCAAGGAACCCCACTCATTGGGATCGTGAACTACGACTTCTACTTTCCTGGTGCATGGTGGCACGGGAGTGATGGAGCCCCAGCTGGACAGTGCATTATTGCAGGCAACGGGTGGGATTACGATCCTTTCCACGGAAACGCTCCGACCTCAAATATAGCAGGTGTTTTTGGCAACTTTTCTGGATGCTTGGACGTGATCGCTCACGAGTATATGCATGGCGTAACTCGATCTGTGTTGCCATCCCTGTATCCTTCCGGCCAATCGGGTGCTTTGCATGAGCACTTTTCGGACGTTTTTGCATGTATGACAGAACAGTGGCATCGAAAGCAGAAGGTTGAGGAAGCAGATTGGCTCATTGGAGAGGACTTGGTCATTCCAGGCTGGAAGGGAACAGCTCTGCGTTCTCTTGCGAAGCCAGGCAAGGCTTACGATTATGGAAGTATTGGTCAAGATAAGCAAGTCTATCATTTCCGCGACTTTTACAAGACCACTGCTGACTCTGGCGGGGTGCACATTTTCTCTGGCATCCCAAATCATGCGTTCTACCTTATTGCAATGAAATTGGGGGGCTTTTCTTGGGATAGGGTCGGGAAGATCTGGTATGCTGCTCTTACCAGCGGGAGAGTCAAGGACTTCTGCACTTTCTGGTTGTGGGCTAATTTGACCGTAACGGTAGCGGGAGAGATCTTTGGAGATAGTGTTGCCTCGGATGTACGGGAAGCCTGGGTGGCAGTGGGTGTTCTCAAGTAGTCTCTGCTGTCGATAATCTGTTCAGCCAGGGAAGGCCCACAAATCCTCCGTTTGTAAGCAAATCTAGTTTCTTAATCAGAGGAACACGACTCTGGAGTTCTGCCATAATGAAGAAAGCCGCTCAGCCCATCGGGGCCTGATATCCACTGAGACCTACAGGAACCTGAGGTGCCATAAACGTTCGATGGTTCCTCAGAACGTGTGGTGCCAGGGCATGGCCCTAACAAGAAACGTGAAGGCCAAAATGAAAGGTACTTGTGGTGTCGGTTTGGGTCCGGCAATGGTGCATCGCGGAGGTGAATAAATACCGATGATAATGACAAGGTCATTACACGATCATCAGAGCTGGCCACAGCACAATGCACGGTAGGCTGTAGCAGAGGGTGTCTTCAGGAGCTGCCAATAGGACTCGACAGTGAAAGCTTTGGCCGATTAGTCAGCAGTCAAATCAGCTTTTCTCTTCTCAACAGAACCACCGTCACCTCACCGTCAATAAAGTTTACAATGGCGCGGCCTGGTGACATTGGTCCTCTATGAAGACCCTAGAACATGACTACTTGGGCCCTGAACAGGAACGTCGCTGCGCATACAGTGCGCTTCGTATCAACTGTCATTGTACTTCTCCTGCTCGGGAGCTCAGTCAGCACCGAACGTTCTGAATGTCGATCACAACAAAAATGCAAGATCAGGGGATATAGTGAGGGCTTATCCATCGAACTTTCGTTGAGCCGGTGTATCTGCGCCAACTCGAGACAGGAATAATAGGCCTTCTGCCAATAGACTGAATGGCTCAACCTTAACCGGTGACCGTCTTGCCCCCGCCTACAACTTGAAGTGTGCTAGTGCTCGGATCGTCTCACTGCTCTGGCACCGAGATACCGGAGAGAAGGGCACACATCAATTGAAAACGCCACGGCATACCTTGTTCAATGTATAAAAGTCCCTTGACTCGGATGGGTACTATCGACAACATCTCCCCAGAGGGCAGAAGTACACGACAAATCGTTCTCTCACTCTCAAACTTGAAGTCTCCACATGGGTCGCCATAACCAGAACATTGACCGCCTTCCAGGTGGCGAACCTAACATCAACGAGAATATCCGTGAAGTCCAGATCGGCTATCGCAAGCTTCACTCTGGAGGCGCAGCTGGAAAAATTGTTTCTTCTTGGTTTGGATCCTTTTTCGGACCTGAGGTTGTTGGTCGAACCTACAACCCTCCGAATCCCACGTATCATTGGTCCGTCGTGGTTGGCGGCCATATTCACCACCTGCAAGCGAAGGACGGCTGGAACTTCTACGAGAACGAGAATGTTGAAGTTGAGAAAGGAGAACTAGCACTTTTCTCTGTTGGGGAGACCACATTCAACGACATTGCCATTAAGAACGCGGGTCAGTCGAGTTGATTGAACTATTTCCAGTATCATTGATCTAAATCCACAATCTTTCAAGGGATCTATGCGATCAACGCGATGCCAGAAAAATACAATATGTATGACAATAATTGCCAGGCCTTCGTTATCACGCTTCTGGATGTGATTTGTCGGGCTGGGCGCCTGAAAGTGCACACAAGCTACTCGCTCAGGAAGTTGCAAATTGCGTACCTTGACCAGGAAGATCAGCTAGAGGAAGGGAAAGAGGTGGAGGCAGCCGTGCCGGGCGACGGTGAGAAGCATATGGAGCTGCTCACCAGTGCTCAGGACATCATGAACCAGTGGACTCCCGAACTTAGTCAAGAGGAGGCCACTGAACTTCAAGGGGGGCAGTAAATTATTACTTGATCACGCGACGTACGAAATGAAGAGTGTACTGCATATGATGACCGAAGAATAAATTGTCGTTATTCTCAGCCAGAGAAGGAGCAGCAAGATTTGCTATGATTGGTATGGTACATCTACAATACAGAGTCTAGGGCGTCGTGAAACATTACAAATGGTGGTGGGTGAGAGATGGGTGCAATGATAGACGTTCGAGAAACATCCGCCTCAAGGAACCAGGGATTACTTGTTCAGCTCAGCGCTCCTAGCCTTCAACTGATCACGACTCTACGTTTGCATAAAGCTCTATATCAGCCACCAGAATGTTATCAAGGCAAGAGAAGTTCAGTGCTTGTGGCATCTGTACACACCATGGGATTGTCCAGGCTGTTCAAGATCTCCTTGTCTGGGATGTATGGTCCCGGAGTATGATAGGCAGCCATAGGTTGGCTTGAGGCTAGCCCGCCGTTTGGTCCTGTTCGTGGACGATCGAGATCGGCAGGATCATTAGATTTCTGTAGAAAGCACATCGGATGAGTACCCCCACGGACGGTTTTAATAAAAATGTTGATACGTACGGCAGGATGAGGTTGAATGGAGAACTGCTGCTCCTCGTTCTTGTTATCTTTTTTGTCGCCGGTAGCCTTTTGGCGGAGCTTGTTGAGAAGTTCGGGCATGTTTGAATCGTTATCGGTGTGATGGTAATGTGGAGAAAGGCGATTAGATACGCCAGACTTTATATACCGAGCGTGGTTTCGCCCTGATGACATGACTAGAGATGACATCACTGTGCACCACCCGCCAATTGAGTGGCGCAGTCAGGCCCAGTTGCGGAGCGCAGCTGGATTACACATTTGACATGGAAGGCACAGCTTTTTGTGGATCTGAGCACACGCTAGGCTGCCAAGGGAGTCCGGATGCAATCTAGCTGTTGGTCGAGGCCATTGTCCAAAATGACATGGATCGAGTCTCGCGCGTCGCCAAACATTTTGAGGTTGAACTGTGGGAATACTGAGTAGCAGGCGCTTTGACCACAACCGCTTACACCTTCCACTCGACCACGCTTCAATGCATAATCTGCCATGGCAATCACTGGAAACGAAGTCTGGTGCCACCTCGTTGACCATAACTTCAAGGCATTGGACTTACCCTTCAGAGTGGAAATTGAAGATGGGGCCATGGTCGCCGATGTGCGGAAGAAAGTCATGGCTATTTACCAGATCATCCCACCGAGGCGACTTTTCGTATGGCGATGCAAGGATCCATTCCTTCGACTCGACCCGGCCGACGATGACTCAGTAGACCAGGTCATCGGCTCTATCGACTTTCGCGACCAAACAAAGGCCACCAAGCTGGGTGGTGGGTTGAACGTCATAGAACTCGGGCTCGCTGAATATGAAGTTTTACTGGTCCAAGCTGGTGCGATTATCTCGCGTTTTTCTTCTCCTAGACCCATCCCTTATAACCCCTCAGAAGCCCAAACAGACGAGATCGACGGGATCCCGGACACCATACCCGAACTACCTGAATACCAACGTATGTGTCAAGCTCAAGCTCGCTCGCTATGACCCATACCGTCATCAGGCTACAACACAACCCTGGCCTCCAATAAAAGTACGCCATCCGAAAGCGAACACGGCTTCACCCACCAAGATCCCCTGCAAGCAATATATAACGGCCTAGCTCCAGAGTTTGCCTCGTCCAACACCGTCGCACCCCCAATCCACTTGTACCACCCCATCTTTGACGAATTCACTTCATTAGCAAAACCCCCAGAAAGTCAGGTAGCCATCGACGATCAAGTCCAAGTCCTCGAATTAATGCGCAAAATGTCCGTGATCTACGAGGATGAATCTGCAAATCCTCGCGCTGTGAACCCAATTCTGGGAAAACTTCTGGGATTCGAGCTCATGGACGACGTGCATACGGTGCCTTTTCTTCGAGTGGTCAAGTCATCCATCGAGTCCAGTGTTGATCTATCAACTCAAGCGGGTGTCTCAATGAGACGCTACTGGATTGACAGCTCAGTGAGTAAAGACCAATCCACCTTGATTCTTCTTCTGACACGTATCCCAGAGACGATCCACCCTCGAAAAATGTTGTTGCCCTACATTCATCATCGCAGCTTCCGGGCCCTGGTTCTGCGTATTCGGTGCTATTTTCACGGACAAAATCATCGTTCAGCCACTTACAGACCTACGATGGTCAGCGTTATCTTCAACCGTGGAAGAAAGCAGGATCCTTGAAAATGCTAGAATATTCGTCGCTCTGCGTACATGCCTCAACAAGCTCAAGGAATACTACACCAACGTCGTCATAGATGGCAGCATACCTCCCCTACGACCCAACATCCCGCATCCCCGCTTTTTCCCGTACCCCACATCATTCACAAAGGCTGATGGAAGCGAGGTCAAGTTTGAATACATCAAACCTATGGAGGACCTACCAACATGTGTCACATTCCTCGTGCAAACAATCGGTGACTCTTCAGCAAAGAAAGTAGTTGTGAAATTTGTTTCTCGCTACGGAAGAGTCGTACACGAATACCTCGCAACCAAGAACCGAGCTCCCAAGCTATATTATTACAGGTCCTTTCCTTCACCCACAGACGGTGATTCTCTTCCTCCCTTGGGAGGCATGAAGATGGTGGTCATGGAATATATTGACAGCAAACCAAACTCGGACCAAGACATCCCAGCTAATACACGGAAACAACTCGAGGAGATATTGACGGATCTACATTCCCAAGGACTCGTATTCGGCGATCTACGTTGGCCAAACATCATTTTCGACAAATCTAATAGGGCTTTTTTGATTGATTTTAACTGGGGTGGGAGGTATGATACCAAGACGATACAGGATAGACTTGGGATCCCGAAAGGCGTACAGAAGGATGTATGGGAGAACATCAAGGCTCGAGTTGCCCAGATGGAATCTGTCGATTTCGATGGAGTGTATGCGCGGTATCCGTTGGCCATTTCTCAGGTGGAAGGGATGTGGGTGGATGGGGTTGGGCCTGGAGAGTTGATTTTACCACGACATGATTGGGGGATGCTTGATAAACTGGATTTTTCCTATCAATAATTCTCTGCTAATACTTTTGGTGTGATGCCGGTCGAACGTTGACCTTTGAGGAAGAGTGATACCCACGCTTGATCGCAGACGTGTCTATGCCAAGGCTCAGAGACACACGTAGACCAGAGATGGCACTTCCAAAATTTGTTGTATCGCAAAGAAACTAGGATATACATACGGGAAACTAGGTGTGCTGATAGGTAGTTGAACGAGAGAAAAAAGGTAGTAACAGCAGCTGGGGCAGCATTAGGATTCGGGTCCGAGGAAAGCGTAAGCGTGAAGTAAACTGGGAGATGAAAAGTCCATAGAAGTGGAAAGGGGCCAGCGTTAGGACCTGAGCATCTGTGATCGCAACGCCATATGAGCCATCTTCCTCTGTCCACGAGAGTGCAGAGTCTCACCTGTTTGAATTCTGTGCAAAATCCAGGTCAGCATCGATACCAGATATACAGCACAACAAATGCATACCTTCAAAGTCTATCTGACCATCCCCATTCTTGTCAACTTCCTTGATCATCTCATTGATCTGTTCCTCTCCCAGATTTTCTCCGATATCCCTCATCGTGTCCTTCAATTCTTTAGGACTGATCAGCCCACTTCCATCCTTGTCGATGACGTTGAAAATCTGCCGTGCTTCGGTATCCTGGTCGTAGCCATCCATATGTTTCGTCATGAGATCAACGAACTCGTCGAAGCTGATGCTGCCGTCGTGGTTGTAGTCGATCTGGTCGACCATTTGCTCGAGCTCGACTTTCGTCAAATCGCGGCCGATGAAGCGGGACATGACTTTGCCCAATTCTTCCATGTTGATTGTTCCATCGCCGTCTGTCGAGTGCCTACGCTGAGTGATGGTCCAGATCGTCCAATCTGACACTCACTTTCGTCAAAGATGGAAAAGGCAGCCTTGTACTCTGCAGAGCAATCAGACTTTGAACCAAACTACCAAGGCGCTTCCCGACGTACCATCCTTCTGCTCTAAAGGAATAAAGCAAGATGGTCAGATCCGAGTCAAGGGATCTCAAGGCGGTGCACCGAGAGAAGGACATACCGTCGGTCTACACAGCACAGCCAAAAATTCCAAAAATGACGTCAAATCAGTTCCACGGCTTCATATCGCCTAACACTTTATCTTGGCTCTCACCAATTGGATCTTTGTCTTGTGCTCAACAGGCGGAACCATATTTCTTGTGTTTGGTAGAAGGTGAGAAACGATAGTTGCGGATTGGAACCAAAAGTCGCCCTGCGTCGACGGGGTGGGATGATCAGTGACTCTGTGAAAATTGGAGCGCTGATTTTAGGTTGGCGACCACAAGTTCCGTGTGCTGCGGTCGGTGTAATTCCCAAAGCGAGCTTAAACCCAAGTCTAGGAAGGGCGATAATTGATATCTATTTGCAGAGGGGATACTCCGATTATATATATGTTCACCCTAGATTAGATTAATTAGTTGTATACGATGCGATACGTTTACAGGGAGGGACAGTAGCGACGGCCAACTTCTGCGCCATCAAGCAACCTCGAAGCAATTCAAACAAATACGCCATTCAGGAACCAGGAATGGAATGGTCCATCATCATCATGATAACACCACGGGTCTAGAGCGGAATTGTATTCAAGACCTTCCGATGCCGATTGAACAAAGATGAGCCCAACCCTGCCCAACCTCAATGATCTTGGCTTGGCAAAGATGAGGACATTCAGAGCGCACCGACGCGCACCGCCGTACCCCGATCTCCTGAGGCCTCTTAACGTCCTTGCTTTCAATTGGATGCAGGAGCATGCATGAGGGCGTCTTTTCCGAACCACAGCCACTTGACCTCAGGCGCTAATGGTCCCGTTCCTCATGCCGCAAAATCCGCATGGCGGTGTATTCGTCTGCACTGCAGTGAGGATCAATCTCAAGGAATCTATACCATGACTAGGTGGCGGTGTGGTCGCTTATTTGAATGGAGATCGTCCTTGAATAGCTTTCAGGTGGTAAGTGTCTTGGCGTTGTTCCCAACGAGGGAGGGGAGCCCACGGTGATCACCTTGTCTGAAGGATAGGTCAAATAACGAGAATAAAGGCGCATAATATTATACCAATGTCCGTAGGTGTTACTAAAATACTATATAAGGCCATAAAAAAAGTCCAAAAGCAGGTCCATAGTCAAGATACAAACAGCCACTCAACCCAGCTCTCCTTTACGAGGTCGACTCGGAAGAGGGAGAAACTCTGCGATGTCCGCCCCGCTTCAGCGCGTTCCTACACCGACTACAAGGCCTCCCTTCCAAAGGCTCCCTCTCTTCCTCTGAACCCTCTTCCTCCGACTCCGACTTGACCATGTCAGCCTCTTCGTCCGTCGTTCCGCACTCTGACGACTCGAAATCCGACGGTAGGTGCTTCGGGCTAGCTCGCTCGACCATAGGGTGTCTCGCCTTCTCTACCTCCTCCGCCTTCCTAGAATCCATTCGCATCTTCTTAACCCACTCATCAACGTTCTTCACAGCTTCTTCAGGTCGGGTCTTGTACCTCATCAAGTAGCCTTGAAGGAACGCCATAGAGAACTCTCCCTCTGGAACATTCTCGGAGAACTTCAATGAAAGGTCCTCCAGAGCGTCCACAGAAATCAAGGGTGCTGAGGGGTTGGTCGAAGAGAGCCATTCGCTCAGTACTGTAACCGAGGAGCCCGATCCGTCCTCCGAACCAGACCCTATCCTGTGGGCGTCCTTCTCGCCATCTCCCGCCTTCTCAACATCCGAGTCGGAACTGTCAGCTTCAGGAGCTGACATACCACCGGGTCGATAAAACTGCTTGAACAGCTCCTTCGCCTGCCACTGTGTCGCATTCTTGAACTCGATGTGGATATCCATTCTTCCAGGACGACACAAAGCTGGGTCAAGGGAAGAATACTTATTCGTCGTGGCGAATAAAATCCTTCCTTCTTGTGCACCCAGACCGTCGAGTGCATTCAACAATCCCGAGAGGGTGACTTTGCTCCCTGGTTCGTCTCTGCGTGGTGGGCCAGGCATCCTGACGGCATGGTTGGGGGAATCGCGGTTCAGGTCGTGTATGAACGCAGCATCGATGTCTTCCATGAGCGCAATGCACCGCTCAGGGAGGTCGTTGATCATGTTGGTGAGCTGGTTATCGTCGAGCTGGCTTCGGGAGAGTGAGATGATGTAGACATCAAGACCGAGTTCGCCTGCGAGGGAGTGGATGACAGACGTCTTGCCAGAGCCAGGGACGCCATACAAGAGATAACCACGTCGATATGGGATCCCTCGTGCGTTATACCAGTCCTGACTCTTCAGGAACTCCCTCGCGTCCTCCAAAAGAAGATTCTTGACCCCTGACTCCAACACAATGCTATCCATCGAGCGTTTCGGTGAGCAACCGACATGTCTCCAGTTGTTGAAGAACCCTCTGTTCTCAGAAACATAGGTACAAACCGAAGTCGACTTCTTCTCCATGTAGAGTTCACCCGCCTCGCGGATGAGGGAGCGGATGTCGTTGACGTCTCGAGTCAGCATGTGGATCACAAAATTGGACCTTGGGATAGAGTCCCCCTCGGCTTTGGAAATGACCCTTTGAACCCAGACGTATCGACCTTTCCACCAGAATGAGCATGGTTGATTGGCAGAAGGCATAAAACCGATGGCTGGAGGGGCCTTTCCACTGTGCTGGTGACTCCGAGCGGGTCTGACTGGTCCGTCCGTGATAATCTCGCTGGTGGCTTGCTTTACGTCGAAATCGGTGAGAGCCTCCATGGATTGGGCAGCCACTAAACACATACACAGGACCAAGTTAGCCAAGCCAGGGAATTCGGAAGAAAATAAGTACATACGCCACTCAGGCTGATGTCTCAGCCACAAGGCCATCCATCCTGCGAAAATTCGACCCCTCAATAGTGTACCGATGTCATAGAGAGAAAAACGTACTGAAGCTGTGATCATAGCAATCGATCGTGACAGTGCGGTAGAAGCTCTTAACAACGCGATCGCACGATCCAGAGGCCCATTGTCGGGCTTTATCCCAAAAGCCACCAATAGCGAGGAAGGCGAAAAATGCTCCCCACCCACCCATGGGTATCCCTGTTAGCATGGGTGACAGGAATGCAGGCATGACCCGCCCTAATATCATGAAGACGGAAGCGATCCCTCCCATTTGAGCTTGATGACCGGTCGCCACCATGGATTCGCTGTGAGATGGCTCGTGGGGCGGTATACTTTCCTGCACATGGATATGATCTGGACGCGCAGGATCCACTAGAGGGCGGGGAGCACTCGAAAGGTTGGTGTGAGCGGACGCCCCACCCAGGCCTAAGACCCCACCGAAGAAAATAGCCCAGAGTCGGGGAGAGTGGCGCACCATTCTCGCAAGGGATAGAGGTGGTAAGGGGGAAAGAAGAGGGTTATAGGAGGATCCCAGAAGAAAAGCGCATTTTATAGCAACTTTAACTGTGGGCGCTTTTTCATCTCTTGTTTGTTCACTACAAGATGGAGTGGCTTTGTGGCTTCGGACAACGTAGGCGGAGGACCACGCAGGATGGGCTGTGTATGCGGTAGACATCGTCACATCGAACCCTTTGTTACTGGCTAGTGAGGGCTAGCGAGATGCGAATGGTCGTCATGTAACATTATTTTGGGCATCCAGGCAAGTTTACGGGCATAGATGCATGAATCAGTGCCTTGGTTGGCCGGAAGACTCCCGAGTTTTGTGGGAATTCAGGACAAATGTGCGCCCGGACACCAACAAGAGTAAAGACCGATTGTTGTTGCTACGCACACTGCAAGTGACTGGACATGACTGTGAACAATGCGAAAGGTGATTTTTGTGCAATCAAGAAGTTCTTTCGCTGATCACATTTGGCGCCCGTGAAAGAGCAAGTGGAGGGTCGAAAAGATCTGCGCAGGACTCTTCATTCAATTCAGTTTTCAGGAGTGAGGATCGCTCTGTGGGTGTTATCCTATCAAAGCGGAGGTGGCTGGCGCGCCACTCAAGGCCGGAACACAAGTTGTAGCAGGTTTTGTGGGTGTGGCAAGGAGCGTGCCAGCGCACCCAGGCTCTCAAGCTTGCCGAACGGCAGGGCGAAGGGCAACTACGTCGTTGAAGAGGGGAAGTTGCTCAGCAACCATGTTGCACTGGTGGTAGTGGTGGGTGTCGAAGGACAAGAATCGGCAAGCAGACAATTGCGTGATGGGTGATTAGGTCACCAGTGGCACAAGGAGAGGAAGGCCTCCTACAAGTTCGCGGCCGTCGCGTCTATTGCGAGCATCATTTCGTTATACCATTGAAAACAACGAAAGTACGAGTAATTGCATATTAACTGAAGGAAGAGGTCATAAAGTATGTATTCCTTGCATATCAGGTCCCCTCGTTGAGTATCGTTCTACGTCGGTCCACACGTTGCAGGCAGCCTCGATACCAAGCCCCTCAAGAATCCAACGACGTGAAAGGTTGCCTAACCCTCGTGCTCATTGAATCGACTTTCATCTTCATCGTCCTCGTCGTCTTCATCATCCTGATCGTCTTCATCATCCTCATTGTCTTCATCGTCTTCGTACTCATCACCGTACATTTCTTCACCTTCCTGGTTCCCATCCGAGTCTCTTGAACTCCTATCACTCCACTCCGGCCGTTCAAACAGCGCTCTAGAGGAAAACATATCTTCATGCGTCCTGGTGTATCGTCAAATCTCGTCCTGTTTTCTGAAGAATACCCACTGGATTTACTCACCTTGTCAGGCTCCGTACCAATCCACGACCGAAAAGCCCTGGCATGAACGTGGTAGGTATATCGAGGTCGGAGAACCAACTCGCTGCAAGGTCAGGTTCGCTCCACACAACAATATCAAGGTTTTGAAGCGCGCGCCATTGTGGCCTCGAGAGGCTCCGATCGAGTGTCGGGAATGAATGCTTGGCCCACGCCATGAACCACCCTTGTATTGGCGGACTATCGACTCCTTTAATTCTGAATGTGATGGAGAAGGTCTCCAGAGAACGAGGTACCTGTAGCGCTGCCAGTCCCCCAAAGGGATCGAGCGTTTGTTCTCCTATGGGGCTGCTATCCAGCAGGACTTCGAACGTAACCAAGCCAGGGCATTTGGCGATACTTTCAAAATTGGCTATAGGTCTTTGAGTATATAGTGGTCGATAGTGCAACACAAGTACTCACGAACGCCATCTCCAAGTTCGGCAAATATACGCAGATGCTTGATCGTCCCGCCAGCAACATCAATGATTGCGTTCAGGAGATCTTTGGCACAAGAATCGACGGTGAGCGATTCGAGAGAGGATAGGTTCAGGGTGTCATTTATTGCGGTGCATCCTCCGATATTGCTGACGGATTCACTGGGGCAAGCAAGGATCAGCGTCTTCAGGTTCCCAGGGGTATCAGGGGCCTCTGGCCATTCTGTATCGGTTGCGATAGAAGCATCGAGGAGTTTTAACGTCCTCAAATGAGGATGGCAAAGAATATCTATAGGGATGTTGAAGCCGTTGACGACGACCAAGGCTTCCAGCCTAGAGCTGGAGGCACAAACTCCCTCGATCGCCTCCTGGAGTGGCTTCGTGAACAGGACCCAATCAAAGACTTCCTCTTGGAAGTGTTGCGGGTGAGCTCGTCCGAAGAATTGAAGCTCTTTGAGTTGACCTCCTCGTCCGATCGCCGTCAGTATCCCTGCGAGCGCCGCCTCTTGACCGTCTCGGCATTCCGCTTGGTGATCGTCGTACAAGTATCTTTCTTTCAACCCGCAGATTTCATCGTCGTCGATGACATTGACCATCGTAAATTTCTCCACGTATTTTGGAAGAAGGGGGTTCTGCGCGAAAGCTTCGGCCAACTTCGAGATGCTGTTCAGACTGGAACAGAAGTCCACGAGCAAGGTGCGAAATAGTCTTCTCTGGGCACGAGGACGGAGGCCTGAGCTCACGAGGCTGAGCGTCCGCAATTCCGGATACCAGTCCTTGAATTTCTGTTCACGCACAGTTTCGACTATGAGGTCGAGAATCTCGTTGGGGACTACGGGAGTTCCAGGACGAGCGGTGCGGAAGCCAGTAGCCATGATGTGCGATGCCATGATGGGGGTGTGTCAGATAGATTTCCAGAAATTGGATGATACCAGATCACTTATAACGATTCTGACAAGAGAACCGGCAATTGACGATGCCTTGCGCTTGATGTTCGGTGATATCCTAAAAAAGGCAAGGTGGTCTACAACGACCACCCACAATCGGTCCTTGAATAATAAAGAACAAGGCAGAAAGAGCTCCATAATCGTGAAGCGTAACATGCGAACGCCGACAGGCGGTAATATCCGGCATATAAACAGCAGAGAAAGGTGAATTTGACAAATGCAGCTAACAAATTGAAGGGAAATATGGTTCGTATTCCAAATGACCCCCATTTACTCCATCACCTATTGTTCTATGAGTTCTCTGATAGGTAGTAGGTATTCAAGCAGGAACTTACCTTTGCGAACTCTGTATAAGTTAAAGGTTGTCAGAATATTCGCGGGATACAATATTAGAAGTGTATTCATACCCTTGTAGTTGATTCTTCCGTCAGAATCAGAATCTACCTCTTTCAGCATACCATCAACCTCGGCGTCGGACTTCTGAGCTCCTGTAGCATGCATTCAACAGGTGCGACACACAACAGGCCTTCGCAAATGAAAGCAGGTTCGTTCCGACTTACCATTCGCTTTCACCAATTCGGTCAACTCCGTTCGACAAATATGCCCATCTTTGTTAGTATCATACTTATTAAACTCTGCTCTGGCTTCGTCGTTTCCGCCAACGCTCACTCCTGCCCTCGCTCCGGTAGACTGTTGCTCCATCAGATGAATGAATTCTTGCTTGTCGATGGTGCCGCTCTGGTTCCGGTCAAATTGACCAAGCATATGTGAAATCGTTTCTTCGGCATCGTAGGGGGATTGTCCGAGTTTCTGCAGGAGAGCATAACATTCTGAACGCGTGATGTGGCCATCGTTGTCTGTCGCTGGCGTTACCACCCATACCAACACGACCTTAGGGCAATGCCACATACCTTTGTCAAACATGCCGAAGGTCTCGTTGATATCTGAAGGAACAGTGATCGCAGTCAGCCAATGATAATAGAAACCTCTCTTCACATACCAGCCAATTGTTCTGACCATTTCATGGGTATCCTTAGTAGGTCGGACAAAGGAACTGATCGCTGGAATCACACACCATTGTTCTTTAATCTCATGAGACAACGTCATTGAAAGAGAGCGAAACGAGTAATTTACCAGCGCCATTTTGCTTCGATCGTGATATTTGTGCCCAGTCGTGAGTTGTCCGAGGTCAGAAAGCAGAGTTTGACGTTGACAAGCAGATGGTAGATAGTGACAACAATGCTGTCAAGAAAAGGAAGGAGTTTATAGACCGCAGACAACGTGTTCGATGGCTGGCATGCCATTCTTGGCGGTGAAGCTTGTGAAGGGCGGTGATAGTCTAGGCCCGGTCCGACTTGTAGTTGGAGTCAACGTGTCGTGGCATTGCAATAATTTACAATTGAAAGAAGTCACGTTGCCTCATATTGTCAACTAGTCGTATTTTACGAGAGAAGGGCTTGAAGAGGCCAGAAGAGTCCTGAACGCTTGGATTTCGACCAGCACAGAGCATCCAGCCGCCTGCTGTCAATGATGGTCAACGGTGAAGACGCCCACGGCGATTGCCGAGCGATGGAGATGTCGCCCCGCCAACTGATCTGAGGTCTCCAAGCCCTTGTACCCTCGTACTCCCACATACTAGACCCCCAAAGCACTTAGATTTCGCAATGGCTGATCAATTGGTACGCATATACTCATTGTATCTCTGGGAAAGTCGAGGCTGACGTTATTCAACCAGTCCGAAGGTATGATGGTTTATCCGACTGTGTTATCTGGAGTAGCCAAGACTGATCTCCACGACGCGTCTCAACTTAATAGAGCAAATTTCTGGTACGTGGCTCATGAAAGATCACAGATTCGCACTGCTAAGTAACGCGCTCAACAGAGTTCAAGGAGGCTTTCTCCCTCTTCGACAAGGACGGAGATGGCACCATCACCACTAAGGAGCTTGGAACCGTCATGCGCTCCCTTGGTCAGAACCCGACCGAAGCTGAGCTTCAAGACATGATCAACGAGGTTGACGCAGACGGCAATGGAACCATTGACTTCCCTGAGTTCCTAACAATGATGGCCAGGAAGATGAGGGATACCGATTCAGAGGAGGAGATCAAGGAGGCCTTCAAGGTCTTCGATAAGGATGGCAATGGCTACATCAGTGCTGCTGAATTGAGGCACGTCATGACCAACCTCGGTACGTCTACAATTGTTTCCGTCGGTTCAACCTGCCTGACATCAGCATGCAGGCGAGAAGTTGTCCGATACCGAAGTCGATGAGATGATCAGGGAGGCTGATGTCGATGGTGACGGTCAAATCAACTACGAGGGTAGGCCCTTTCGTGAAAACATGGCTGGCCGATTACTAAATGACTTCTTTGTTTCAAGAATTCGTCAAGATGATGCTTTCAAAGTAAACTGATACGTATTGACGAAATTGAAGGATATATCTTTTTTTTCTCTCTCGTACATTTGTATTGCCTTGTATACACAATCTTCCGGTAATATACAGCTTCGTAAACCACAGGCAACGTCTAAAAAATCGGCCACTTTCACCTTGTTCGAATGATGACGAACAGGGACAATCAAGAGATGGATCCTTCGGGCCTCAACATCTTGACAAACTCTATCGAAATAGTATCTCATCAGTGGCTGGTCTCTCTGAGGTAGGGACGTCGCATACCTTCGTAATTGATCTGGCCATCGTTATTGACGTCAGCAACCTGGATCATCTCAGTGAGCTCGTCGTTAGTCAGGTGCTCCCCTACAGACTCTTTAGCCACTGCAGATATACCAAGGAGGTGTTACATACCGAAGTTGGCCATTACTGCCCACAACTCCTCTCTGCTGATCATCCCGTTGCCATCCTTATCGAACTGCTTAAATGTCTGCAACAGTTCATCGTGCTCACTCAAGCCGGAGATATCTTGCAACATGAGGTTGACAAACTCCTCGAAATCGATTGTGCCATTCTTGTTAGCATCGACTTGTTGAATCATGCTCTGCAGCTGTCCCTCAGTGGGCTGGTTGCCGAGAGAGATCATGACTGCGCCAAGTTCGCTGGTGGTTATGGTACCGTCGCCGTTCTTATCGTAGACGTCGAAAGCCTCTTTGTATTCTGTGGGCTAGAGGGTCAACCTCCCGTAGAGGAAAAGCAAAGAGAACATCGTACCAGCAATCAGCTCTAAGCGCCAGGTGAGCACAAATCGGGTCAGGAGAGTTGTCACTTCAGCGCAATACAGCCATACCGTCGGTCTGACAGTCGTCAGTATCCGACCGATCTTTGCATAGGGTAAACTCACCAGTTGCTTGGCCATGGTAAAGGTACACTATGGTATGGCGAGAAAAGAGATGGGCGTTGCAATTTGAAATCGATTTACTGGCCATTTGTACTAGCTCGGTAATCGCCATGAATTAGCCCTTGCCCAAGACATTTAGACGCTGGGTCTGTGGTGCCACCATCATCGAAGCCAGTTGATGTCTATCAGCCTTGACATCGGCGGATTCAGTTGGAGGTGAGTGACAGGTCCAGGAAAATCGGAGGGTTTGAAGTACTCGTTAAGACTGGGTTTTGGGACAAAAAGTACATCTGGGCAGGTTTTTCCCGAAAAGTACTTGAGCAATCATTTGAGAACAATATGGCGACATATGTACCCCTCTAATAGCAGGAATCTAAATGTGACGATAGGGAAACCTGTCGGTACTTCCAGTGTATCTGTAGTCGCCAAAAGTGGGGTTTCCGACGGGCTCACATCCTTTGTAGTGCATTGTCAATACGCTTGCTTTCAACAAGTAAGGCACGCTGTTCTTCTGATAGCTTTCAACGTCTCCCTGGACCAGAATCAGCTTAATGAAATGCAGTTGATTTGAAGTATTCATACGGTGTCTGTTGCCACCAGCGTCCTTAGCTAGGTTCGCTCCTTGAACCAATTCTAGGTATCGAGAGCAGAAGGCCAATTCTTTGTTCTCATGTCCTCAGCTGAGTCTGTAGGGTTCTTCATCCTTGATGCTCATGACTCGATTGTAAACGAGACAATGCCAGTCCCTTGAGCCTGAGTACTGAGTCACCATCCTTCGTCGTCGAGCTCATCGACTTGCATCAACCTCAGACGAAGTTGGCTTGTAGATATTAGGCGCCGAATGCTGGCCCTTGAGTGCATTTTAAGCGCCGCTCCGGAAAGAACCGAAGGAATCTCCGGCCAATCCAATTTCGATTCGTTACAGCTTTCTCACCGCACAACGCACAACCACACAAGGCCCTGCCATATAATAATGTAGACTTGTGAAGATGTCGACAATACCGCAGCTCGCTCCTACCTCGAGAAGGAGAACTAATAATAGCTACCAAGACGTCATTTGGCTATGAGCTCGAGTAAGGGTGGCGCATTACGTCATGCCGGCCTTGCACACCCGTATATAAACAGCCAAATCGACAGCCTGAGAGGCCAATTCCTCACGATATCATTATCAACAATGTCCTCAGTACATCCTTCCGCAATTGGCTCCGGTGCTCAACCTACTCGCGACGATTCTCACGAGGAGACCGGTATCCCAAGGCAAGACTCTTCTGCGAGCCAGCAGTCAACTCCACAGGCTCCTCCCGGAGTTGAACCGTACCCAAAACAAATTCATGCAGGCAAAGTAGGATATGGTCCTAATTATAGAACTGGTCCAGTGAGTATACTATTAGCGGTATCGTCGTGTACGGCTCTGACTTGAATTGCAGAGCTTTAGCGACAAGCTACACGGTCTAGAGGAAGAATTCAAGGGCAAAGTCACGAGGAATCACGAGTTATTTCAACATGGCAAAGATTTGAGAACTGGAGAGATACAACGCCGCGAACGGGAGCAAGATCTGAATGTACGATTATTTTACCCTCCTCGTCTTTCCCAGAGCTTATTTCGATTGAAAACAGGAGGATAGCCCGTTCAAGAAGCCAGGTGACGATGCTTCATCCGGCGGTTCGAAGCCGCCTAATCAGCAAGGTCATGATACCGATAAAGGAGCGAAAGAGCAAGCTGGAGTCGTCGCTCCCGAAGGGACCCATGCCGCAGACAAGCAACGCTCTGGTCAAGACGTCAAGCACATCGGATAAACACGCTCTTCAGTATACCACATATCCCTCAGCACTATCCCGTAATGAATACAATTGTAATATATGCACATCGAACCTTTTTCTCTATGTTTTGGGTGGCCTTCCGTGTGTCGCGTCATTAGGTCATTCAGACCAAGGCAAGTATTGATCCCGTTGGTATAGCGGAGCAAAGGTATAATACGGCCATTGATTCGACCTCGCCACTGAAATTTGAGGGTGTCAGGAGATACCCGAATCACGTCTTTAGCCTCTCACCTTCACTCGATTGTGAGAACTGCACTCCCCTCCTTTGTATATTTGCCATCTCCGCCTCCGTCAACCTTACTAGATCATCGGTTCCCCGGGTCTCCCCGTCCTCTCCATTAGATAGAAGCCGAAATTCCACCGTTTTTAGCTTGCACCATCGCGAATCGAAGTACTCTCGGCCAATAATCTCATCCATGATGGGAATCTGAGAATCAAACCACTCCTGTAGGTTATCGCTCATGTGAGGATGCCACTTGATTCCCAGAGAAAATTGGGTTAGAGATGGGGGTGGGATGAAAACCCTGAGCATCTCTAACCATGGATCACAGGGATCAAGCGCGTCCCATGAATCATCCTGGTGGTCTATATCAGTTGCAACACCATCCGGGAAGTAGAAATGGATCTTTTCTATCTCTGTGAATCGCTCGAAACTTCGCCATCGTTTGCATAAGGCTAGGGGGGAAGAAGATTGGATGAGCTTCCATAGTATTTTGGAGAATTCAATTGGTTTACTCAGTAAATGACGCTCTCTGATGTGAAAGGATACTTCCTTCAGTGTATCTCCACACGTCCAACAGAGCTCCCCGAGCAAATCATCTGGATCCCTTCCGTCAACGTGAATCGCAAGGGACTCCAGACGATGAAGGTCAAAGGCTTCAATGAACTTCACTAGGGAAAAGGGGGCCGGGTTATCGAAAGCCCACTCAACGTTGAGTATGACAAGCCGTTTCAATGCAGCTTGCGGTCCTCCGTAATCCCCTGTATCGTCATCCATGTTAAGCTGTACCGAAAGAAGCTCTAGGCATTCTAGTGTCGCAATGCGTGCAATTACGAAAAGATCAATCTGAGGGCCTTTTTGGATCGTGAGATGGGTTAACGGTCTGAGAGTCGAAGCAACGACCGGCACAAGAAGATTCGGCGGCCCAAATTCTAGATGATCGTGTTTCAAGACCAGGCGAAGGCATTTCTGGCGCTCCAGTAAGTTAAGTACCCTCATCACCGTCTGTATCTCTTGTTCTGCACGCTCCCTTGATTCGGACACGATTTCATGAGGGTTCCAGAATGACTGCCCTCCGACCCGTGAAAGACCACGGAATATGTTGGCCACATGCAATTCAGCAACGCTCGTCCTAATCAGCGCGTTGGAGGAGAGAATATCGATAAGGTCTTGTATGCTTCCTTTTTTAGGTACGAAGTCTAGATGTAGACGCTTAAACAGCTTTGGCCGGGCATAAACGGCCCAGTGTGAATGAACGAGGGATAGGGTCTTCAGAGGTTCTAAGTAGGCATAGTCTGTTTCGCAATATCGATCCAATATGGTGGTGATGATTTCCGGCGGAATGTGTGGAAGGGACATGATGGTCGTCGTGACTGAAGCGTAGGCACCACCAGCGGATCAGAACCTCGTCAGTGGGCCAGAATCTCACGAGCAATCTGACGTGGGTAGATTCACCACTTGCTCGCCACAGAAAAATTCCACGCCAGCTCGTTACTGGCAAGGCACATATATATACGTATATCTAAGAAACTGACATCCAGACCTTCCTGTCACGGCAATGCCATTACAGCCGAGGTCATGAGGACGAAGTTGGGGGTATGGTCAGCACATATTCGAATAATATGGCCATTCTTCCACGGTAATAACTGTTAGCCTCTAGATCAGCCAAGGTATGACTTTTTTGAAGCTTGCAAGCTGACCTTTCCCGGGGATAACGGAAACCTTGACCCCTCGAGCTGTCAAGCGACAGACATCCCTTCCATCCAAGATGAACTTGTTATCTTCTACCAGCCCACTTTCCAAATGATTAAATACAATCTGGAATTCAACCCTAGATAGTTTTTTCCACCGTTCCTCGTACAGCTCGTCAATCTTGCTATCTAATGTTTCCGGCTGGGTGTATGCCCATTTAGATAGTTCGCCCACCATCGAATTCTGCCACTGAAAATCAAAGGACAGACATTTTATGTTTGGAGGTGGGTAGAACATCCCAAAACGTTCGAATCTGGGATCGACGCTTGCATTCCAGCCGCTTCCTGTCATCCTAAGACCACGAGGGAAGGAAAGAATCAGGTTTTGAACCCTTTTGAAGTATCTCAGATTTTGAGAGCGTAGTAAACCTGGACTCAACGTAAGCCTCAAAACGCAGAGGGTTATGCCCAGTACTGACCCTCCCAATTGCCGACTACTATGCAGATCGAATCCAGCTGTTTGCAAATTGGAGCAATTTCCCAGAGAATCTTATCGTTATCACTTGTCCTGTCGATGCTTATACCAAACTCGTTGAGCTGACTCAAATCGAAGATATCCGAGATGCCGTTGTCTAGTTGCCTGTACTCATAAAACCCTTCGGCTAGTGTTTGATGGGTAATTTTTATCAGAGCTAAGCGTCGAAGTGTTGGACGAGGTTTGGGTTCCATCTGTAACCTTCGGAGTGTGCGGAAATCTGGATCAAGCGTAACGGAGTTGAGCTCCAGACTCTTGAGAGCCTGAATTTGGCTCAAGACTCGGATATCAAGAGGTGCGCCGTCATGGATCAACACCTCCGTGAGGGAAGCGCATGTCGATGCAGCAAATTGGACGACTGTACTGGAAAACGGGGATCGATCTGCAGAGCGAATTGATACGCGATAGCAGGCATGCGTCTTCAGGAGATGCATTATATCGAGAATCTGGCTTTCTTCTTCTTCGTATGATTCGCTGCCAGCGTGCGCCTCTTTTCTTCGCAAGCCCGCTATTGCGAGTTCGCGGACAGATGGACAGATGAGGTGGTTACGCCTCAAGATTGAGAGCAACTCCCCTACGGCCATGGCAGGAGAGTGGTACTCAGGACCAATCAACAAGCGGCGAAAGAGCCTCTTCCTGGTACATGCGCCAAATTGCGACAAGACTAAGGCGATAGTTTTGAGAGATTGAGTATCATCTTCTGGAATGAAATCGATGATGGCCTCTGCGATCTCAGCGGGAATTGATCCAATCATGGTGGTAGGGAGCTCAGTGGCAGCGTGCGAATTCCAGTCTCAACTTGAAGCAGGAAGCTCAAAGATTGTCAGTTTGAATTGACATGCTTGACAGGACGAAGAGCCATTGGCGAATATCGACCATCGTTGTATTTGGCTCGCTGGCAACTGTATAAAAACAATGTTACGAAATCTATGCGTTGTAACCCTCCCTGACCTGGTGAGCAACTTTACGCTGTGGGCATCTCCTGCCAGTCCATTTCTCGAACTGGGCATACCCCTGCTCGAGCAACACTTCTAGGCCAGCAACGGTCACCCACCCGTTCGCCTTTGCCCCTGCCAACAAAGGTGTAACCGAAGGCTTGTAGGCCATATCGACTATAACACCCTTTCCCCCTTGGTGTTTGAACAACTTATCCGAAACCGGGAAAATGCAGTCGTTCCCCGACGCAACCTGAGCGGTGGCTGGTACAGTGGCGACAATGACAGACGGCGGTGGGGTATCGGCGGACCATTCACGTAGATCACCTTCTAAAACTGTGATGCCTGCATTCGGGAACGCCTGGGCAAGCTCCTGTGCTTTTGAGGTCGTCCTGTTATACAGGTAGATGCGTTTTGCTCCAACAGAGTGCAGTGCATAGATCGCGGCTCTGGCTGTACCGCCCGCGCCGATGACGAGAGCATTGTTAATGTCCTTGACATGAGGTAGCACACAATTGCGGATACCTAGCCAATCAGTGTTATCACCGATCAGCTTTGTTGCGCCATCTTTCAGGGAGGTTGGGATAACAGTGTTAACAGCTCCAATGGACTTCGCAGCTGGAGTAAGCTCGTCCAGCAAAGGGATGATGTCGAGTTTATGTGGGATGGTCACCGATGCGCCACCGAAGTCAGGAGCTGTAATGGCCTGTTTGATAATATCGTCCACCTTGTCGGTTTCCAAGAGATCATAATGATGAGGCAGTCCAAGGACATTGAAACCCGTATTGTGAAGAGTTGGAGACATCGAGTGGGCAATTGGGGTACCGAAGAGATAAAACTTCTTCGCGGGGAGTTGGCCGAGGAGGTGAAGCGCTTGTTGGATTTGTTTGAACGACAATTGACCAGGTGCCGCTTTGAATGGAAGGAGGGGATGAGTCACAGGAGTAAAAGTGACGTTCAAAACCCTCGACATCTGACCCTCCAGGCCCATGTTGACAGCGATGATGGGCTTTGAGTCCTTCTCTGTCCTTGTCTTGGCCACAAATTCGTAGAGTGTGAAGTTGTCCTCGAGAGCGTTTGCCTTGCCGATGATTTTGACGATATCACCGTACCTCCCTGCAAGCGCATATTTTTCCTTGACTGCTGCTCCGTTCCACTTCATCTTGCCGCTCCAATCGTGCCAGCTGGCGATGAGCTTGGAGGTACGCTTCGCTTTGATAAGACCTTCAATGTACTTCCTCTCTAGGCTGATCTCCACATCAACAAATTCCACCCCGAGCCTCAGGGCCAACCTTAGCAGCTCGTAGGCTTCCTTCTGTGCGTTGTCGGGGAAAGATCCACCCTGGGACACAGTTCGTACTGTGTATACGATGGGCAGTGAGCTAGCAGTGCGGAGTGCTGACACCTGTGCCTTTACGTAGGATACCGAAGGTATGTTGGAGGGAGTGTCGCTTGATCGGAGCAGGTCCACCCGAAGCTCAATCGCATCCACTCCTTCGGACAACTCGTCAAGGTGGGGCAGGGCGCTCGTGACATCAGGGTATGTCAAGCTGAGGAAGTAGGACCGCCGTTCGGCCGACAGATTTACAGGTATATTGGGAGCTTGGCCTGTAACATGACCAAAGAACCTCTCAACTTCCTCTCGGATGGACGATTGAGTAGAAGCGACAGAGGGTCCAAAGACATTGACGTATTCGTGACTGGCACATTCGTCGAACCAAGGCTCCCGTCGCTTGTAGACCTCTTCGACAGGCTCGCCATACGCAGGACGGGCAGTCTCTGCACCGAGATATTCCAGGATGTCTTGCAGATTCCGGTGTATATGCACAACGGTGCCCGCCTTGGAATACTCCGCCAACAACTTCCTTGCTTCATCTGTCTCAACGATTCCACCTCCGAGACTGATTATATGTCCGTCTTTTCGTTCCGCCATCAACTCTTTCAGGATGGCGGTCTCTGCTGCTCGGAATGCTGGCCAATCATGTTGATGGACAAACTCTCTGACACCGATTTGGTGTTTCTTCTCGAAGTAGTCATCGGCGTCAAGGAAGGTCCAACCGAGAGCAGAGGCAGCCAAATTTCCGATATAAGTCTTGCCTGAGCCTCGCATTCCAATCAGGAAAACGGAGGCTGGAGTGTTAGAGGCAGATTTCGTGCTTCCAGATGCTACTGCATTGGCTGTATGGGAGGCCATATCGACGCCTTGAACCTTGAGGCCAATCTATCACAGACGTTTGATAAACATGCTTGGGCCAATTATAAGCAACCAACCTACCTTATTCTCCAAATCATCCCACCAGTTAGGCCAAGTCTTCTCAACACATCTCTTCTCTTCAATTACGGTATTCTCGACGACCGTGCTCAGGACGCTGAAAGCCATTGCAACACGATGATCATCATAACAGTGGACGCTGACACCACGCTTGAGCTGATCAATAGGCTTGCCGATGATTTCAAGTCCATCATCGAGCTCGATAGTCTCCACGCCGAATTTCGCTAGGCCATAATCAGCAAGAGCACGAGCAAAAGTGACTGACAGCAAATTTACCTAGCTGATCCATCATCGCTCTGATTCTGTTACACTCCTTCACTCTCTGATTCGCAATGCCTAAAATCCTCGTCTTTCCGCTTGCAACAGCTGCAAGAGCAGTAGCCGTCAAAAACGCATCCGTCATCGTCTCCATATCAATCTCCTCAATCGCCTTTAACTGTCCTACCGGCGGGCCCTTTACCGTCGTCTCCGTAGCGGTCTGCTGCACCTTGCATCCCATCTTCTCCAAGACCAACTTTGCAAATTGAGCGTCTCCCTGGAGGGATGCAGTCCCGATGTTCGAGATAGTGCAGGTCGTTCCTGTGATAGCGGCTATAGCAAGGGGATAGGTGGCACTGCTGGCGTCCGATTCAATATTGTACGTTGACGGGTTCTTGTATACAGCCTTGGGGATATCATAGATGTCCAATTTCTTCCCAGAGTCATCAACTCGTCGGGTAACCTCGACACCAAATTCCTTCATCATAGCGATAGTCATGTCGATATACGGCTGGGAAATGACTTGCCCGCCAGTCAACTCCAGAGTTACGGGTTCTGTTGCATATGGAGCACAGAGAAGGATGGAAGAAACATATTGACTAGACACTGATGCGGCTAGCCGAATGACGCTGCCCTTGAGTCCATTAGAAGCAATGGACAGTGGGAGACATCCTTCGGACTCCTTGAACTCGATCTGGCTTCCGTTTGCTTGCAGCGCCGTCACTAGAGGTCCAATGGGTCGTTGCTTCATGCGAGCATTTCCAGTGATGATCGTGGTCGAGGCAGTGTCTTCGGGTGAAGACTGCACCAAAGTGCAAACAGTTGTCAGGAAGCGAGCTGCTGTGCCTGCGTTTCCTAGATAAAGCTCCTTGCCTTTGGGAGGGACAGACAGGGAGCCTTCACCACCCTTGACAACAAGCGTTTCGCCTTCATCTTCCCATGTAAAGGAAGCTCCCTATATGCGCGAGATTAGCCATGAATATGGAGATAGTGTCACATAGTTCACCTTAAGCTCAAGCAAGGCAGCCATCATGACTTGGGTATCGTCGGAGTGCAGCAAATTCTTGAGCCTGCACGTTCCCTGACCCAACGCAGCGAGTACCAATGCTCGATTGGATATACTCTTGGACCCAGGAGTGGCCATCTTGACTGGATCGTTTTTGGGAATAGCAGGGACCACTGTTGCGCCCTCAGAAAGCGTCTTTGAAATGAGTGCATCGTCGACGGTGGTGGCCCTTTCTTCGAAGGTTTTGCCTATCCTAGACAAGATAACGATCTTCTTTTGGGTACCGCTGTTCTTCTTATCGACTCTCATGATGTCAAGAAGGCGATCAACTGAGAGAAGGGCAGCTGCCGGTACACTGGTGATTCTGGGGTCGGACAGGGAGATAGGGAGGTTGTAGGATTTCAAGCAACGCGAGAGACGTCCGACACCGACTTGGCCAAGGATACCCATTTGGCGGGAGAGCTCAGCTTCTAGAATCATTCCTATACTGACGCATTCTCCGTGAAGGATGGTAGGAGTGAGGACAGCCTCGATGGCATGTCCAATTGAGTGACCGAAATTGACTAGGTTGCGAAGCCCAGTCTCGCGTTCATCAACTGTGACAATGTGCGCTTTCACGGAAATGGAGCCCACAATGACAGAGAGCAGAAGTTCCTGGGCTTTGGAGCGGGTGCTCAATGTGCGGCCGGAGTAGTTGGTAGAAGGAGTCTGGATGGCCGCAAAAATCTCGGCGGAGTTGGACTCGAGTGAGTCAAACTCTTTTTCATTCCAAATAGCAGCAGTCTGTCATTAAAGTCTTGAGTTTTGTTAAGCTAGCGTGAGTTACAAAGACATACCTTGACGACTTCCGCCATTCCATTCGAAAACTCTCTCGGCGGGAGAGTTTCCAGGAAAGCAGCATCAATGAAGATGTACTCTGGTTGCCAGAAAGCACCAATGAGGTTCTTTCCCAAAGGGGTATCAATGGCCGTTTTCCCTCCGACACTAGAGTCGACCATGGCGAGTAGGGTTGTCGGGATCTGGACGAAGCGAACTCCTCGCATGCTGTATAGAACATTAGTTCAAGTACCACTGAACCAAAAGAGAACATACAATGTAGCTGCCACAAATCCAATTAGATCGCCAATAACGCCTCCTCCCAGCGCTAAAATTACTGTATCTCTGGTGCATCTGTTCAGAAGGAGGAAATCTTCCACATCGGCCTTGCCTTCACGGCTCTTCGAAGTTTCTCCGGGAGGAATGATGTGGCTCAAGAACCTAGGCTTGGCGATGTTCTCGTTCTTGACTCCTCCTATCCCAGCTGCAAATTCCTTCTCAAAATCTGAGAGATAGAACTTGGCGACATGGTGGTCGGTGATGAGGACATAGGTTGAGGACGGTAAAGTCGTCAAGACTGTCTTGACGATGTATGGAATAAGGTGAAAGCCACAATGGATGGATTCTTTGCCTAGAATCGAGACCTTTTTGATGTCTGCAGCCGCCATGGCGGAAGCAAAGGGTATGAAGCGAAGAATGATCGAGTCAAGGATGAAAGCATGAATCGAAGGTATAAAGTTATATGAGTCACGTGTTTAATCAAAATCTAATCGACATCGAGTTTCGGCCGAAGCGCCTCGCTAAACGTCTTGGTTGACAGTCAGAGCCTCAGAAACTTGAATCTTTACAACCAACAGGACATTGGCATTGATATCTGGTTAAGAACCGGCAGTATATACTGGTCTACGAAGGGCAAAAAGCGGCATGGTATTTCTGAAGCAGCGAGAGTTCATTGACACAAGCAAACTTCGTTGCTAATATGAGAATGTAGGGTATCCTTAGTCGATAGGGGAAGGGAATAAAAAAAGAAATAAGCATAACAAGAGGGTAGCAACGCGAAGTAACAGAAAACGCAAACGATTGGATGAGGTTGGGGACTTGAGAGCGAGGTGAGGATCATAACGATCAAAGAGAATAATGTCCAAACGACAACAGCCTGTAATACAACACATGCCAACCCTGCTTGACTGGCGGTGGGTATCTCGATAGGACGCGATATCATCATCATAGGCGGTGACCAGGTACAGCCCAGAAGATCAGAGTCAAAGCCACGACGAAGGCCGTGACCAAAATGCTGACCCATATTGCACGGCCAATGAGTAGCTTCTTGACGTAAGGCTCCCGTATAGTGAGAGTTCGGAATGGCGTGGTCTCGGATTGGCCGAAGAAAACAAGGATAGGGTCGAGTTCATACTGATGCGAAATCAGGAAGAGCACAGCGAAGAAGAACGGTATGAAGAGCTGTTGAAAATGGTTCAGTCAGTAACATTGCCAGTCCAGAAGAAAAGACCACGAACGAAGAATCTGTTGGATTTTGGTCTTACGTCCAAGAACACAAGGGCGAAAGCAGTTGCCAATCCTATCCATAGGATGATGAGGCCTGCGATCAGCCTCACAAGTGCCGATATGGGCGTCAAATTTCCGAAGGCTTTCGCACGTAGGAATCGAGGAAAAGCGTCCTGCTCCATCGCTCGGAAACAGTACTCTTTCTGGGCATGGAAAAGATCCGGTATCTGGGCCAGCATTGATTGCTCTGCCTGTGACTTTGGTTCTTGAGAGCTTGAAAGAGGGAAGGTGTGTATCCGCAGAGAGGGTGGGAGATAGATTTCGTGATTCTCTTCTGAGTTCACAACATTGCTAGCTGGTGATAGATAGCGATAATATATCCGTTCGGCAGACGCTACCAGATCTTGACGTGTGATAGCGGACGAGCGAGGAATGACAGTAGGCGCACGGGATGCGCGCTTCAGATTGAACAACGTGGGTGTCCTCCCTGAGAGGGAAAACGGTGTCGTAGAACGTGGTGGTGGGTCGTCTGGGTTTTTGGGTGAAGCTGACGCCACTCGAGTCTGGCCAGACATTTGAGGTCCAGGGGATACCGACCGGCCACCCCACTGAGCCTTCTCGTTCATAGGGGTATCTGCACCAGCAAGATTCCGTCTGTCCTGGTCAGTTCCCAGTTCATTCGTGCTTGCAGTGCTGCGCTTGGTCCCTCCGCCATCTCCACTCATCCCTACTACGGTCCCATATATCGACCCTCTTCGGCGGGCATAGTCCCAATACTGAGGCCAGTCATCCTTGATCGTTCGACCCGACTTGCGAACATCTTTGAAATAAGCTCTGCAAAGGTTCTCGTGCTGCTGCACATCAAGCCAAAAATCCAAGACATCTTCCGCTCCTTCTCTCTGTAGGAAAAGACTGCAATTTTTTCCGCATTAGTTTGCGGTTGCAATTCCAAACGACGAAAAACGCACTAGAACATGAAAAGGTCCACAGGGGGTCGCGTCCTCCTTGATAACACCTCCTGAAAGGTTGGCAGCCTATTCTTCCGACTGGAGGCATATTCGTCTTGTAAGCGCTTCTCGTCGTCCGCCATGGCGAAAAGCAGCTCTCGTGTTCCAGCAGGACGTTGTTGTCGTTGTCAACGGGCTTGTGATGCTTTCCACGCGGGGGCAGCCCAGCTCGCAACGCACTAAATTGCTGACGTAAGCGCTTTAGCGTTTTACTGGACGTTCCGAATTCTCGCCTTCACCGTCCTTCACGATGTCCGCGTTCACAAAGGCCTTCTCACCAGCAATTAGGGAGATTCGAGTCATTCTGTCACAGAACGGACCTGCTTCAGCGGGAGCTCGGTATGTTACGACGTTGTCTGCTCGTCCACTGTTGTTTACGAATGATTTCAGCGAGTTCATCCTCTCCAAGTACCCGACTATCAAGAAACACAATCCTGACCTCCCTGTGATGATTCGAGAGGCTAGTGGGACACCTGCGAGGGTATTTGCTAGATTTGGTGCGTCTGCGATGCGTGCGACACGATTTCGGAAGCTAACTTTACCTGGCGGTATAGAACGGGGAGTGGAAAAGCATGTGGAACTTGACAACCTCTCCGCAAAGGACGTGGAGTCCGCCGTCTCCAAGCTTCTATCATAACTCAATGCGCCTTTTGCTTTACTGGTTTGAACTGCATACAACATCATAGAACTTTGCCAAGTCATCTATTCTTTGCCCGTCAATGTAATTTTGCAACTTTTTGGACTCTTAAACCCTAGCCGTGCACCCTGGTCAGAAGTAACGTCCGACATGCCGACTACATCGCGTCTAGGGCGATTCTACGCAAGCGTTCCAACACAAGCAAAGCAAAATAGCCGTCATGAATTTATCCGTTGACTTGACCTCCATGGGTAAGTCATACAGTGTGGGTGGATGACATTCTATCGACGTCCAACCTGGGGCCTGTGGCCCATGCTCCCACAATAAGTAGACGTCCATACCATGCTTCAGGGCACGTCAGGGCAGCATAACTCCTAAATGAACTCCAATGCATTTCTGTCGGCCATGTTGGGATGTGCAACCTCGGGATGGAAACCAATTTACGGCAGAAGCCATGCCATTAGGGAATGTCCCCTTGGGACGTCAAGATGCCTGGGTACGCTGCGCTCGTGGGATGCGTGGTTGTGAAGACCTCTGTGGTGTCGTTGCTTCTGCTGTATCTCTGTCTCAAGGACATTAACTCCACCTGTGCGATCAGGAGGACAGGCATTATTCCCTACACAATAGTCATTGTGAGCTGGGTCATACTCATTCAAACGAAAAGAATTGCTTACAACAAGTCGACCCATGAGCAGCAGAAAATACAACTAAAACGAACGTGGAAGAACGAAGTCAGCGCCTTCAAGCTGTTGGGAAACGCGGGACGTACGTGGACTTTCAGATGCGATGCAGGTATTGTCACAACTAATAAGATCGATAGCGAATAGAGAGCCCCACTCTCAATGCTGTTATGAGATCAGACTTCAGCTCTGCCGCTCTTGTATCATTACGCACATGACGCAGAGGGGTTTTGTCATCCCCAATGGACGTTCGACTTTGAGGAGTCCAGCGTAGGCTCTTCCAACGTAGAAAATCCTCCCAGCTTTAATTTATGGAAGTCAGAACTGTTTTATTCAAGGGACCTCGGATGAACAGGCTTACCAGTCAAAGTTGTCAGGAGGATGTTAAATGCAAAGACACTCCAGAGGAATACTGGCGTGAATCGAGTTTCTGTCCAATACGGATTCGACTTGCTCTGGCTGAGGAAACCCCAGACTAAGACGAAACATCAACTTCGCTCTAGGCAGAGAGTGAGACTCATTTACCTGTGTCTGCTATTAGCAGGGCAAGAGGCAGTGCGGTTACGAGCCTGCTACGTCCCCAGAGAATGTAACAACGATACAACTGGCGGGACAAGAATGAGCACTCGCTTAGCCACAAAAGCCACGAAGGTCACCAAAATCAGGTCCGCTAGGAAACTAAGGATATGAGCGTTATTATAGAGAATAGGCGAAACGACGCACTTATTGGCAACGAACAACCAATTCTTGGCTATGAGGCTGAGAAGCGCAACGTCGGGCGAGATCCGAAGGGTGATCATATTGGGTACATCCACGATGACGAACTTCCAAGTCATGGCCAGGTCCGCACTGGAGAGGGCGAACATTGCCGTTGTTGCGGCCAAGATCGCAATTCGCATCGAGGCCTGCCGAGGCCATAACAGATAAACGCAGACGGAAAACAGGACGCAATGCGTTCCTGGAACAAAACGTCAATCATGCAGGAGGCAAGGATCCCAAGTCCACCACATACCGTAGAGAAGAGATTCTAGCTTATTCCACATGTGAGTTCTGAGCATTGAAGTAAGAGAGACTAACTCACCAATGTAGCACCAAATGCGGGGCCAATAACTTCAAATAGCGTTCCGGGTCCATTATTCCCGCCCTGCTGGTATGAACCGCTCATTAGACCATTGAGAGGGCACGTCAAGCAAAGTTTAGGATTGTGTCGTGTGCTCGACATGTTTTATATCCTTACTCTTGGCTGGCAAACGTAAGGCGGAATCGCCATTACGGCGGCGTGGTCAGGGTCAGCTGCATCACGAGCAAGATGCAATTGAAAGCCTAGAAACCACAAAAGGCCCCGACAAGTAGGCCCTGAGGCCTGTGGCGGCCTGATCATCGTTGTTGCCGGCAGTGATGAAGAGCTGAGCATGGCATTCTCCGTGACTCGTAAGCACCAAACAGAGTTGACGTCGAGAGGTTCACAAGATTGCCACAAGGAAGCCCAAAGTCATAGACTCAGAAGCTGTATCCCTAACTTGAAATCCGAAGGAGAGATGGCAATACAGCGGCAACATGCAAATACACCGCCACTTGAAAATGAAAACGGCCGACTCGAGAGACCGAGGCTTTCGATCACACATTTCCGGCTGATCTAGCTAGGAACTCCTTTACAGGTCCGTACGAGGAACGAAATCATCTACGACCTGCGCCGTAAGAGGTGCACAAATGCTGGCTCAAGCCTCGCCGACAGGGGATAAGTAAATTAATCTCCCCAGCGGTATCGCCAACAACAAAACTTGTCGAGCCTAAGTATTTACCCCATCAATCACGGGCTTCCTCTGGGTAACCTTGTCCTTTGCTAGATGCAGGGCCCAGGGGTGAAGAGGGTGCGCCATCGTCAGGAGGGCCTTCGAAGAAAAGAAGGTAAGCTGCTCCATCCTTTGCATCTTCGACTTCGAAACCCAAGAAATTTTGTAAGGGTGAGGCATGCTGCCGTATTCCATGTTGGGCGGGGGTACAACGGATTGCAGTCCATGAAACCATCGCTTAGACGTAGGTCATAGGAACCGTGCTAACGACGACTGTTGACGAAGGATCCGAGCTTGTGCTTGAAGACGGTGAGTCTCTTCCCCACTCTACCTGAACGATCATCAATGTCGGCATTATGCCCTAGTAGTAAACGATCAGCAAGATGAACAAAACCGATATGCGAAATCATATACCACAAAGCGATTCAGGAGGGCAATGAAATAAAACTGGGGGGGAAGTGATCAGCAAGGTAAACCAGAACGGATGTAGATACGTACATGCCACCCATTATCGAATGGGATTATGGCGACACAGAGAAGGATGATCGAATAAACAGCACCAGTCTCTACTCTGATATTATGTCAATCTCCTGGCGACTAAATGAAAAACAGAAGACATACATTACCGCAGCTATCATGGCGAATCGTTTCGTTCTTGCTGCCGAGACTGCATTGCGGCTAAGCCACCAGATGCGTGTGGCTGGTGGGCGTCACGGTCGTGAGCTGCCGACTTAGCAAATTAAACAAAATTTCTCACCAGTTAGGATTGTCAATGAAGTGTTTAGTCCGAAGACACACCACAGATAACCTGGCGTCAGAGTATTGATACCAGCAGTAGCCAGGCCGGGCCCAAATTTCGCTTGGATGAAGAATCCCGAAGCTGTGGGAGCAAACGGTCAAAAACCGCTAGAAAATTTCAAGAAGACATATTCACCAGTTTCAGAAGATAAAAGGAGAACTGGAATGATCACAATGCTCTTTCTCTTGCCCCAAATCACGAAGAAGCGGTAAATCTGGAGGCTGGTTGATCAAAAATGATATCCTGCGGATTCCATAAGCTTCGCACCAGTAGGCTATCTGCAAAGAGGCTGGGAATTGATCAGATATACACTAATTTTTGGATAGGAGACTAACTTGTTGACAACGAATAGAAAATTCTTGATTAAGAGATGTTGAATGGCTTGGTCAAAGCACGGAGGGCACCATCTGATGCGTGGGATGTCGTGGAGAACGAACCAGAAAGAGAGAGCGGTGTCGAGAGAGGCAAGGCAGATCATGATAACGACGAATACAAAAAGAATGACACGGGGTCCCCATTGCTGAGGACAGAGTTTGTAGGCAGCGATGCAGAAAAGAATGAGGTGAATACCTGCGAGGACTAGGATCAGCTTGACGCAAATAGTATATCTGCTTGCCGTGGACATACCATATAAGAGTGACTCGACCTAAACAGACCATTATGAGAGGAGAGTATTCTCGGAGATTTTGATACAGCTCACCATGAGGCCTGCCATGAACTGTACTACATTATTGAATACATGTGGCTGGAGAAACCAGTCGAGATTGGTGATCGTAACGCCCATGGGGCAGAACCTCCTTGCCGCGCAGGTTGATCCAGGATGACTATTGAATACATCCCAGTTTTGCCTCGAGTATTTATCCAGAGAGTGAAAGCGTCAGGGAAGGGTTGAGGTGGTCAAGGAACCATATTCGGATCCGCAGGAGTGGTTCATCATGCTGCAAAATACTACCGAAATGGAAAGGTGGGGACTGACGCCGATAGTATCCAGGTACCAAGCCTTTCGCAACCCCTACGCCACTCACGCTGTTACCTCGTGCTCATCCGAAGCAGCCAATCGGAGGTTAAGACGGGCAAGCATCCTCCTGAGCCATCCAAGCAGAGCATAATGAATGACGTTGCATATAAAAAACACCTTGGGATAGCCGAAGATATGCATCTGCTATGGCTTTCCTGAACAATTTCAAATCACGCTAGATTCTGAAGAGGTCACCATTCGTGCATGCGGAAGACCAGGCTTTCGTACGGAGATTTCGGTTAAACGTTAGAGTTTGTGTCTACCGTGCTCATAACAGCGGCTGAAGCAGAAATAATCGAGCTCTGATTTCGCATAGACTTCCGCCTGAGTTCGACTTGGACGACCATTAGGGTCGGCACAATGCCCTGTGATATGGCAGGAGATTAGGTTTGATGAGGAGAAATCAAGGAGCAATAAAAGTTTTCCTCACCACGAGACGATACGGGAGTATGGTAAAGAAATACTATTGAGGATCTTCATGAGACAGGGCCAATTCAATAGGACGACCACGCACATGCCATCCATTCTTGGTGGGACTCACGAGCAATAAAAGGATGGAAATTGAATACAGAGCGCCGCTTTCAACCCTAAGTACACTCGGTAAGAAAAGCTGACACCTGATGCTGATATCAACTCACAATATGGCAATCGCCGTATTATACCGTTTCCTTTGGGTAGAATGTTCTATGAGCGTCTTTCGAGAAACCCACCAAATTCGCCCAGCTTACCCCCGAATCAGGAAAGCGTGAGAATACTCGCAGGTGTGGTGAATTCATCGAGGCACGTACCAGTCAGGAGTGTCATTACAATGTTGTATACAAATGTACTCCAGAGGTAGATGGGTGTGAAGGTGTATGTGATTTTCGTTGTCCTGTGTTTTACCTGACTGATGTAACCGAAGACTGAGTGACTGCTGTAAGTCGAAGTCAACGTTTCGTACAAATCATGGACAACGGACCGGTTTCTGCAAGTAGCACCAGGAGAGGCAAAACAACATGTAGAGGTCTCTGACCCCAGATCATGTAGAACCTATACAACTAGAGAGAACGTTGGTTAAGTTTATCCAGAAGAGAAGTGTAGGACTGTCAACATACCAATAGCCCGTCTGCGAGTAGATTACCACTGACCTGCAACACGTTTTTCTGCAACAACCTCCTTACTGCCTGTGCGAGGGTGAGTCTCCCTTCAACAATCGCGGGGAAGTCACGTAAGATAAATCTATATGACAAGGCGATATCGGCCGTTGCTAGCACGAGAAGGAGGACCAAGGCGACAAAGATAATGAGCTTCAGCGTAAGTTCGCGGGGACATAGTCGGTGGGCAGCTATGCAGAAAAGTACAAGGTGAACACCTGGTGACGATAGTATCATAGTAGGTCAGACGAGATGCTCAAAATTATGCAAAAAAGGATGCCAGACCATAAAGGAGTGATTCTACCTATCAGAGTCGGATCAATATCAACCTATTCGCACCTGCTCAAGGCATAGAGAAACGCACCATGAGTGCCCCAATGAATTGGGTCAGCTCTTCAACCGCAACACCAAGGAGGCTCAGTGGCATCGGTCTTTGCAGAGTAGTCGCAGTGTGGTCCAGAAAGCTGTGGATTCATCTCATCGTGCAAGGGTTTTATCTGAACTAAGTTAGCTCTGGGCAGTCCACAAATGGGGGCGGCAGGTAACGTTGACACTTCCTGACTATACGCCGCTGGGGTCTGCATCAGGAAATGACTCGGACGGGCTATAGCGGGACGCGCAGGGCAAAAAGTGCGATATCTCACCCATTTCCTGAAATCCTCCTAGAAATCCGGTATCAGAGAGTCAAAACCAATGCAATTCCACAGAAGTTGACGACAATAGATTGAAAAATCATCCATCGAACGAGACTACCAAGTCTACCCTCAGCACTTCTCATTCGGAGTTCATGAAGAACGATTGACGGTGGCGACGGATGCGATTGTCAAGGTGCTGTCAACAACACGCTCGGCGGTGATTGCAAGTTGATGGGTTTTGTTCACCCCAACAGAAAGGAATAGAGATCTTCAAGTGGCCTATCTGCGCATTCCACATCTTCGACCTTATTTTCTGCTATTTGGTCAAAGCTGCAGAACCATCCGCGATCGCTTGGGCCTTAGAAGCGGCAGACTCTGTCGAGCTTGAGCCCAACGACAGCCCACCATCAACTCGAACAAATGTTGACTAGTCTCCCATCCAGTGGGGCGCAGTGTCGTAAACCCACGCTGGAAAGCCGATTCCGGTGCACAGCAAAGTCGGGTTTACTATGCTTGTGGTCCGGGGCAGAGAATCAGTTGGTAGTGGTGAGATTAAAGCGCTGGTAAGTAGAGCTTCCTTGAGGTCACGGGCCGTGGGAAAGCGGCTAAGGCATAAGCAACATTGACCAGCAACGCCTGCTTCCGGGTCGACGGAGCCCGGATCGTAACGTTTTCAAGCAAGGGAGTCGGTGTGTACAGTGGACATAACTTCCGTGGAAGCAGCGATGTCTCTGTGATTTTGCCCATTCTTCCGCCTGAGTTCGACTTGCGCAACCATCAAAGTTGGCACGATACCCTGTTGCAATGCAAGGTGTTAGTCACGACCGCGAAGAATAGATAATTTCCCGACATACCACGAGGCGGAGCGGAAGGATTACTATGAAGAACTGTGAAAGATTTACGTGAGACAGGGGTTTTCATCGATAGGACGCCACCACGCACATGTCGCGCATCCTTTATCGTAATCACAAGCAGCAGAAATATGGAGATTGAATACAAAGCACCGCTCTCGACCCTGGAAAGCACTCGCAATCAAACTTTGAATCCTTGATTCGGGTGAAGGTAACGACGTACAATATGGCAATGGCCGTATCATAACGTTTCTTCTGCGCAGAATGCCCCGTATATGCCGCGGTTTTGCGAGAGACCCACCAGATTCGGCCAGCTTAGAAAGCGTATTAGAGGGGTTAAAGAGTTCCGTGGAAAGGGCTCGCGAGATACTTACCAGCCAAAATCGTCATTATGATATTGTAGGCGAAGATACACCAAAGATAGACATCCGTGAGTGGATTATGGATCCTTGTCGGATCGACTTTCACCTGGCTAACATAGCCCCAGACTGAGGTTTTGTTCAGAGATAATGATGGAATTTACAAGGTGTATAATCTGACCTGTTTCTGCGACCAGGATCAGGAGAGGTGGAACGACATATAGATACCTCTGTCCCCAGATCGCGAAGAACCTGTATAACTAGAAATTGGTCAATCCTTGCCAGTATGCTCACGATGAACCGAGAGAGGGCATGATAACGCACCAAGAGGCCATCTGCAAGTAGATTACTGGTGACTTGTAGCAAATTTTTCTTGAGGAGTCTCTGGATTGCATGTTCAAGCGTGAGCCTCCCTCCGGCAATGGCTGGAATGTCGTGCAGAACTAAGCGATACGATAAAGCGACATCAGCTGTAGCCAAAACAAACAGCATGAACAAGGTTGCGAAGATGATCAGTTTCCGTGAGACTTCGCGTGGCCATAGGTGATAACCAGCAATACTGAATAGTACGACATGGATGCCTAGTGACGGAGGAGGGATAAATGTCATCCGTCAGAAACATCAAAGGATCTAGCGAGAGTGGGCATTACCATAAAGAAGTGATTCCACCTATCAAAGTCATATCAGTGTCACATCTACTTGCCTCTAATCAACACTTACCATAAGCACCCCGACAAATATGCTCAGTTCATCGATTATGCCGCCGAGAGAACTCATCGAACCTGAGCACACTGGCAGTTGCGGTGTGGGCTAGAGAAGCCGTAGCTTCAGAGCTTCTCTGTGCAGGGTTTATATTTCATCCCTTCGGCGCTGGGTCAGATCGGAAGTAATATCTAAAGTGACGAGTAATGTTGGCATTTCCTGACAGATCACCGTTGACCGGGACAATCAAAGTATGAATCGGGCTGAGCGAGAGGAGCGCGACGCGAGGTGAAGTATGGATTGCCCTTGATTCCTTTGTTCTAATCTCCGGCGGCGTTCGTTGATTCGGAGAATGCCAAGGTAGGCAGGTGTTTAGACAGAAAACGCGCCCAAGTAGACTGCGGGTGGTGCGAATTATTCCGTCAGCCTTTGTGTGCATGCAGTAGACTGTGGTATGGCCCTGTCACTTTCCAAAGATGGCGTTTACGATATGGATGCCGTCTGCCCCCGCTGATATGCCGAATCAATAGGCTGTAGTTGAACTGTGCTCCGTTGCTGTTGACAGTTCAATTGGTTGCCTGGGGCAGTGTCGCGTTATCAAAGAAAGTTCGGCCCAGCACAGCCCCATGCGCGCAGCGACTTGGTCACGCCGTGGGAAAGTGGGAGAGGCACCATTGACGCCAGCAACACTCCGTCCGTTACCACCACCTTCCTCTCCATATTTGGTCTCTTTTATCGTTTGACACGGTGAGCAGCCTATTTTAAAGGAAAGAGGCAGATTATTGACTCAACTCTGCTCCTAGACCTCTACGTTCTAATAATGTCAGTTTTCCAACTTTCATTCAAGCTTACGATATGCGCAACTGCGCATTGACGACGAACAATATTGACCAAGCATTCGAAATCGCAGGTCTGAACCTTACGACCCATATGTCCCGCGAACTGGAGGCGGCTCGACTCCTGGAGCTAGCGGTGCAGGCAACTCTAAGACAGCGGCTATTCAACAGCAGATCGATGATACGGTTGGAATCATGAGGGAGAACATCACGAAGGTTGCGGAGAGAGGAGAGAGGTTAGATTCGCTGCAGGATAAGACTGGCAAGTATTCGATCCCGATGGACATCTGAACCCTGGCAATTAACTTTGGGCCTAGATAATCTCGCTGTTTCGGCACAAGGCTTCAAGAGGGGCGCTAACCGGGTGCGAAAGGTATGTCTCATCGTTTTTTCTTCATATTAGCGATTAGATTGACAAATTTGCCTCGCCTAGAACATGTGGTAAGTCTGCCAGCAAATATGAATTCTCCCAATTTAGTGATGATGTAATGCTCTCCCCTATCTCAGGTGGAAGGATATGAAGGTGCGTAATCGCCACACCGAATCCGGGGACTCACTGACGTTTGCCTACAGATGCGCATTATCATTGGTGTCGCCATTGCAGTGATCATCGTTATCATCGTAGTTTCCATCGTCAAAGCAGTAAAGTAAACGCCACAAAAGCTGATACTTGTACCTTTCACCGCCGGGCCTACCGTGTCGGTTGTGTATCTACGACTACCACTATTCTATTTTATTCTGTGCCTGCGTTTTTTTGACCGCGTGTACCTGGACTTTTCGTCTTCTACCATAGTTGCTTTTGGCTCCCTGTACTTTTTGACTTGAGGAATAGGATTCGACATTCTGTGTCCACTACAGTGGACTCACGATGAGCCAGAGGCCCTACGACAGCTGCCGTCACTAAGCACCCAGCTTATTGGCGATGACTTATTTCTTGCTTGCTGGAGAGTGCTATTCATAATGGAATATGGGAAGCTCGAACGGTGGTCTCTGAATGATGGTGATGTGACTACGGCGCAAAACTAAAGAAATGCTAATAATACTAGATGTAGACTACAAAGACGATCTTTAAACGTAGAATGTGTATGGGGTATCCAAGAAGAATCGTATGCAAGACTGTACAAAGCGTGAAGACAGGCAGATCGGTAATTACGGTAGTTAGAATGTGCAAGCCGGGTCCTTGAGAATCGCCCAACGTATAATGCCAGGCACAGGCAGTAGAAAGTTCTCGAGGAAAGAAATGTGAACAAAGAAATGTGAAATAATCAAGAAAAAACGAGGTCATAAAATTCCGAAGTCCTAAGAGTAATCACTCTTCCTCATCCTCGTCTTCTTCCTGAATGGGCTGCTTAAACGCAGGCCCGGGCCTTGTGTTAGGCAACTGTCTCCTCCCGCTCCCGCTCCTCGCTTCTTGTGTGCTCTCCATAGGGACAGGTGAAAGCCTCTCGATCGGTGAATGCCCCGCAGACTTCTGCCTCGAGGAGCCAGACCCCGAGGCTCTGTTACTCCCTCGACTACCATTCGATCTATGGCCACGAGGAGCTGGAGAAAGGGTAATCGTCGGTTCATTATTGGCATTGTTCTGAGAGTTCGAACTGCCCGACTGTCCAAAGCCACCAACAAAGCCACCCGCAAATGCTGGAATATCATCGTCCTCATCCACCCAATCGCTCTCGTCTCCCATTGATAGGGAAGGTCGGCCAGAGAAGACGTCCCTAAGAGAAAGAGGTTCGTTTGATGGAGAGACCGCCAGGATCTCCACTGGGAGATGGGTCGTCCTGGACTGCCAGCCCGGCGGTTCCATACCCCAGCTCTTCTTCCAGCTGGACCGTCCAATGCTTCCATGCATAGCAGGGCTAGCAAAAGGTGCGGATCTCTTCTGCGCCACGAACGTCGTCGTCGTGCCAGCCCCAGAAGACTTCCTCGGAGTCTCCTCAATACTCCTCCTTCGCTTATCGGGGCTTGGCTTCCCTTGACCACCTTCATTCTCCGATAATTCGTAAAAGCTGGCTGGTCGAGATGAGGTTGGGGAATAGAGTGATGAAGTCGCAGAGTTGCTCCTGGCATGCCTATCCGACCTGCCATGATGTCTGACCACCCTAGTCGTTGAGCTGCTCCCACTACCGAGCCTTCGATGGTGATGGTACTTGCCGATAGGGCTGGCAGTACGCATCCGCATGCTTCCAGCTGAGCTCTGGCTAGGGCTCTTCCTATGCCTTTGCTGCTGCATAGAAAAGCTGAGGACGGATGAAGGGCGAGAGGAATACTCGCCACGGTCAGAGTTCGGCGTATGACTGCCAAATGACCTCCTTGTCGGAATCTGAGGGGAATCCATGACGGGCATCGAAGGAATTTGCATAGATGCACCCGACGACCTTCTTGACGCAACGCTGCTTGACCTCCTGGAAGAACCTGATGGTCGTTGTCGATGTCCCGAGCGAGCAGTAAACCGACCATTACCGGAGCCCCTCCTCTTCACCGTTCCGCCACTATATGCGTTCTGACCGGCGCCAGAGGGTTGATATGCTCCAGCAGCAGCAGGGATACCACCTTTCACAGCGGGGCTTCCATTGTCCTTCCTCTTCCCCTTCTTATCCTCCGTATGCAGCCAGAACTTGATGGCAGATAGAAGGCTCTGCCTGTTTCTCTGAGGTGGCCTATATGCGCCACCTTCATTATCACTGAGCCCAGAAATTGGCGAGGCTGGCCATTCGGCGCCGGGGGTATTGACAGGAGTAGGAGGAATGTTGTGATTGGGGCCAGACGTAGCTGCGAGGGTAGCCTCAGAAGTAATGATACTTCTGGCAGTAACATTCCTCGTATCAACCATCCTTGTCGCTCCAACATCTGCTAGAACCCAAGGAGAATTGCCAACATGAGCTTGGACATGATTAAGGTAGTGCTGTTGTTGCTGTTCGCTAGGTGGAGGGGTGGAGGGTAGTGGTGGATAATCCTTGCTATTGGCAGTAACCGGCCTGAGAGGGGGTGACTTGGTCAACTTGTTCGTCCCCGAATGACTGCTATGCGACGTCCTGGAATCTTCATAGGAGGTTGTGCCACCAGACATCTTCCTCTCAGTCTCCCTCGATTTCTCTCGCTCCCTCTTCTCTTCTTTGTCCTTGACGACCTCTGCACTCTTCTTCCTCACCAAACCTGCAGCTTCAAGGCCAGTCGTGACTCGCTGCATGATGCTGACACTCCCGCTCCTGTTCTTCCTTCCATCTGCCTTCTTCAACCATTCCTTGTCTCTGAGACTACCGTGCAATACGCTCTCCTTTTCTCCCCTTTCCCTGACACTACTTGACGGGGTAGACGGATGTGACTTCGATGAAGCATCGGAAGGTGATAACAACGTAGTACTTGACCTCGTAGGGGTGACTGGTCGTGGTGGACTGGCTCTTCCAGCATGACTGGGAACAGTTGGTGTAGGCGGTACAAACGCAAGCTGAGGTGCACTCCTAGCAGTATTCAAATGCGACTCGGTCTGAATCCCCGCATTGAAGTACTTCCTCTTCTTCGTGGGGCTCTTCTCTCCGTTCTCCTTTCGCTCCTTATCTTTAGCCTGACCAGGTTGAGTAAATGCTGATGCCGGATAATTGGCTGTGGTAGGTGTGTCCAGACCGCCTAGGCCCCCATTCGCTTCGGCTTTCTTCTTGACCATCCACCAGACTGCACCAGCTGCATCACAAGCGTCCGTCAAGACTGAATGCACAATCTGGGCTGTGTCAAACCCTGTCAAACTGAGGGAGTTCAAAAGCTGTCTTTCAAGTGGTGTAGAGAAGATGATGGGGGTCGGAGTAGAGAGCAGGGAGGCAAAATCAATTGGAGCTGACGGAGTGAAATCCTTGCCATTGACGTGCGGAAGGGGAGGTAGACATTTCTCTTTTTCTGTCGGAGATCCATCATCATCATTACCCAACTCAGCAGAGAGTGCAGATGAGACAGAGCGACGTTTAGTCCTTGCGGGTGTCCTGACAGCATGTGCTGGAGGTGCGCTCCTTGAGGACGTGGACCCCGAACTAGCACTTGCCATCCTTGGTGGTGAGGGACTTTCGCCTTCCTCCTGCACTGTTTCTGGCTGTTGATAGCCTGCAGCGAACCTGGAGTATAGAGACTCAAATTCTGAGGTCCCTTTGCCTTTGCGGATGGTGGATTCGCTTCCATTTCGATGAAGGAAACCAGGTGAGAGAGAGGTAGGAGAAGCGGAAGAGGGAGGCTTGGAATCGAGGAAGGGATCATCATCGGCAGGTGTTGTAGGAGAGGATGTATCGACCTCAGATGAACTAGTCGACGTGGAAAGGGTGTTTAGAGAAGAACCGCCCTCTGTAGATGGTGGCAACTCGAGAGATGGCCTTTCGGAGCTCGAACCAGTCTCAGAGGGGATGGTTTCCAGGTGTGTTGAAGGGAAAGGCAGAGATACTGTCCCATTGATGGGAGATTCACTGATTCCGTATGTGAGGTCTCGCTTAGTGAACCAGGGATGTGCAAATATTTGCGAAATAGTAAGTCGTTCGTTGGGATCCAGCACAAGGATACCCTTGATGAGATCGCGTGATTCTAATAGGTCGGGTTGAGGGTATTAGTATTATGAGGTAATGGTATCAGAGGTCACATACCTATAGAGAGCCAGTCTGGGTCCTCAAAATCGCCCTTGATGATCATAGATTTCATGACATCTTCGTTATCATCGTCGAACGGGAGAGCACCAGTGAGCAGACAATAGAGAATAACGCCCAATGACCATACATCGACCTCTAGAACGTGCAATTGTTAGCAACAATAAGGTGACCATTGAGTGAAACGGACCTGGCCCTTGGTATTTCTTCCCTTGTAGCATCTCCGGAGCAGCATAGCCCGTCGTTCCGCAGAAGGTCTCCATGAAGGAGCCTCTCTCATACTCTCTGGTGAATCCGAAGTCTCCGAGTTTGACCCGACATCTCTCATCCAACAGCACATTCTCCAGCTTCAAATCGCGATGCACGATACCATTGTCGTGAAGATAAGCAACTGCGAGACACAGTTGGCCAAAGAGCACACGGGTTTCGTCCTCCGAAAGACGTGTCTTTTCTACCAGGTAATCGAAGAGCTCTCCCCCGGTGCAAAGCTCTGTGACAATCCAGATAAATGATTCGGTCGCAATAACCTCGTACATTTGTGTGATGTGGGGGTGGTGTAGTTGGCGGTGGTGGTGGATTTCGCGGGTGAGGGTGGAAGACATGGATTTAGGGATTTGTTTAATGGCTACGCGGGTTGAGGTGAGACGATGTGTCCCGAGGCGTACTTTTCCATAGGATCCTATGCAACTTTGAGCACACTATCTTTCTATGCTTCTGTGGCTTGCTCACCTTCGCCAATTACCTTTCCCAACGTATAATTTCCAACAACTCTAATCTTATTTGACGATAGTTCCTTTCCGAGTTCATTATAGGCATTAGCAAGCTGGGCTTTGCGGTTCTGGGTCACAGAAGTTGAGTGCTTGTGACCGTGAGCTGAAGGCATAGTTTCATGTATAATCTTATGAGAAAAACGAGAGGAAGGAGGCTTTGCAGCCAGTAAACGGTGTAAGGTTGATGATAGATGGACGTCGTAGGCAAAGTTGTAAGGGAGTGGCGTGAGACTTTCTCATTCAATGTCGGCCTGCATTGCGATGATCTCAAGTCGAATTCAAATCAGAAAATTGTATGGCACGGACTAGTGCTGTTCCGGGTTGAACTGAAGCGAAGCGAACCGTCCTTGTGGCGTTCAATTCGTGTGTCTCGAGACAACGCGGACTGCAGTCCGTTCAGTTCACGAACTGGCAACGAAGTCCCATCAGAAATCGGTGATCTCGGTTCGCATTTCTATTGGCTTAGAGTAGTAGGAGCTACGCTACAGTAGATGTGGTCGCATTACCACTGACAGAGCTAGAGATGAGCTCGTTTAGCTCATCGTACTTGCCCTGCTTCATCAGCTCATTGATAGCATAGGGTGTCACCTCTCCATCAATATTATAATCCTCCACCTTAGCCAGGAGATCCGATGTAAATGTCAATCTTTCCTGTTTGAACGAATATTTGAGAACCTGTAAGGCTTCGAGCACCGAAGGCGACAGGCAACTGCGTCGGAGGGTACATGTCTCCTTGCTTGATGAGAACACCCTCTCGCAAGAGACTGCAGATGCCTGCGCAGGCAAGACATCCATAGCTACTTGAAAAAGGAGTGGGTATGAGGGGCGGTTTACCTAAGTTTCGAAGTTAGATCAACGACATTGTGCTGTCTGTTTCAATAGACTCACCTCCCAGAACCAAAGGGGATCCGGTGCTTGACCGTCAGGGTAAGGTGGTGCCGTAGCCTCTTCATATGCCCTGAGTTCACGTTCTACCACCAACTTATCCTCTGCAAGCTGCAGCGCAGCCTCCTCCTCATCGCTTTGGCGTAACGGTTCGGGGTTTGATTGAATCGATGTTGGCGGCGTTGATGTAGAACGTGCATTGTTGGATTGTGAAGGTTGCGTTACCGTATCATCCTCCAAGTCCGATTCGATATCGAAGCTAGCCAAGCGATTGTATCCTCGTCGAAGAGAGCTGGAGGCTACTTGAGGTGCGCTTTGGGTTCGCGATACGGGGTTTAAACGGGAGAGGGTTGTAGTTGCTTGAGTGCGACGTAGGTGTTGCTGATATATGAGCATCTACGATACATTAAGCCTTATGAGCGCAAATGAAAACCTTAAATGTGATGAATTACTACTTACTGATTCCTTGATCCATTCACGGGCTTCTTTCACCTCATTGGGACGCCAAGTCTCTGTTATCCAGCTGAATTTTGAGAGTGGATCCACGACTAGAGCTCATATTGAGTGTTGTTAACAATCGCAAAAAAAGATTATAAACACGCACCCATTGCGTGGGCATAGATCCGGCTTCTGCGACACAACCTAACATACTCCTCAAGTTTATTGATTCCGATTTCGACAAATGAGCGCAGATTCGGCCGCTTCTCTGCCACAAGCTTCCATTTCTTGATCAGAAGCTCGTACGTGGGAAGCGCAAGAGTGAGGTTTGGTGTTCTTTCCGCCGAAAGGAGTTCTTGTGCTAGATGAGGTACTTGAAGAACTTTCTGAATGTCCTTCAGCACTCCGATGTCGAAGTCCGAAAGGACGTGGCTCTGGAGGTCAGAGCGGATGAGAAATGTGTGAACAGCCTGTACATTTGTCGTGATCCCGATAAGCGTTTATTTACAGAGACAGAAAACAACAGACTCACTGGCCACAAGAAAAGAAATCGGTCGATCATGTTGTACGTTGACGACCATCGAGTGTCGCAATCACGAAGGAGTTGCCACTGAGGCATCCTCCCATTGAACTCCTCGGGCAAATCCTTCCAAAACCCCTTCTCGTTTCCTTCCTGAATGATAGACTGCACCATTTGCCTTCGCTGTCCAGAAACCCGACACGATGACACAACCGCCCTAACTTTCCCCACCAAATCCTTCTCGAGTGCTTCTTGATATGGAGTCGATGTGATCCAATCCAAATTCGATGGCGTTGGATCTTTCAATGCCGCAATAACCGCCTGACATGCAATGTTAATTACATGTGGGAAGCATCTATTCGGGTGAAAGAATTGAGCTATATAAGGCGCACAACAATTGAAATGATACTTACCGTACACGGTTGCCGTCTCGATGGAAAGGAATATCGCGCTCACGCAACGCCGACTCCAGATGCTCCATCAGCGTGCCATTGTTACTAGCATTGTCCATCGTAATGAGTCCAATCTGTAAAGTGAGTGGTTAGTAGGTGGAAAATATTGCAGTGGTAGATAGACGTACCTTGCCCAAAATTTCATATTCATCAAGCACTCGAAAAAACTCAGCTGCGAGGTTCTCCCCGGAATGCGATCCTTCGATGTGACGGAATGCGATTAGCGCCGACCTTGACTCCAGGCGCCCGTTCTCATTACGGATGATGAAATGGGCGGTGACAGCCATATACGAGTCCAGATTCGGGTCACTCCATAGATCTGTGGTAAACGAGATGCGCCCCAATGAATCCTATATATGACATCAATGATATAACAAAGCCACGATTGAAAGGAACGTACCTTCATCTGTTGACGTAGCTTCTCGTGCTCAGCCTTGAATTCGGCGAGAACCTTTTGAGTCATCATTTTCCGGTGAGGTAGATCTTCCTCGTGAATGTTCCCTTGGCCAAGGTACAGCAAGAGATCGCGAAATTCATCGCAATCTGTCACGTTGAAAGACTAGAGCAGCGTATCAAGATCAGTGGCACTTCATAGACTCCGAAAGGGTAACAAGAACTCACCTGATCATCAACGACGATCCACTTCATCAGTAGATGATAGAACATTTCCATTGTGAATGGAACGCGAGTATAGTCTCTTTTTGAAGACTCGGACTCTTCATCCAGCGAGTACTTGAGGCCAAGAGATTTGCAGGTAACCTTGTAGGTATGAGGATGTTTGTCCTTCAAGTGCCTCCGGTAACATGTGGTCATGGAAGACTTGGGCCCATGGTTCCATACCTTCCATCCATTGAGGCTGAACAAGATAGTATTAGCTCATAGATCTTCGTATCAAAGAGGAAGGAACACTCACGGGCATAGTTTACACCCAATAAAAGGAGTTCCAGGGTTTTGTGTAAGTATTGGCTCCCCCGTTGGTTCCTCGGCAGGGCGAACATCAGTATGAAGCGCTCGCATGAAATACCAGACGTCAGTGGCATCGGCGGTGGTTGCGTCGCGTTTGATCCGTTCGGTGGAGTTGCCAGCGTTGTCTGTCGAGGAAGATGGCGGCGATGTTCCAGAAGAAGGACCGATGCCACAGATTGGCGCTGAAACCGGTGGACTTGATGATGGATTGGCGCTCGAGACCGTGACCGGTGGAGAATTTGTTGCAGAATCTTCAACGCGACGCCTCGCACTAGCACGCGGACCTTGTGCATTCTCGGATTCACCACCAGGAGTTTTCCTCTTTCTCCCTCTCCTGCTCGCAGGACCCCGCGTTGTACCCTGAGCCACAGAGTCTACATGGTGCGATGATGTCGAAGGAGGAACATTAACTGATGTCGATGGTCGCAAAGGGAAGACGGATTGATGGTGACCGACACTGGTGTGATGCGTCGACGGACTTGGAGGAGGAGGATGCGGAGGTATATGCATGTAGTGCTGCATATGGGAATATGGATGCCCTGGCGTCGAATGTGGAAACGGCAGAGGGTGGTAATAGGATTGAGCGCTAGCATGAGGAGTACCGAGACTCAGAGGAGCTTGTAAAGGTGTTTGAGGTATTTGGGGATATGAAATCGAGTGCGTTGAAGGAGGAGCGGTGTGGACTGACTGATAAGTGCCGGTGTGCGAAGACGGCTCGTCCATACTCGGAGATCTGCGCAGGAAGACGGGGCATCGACCACATAGCTTTTATATTTCTCCAAAGTCTTCGTGTTATCGTGCAATTTTTTGCCCATAATTTTAGAGGATTTTTGAAGTCGAACGGTTCTCTTGAATAAAGGGTCTCTTAGGGTACTGCAATTGCAAAAAAAAGCTTGCTCGCAGGTATTTCGATTGAGGATTTTGCAAAATCTAGAAACAATTCAAATAGGCAGACCTACTCCAAGCCTATCCAGGGGCTTTTTCGGGTGAAATGACGAGTGATAACTTTTCCGAATAGGTACGGGAGCCTCAGTATGCTATAGAACGGTGTAAAGTCTCATCACCATTGAAAGAATGGTCAACAAGCCAATGACGAGCAATGGATGATAATCTACGCGACCAGAAAGAGTGCTTAGGTGAGCAGACCTGCCAAATCAGGGCAATCCGTAGGCACTTCGTTTCAATTCGTCGGTTCAATTCGCGAGAGTTCGGATGTAACGGACTGCCCTGAACTGACGCACAAATACGGATTGAAGCGAACTAAACTCGAGCTGAGTTCAATCCGCGCACAGCACTAGCACGGACAACGTGTTTGCTGTTCAGGGTTAGCGCAGTACTGACGACATTCTGACGCTGTATCGGCGTGGAAGAGTTCACGATATCACTATCACGAAGGCCTGGACTAGGCAATGGCATGACCCGCCCAATGGTCACATCCAACTACTAGTACCGAGCCCCACAGCGATTTGTGTAGTCTGCTGGCAATCCTCAATCTCAACGATTTGCACGATGCACATATCCTTACATCACGTACCTGTCGCCTCTCACCAAGGCGACCGGGAAACAAACCAACTCTGACAGCTGTAAGCATTTGTACTTTATCTCCCTTCTCAAACGCGTGGAAACACGCTGTCAGAGCATCCCTGGCACTGGCAGATCATGACACGCACTGGCTACTCCGCAGAGTCACTCGGTAATCCCTCGCATTCGAGGTCATGGTATACCTCACAGAGGGTTCTAGAAAAAAGGCCGAAAAAGAAAGTTCTTGCCTTTCGACTTGGAAGGCTTTCTCTGCGACATCTCCTCCGCTTCTACTTACCCAGAGCTGAGTTATCAGAGATCCAGAGCAGACCGAGAATTGTATAAGGCTCGCATCAATCAGACTTCGGATTCGGGCTCGGGGACCCAGAATCACTCAAGAAAGGTTGACCCGTAGAATCGAGCGATAAGCCTGGTGGTATGGTGGTTGTTTCTTTAGGTCGAGATGAGGCAACATTTAAGTTTAACAGGTGGAAGGCTGTTGAAGGCAGACTCGAGCTCAGGCTTACCGTGACAGTATTAGTTTATGGAAGATGCCGAGCCGTCTTCGACTCCGACTGAACCCTCACCTCCCAGTCTCTCACTCTCGAGGTAGACTGCTGTACAAGAACCTCCATGGTATCACGTAGCCTTTCACAGATTGCATATGTCAGAGATCCACGAACTATCTTCAAATTTGGCAGGACCATGCAATTGCTCATCTGACTCTATCTGAATCATATCATGGTGCCGTATATGTTCTTGATCCATGCATCTCGGCCTCTCGCAAGCCGAGGTTGTTGCGGACCACCACAATTGCGGACTGGGTAGTATCCCAAAGCCTTCATTCGCCGTCTGCGTGAAGGCCGAATGGCTACCTTTGACACCCCTTTGTTACCCCCAGAGCTTTTTGACACTATCTGCTTCCATGTAAACGACCCGACAGATCTCCTTTCCATCTCCCTATCTTGCCAATTCCTCGCCGGAGTCGTGATACCAAACCACCTCTATCGCCGTATCCGGAGCGACCTCCGCCCTGCTAGCTACTGGAAAGGGTTGAAGGAGGTCGGCTCTGTAGTACGACATATCCGGTCCTTGGAAATCGTACCTGTAGAAAGATATAGACGGCCAGATGAACGCCTTCCTCCCTCGATAACAATTCCTGTTCCAGGATGGGAATACTCCGAACAGGAAGTCTTCTCGTATCCGTATATGAGTCTGGAGGGAAGGTCCGCCTGGAGAGCGGAGGCAACTCGATCTATGCATGCACTCGCAGATGTGATTCGGTGTATGCCGTCTCTAACACACTTCTCTTGGCTCACTCATGTCCGTCCGGATAATGTAATCTTTGAGGCTCTCTCGGAACTGGGGCCGAATGTCTGTGAGATTGAAGTTCAGAACTGGGAGAGCCGCCATATTTCTCCGGGCTTGGATAGATCCAATTTACTTCAATCAAAGGTGAGGCCAAGATCGCCGACTATTGATGGGAGATAATCTGACATTATATTGCTCAGCTATGGACCTTATCAGATTTGACGCAGTTCTCTTACACGGACCACTGGTTTGAACAGTGGGACGATCAAATGGAGCTCCGCGGTGAATTTGCTAGCAAGCTACTTGAAATGCTGGTGAACCGTTGCCCTAACCTAGAAGATCTCCAGCTATCTTTCATTCACAAATATCAAACCCCAATGAAACCAACCCATATGGTCCAAACCTACCTTGACCAAGCACACTGGCCAAACCTGAAGCGTTTCAGCGTCGATGATAGCTTATACAACGCATATACTACCAACTTCTTTTCGAGGCATCCCACAATCGAAGCACTCTACGTCTGGACCAGGATGCCGTATATCAGGAAAGACAATTTTCCTTCCCTTACAAGCCTAGAATGCGAATTTCTATCCCATAGAACGGCAATTTCAGACGAAGTGGCCCGCGATCTACAACATCTAGATCTAACACTCGATTACCGAGACGACATCAGCAAGAAACGGGCACGAAAGAGCTTCCTGCCAGCCGCTTGCAATTTGAAAACCTTGGTGCTTCGCTCGCCCCGGCCTCACATGATGTCTGCTGGGAATATGCTCGAATATCTTCCTTCTCTTGAGAAGCTCGCATTTGTATTCGACTGGCATCTGTGTGCCACTCAACGCTTGTCGGTATGTATCTCATATGAACCTGATTCGCTCGATGTACTCGATGCTCAGAACGATGCTTAGTTGGACAAAAATTTCCTGACGATCCTCTCCGAGCTACCGAGGCTTACGCACTTCAGCCCGGTTTACGTCGATGTCTGGTCAAGATCGCCCATCATTGATCCAGAGGCTGCAGAGGTTGATAAGATAGATGTATCCTTGCGGAGATTGCTTCCCTTTGCACCAAAGCTGAAATGTGCAGGTATAATCTCGGACGAGGAGGATACTCCTGGGCACCCTCCCTTCTGGGTGGTGTTGGAAAGAGATGGCGAAGGCAGTTATGGTGGTTATCATCGCGCTCGTGCACCACGGGTCCTCAAAGACACTAATCCCGACCTTTGGGGGAACATCTATCATGGGGCAGGGCAGGTACTTCGACATTTTTCACAGATATTATTAGAGTGATTTAGATGTGTGTATTATATTTCATGGGGATAATCTACGTTTGAAGAAGTAAGTGAATACGTCTACAAAATTCACTTCTCAATCGACGATATCCGAGTATGGTGGTGTGTTATTTAAGTTGTCCATTCTTTCTCCACTTCCGGATGTGAGTCGAAATTTCTTTCCGACATTAACTTATGCCAGAATGGAGAGTTTTCCTTCAGAGGCATTGGGAGGGGGAGGGAATAGTAGCATGGTGAATCAGAATCCGGGGACGACCACTCTCTGACCCATCTCAGTTCCTCGTTGGAGGGCCGGGTGTAACCACATGCTTCTGGCCATTTGACGCAGCTTGCCTTGAAAGCATAAAGAGCTTGGGGTTGCTTCTCCTTTGCCGGGTTCCAGTGTCCGCACGTCATGAACATGACCTTAAGAGTCAGTATATTGACAGTCAGTTTCTTTCTGGGCCGGATTCAGGGTTATGACACACCATCCCAAATTGTCCAAACTTATTGGCCACAGTTCTGAATGAACTCTTTCGGACTTCGCGGAGGCATAGCTCTCTCACTCTACGACTGGTATTGCTTATGACGAAAGCCGTTTTTATGTCCGAGCTCTCTGATGCCAGTTCGAAGATATAGTCCAACAATTCTGGAGGCAAAATGACATCTCCGTGTTCGGGTGAGATATAAGAGTCGTCTAGGGAAGGGACATCACGGTTCAGCTCAAAGGAGGATTTCCCACTGAGGTCTATGTGAAGGTACGCCGGTACCATCCCCTCTGACCATGTTCTGTATGTCCAAGCGGTGGTCGATCTCGCCAGTTTTGGGAAGGTGTTGAAGAGTGTGCCATAGTTCATATCTTCCATGCCTAGTGGCCCATGGCGTGCAAGCCTCCATTCGAAGTTGTGAGTGAAGACTTCGCTTCTACTTTTGCCTCCAGAGTAGATACGATGAGTGACGCTTATACGACCAGTGCCGTCAGGATTAAAGGTGATGATCTCCGGAATCAAACCTCTTCGGTCGGGACGTAGGGTCTCCCAGGTGCGACAGACCATCTGCGCCATACTGATGGAAGTCTGGGAGCCGTGGTCACAAACGCTTCCGGAGGGTAGAGGTACGTGCATGGTAGATAGGAGGAAAGTTGTACTGTGTGACGTCGTCTCATCTCATTGACATCTTGAATGAAATGGGTGGCTGTGCTGTCGGCGTCGCGTAGATAGCGGATGAATGATCCAAATCTAAAAATTGCGCTCATTCTTGCATCAGCTGAACAACTTCTACTTCGACTGATGTACGATGCTCTATCATCATTCTCAACAACATCCTAGTGCTGTGCTTATTGTAGGTCCAGATGTTTGAAGTCACCGCAATACTTGGCTACAAACTGTTCGTAACAGGATGCCTGTGATAACGAAGCTAGTATAAAATCAAGGGAATACGGATATACCCTCCCCATTCCGCTGGTGGCTGGGCTCCAGGGATACCACTCCAAGTATTCAGTAGCAGGTCTACGGAACGCGCAAAACGCTATCTTCGTATCTTCTCAACAGTTACCATGCTTAGACTCTTCCTCGCCTGGGCGCTGGCTCTAGCTTTTTGTACGGAGACACTCGGAGTGCCGATTCCTACACACAGCACATCCAGAGTTATACTGGGTTGGAAAGGGCTCGCCTCCGGCCATAAGCTCAAGCCCATCGTTAGCATTGGCGGTGAGCTAGGAAAGGTTCTCTACATCGCGGATGTAAGTGTCTTTCGCACGGATGAACACAGGTGAACTCACTCCTCATCAGGGAACTGATCTTGCGCGTAGCTTCGCGGCAAGAGGAACTCACGTCTGCGAAATCACTGCTGACGCGAAGGCCTGGCACAAAATCACCAAAGTCTGGGTCTCCCAAGAGGAGATACGCTCGCACTCGGGTGACAGAATGGCGACACTTTACCCTGGAGCTGTGCTGTTTGCTTCACATACCGCAGCTGCACTGGGGGAGCACGAAGACCAGGCGCCTTGGCAGATGGGCGTCCGACAGGCTGACATTGGGAGACTGAATCTTCACGGAGAATGCTACAAGAAATCGGACGAGCGGGTCAGACCCGGTTTGAAGCTGGATTATCAAGCTTTGGGGACCCCAGATCTGTGGAATATCCAACAACAACCTGAGCGGGGTCCATAAGTAACTTATCCTGCACAGTAGAACAAGCCAATCAGTATACGTGTACATATTAGACTTACCAGAACCAGCGGAGACGTGCCTTACCTGGAAACCCAGCTGTTAGCCTATTACGAGAGCCTTACGATCAACATGAAGTCTTTGAAGTGACCAACTCTCAAACGAGAACCAGTTGTAAAAGCGTTAGCGGTGCATCGGTATATTGAGGTGGTCCTCGAGAAAAGCCATCAGTTTCAAGAAGATTCATTGGATTCGAGATTTCGGAAATTTGGAAGATGGTCAAGCATTGAAACAACGTTGTGGCAGTGTCAATCCTGCCAATCATGTGATCTCGGCAGACGCCGATCTCAACACATCCCGAAGCGTCGAGCCACCCTCCACCACCGCCAACCGACAAAATCCAGCAAGGTGAGCACGAATCTATGCCATTTTGCCCTTTGAGAGTGTCAGATATGGATGCACGGAATCTCTGGGAGAAGGAGGATGTAAATTTTGCGGGAAAATGTTGGAGTTAGGGATGGATGGCAGGGAGGGAGTTGGGATGACACTTTTGAGGCGTGATTCAAGCTGGACTGTGAGGATGATACTGACGAGTTTCCTTATCATCCCTTTCTGCGCATAGATGGTATGTTGCCGTTTCACTATATTCAGAATACGAGCTGACCCCGATCGATGAGTATAGAAGCTCGAAATCGACTCCTTCTCAGGGTACCGTATCTACCCCAGCAAGGGCAAGCTCTTCGTTCGCGGTGACAGCAAGGTATCTGCTGTATCTCTCCTGAAAAGTCGGGCAAAATATTGAACCAGATCTCTTACTAGGTCTTCCGCTTTGGCTCCTCCAAAAACTCGTCTCTCTTCCTGCAGAGGAAGAACCCCCGTAAGATCGCATGGACCGTCCTCTACCGCAGAATGCACAAGAAGGGTATCACTGAGGAGGTTGCCAAGAAGCGCTCGCGCAAGACAGTGAAGTACCAGCGTGGCATCGTCGGTGCTGACCTCGCTGCTATCCAAGCAAAGAGGAACCAGACTGCTGCCGTCCGTACACAACAGCGATTGGCTGCTATCCAGAAGGCCAAAAGCGAGAAGAAGGAGAAGGAGACCAAGAAGCCCAAGGTATGTTATATCTCTGATACTAAGTTGATATCCTTTGCTGAAAGTATTCCAGCCCACTGGTCGCCCAGCAGGATCTCAAGCACCCAAGGTCTCGAAACAACAGATGAAGGGTGGCAAGGGTGGCAGATAAACACCTTATCTCTGCGGTGGCGGGATTTTCGACATGCTCATTGTACGGTTTATGCACTTCGACCAATAAAATTCATGTGACATTGCCATGCATCTATTGTATACCACGTTCTTCATTTGACCTCAATATGTCACGGCCCCAACCGTTCAAGGCTCTGTGGTATCATTTTGGCGAAGTCGGATACTCAGGGAACGTGCGTGCGGAAAATGAATGGTATTAGATATTATTCCATTGCAAACTGCAGGCTCCAAATATAAGTACCGATGGTAAATAAACTAGCAAATATGGTACAAGGTCTAAAAGTCCAAGAGTGTCCAAGATGTATATGATAATGGTGACGCAGTGCTCAAGGCGAATTCATAATTTGGGCGAGTGAGCGCGGACGGGGGTATACCGAGCCATCTCATTTTCCTTCTTCTCGAAGCCACACTTCTCGTAGAAGGCTATATAAGTAGCTTGTTAGTATCACTATATAATAGAGAACGTGAAGGAGACTTACGAATGTTTTTGTCGCTGCAGTTGAGGATAGTCTTGTAAGCTCCGCTATTCTCAGAGATATAGGTCAAAGCCTGGATAATCCTAAGGCCAAGCTTCTTTCCCTGCTGATTGGGGTCGACAGCAATATCTTCAATATGTCCAATGCAGCTTAGGCCACGCTGGAACTTCTTCTCGAGGAGAACGGTGCCAACGCCAACAATTTGGTCTGAGCGCTTGTCAACAACGACGAGCGTGTAGTAGGTACGTGGTAGGCCACGGAGCGAATGAAAGAATGAGACCCAGGCAGCTTCACCTGGGTCGGGAGAGGCGGTGAGGACAGAAAGGGTTTTAAGGTGGCCTCTGTGATAGTCTGTTGAGGCGAGGGGACGAATCTAGAGTGGACATTAGCCTAAGTGAAAATAGGAGGTTTGGAAAGTAGCCAGAACATACATGAACGTCGGTGGGGAGTGCAGCGTTGACTTCTGCGGAAATGAGGTCGGGCGAGAACAGGAGGTCCAGCTCGCTGTCAGGCGTGAAACGTGCAGAGGTGTCGATTGAGAGCTGGGTTGCCATTGTGTGAATTGAAAAGATTGGGAGTTTCTGTGTGTCGAAAGACTTGATTCCTTGTGGTTGTGGTGGTTTATACAATGAGAACTAGTCACTGGATGTCAAAACCAATGAATTCCAAGGGCTGCTGTTGAGTGGTGACGAGTGGATTGAAGTGGAGGGGAGAGGAGCGAACGTGGGTGAACCTTCGTATATAAACCGGGCCAACCCTGAGAGAGGTGTCATGGTCACAGCCACGGTTACCAAACGAAGGCGGTGAGTCGCCGCCAGCCAACAGTTTCACCGATGCGCTCATCATCGTCGTGGGCGGTGTCGAGGGCGATTTAATCGTCGACGGAGGATTCTTCAGGCGAATGCTGTTCTTATATAGTTCTTGCTACTCTTCTTCGACCCGCGATGATGTATCGCCACGCGGGAGAGAAGGTGCCATGTGCTGCAGTGCCCCTCCCGCGCCGGTCTTGTAGATCCACCTGACCGTCCTTTCAGCGTCTATTCAACCTCGTACTCAGAGAATTGACCTGACAGCCTGTTCTTGTCCGTGCTAAGTCGCAGTTTGATAATTTTCACGGATCCTGCTCAGCTGAGTTGACATTTGGATGTGGCACGAAGTGGCGTAACAAGATGGGCTGGATAGCTCAGGGACCCATCAAGACAAGCCCCACGAAAAGACTCGTAGTATTCAGGATGGTGCCTAGTCTTCTCTATTAGATGTTTGTTTAAACATAGGCGGACCTCAGCGGGTGTGCCTCTGATCTTGGATGTCCTTCAATCGGACACAGTACTAAGCCACCAGCGTCATTTGGATGACACCAATCCCCCGAGAAGCGCGAACGCCTCATCTGGCCGAATGATTATACTTTCGGACTACTATCCGTTGCGGTCAGGTAAGGAGCGTCATTTTTCTCTACTTTCAAGCACGATGATGAAACTAGTCTCCAAACAGCACTCACACCGGCACCGTGGATTAGCTGGTAATCCCAGGCAGGTCTCGATGGAGTGTGGGTGCTTGGAATGTGGTGGCCAGAGATTCTGCATTCTCAGCCACTATAGCTTTATACACACCTTGACGCCACGCATGTCCTTCATTTGCGTAGAAATTGAGCTCAATTCGATAGTTTCCCATAAACTCACTGCGATGATCGAAGTGGACCTACATGGAGATACTTGGACAAACGCGTCGTCCGTCGTCCTGCTGACACTGATAACCCGGTACACAAGCCGCACAGCCGATCCAGCTACCAAATATACACTACCACCTCCTTGAACCATATTGACAGCATCTTCCCCATATACCATACCGTCATACCAAGTCAGTCGTCGGGCCCTAGCATCTTTGTCATACCCAGCGAGGAAGACTCTCGAAACTCTCCCACTTTACCAACAACGACGATAGCGACGACGACCAATAGACAAGTAGCAAGGTTCCAAGCATGAATTTCTTCAGGACAAGACCAAGGACTCCACCTGACTTGATTAGAGGGTTGAAAGATGCTATACCAAGGCTAGAGTCCGGAGCTCCAGGCGGAGAGACGAGGAGGAAGGTCAGTAAACCGCCCCGTTGTTGCATGGCTTGGGCGCTAATCGCGGTGTGGACCAGGCGAACGAAGAGGTGAACAAGAATCTCCAGCAGATCAAAGGCATCCTATATGGCGATGGTGGTACGCCAGAAGTGCTTTCTGACGTCTGACCTGGCTGACGCCCTTGGCACTACGCAGATCCACCGCCAGAACTTCTCGCCCAATTGGCACAAGAGACATACCAAACAAACCTTCTACACCTACTGGTACAACATATCGCTCGTTTTGACTTTGAAGCAAGGAAGGATGTCGTTCAAATTTTCAACAATTTGCTACGGCGGCAAATTGGCACGCGGTGGCCGACAGTGGAGTACCTCTCAGGAAGACACGAAGTGATCTTCGCTACCCTCGCTGGATACGAGAACGAAGAGATTGCACTGAACACGGGTATGATTCTCAAGGAGATGTTGAGGCATGAGCAACTCGCGAAGATTCTCCTTCAGTCTGAACAGTGCGCGCATTCCTTGACTTCACCGCGCTGCAACAACTGATTTCCATTGACTGCTCAGATTCTACAAGTTCCCTCATTACATCGAAGCGACGACGTTCGGCATCTCATGCGACGCCTTCGCCAACTTCAAAGAGACGCTAACGCGGCACAAGCCCATGGTAGCTGATTATCTTGACAAGAACTATGATCGGGTGCGTAATCTGCCCCAACTATTAAATCTAGACCCTGTCCAAGCTGTCCACGCCACCTTCTATCCATCTTTTCTCCACACTTTTGCCCTTTCCCGGAACAATGCTTTGCATCAAATGACCTCCCATTCATGCTGTATGATTCCTAATTTACTAACTGTCTATCTAGTTTTTCTCGTCGTTCACTACTCTGGTTCTATCGAATAACTACGTCACCAAAAGGCAATCACTCAAACTCCTTGGCGAAATTCTGCTCGATAGAGCGAACTTCAGCGTCATGACGCGGTACATCGCGAATGAAGCCAACCTGAAGATGATGATGAATTTGTTGAGAGACAAGAGCAAGAACATCCAGTTCGAGGCCTTCCATGTATTCAAGGTCTGTTTTTCTTGTTATATGAGGAGACTCTTGGCGGTCTAACTAGGAGTCCGGTCAGGTGTTTGTGGCCAACCCCAAGAAACCACCACAGATCGAGTCTATTTTACGGAGGAACAAGGATAAGCTTCTGGTGTTCCTGAAGAACTTCCAGAACGATAAAGAAGGTCTGATCCTATTCGCTTTTCATAAGCTTCTATCAAGCTGACTGGGGTGTTTGACAGATGAACAATTCAGCGACGAGAAGCAGTTCTTGATCGCACAGATACAGGGCTTGTGATCTACACTGTACATGCTGATGCCCTCCATTATTATGTCTGGACACCCCACGTTGGCCCACGCCGCATGTAGATACCCGTGCACGTTTCGTCGGCTTCACACTCTCGCCACCTGCAACCATCAGACAATTATCCTTTCACATCTCACCTAGTGTACTTTACACTGCGACTGTGCATTTATCCTTGTACATTAGTGCTATTGTCTCCTTCGTTTCTCCTTATCCACCATCTATCGTAATCGCTTCCCAACTTGTCAAATGTCAATTATCGAGCCCATTCTTGTATTTCGAGATAGAAGCATCACGCTTTACCGGCAGGGATGCGATATCCTCCTAATCATAGCAAACGTCAATTGATGCTCCATAGTAAATGTTTCCCCATAACTGAGGGTCAATGTCGCGAACGAAACGACGATCTTCGGCTGCTTCAGAGTATCCCGTGTAATCCCCTTCTTCATCCCGATGAATGATCAACCAAGTTGGGGGTTTCTCATAATCACGGGTTTCGTAAAACTTGACACCCAGAAATCGAAGTCTGGTGGCAAGGCTGGCAATAGTTTCAATGGCTTCGTCGATAGCATCTTCAAGCTCTCTGTCGCTGGTGTTAGGTGATAACGAAAGCCAATCCACCACGTAAACCGGGGAGAAGTGGGTGAGATTGGGCATAAACTCCAGCATCTCGTAAAGGTCGGTTAAGGACTTGAATCCAGTGGCATGTAAGTCAAACTGCAACTCCAATTGGATTTATGAACTCCACCTCAGTAAAAGCGTTGTGATCGCGCCAGCGAAGCACAATCGCTAGTCGTTCAAGTTGGGCAAGTACTGGTTCTACGATCGCTCGGATCATCTCATATCGATATCCTTCTCCGGGACCCTGGCGCAGGATGAGCGACCTCAGAGTAGCAGTGCCATTGAGGAGATTTTCCCGCTCGAATTCAGGGTCCAATGACCATGCTGGCATCTCAACTACAAGGTGGTCGACCTTTTTGGCAGCCTCTAAGCTGATCAGACTCCGCTCTGGTATCCAGCTCAGATCGAGGTATCGCGGATTTTGAAGAGCTGAGAAGTCATATTCCTCGACTCGCCACGCATATGACTTGACAAAAAGCGCCTCGATTAGTGGGTGAGCTGTGAAGAAGTCTTGATGAACTAGGAAAAGGCCAAACGATTCAACGCTGAGGCGCCTGAGTTTTGGCCATCGGCCAACGTCGTAAAGTCTTTGCATCAATTCTTCTGGCGGATCGTCACCACGCCATGAGAAGTTGAATGTGAGTTGAAGGCTGTGTAGCTCTGTGCACCTGTACACCAGCATGTCCACGAGGCCATTAATATGAAGTCTGAATAAGTTCCGGGGTTCCTGATAAGTTTTTTCCGTATACGAAAAGTGGGTCAGACTTGAAAATCTCCAAAGCTAACGATCATGAAGGTCATAAAGAATAGTTAAATCATAGGGCACTCGCCATAAGATTGAATGAGTTCATACCTCCGAGGTCACCAATCGTAGCTGAGTGGCAGGGTTTTCATCCGCAAGTACATTGTTGAGAATCTCCAACTCGGTTAGGTCAGGGCAATTTGCACACAAAAGTTCGAGCAGAGCGGAATCTGGTGCAATGTTTTGATGCCAGTGGAGAGTTTCAAGCCTCGTCAGCCCACGCACAACTATTTTCAGCTGTGCATAACTCCTCCTTATTTTCTCCCTGGGAGAAATCCAACTACTCGAGTCGTCAGAATCCGAATCGAGGTCATCCGAGTCGACACCAATGTCGTGTATCTTTAGGTCCGTGGGTAGGAGACTAACTCTATGCAGTCTAGAGCACCCTCCAGCGGAGATATGCAAGTGACGGATGTTGCCAAGGATGACAGGATACGAAGCAAGATCTCTCCAGAGGTTTTCCCACCGGACATCAGCCCGAAGGTGGCGATATTCGAGGTGGTCGGGTATGATGAGGGAGCATAGCTGTTTTGAAGCCAGTGCTAGAAATAACAACTCAGCAGGGTGTTGGACATATCCACAAATAGCGTCCAGTATTTCTGGTGGTAAGGTTTGCTTTGAGTTGGTATCCATTGATAAACGAACACGATCCCATGACTGAGGCGTTCTGGAAGTTTGTCAGTGTTACGTGAGCACTGCCATTTGTCTAAATCATACTCATATGGACGTTTGCATTCAACAAAAGAAACTAAGGAAAGGAAAGCAAATGGAATTTTACTAATATGCACCGAAAACCGACAAAGCTCGCCGAAGGAACGGTGTGTGCATAATCTTTTCCCCAGCACCATGGTATATTCCTCCCCATGCATTTGGGTTTGTATCCCGAGCAAACCGGCCTCCATTTACCCTAGCGTACCCGCAATACCTTCCTGTAGCATCCCTTTGAATGGTGACCCACATCGGGCCCTCGGGGTGTTCGTCTATGGTCCTGGGACTCGACTTGATGCCGACAAAGGTCAATTTCGGCCCCAATGTTGCCAACAGACACAGAGTCATCTCGGTTTCGTCGAATTCATGATCCAGATTCCCTGTAGTTAGCCAGTCTCGTTCCTTGTACATTTGAGCCCATATCGATGTATAAGCTGGGCTAAAATGGGTCAGGTTTGGAAGCGATGCAAGCATGTCGAGAAAGGTGCGCTGATCCTGTTATTATAATAAGTGTTATCCCGATGTAAAGAACGAATAGTAAAGAATACTCGCCTCTCTATCGATATCCGGCAAGTCATAGGTTTCCCAGTCCAGCGCCAAAGCGAACCGCTCAATTTGTGGAACTTGCTTGACGATGCTGCTGACAAACGTGGCTCTCGAAGTACCATCCATGCAACGAACAACCAACGATCTAAGCCCAAGAGTTTCCGAGAACACACTTATGTCTTCGTCGTCATCTATTTCTGCCTGCGAGAAGTGGTAATTGATCGCCTTGATCTCAATGGTCAAATGCTGCAGCCCTGCGATGGTTGGCTGAGGTATCTGTGAGGGCTGGGGAACCCAGTTCACTTCGAGACTCTTTAAGTAGGCGAAATCAAAGACGAAGGATTCATAGGGAGGCCGTGGTTTTGGATTCTCGGTGAACGGGGTTTCATCAAATATAGATTCCTTGGTAGAAGTGGATTGAACACCAAGAGCCTCTAATAGCGGATGCCGGTGAAAGAAATCTGGATAGTGAGGTAAAAGCGCGGGACTTTCAACAGAGAGCCGTCGAAGCCTCGGCCACTGGGCCTCCCTAAACAACCTTTGCAATGATCGTAGTGGTTGCTCCCCTAGAAAGGGTCCGAAGAATAGCTGAAGGTCGCCAAGTCTAGGGCAATGACTGAGAAGCATTTCCACCAGCTCCTCCATATGTTCGGCCTGAGCACTCTCGTTTCCTTCGTATCCTATTTCCGTGTACGCAAATTGCGTCAAATCCGTAAGTTTCCACGACTGTTGAAGTAGAATAGGTACCTAATCAGCAGTCATTATGGCTTTAGATTGGTTCGATCCGCACCTTTGAGAGATTGAAAATACTGTTACGGGGTTGGTGAAAAACTAGGATCTCAACCCTTTTCAGGCTATGACAGTTTGTCGTGAGGGCATCTAGAATATAACGCTCAGGACATGTAGGCGCCAGCCAAACAAATTTCCTGAGGTTCGGCATACAACTGAGTGTATTGGCAACTACCTGTTGCAAGGTTGTATCATATTTTCTCAGTTCAAACGCCGGAGTGCCGTCAAGTTCGTCCATGACACAACTTGGCAAAATTGGTAGAAGACCATCAAGATCAAATGCTGGGATAATTCGAACAGAACGGATTTCGAAAATATGGGGAACCGTTGCAATTGCGCTCCAGACCTTTGCTGATCCTAGTTCGAATTGAATCCACCGATGTTCCAGATGCTGTGGAGCTATAGCAATGGGGAGAAGCAATTTTGAGGTCAAAGCGAGGGAAAGCAGGTCGCTGGCATCGTCGATGTGGGTGCATATCCGATCCTTCAGCTCCTCAGGCAGAGCAAGAAGGTTCGCCTCCTGGTCGCCCATCGCAAACCTGGTGATGCAGACAGAGTGATGGTGTGAACTCCGACTTGACTCCGACTGAATATATTGGTGGATCCAGACGCCACATCTTCAACTTCATTCATAACGCGAGTAACCCAATCCCAAGGTTGTGTAGATCTACTACCTCTTCCAAGAAACATGGAATGCTGTAGGCCGTTTGAGACCGCTCGGTCTCTGTACAAGCCATTACCTCGAACCATCTTCTCTCCATGTGCCTTGCTAAAGTGTGCAGCCATGCCAGGCGGCCCGCCGGACCCGTGACAAGACTTGAGCGGGAGCTTCATCAAATGGCTTCTACGGACACAGATTACTCTTCAGTTGCTTAAATATGCGTGCTTGAACGACGTGGAGTAAGCCTTCCGCCCATCTGTTCGCCATCGCGCCCCCATGGTTTCCTTCAGGCTTCTTGCTGGAGGCTACGATGTCTTTGTGGCTGGTTACATATTTAATGCCACAACTGCTACGCTTTCATTGATAGACAAGTATCCTACTGGGCCGTCTCCATCATGGATATCCCTACATCCTAAGAACTCCAGTATTTTGTAGTATGTTCCCGATTTTTTCTCTCATGCACCACTCTGACCTGTATCTTTGACCGACAGTGCTGTTAACCAGGTCAACGAAGGTGGTCTACAAACATTCCATGTCCAATCAAATGGAAGCCTGTCGGACGCGATAAGTAGCGCCAGCTCAGGGGGCAATAGCCCTAATTTCGTCACTGCCCTCTCCACTGGCGACGTCGCAGTCACAAACTACGTCTCTGGAACGGCAAGAATCGTGCCAACAAAGAAGACGAATCCGTTGATCTTTGACGATGACGATGCTCCGCCCGTTGCGTTCCCGCAGCCAGTACTGCCGGCAGTGAGCCATCCGCATCACACTGTTGAGCGGGATGGTGAAGTCTTCATCCCAGACCTCGTATGTTTTACTCTCAGCTCGATCTTATTCAGCGAAGGAATTCAAGGCTGTTTCAGGGCGGCGACAAGATATGGAGGCTTAGGCGTTCCAGCCCTGGAAATTACAACATTCAGGGCTTTATCCCTCAGCCGCCAGGAAGTGGCCCCCGCCGTATCGCCTTCGCTGGTATGGCGCCGTTTATCACTCAGACCGCTTTGATTCTAATCGAATAATGTTAGATGATCGTCTCTTTGTGCTACATGAACTCGCATCGACCTTAACCGTTCAACCCATCCCAAGCCCCCCAAATGGCACGGACACTCAAATCATCGCAACGTCCTCCATCCTTCCGGAAGATCAACCAGACGGTGCTCTCTGGGCAGCAGCGGAGATTGTCGTATCAAAGCCGACCAAACGTTTCCCAAAGTCCCACATCTATGTCACAAATCGCAATACTGGTGTTCAAGACCCAAGAGGAGACACAATCGCTATCTTTGAGCATGTTGCAAAGGGCACGAAAGCGGAGGGCTTGAAATTGATTAAACAAGTTTACACAGGTATTGACCAGCCCAGGGGAATGGCTATTGGGCCGCATGAAAGTGGTGGGGACGAGTTCATTGCAGTTGGTGGAGTGGCAGGAACCGGCGGGGTGGTAGTATTTCGCAGGACTGAAGGAGGGCAGAATCTTGAGGTGGTTGCCAGAAATTTGGAGGTACCAACTCGAACAAGTTTTGTGTGGATACCTCATTCTTGACTTCAATGTTAGTTGGCCGCATGATCGACTCTTAGCGTGCCGGTGCATGCATTCAGTTGGATTATAGTTGTAGGTTGACCCGAATCACCATCGTGTGATTTTATTCAATTCATTTGGCCCACTTTCAGTGCGGCTGCGGGTCCGATTCCGACGATAAGATAACCACGCGTCGATCAAAATGCGATATGCGAGCCGCAACGACCGCCATGCAGGCTCAGCATGTCCTTCCTTTCTACCATTACTACCCACAGGTTTGAATGGCAAGCGGCAGACTTCCGCTTGAGATAATCTCAGAAGTCATAGCTGCTCTTGTGGTTGACCCCGACCTAGTTCGCTTTGGAATCCTCGCTCGACCACAAGAATGCTCAAAGGTTGACTGGTACTGGCTGGAACCATTCACTTTGATGTCCAGGGCTGTCAGGACGATTGCTCTGGAGAAATGGTTCCGAGTGTTCTTCTCGGAGAATTCTGCGGATCTGAATACCTTTAGGGAAATGTTTCAAGAAACGGGGATCAATTGGATACGGTGCGTTTGTCATATACTCGGTCAAATCGAGCGGGACCTCATGCTAAAACAATGGCAGGGAGATACACATAGCCCACCCAGTTCCATATTATCACTCACAGGTGAAGCCCTCGTGGGACCTACATGGGCTACATCGACTCCAAAAAATCAGGGTATACTGGAACTCGACCTCGCTACCCTTCCCGGCTCTTAATTATGTCCCCTTCCTGCACGTACCCCAGCAGATAGAATCTTTGGACATCCGAGGGATCCCATGGCCGTCTCCTCTATTCTTCAAAGATCTTGATCATAAATTTCCAAATTTGACCAGGATCGACCTCTGGCAAGACAGGGTATGGTGCGGCCTGTGCAATACGTGCCAGAAAGTCCGCTTCAATGTACCAGACGACAAACGGATAGTCTATGATCACGGTACTGGTCTTCCTGTCAGTATCCCTATCTTTCTTGAAGCGTTTTGCTAAATAATGTGATTCAGATTCATTACGCACGCGCCTTTGCATCTCTGCAGTATCTTGACACGATCTGCTTCAACGTTGCAAACCATCCAAACGCATCTCTGACCCTCGGCCCACCCAGTAACAAGGATTCAAACCCCTACCAGTGGTCAGGCGAATGCGCCGCTTGCATTGATATCCTTGACACCGATGAGTCATTTCGGGATCGCTGGATGGCAAGAAAGAACGGAAATAGGATGCCGGATGATGTATCGAGTTCCCCATCTGCAGCAATATATATTGCACCGCCACGGCTGCAGAGAGTCGAATGGAGATTCTGGGATGTTGCGAAGAGCGTCACTGAAGGACCGATCGAGGAGGAGGAAGATAGCTGGGAGGAGATATCGCACGCGGATCTCGACGAGTCGGTGGATGAACCCCCTCCCGCTGCGGAATCCCAAGACTCTGGCCTGGAGGTTGTAGAGGAAGAAGACGAGATCAACGAGGGAGAGTCCGGTTCAGAGCCTACAAACCATGTACTCGCCCGCATCGGGGACATTCTGGACATGATCAGTGCCATAGAACCGCACGAGACTCCAACCTCATCTCATCGTTCACTTAGCACAGATGGGGATTAGGCGTATGAGTGGTATAGGGGATTAAATATTATCCAATGTCCAGTAAAATACAGAGCAGCATAAGATCTAGCCGTGATAGCTCATAGCGTCCCTGTCAGAACTCATCACCCTAGCGTATTCTAAGATCAATCTTGAGAAGCAAGGCATGTCAGCAAGACTATCACCCTCGCGCATATTACCAGAAGGCTCACCTATAGACATATGCAGTTACATCTTCCTTCCTCCAATACGTCCTACTCCAGTTCCTGCCATCGACAGCAATCTTCTTCGCCAGATCATGATGCGCACCTTCTCCATACATCCCACCTCGGAAGAATGTGAGGGCATCATAGACATCCGAGTAGTCGGCTTGGATAGGCACGTAATGAACCCAGGGCTCGATACGGTCAAAGAACCATTCTGGGTAAACGGTCGCTTTGAAGATGAGGGAGTTGGAGGTGATAAGTCGTTTGAAGCGGCTTGACCAGGCGTTTCCATCAACCTAGACAATCGAGTGATGAGTGCATATATGCGGGTAAAGAGAAGGGAAACCCTTACATCAACGATATACTTAAACTTCCCAGACGCTTTCTGTCCCTGCCTCTGCCTCCACTCATATAATTTCAACAACTCCGGACAAGTTTCCGGATGACACCCAACAGGTTCTCCAGCAAATGCAATGTCAAAGATTGCTGGGTTGATCGATGATTTTGGCATCTTTGTGCCCTCCCCGATAGGTTCCTTGTCACTCTTCGGTGGGATCAAGACTTGCACAGTGCCATTCAGCGCTGTGGCAAAATCAACCAGCCTAGCACGTTGTGCCTCCCTCCACCTCGTGTAAGGGGCATGCCACATTCCAGTATTGCTACCTCTCCAATTCAGCCTCTCGTCTTCTTTATCGTCCCAATCCGGATCTTCATCTCTCGGATTGATATCGTCTATCCATCCGGAGAGTGTAGGAATTTGGATATCGTGGTGCATAAGAGTAGAGCACATGGCGAATTGGGGAACGAGAGATTTCTCGGGGACAGGGTCTTTGTGGATGAGGAATTCGCCAATGAGCTGGAATAGCTGGGGATGTGTGCAAGGGTCCATAGCTTTGAGATGGTCATGAACAAAGGTCTTGCGCCCATCGCTGATATCGGAGTGGGTTCGTGCACGAGAATTGGGTCCACAACCAGAGAGCCAACCAAGACGAGGAGCTTGTGGGAGGTTGTTGGTGTCCATGTCTGGAGTGAGAGTCAGTGTGTCTCCTTATAAGAGTAGGCGGGAACATACATTCTCCAGCCTTATTAGCGAAGCTGACAGCAGCATCATGAACATCGTAGTCCGTAAATAGAGTAGGACTGTCATGAGGAGACATGACGAGTCTGAATAGAGGAAGTTCTGCTTCCACATCCTTGAGAATTTCTTGCACAGATCGTGCACCACCGAGCAGGGCATCTGGTTCCCATTGCATGTGCTCCGGGAAAGCTACTCGGAAGACCTGAATTGGACCGTCGGTCTCGTTCTTGCCCAGAGTGAAGCTTTCTTGGTGTGATTCGCGTTCGCTTTGCATACGTTGCAGGTCTGGTGGACTGAAGCCCCAGAAGGGCTCGATATCTCGCCATATTCGGTCATATTCATCAGGTAGTCGAAGGTTGTGTTTCTGCACGTAAGCCCACCTGCAGCATGTATCACGATTAGGGCTAGAGCCAAGGGCAGACGCAAAGGCGCACCATTTGTCAAATCCGAAGGGCGGTTTCCTGCGATACCTTCGCTCATATTCCCTCACTGCCTGTCCCAGCGTCTTGCTTGCCTTATCCTGCTTCTCCTCCCACTTCTTCTGTGCTCTACTGATGAGCTCCAAGATAGGGTGTGCGCCATCGGGGTTGACCTCCAATAGACCGTCTTCTCTCCAAGTATGAGCTTGCAACGGCTTTTGTGTCTTTGTTTGCGTTGGCGGTGGTACACAAACTGGCAGGCTCTCATGGTCTCCATATCCTTCGTTCTCAACTGCTTGCTTGGGAGGCTTCTGCGTCTTTGGGGGTGTCACGGGCGGTTCAGCGACGTTGATTTCCGAGCCATAGTTGTTGCTATGGGTCCATGAATAAACCACGTAGGTGATGAGGATCACGAAAACAGGAATGAGAACAATCCTCAGCTCTCGTCTGAGTGGCATGAAGGGTGAAAGGGCATAAATCGTGGGAGGTGGCCTGTCAACCCAAATTTGCCCTTAGCTGATTGAACGAAACGCTGCGCGGTCATATTGCGCTGTTTGGCCCTGGATCTGTCAGTTATTGTGAATCAACATGAGGAAATCACGCAAATGGTCTAGAAATTCTCAAAAGTCGAAAATATATGTTGAATTGAATGTCAGGTAGTAAATTGCGAGAGAGGTGGCTAGCCAACTCCAAGTGAATGAGTGAATCTCCCTCAGAAGGGCCCAGTAGCAGGACGCCACCAGTGGCCTGTCGGGCACGTTCATTCCGTTCCTAGCTCGAAAAGATTGGATGCAGCAGGTCAAGATAACAAATATTACACATAAAATACACATTCCTCCCTAGGTCTACAAAACTCTACAACCAAACAAAGCTTGTTCTGGTCGGGACATCCGTGTTCTTTGCAACGACAGTCAAGTTCTTTCCACCATTCGTCCTCTGGAAGATGATAACACCACCATTGCCAGCAACACCACCAACAGCAACATACTGATCACCACCATCATGGGCGGGGCCTAGAGTCATTCCTCGAGGTTGGTCGATACCGGTGTAAACCTGGTTGATCAATTGCAAGCCTTCCTGTGGTGTGTCCTTGTTGACATGCTGGAAGATGGCAATGGAATCACCTCGGGGATCTTGGGTTCCAGTGTTACGGTTTGAGACGTAGATGTACTGGGTTGGGAACGCGGGGGTAGCGGGAGGAATGAAGATCTCTCCACCAGCGAAAGCGGCACCAGATGGCGGGTTGGGAGGAATAATTGAAGCGCTAGCAATGATCCCTGCGTCTGTTCCGTTGGGTGCAGTGGGGATCTTTTGGACTGTAAGGGTTGAAGATAGTTCGTGCAAGGTGAATAATCGGTCATTGTTAAAGGCGATATGACGGGGTCCGCTGCCTGCGGGTTGGTTGATTTGGCCTTGGATATTGTACTGGCCTGCACTTTGCCGCTTCAATCGCCAAATCTTGTCGCCACCCTGCATAAAGAGTATGAGATTACTGCATTGACGCATTTGAAAACAAGGTACTCACCAAGTCGGGAACGAATAGCTCTCCGTTGTGCTCAACAGCTTCATGTGGATGCGAAACGGCCGGTGCAAGGGGTTGCGGTAGAGTGATCAGAGGAGCAGAGGCGTCTAGTGTTTGTGGGTTGCCTGCTGCCGTTGGGACAACCTTTCCATTTCCCGATCCGTAGTTGAAGACTGCAACCTCGCCAGTGGACAGAGCAGCTGCGAAAGCGGGGCTGTTTCCCCCTGATGGGATGGTGCTGAAGGCATTGGATAGGGCACCATCATTGTTGATGATGAACGATTGGAGTGCCCCGCTATAAACCTCATTGACGGCACTATCAAAGGAGTCAGGAGACGCATGGAAGCCATAATAAAGGTTACATACTAAACAATGCTGGAGTTCGTAGGGTGAAGGGATAGCCACGAGGGTGATTGGCCGGTGTAGGACTTGCTCGTCAGTGATAGTGATGACGAGGTGGAATTGAAGAGATATGTGGCGACAAAGACGTCATAACCACCAGCGAGGATTTTGAAAGCAACCATGATGATGGTGTCGTTATAGGGAGGTATCTAGCCTTATACCAGGAGCGGTGCCCAGACACGAGAGGGAAACGAGGTGATCAACAACCTTGCAGAAAACATGAGCTTCTTATATAGAAAGAGCGGAAGAACAATGCTAACCATAGTAACGCGCGATCCTGCTGGCCACTGGGGCCATGGAAGAAAAAAGAGGATACAATATGACCATTGGCCCGCATCCGATCACATCATGTGCATCTGAGATCGTGTGCGCGGTGTCAAAATAGTCGGGCGTCGCTCCCATTTTCCGAGCTCCTACACAAGGGAGCCGCCCCGGTGAAAATACGGATGTCTCTAGGCTATATTCGACACTGATCCTTGTTCGAAGAAGGTCTTCTCGATGACGGATGATGGCTTGGATCCACCTCGAGAAGCCCCGCAGGCAAATAGTCGGAACTCCCAATAATGGCCAAAATTATCGCAATGATGATAATCTGAATGAAGGGTTAATAGAATACCGCTAGTCCATGCCGAGACTTCACCAGTATTCTGGCGATAGTGCGTGGGTGGAGCATGGGTGATCTTCATGACCTGGTCATGCAGCAGTCGCAGGAAAACGCGCGGTGGCCGATAGGAGCCTTGTCGTTTACGGACATACTAGCTATACCCGAGGTCCGTACGTGTAGGACGGTCAACTGGACTAGTATTTGTAAGAAGGGTTCTGTTGGGTTGGCCACTGGCTTGCGGAGGAGAATCAGATGATGCTACTTCTGGCTTGCTTGAGCAACAACGAAGCAATGTGAAGATTATCAGCGAGTGATTGAGTAACCGTGCGGCTCCATCTTAGCATAGGGGTCATGACATGGTGTGTCCTCGATGCCTTCCGAACCTTTCTTGGCTATTCCTCAAATGAGTGCTTGAAGGTTGGTATGCTGTGGTCGCTGGATTCGGACAAAAAAGCCGGAGGAACGGATGTCAACGGATGATCGGCACCACTTTCCGATTCCGACGTGGCACAATTGCTTGCTCTTGCTTGTCCCTGTATACGCGTTATTTGGCCCCGCCAATATGCACAGACCCTCGCACCCTTTGACCAGCTTTCTCCAAACGACGATGACTGGCGAAAGTCCTCAAACCCAACGTCCAGCATCTCCGGTACTAGCCCGACGCATCTTCTCGTGCTCTCAACGCTCCAAGCACCTTGTTCATCGAGCGAAGGCTTCGCTCTCCTTGTCCAACTGCTGCTTCCAGCCAAAACGAAATGGATCCCCTTAAACCCGGGAGAAGTTTAAGGAACCCTAAGCCGTTATAGGCTGCTGTACATCCCCAACTCTGCTTGAGCTGGATGATTTGCTCCCGATGCAGGATAAATGACAGAACCTGCTTACAGTGTGAAGGCCGAGGGACTGAATCATTGCGACTGGCCGTTCGAAGTGTCACCACATTCGAATCGACGAAGTTTTTGCCTGCAGGGAAATATGCACATATATTCACATCGCATCTTCGGAAAGTGGACTACCCGAAGTCCTGGACTCGTTTTGGCAACACACAGAATCCTGCCTGCTGCGCCTACGGGGCCCTGTTCACACACCATCCCGCTTTGCGTTAACATACAGGGCGCTAATGTTTGTTGACTCATCTGGCCTCGCAAGCTGGAACGTAGTCTTCATTCATATATGCACCTCATGATGCTTGTGGTACATGGTGCTGTTAATTAGGGAAGGCAATGCCTGAAACGCACGGATCCAAATGCCAGATGAAGAAAGAACACCAGGGAAATGTTCACCAGAGACGCGTCGCGGGACCTTCAGGAATATTCTCTGCATATGGAGTGGGCCACGTACATTCTCGATTCGAATGAAGAACTATCATGGCCATATGGGCATACGCACAGGCTCATCCAGCCCTATTCACCCCTCCTCTGTCACCATCGCAAATGATTGTTTTTTCTCCCGCTTAACCGCGGTTGAGCCTTTCCGTTGTTTCGAGATTCAAACATTCGCGCTATTTTGAGCGTCCATACAGGATGTCTGCGGCCTCAGTCCTTTATTGGACTCTTCCCTGAACCAACCTGCCTTGTTACACCAGGTGGCATACAGGCGACGTTCAAACCCCGGTGACCCTTTGGTCAAGTTACGATCACCGTAGACTACTACGACTTCTTCCTCCTGATTTTGCCTTGGCGATGACGGAAATGGCGGAAGTTGTGGGTGTAATCTAGCGCGTCGGCGAACGCTTCGAAACTTACATGGCTTCGCGGCTGGTTGTCGAACAAGGATCAAGAGCTAGCTAGAGCTCGATGGACGTTACAAGGATACACAAGGAGAAGTGCATACGCTTGGACTAGGGATGTTTTGAGACGTCCAGAGGATGGCATTTTGGCACAATGACCAACGCACATGTCGATCAAGGCGCCTACCATGGATCCTTTCCTGACCAAACGAGGATCACCCGCCCCTTTATTTCGACATCCTTTCCTTACAGAAAGGTGGACTGCAAGACCGGAAGCGGCGTCAGTAGTCGGGTTCTCACCTTGCAACCAAGCACCTCGACTTTCATTTGTCGGCCAGATGTGACAGTGCCATTCCTCGTGCCGCCTACCGCTAGTATCCGCTGATCTATCCCCGCTTTCCAGAACAGTAGGCCACGACCCTTCTTTCGACCGTGTTTCTGGCCTCCTCCCTGCTCTTCTATGTCATGGCTTGTTATCCCAATGGCTTCGATCTCGGTTGGGCTCCTAGCTACCCATCGATCCAAGTTCTACGTCTCCTTGGGTACACCCGATTTGCTCAATGCCGATGATTTGAACCCGGAGGAGGTGTCATTAGCACGTTGGTCCCGTAGCCCTCGCCGAAATTTGTATCTCCTGCGGGATGTTGCAAAAGAGACTTGTTCTCGAGTTCAAGCGGGGCTGTTTATCGGTAGACTGGCTGCTATATGCCCTCTTTCGGCCATTTCAGACGCGTTGGTGGAATAGGGCCAGGTGTTGACAGGACATGGGGAGGGTGTTTAGGTCGCCCAGTCGTGAGGTCGTTCGCAGTCATTGACACACACTGGAAGACGGTGTGGAATTCAGGAGCAAGGTCAAAGATGGCGAGCCGACCTTCTGTACGTCTCATTGAGTAGATGAGAGGACAGTGATCCTGGTAGAGAAACCGGATAGGAGGGGATTGTGCGTGTTGCATCTCTGCTGACGTATGGGTGGACAGGGATGAAAGGTGCTTCGCAAGTGTGGTATGTGGGAAATCTCGCTGTTGTAATGACAGTGAGAGACTACCTCGGGAGCAGGGACCCGACGAACACACGTGGAAGTGCTGTAGAGGGGGGGAGCTACCTGTGCTTCGAGAGTGGGTGTGGCACGTTTGGGTGTTCAGGATTGAACACCTTGGTGGGCTTTAATTGATGAGGACGGCTCTTCGAGCTTGTTCGAGGATTCATGCCCTGACAATCTTTTGCTCTTTTTTGCCTTTGTGGCAAATTCTGATGGTTGATTGTGGCTAGTTCAGATATCAATGAATTTTCTTTCATCCGGATGCAGTATTGTGATTATTTAAATAATAGTCAGAAATACTAAAGCATCACCGACTGAACCTACCACGCGAAGAGTTCTCGTGGTCGCTCTCCCCAACCACCTACTCCGTTCTGTTTTATGTTGCAATGTTCAATTTCCTTAGTGCCTCCTAAGCCAGTGATATAGCCCCTGTCAACCTTCCTGGTTAACGTTCTGCACTCAAAGATATTCTCGAGGGGCGACATGTCAAGTATCCAAGGTTATTGACGATGCGTGCATGGGACCCTAAGTGGAACGATGTGGGTTTTGGCAATAACACAGGGTATGAGTAAATGCGCTATTGCATTTCAATGAGTTCATATATATTAGAGACGTATTGTACTTTAAAGTCACGTTCTCCGTGACCCCTTGATATATGGCATTCAATGGTTAATGATGGCCTCAACAAGTCCAGGTATTGTGTTATAGAAGTCGAGCACTGAGGATGGGTCAATTATATGGCAAGTTGGCGAGGTAAGGATAACTCACTGATAACCCCTAATCTCTTCTTACCGTTCTGCGCCTGTAACCATGACAGGAGTCGCTGATTGACACCCTGGACGGTACCATCCCCAAGTGCCATGACCTACAAACATCAGTAAAAGGTTGCAGGATGGATGTTCATGCTCACCTTTGGCACCACAGCAGGTATGGCAACGTTATGCTCAGCACTGGCGAAGCTGATATACAGCTGATCTGGGTTCTGCGTTGTCGCGTTTACCAAATGCGCGGTCAACGCTTGGAACTTATCTGCGATGTTAGCTTCGGTTCCAGCATCGATAGGGAGGTTCATTTCATAATAATCTTCGATGTATGCAGTTTGGTTCTTGGCAGAGTTGTATGTAAGCTCGATATTCGGAGCGTTGTCCGTCCAGTGGGCTTCGTCGAGGTGGATGCCAATACGTTGAGAGTAATCTGGAGAGTCCGGAAGAAGGGTATACGTGAACCGTTGAAGGAGGGTCATTTTGCCGCGAGCCTGGCCGAGAGTTCCGAGCTGCGAAGAATGGTCAAATGACTGGAGAGTAATGAAGTTCCATGATCATGACGCACTGTCCCGTTGACTTGCAGCCAGTACTTCTTTCCGAGGTCGTTCTCAAAGATGTCGTACAGATGAGCTTGGAGAGCGAAATCATTCGGAGTGCCAGTTCCTCCTTCATACTTCAAGGAAATCAGGAGTGCCTCCGTCGGGTGCTTGTCAAGCCAGGAATAGAAGCCAAAGAAGACATCTTCGAGTCTAGTAGTAGGGGAAAGTAAGGCTTGGGCTGGTAGACGAAGCAGTGAGCACGAGACGTAGGAACAAGGGAGCAAGCGTACAATGGTGGAAACCAATCGTGTCATTCCCAGGATTGTAGGCATATCGCAAGTCGAAGGCCCGTATGCCATCGTTTAAACTCTGTAGGATGGAGTTTTCCTGACATTGAAATACTGCGGCTGGGGGAATCCTAGAGGGCCAAGTGAGCAGAGGAGTGCGACCAAATGTAGATAGCTTACGGGCCAGTATAACGCAGGAGTGCGTCTTGGGTAGCCTGTGTATAATTCCCTATAGCCTGGATGAGTCGCCATCGTAGCATATAGGTATACTGACGTACAAGTTGCAGTGTCGTGAGTCCCAGGTATATTCATGTGGACGAGCCTGGTATTGTCCGGTACTTTGGACATCCAGTCACAAGTCTTTGACTTCTTGGAACACCCAGTATCGGTCCCTGTAACCCGAAGAGAACTTGGTCAATAAGAGCAGCCACGTTGAACTGTTGCAGGGATACCGAGAATGGGCTCTCCTCGAGTCAGGATTTCTTTGAGGGCGGCCTGTGCCAGAATACTCTGCGCTCTTCCATCGAGAATCGGGGAACCCATGACAACCCTGGTAGCAGCCAAAAACGCAATGACAATCGTCCGAACGCCCATTGGCAAAGACGCAGTTGAAAGTCAGGGTTTAACCTGAGGCTACAAAGAGGCCATCGACGTCTCGAATTTGACGGCGCTCGTCGTCACGTTCGATTCTAAGCCCATTCAATCCCGCATTAGGCGCGCCTTTGAAACGCAAACGTCAGGTTAGAGGTGCAAAGTGTGGGAGTTGATGGACGTGCTAGGCACTGCTCGCCAACGTCGGTTTTCGCGATTGCACGTTCGACATTGCCAGATACCCCTAGGCGCCTGGGTGGCTCAACATCAACCTTCTGCATCAGTCATGCGACCTCAACGAGCAACGCGACAAACGTTCTTCTACCGACCATATGCTCTACAACGTCAAAGAGATATTCCGGAACGTTTCTGATCGTTATCCTCAAGCGAATAAAGCGCATAAGAAGTCTCGGTAGCGCCCATGCTTGCAGCTGGTGCTCTTTGTTCATCTGCCACAGACATGGCAGCAAGACTTCTCGTGTCTGCTGCTACCTTCGCTCTAGGACTGCAGTCTGTGCGATCCGAAGTGGTCCACTACCCACCACAGGCCAGTAACATCAACAACATCACCTTCGTGCTCAGTGGCAGTGGTGCGCCAGGAATCTACAACTCTTCCTCGACATCCAACGGAGAATATGGGGTATACAACTGGTGTAATATGCCCCATGTAAGGGTTACTGAATACAAGTACGTGGAGATCAATCGCATACATTTGGCTTGTTGCTTATGCGGTCATTAGAGCACCACCCAAAATTTACACGCTGGAGTATGTTGAAGTAATCCAAAGACATCACAAGCGTACCCCATACGCCTCGAACACATTCACCAAGGAAGATATCCCATGGAGCTGTGAAGGATCTGGACCCGTCTATGGTATTAGGAGGTGAATCTACCGGTCACTCTGCTGAAAATGTAGCTCACGGAGCTCGTGTAGTGCAAGTGGTGGAAACGCGCATATAGCTGGTGTTCAGGTCTGCTATATTCCTTTGGCCGAGCTATGATCGCGCTGACATTGCTCGTAGTGGCAGGCTTCAGCCAACCCCAACAATCCCTGGTCGAGCCAAGTGAACGTCGGATTTGTCAATAGCACGTATGTCCCACGTATAGGCGCGCTTTCCTGGGTCCCAACCCTTGCTCATCTCCTCTTTTCTTAGGTGCCAATTCCCTCAGATAACTGATCAAGGTCTGGAAGACTCCATCACGCATGGCAAAGATCTGCGCAAAGTATATGCCGACCGCCTTGGGCTAGGCTCGCGATACTCCTCCTCAAAAGCACAAATCCGTACGTTGAGTAACATCTCTATCACCTTACGCTTGTCCTCACCTACTCGACCAGGCGTCACGACCAATGTCATCACTTCGCAAGTCGCTTCCGGCCTCGCCAAGGGACTATTCCCAGATTCCGATGGCGTAGAAGTTCAAGTCCAATCATCTTCATATGACTCTCTCGAGCCAACGTATTCCTGTCCGAAAGCCAACTCCCTGAAGACTGCAGTCACAACCGGGAGTCAAGCATGGAACGATCATCTGGCAAAGGCCGCGGGCGTCTATGCTCAGTTGGACGCTGTTTCTGGGATTCCGACTCAAGATAACGGTGGATGGCATGTCAGCTTCGACCAGTATGTTTTTTCAGTGTAGCGTAGCAAGCACTAAGGACTGATAGCTATTTGCAGCTATTACGACAATTTAAGCGCAAAACAGTGTCACGCCAAGCCTCTTCCTTGCAACCTCAACGACAGATCGGCTTGCGTTTCTCAGGATCTGGTATGTCTGCTATATCCTAATAACGTGTCCCAGAGCTGATTGGGATCGACCTCAGGCAAACACTGTGTATCGGCTCGGGAACTGGGAGTATTCCTGGCAATGGCGAGATGCGCCTGAATCCGCTCTCTATGCCACCCTGAAATATGGCGTCTGGATTCTAGAACTCCAGGGACATCTGCAGGCTGTTATTTCTGGACATTCTAAGGTATGCAAACCAGCAGTCACTCCGTTATCCGTAGTGCTGATGTTAGCTTCCCAATTGCAGCTAAAGTACTTCCACAATGTTGCGCATGATGGATCTGTCTCCCCTGTTCTTGGCTTCTTGCAGGCGGCAAAGATGGTCTGGCCTGGGATGGGGTCTGAGGTATGTTTCCCCTTCTTCCAATCATTTGCAGTTTTGCGTAATTAATACTGAACTCCACTTCAGATTGTTTTCGAACTGTACAGCAGCAAGCGGAAAGGTCAAAAATCTTGGTTCCTCAGAGTCCTTTGGGGAGGCCAACCTCTAGAAACCTCGACTCCTTTGGGGGTGCTGGATATGATCCCAGTGGACGACTTCTTCACTTGTACGTTACCTTCCAACCCCATACCGGACTTTTGTCAGTTGATCACACCCTACCAGATATCAGCTCGACAGTTGGAACAGCGCAGGATTTGTACACAGCTTGCAATTCACCATGATGTATACCATGGCCTACAATTCAAGAAATATTTCCTTGCTACAAGCTTTCCTTACTAGTCCTTTTTAAAACTGCTGGAGCCACTGCTTCTTGTACATATCCATCTCACAAGCATCCGGTCGTTCACGCACCTCTCCCGCGGTTGTATATGCGACGCTAGCATTCATTTCCGCTGTAATTTCCCGGGCCGATTTGCGATGAGAGAATGGCCCGTCCCTTCTCTTCCTCCATATGTTAGCCGCCAGAAGACAGCCTAGTTTTACTTCCATGTAGCACCGTCACGGAACGACGCTTGCACGAAAGGGAAAGACGACAGAATATATAGGATGAGCGGAGGTAGTGCGTCAATTCAAAACATACGCTATTCCTCATTTAAAATCTACGTATATAGCTCCGCATACATGTTTTGATTTGACATCTTGCATGGTCAAAATATGGTTAGGTCGAAGATAATTTGGCGGAGGTTATCACAATCACTACTAGCATGTTTTCGGGGAATGAGGCCGATTTAGTAATTCCGACGTCCACGTCGACAACTCATGTGCAGAGTATCTTACTTTTGTACTTCGACCGCGTTGGCCCAATGTGTCTTCATGGCCTAGGCGATAACCTCAATGAGAGCACCATTGGATGCCTCATCCACCAGAGGATGGCAGAAACTCTCCATGCATTTGATCCTTACCACGATTTGCTCGAAGTCCTCGAGGTCAAACGACCCTGTAACTTTGTTTTTCAACTTAAAACCAAACTCAGCCCCAATTCCGAGAATGACATACCCTTGTCCAGCGGGACAGCTGGAATATTGCTTACCCCTTTCTCTTGGTTTCTTCGCCATTTGACTTGGACCGGCATAAGGTATGAAGGGTGTCCCCTCCGGGCATAAAATGCCAGCAGTTGGAGACTAAGTATTTTTCCCCCAAAGACTACCGTGGTCGTACCCGGACTGGTAGCTACATTCGGTTCCGCCATCGAATTCACTGCGCCTGAATATGCCAAAATACGATAACGTCCTGTCGAAATCCTTGGAGCCTGAGGAACCATGGTCATCTCGTAACGAGAAGGTGAACAAGATACGTTGGTGTTCTCTGTATCAAAGATCTGAAATCGTCCAACAGATCATCGTGGAGCCATACACGTACACAGTCTCTGTTCCGGGGAAAGATTTTCGCAGGAAGCTCATAAACGCTTTCAACTGCTGGCTGAATGTTCCCTCTGAGAAACTCGAACACATTATCGACGTTGTCAATAAGCTACACAACGCAAGTTTGCTGTAAGTGGTGCCTTCAATTCTATTAGACCAGCTGAATATAACTCGGACAGGATCGACGATATCCAGGATAACTCCCTCTTGAGAAGGGGTCAGCCTGGTAAGCGAGCCTTTTTGCCCCTCACTGCCTTGCTGAAACGGCCCAAATCAGTTGCCCACGAGATTTATGGTGTTAGGCAGACAATTAACAGTGCTCAGTATGTTTGTGCCCAAGTAATGGGTCAGCTATCAGTGCTACGTCGGATGAATTCCCCAGATACGCTGGATGTTTGCGATATTGTTAAAGGTAGGCATTGGTATGTGTCATCCCTGGCGTTACTAATGTCGCTGAAGAGGAGTTGATCTACCTTCATCGAGGGCAAGGCCTAGATATTTATTGGAGGGACTCATTTATCTGTCCCTCAGAGGAAGAGTATGTCTCTATGGTCAATAACAGTACGTCGCTATCACAGAGGCAAATAAGAGGCTAACTCAAGCTCCTCGAGAAACTGGTGGTCTTCTTCGTATAGGAATCAGACTCATGATGGCGTGTGCGACGACGAACACAGATGCGTAAGTTGCGACTTCCTTTCACAACCAACCTCCATCGCTCATTGCATCTCAAGCAATTACGTGCCTCTAGTGAACCTTGTTGGAGTATATTTCCAGATCCGAGATGACCTAATGAACCTCGACAGTACCGAGGCAAGTGTACCTACGCGTTTCGAAAGCCTTGCATTGACGGTTGATTATTAGTATGCACAAAGCAAAGGTTTTGCAGAAGATCTCAGTGAGGGGAAATTCTCATTCCCAATTGTGCATGGCATTCAAGTCGATCCTTCAAGTACCTATCTCATGGGTCAGTCTTGTCTCTGAGCATCAATTCGAACCATCTCGCTCATGATGCGTTGCTCTCTACTAGACATCCTGCGGCAGCGTCCAGAAGCACTTCAACCCAAGATAGAGACAGTCGAGTATCTCCGTAACAAGACCAGATCTTTCGCATATACACAATCGGTCTTGGACGCTCTGGAAGCTCGGATATTCGACGAGATAGGCCGTCAAGGCGGTAATATCAACCTTGACATCGTCATGAATCTCCTTCGGGTGAAGGGACAAAAGACGGAGCCTCCTAAGACAAATAAGACGGACTTATCACTCTACGCTGCTACAGAGGGGCAGAAGGCTGCGGTTTCGTCTCCTTCAAACCGGCCAGCTCGCAAAGCATCTCCTTCCCCCTCTTCCTTGCTTTTACCCCTCCTTCCGCCTTCATCAACTCCCATCTTATCTCCTTTCTCGTTACGGTTACGACTAGGTGGTCTTTGGTCATCAGCGCTTGGAAGCCGGATAGATGCCCGCACCCTTCGACGATTATGGAGATCAGTTTCGTTAGTTCTTGCCGGGTACAGATATACCTTGCACCGATCGTTCCGTCGCGTATGTGCAAATTCTATCGAGTTCCTTTGCAATGCTTAACTTCATGAGAACAGGTCATAACCACCAACAGGAACTTCATTGCGGCGAAGATGCTTGATCCCGACCCAAGAAGACCATATATCCTATGTATCGGCGCCCTTCTTTCGCTTTTTGTCGTCAGCCTGCTCTACGTTGGGATAACAGCATCCATGAGGATGCAAGGGGGCAGTCTGCCAATCGATAACCTCTCGGGGTTGCACGCTGCCTTATAGGGACCTTTGGGTTTAGTACAAATGCAAGGATAATTCTCTGAGAAATGCGCAGATGATATTGTCAGGTTTTTCCTTTTGATCGGTATTCGGTATCTATAGAGGGATTTGTAACTTTAATCACAAATGGACACTGAACGTTAATCAGCCACTGTATCCGTTCATGATCTTTTATGATGCTGGTCAGGTAGCAAGAGTGTGAAATGGAGAACCAACTCGGAGAGCTCACTCCTCAGATACGCAGCTCCTAAATCACCAGGGACGTGTTTGAGGCCACGATTGGAAATGTACGCCACAAAGCCGAAGGTCCCTCTCAAACGGATGGCTGTGCTGCTCAACCGCTGCTTCACGCAACCGCCCAACCCCAGCCTGCCCGGATGTCGTTCCCTCCGGATGTCAGGGAACGATCAACCAATCCACCAAAGGCTGTTGCCCGTGGCTGCGTGTTAGAATCTGCATATAATGAGCTGACCAAGTCGATAGCACCCTCCTAGGTTCTGAGATCCTTCGACTTCCCAGCTGGTCTGGTCGTCCTACCCAACCGTCATCATGAAAGCCTCACATGCCCTGTTGTTGACCTGCCTGGTTGCAGGTACTGCTTATGCCACAGCTACTACTCCTTCCGATAGCAAACACCATCACCAAACATCTGTGGACCAACATGAAGAGCCGGTAGCGATAGAGCATGGTGAGTAGTCCTTGCAAAGCTCCTGATAACCTGAATGCAAGCTCATCGTTCAGACAAAGATCATCAAATAACCCATCGTACACCACGATTTACGGAATTGGGTTCTATCTCTCCTGCCCGAATCTACCAAACCGTGACACGAGATGCTTCTGAGCTAGATGATTCCCTCATGGCACGCGGCCATAAAGGCAAAAAGGGAAAGCACCACGGGAAACACAAGAAACACGGCGGAAAGCATGGTAAAAAGCACGGAAGGAAAGGCAAGGGTAGAAGGAAAGGCAAAGGCAGGAAGGGAAGGAAGGGAAGGAAGGGTCGAGGGAAGCATCACCGACGTGACCTTGTCGATGATGTTACTGGAGAGAGCGTCGCTCGTGAGCTTGAGGAAGATATCCTGCTCACGCTTCGATTGCTCGCTGACCCTCATCAACGCCAACTCCAACGGAGGGTAAGGGAACGACGGGACATTGGCGATGGTCTCAATGATCTGGATTAAATTCGTGTCACGAATCATGTCTGCTGGTATGATAAATGGATGCAATTCGGATGTACTTGTAGTAGCTGTTAATGAACGGGTTGCGTATTCAGGTCCTCTGTGTCCCATACAGTATAACCCCTCCAACAGCGTAACATATACCACCCCACCGATTGATGCCAGCGCCAGGCGCTACTTGTACTCCCTTCACGGAAGGCATGGTCGGCTCCCCGTCCACCTTTGTTCCGATGATCCCCCTCTCCCAGCATGGAACTACATCAGGCTCCAAGCTTGTGGTAAGCAAACAAGGTTCAGGAAAGTAGAAAGCCAAAGCTTAAGAATGACACTCGTATCTTGGAATGGATGAATCGCGTTACATGACGATGCAACTCTTCTCTTGAGACTTCCTCTCCTGCTCACGGAGCATACTCCCCAATGCACACGTTGTGGCCGTCCTGAAAATCTCTCGAACCCCATCTCCTGCCACTGCGCTGCACTCCAAATAGCAGACTGCCTTTATTTTCTCTGCGACGGCCTCTGCCTGAGACAACAGAGTTAGGCGGTGTGGCTGGGAAGCTTCAACTGGCGACGAACCTGTTCCGCAGTTACTGGGGAGCTCCCTATCTTCTGTAATTTCTCAATGGTGCGATTGTCCGTCCGAAGGTCTGTTTTGCAACCAACAAGAACTGCAGGTACGTCGGGGCAGTGATGGCGGATTTCCTCAGCCCACTGTATGAAAGTGATTAGTGCAAGTCATGAATAGCGCGTAGACATAACGTGCCTTGATCTTGACATTACTGAGAGAGTCTGGTGAATCAATTGCAAAGCAAATAAGGAATACGTGTGCATCCGGATAGCTCAAAGGCCGTAGTCGATCGTAATCTTCCTGCCCAGCTGTATCCCACAATGCCAGCTCAACTTTCTGTTGGACGATGCTGACTTCCGCGACATAGTTGTCGAACACCGTTGGAACGTAGACCTATGCTGGCTGAGTAAAACTTGGATAATAACTCGGTCAGAAGACATACCTCCGGAAAACGACCCTTGGCGAAAGCAACCAGCAAGCATGTCTACGTCAAGAGATGAGTCACTTTGGGCGTTGTGTTATGGCTTTAGAGAAACCTACTTTACCGCATGCTCCATCGCCAACAATAACCAGCTTCGCACGATGTTCCTTGGCTTTGCTCGACCTGATCAACTTCTGATCTTGCTCATATCTAGCCATGGCTGATGATTGAGGTCTCTTTCCCTTTGCTTCCGACGTTGATGGAATGCTGGCCTCTTTAGATTCTTCTTTCACCAGGGGATCTAACCCACGTAGTTCAGCTTTGACTTGAGGTATATCTGACCGTCGTCTGGCCAGTTTATCATCCTTTGAATCTGTGCATGCCGTTGTTCAGCTTGATCGAGCCAGAGAGGTAAAGATTCTGGCGCTTACTTGAGAACATCCGCTTGAACCAGCCGGGAGATTTGGGAGTCGAAGCGGATCTACGATGTCGGTGCTGAGGATTCGTTGTGCTCGAAGAACTTGAAGATGGCTGTTCGGTAGCCGAGGGTGTACTTGTGGGGAAGTCGTTGAGAGCTAGACTCGTCAAAGGTTGATCAAGACACCTCTTCGGGCTGGATTAATATCGAAAGATTTACCTGGAGGTGTATATTCATCCATAGATCTGAAAACTGAGAAGTAGTCTGATGCTTCCTCGGCGACGCTGCCAGCTTGAGGAGTACCAAACGTCGAGTCCCGAGCAGACGCCGATCCGGGGGTCCGGACGGAGCTCTGATCGAGAAACCAAGGACTTCGTAACACTTCAAAATCTTCTGCCTTGATAACGACGTCCGTCCCAGGGATCTGGTGTGCAGCGCCTGAATCATTGTCAACATTCGGAAGTTCCAACTTCCGTTGAGGCGGTGGTGTGCTGATAGCAAGACTTCCTATAGTGAACTAACCTATCAGCGCTGGTCATATATGCGCATTGAAATGACATACCATTCTTGCCATTGGATCGATGATTGGGTCGGGGGCCAAGCCAAGCCTCAAGAATTGCAGAAACCTCTTGGAAGGTAGGTCGAGCCGTCCGGTTGTCGGCCCAGCATCGTTCAAGCAACTTCCACATCTTGTCGTTCAAGCCCCTCTCAACAATCTCCTCCTCTTCAGGTCTATCTGGGCGTTCCTGATCGACGACTACGACCTGCCGTATTTCCTCTTCCGGTAGGTGTTGAAATGGTGCTTCACCAGTAAATATCTGGAACGGGCTTATAAGAAAATCACGAGTACAAGGGAAAGTGGCGTTACCTGATAGGCAGACATTCCAAAGGCGTACATATCCGTAGCATAACTCATCGTTCCTCGACGCAGCCGTTCTGGAGCCATGAACACCTTTGTGCCTGGCACACTTGAATGGTGTGAACTATCTAGAACAGTTTGCGTCGTCATGGAGGACTTGATCTTCGAAAGGCCAAAGTCTGTGATCCGGGCTCGATGAGCGTTGTCAATGAGCACATTAGCTGGCTTCAAGTCGCCATGAATGATTTTGTGCTTGTGTAGGAAGACCATTCCAAGTGTTATTTCGTGACACTGTAACGAGTGATGAGATTCGATTAACAGAAAAGGATGATGGGAGAACCTACCATGCGCAGGCGATTAGCTTCAGGGTACTCGTCCAGATAGGCCATGGTGTTCCCAAAGTGATACATTTCCGACACCAGAAGGGGTGGATGGGAGTCCAAACAAGCTCGGAAGAACGAGGCGATATGTGGATGTTGCATCCGCCGCCAAATTTCTATCTCCTTGATGAGCAGCTACAAGGCGTAATTAGCAATGGCGTAGGAACGCGAGAGTAAACCAACCTTCTTCGGCGTTCCTTTCGAGAGTTGTTTGATAGCAACTTTTGTCCCATTCCAACGTCCTGCATAAACTGTTCCAAAAGCTCCAGATCCTAAGACTTCTCCTTCGATAAGAATCTCCAGTGAGGACACTGCCCATTCATATGGCGCCACCAGCGACGACGACGATTCCGCTTGTTGCTCGAGAAGCTCTCGCAGACTTGCAGTCGCCCACCGGCGCTGAACGGCATCGTCAATGCCTCGTTGCAAATTCTGTTCACGTCGTCAGGAACGATACCCGGATGTGTCGGAAAAGATGACATACGTCACGAAGACCACGAACTGCTTCCATGAGTTGATCGTTCCGTAGTTCCAGCGTTTCTAGAATATTGGCATCGTTCTTCAGCAGTTGTTCCAGAGTATTCGCTAGCTGTGCTTGATCCTTCTGATGAGCAGCTTCGTGGTCGGCAATAGCAAACTTGAGTGAAACAACACTTTGAAGCTAGTGCGAGGTGAGGAACGGAAGAGACAGGTGCGGTGAGCAGCGTACTTGGAATAGTTCTATGCACGAGTCCAGACATTGATGTGCGTTCTTTATGCTTTCCGAGATTTCTTGACGTTGTAAGAAGCGCTGTAGAGGTGTTTTGCGCGAGAGGTGTTGTATACAAAGCCGAACTTTCTCCAAAGCACTATAATGATGACATTCAATACCAATGCAGGGACAACACAGCTGTAGGGTACTTACTGCTTGAGATCGTCTAGATGATCGAAAGCTTGGTCGCACTTCCCAAGTTTATACTGCGAATTGATATAATTGCACAGATTGACGCTTCGTTTCAAGAGATAGTAGCATTGGTTTGTGTTATCATTGGCTTGCTCTACACCTTCTACGATGAGCAAGACCAGAGCTTTCACCGGAAAAAGAAAGGGAGCGAGGTCCGTGAGAGAAGCAAGAAGATTCAAGGACTCTGAGGTTGTAATGATACTCATAGCTTCCTCTACACCAGCAGGTGGTCGTCGGTAAGCAAGATGGGAATAAGGCCCCGACGGACACTGGTTCAGGGACTAGCTTATTTGGCGCCCGATGCAGTGCTCTGAAGGCTGCCTCAACTTGACACTCCGCATAGCACCTCGATAATTCTTTATTCTGGTTCTTTAAAAGGCTGCTTTAAGCTGAAGGCGCGGTGACAGCTATTCCCCTGGCCTTCCACTCTGCTCCTGTAAATATAGACCTTAGCACATGCCAAAAAAAAAACTCGATGCTGGCTTATCCTTACCTTCCAATCGGGAAAAAGCGTGTCCAACTGGACTTCAAGCGTTGGCCGTCAAACCTCCGCAAATCAATGGGCACGATCAAAAGGGCAACCAGTGCCAGCCACGTTGGATGCATTCTGATGGCCTAGGCCTCGACCAAACTGCCTGCCCTAAACTCTAACCGAAGAGCGAACAGACGCGTTTGGCCGAGGACAGCAGCCTGAGATCTTTCATGGTGTCCTGAATATAACTCGTTCAATTACTAGCGACGACGGTCAAGTTTGTGGCTGAGTGCTAAGTCCAAGTCCTTGAAGATGGTTGTTCAAGATAATGAAGACTCCGAAAAGCTCGCTGTTCTTCTCGGTGGGTTTCCTATTTCAACTTGGATCGTAATGCTAATTCGCCGCACGTCAGAACTGAAAGAGGTCCCTGGTCACCCCATGAACAAGTACAAAGGGGACGAAATCGGTAAAATAGCCCGCTTTCGTGAATGGGTGAGTAGCAGAGTAGTGGCTCATTACCTGGCATCGACCGTTTACAAACATTCTCTGCTCCATTTTAGGCAGACAAGGCTATTCATGAGCCAGATGCCCGCTTCATCACTCTTTCGATCTTCTGTGCAAATTACCTTCCTTCGGTGGTTGAGAAGTTCCTGCATCCACCGCCATCACCTCACCTTGACCCAATTCTGCGAGTAGAACTGCAGTTGAACAATGTCTACTTCCAGATGCTTTGGCTACTCGAACAATAGCTACAACCCTACTGGTATAAGTTTCTTCGGTCCAAGAAACCAATTGCCTCGAATAAGAACGAGCTTACCAGAGTTATGGTCCAGCGGACTATGACAGTCGTGCCAATCTGGCTTCGCCTGGGCTATATGTGGGAAGGTAAAGAGCCTGCACACTGGTCTGTCAATACGGAAGGCATGTTTTCAGGAAATCCACCTTTTGCCCAACTATTCTGGATGCTTTGCGGTTTGTTGAGAGGGTTTCTTAAAGAAGCTAATGGCGAAGACCTTCTACCACCAGCATTGAAGAAAGACTTTCTGCATCATGTCACCGTGTGGCATAAATACCCAGAACCTAGATTCGCGTTGGGATGTTCACGGGTTGCTGATTATTTGACAACAGAAGGGATTCGTCGGGATAAAGAGTTCGGTTTGGGTGGCTTTGCTGCCAGACGCGCATGGTATCATTGTGGCGTAGACACCTGCAACACGAAACAGACCAGCCCGGCCGAGTTTAAGATTTGTGGCAGGTGAGTACAACTACAACTTTTGTTCACGACCAATGGGAATGTCCTGACGCTACTTCCACAGGTGTAGAACAGTACGATATGTAAGTCACAGTTGCGCGGATTCTGACCCATATTTTGATGCGAGAACAACATCTAGTGCTCTGAAGCTCATCAAAAGCAAGACTGGAAAGCGGGGCATAAGCATCGTTGTTTTGAAACCACGTACTAATTCCTCCCTAGTCATGGAGGTTGATCAACCCTTGAAGAAAAGGTTCTGTATTTCATTGACACCCCGATTTCAACGGAATATCACCTCTGTCCTATAATTCTCCTTCCCATTCCATTCCACGGACACCCACTGATTCCCGCTTGTCATTGCTAATGTATATGTAGCGACGAGCATCGGTAACGGTTCAGAACAAAGCTGCAAACCCGAGCATCAAGCTGGTTCGGGCTTCAAGTTTCAAGTCTTGACGCCAGGTCGCGGCCCTAGATAAACGGCCTGCCCTAAAGTAGAGCCGAAGAGCGACTGACCACAGCCGACACATTTCCCTTGACCATGTTGCACGTCCCTTACCATGTTGCACGCCACTGCGTGGCATCGATAATATAATTGGGTTCACGGCTCTCATACATATTAACAGGAGGCTCGTCTGCCTCTCGACCCCAAGAACAAGGAATGGCAGCCCAAGAAAACCAAGACTCGGAAAATCTTGCGGTTCTTTTCGGTGCGTAATGGTTCGATCCTATCGAATCTGCTGCTGATACGTCTGTCGCGCGTCAGAAGTGCCTGACCACCCACTGAACAAGTACAAAGGAGATGAAGTCGGTAAAATGGCCTGGTTCCGTGACTGGGTGAGCATGGACCGCAGATGGCAGCTGGATCTTGTTCTGACGGTTTATGAACGTTGTCCATTCAGGCGGACAAAGTCTTTTTTGAACGTGATTCCAGAAACACGGCCCTTTCAATCCTCTGTGCAAACCATCTTTTTGCATTGATTGACAAGTTTCTGAATCCGCCTTCATCGCCCCACCTTAACAAAGACCTGCAAATTGAACTGCAGTTGAATAACGTCTATTTTCAGATGCTATGGTTGCTGGAACAACTAATGCAATCATATTGGCTGAAATTTCTTCGCTCAACGAAACCAGCCGCCTCCAAGAAATGCAGAGAATTGATCAGGGTCATGACACAGCGCACAATAATAGTCGTGCCGATCTGGATACGTTTGGGCTATCTACGGGAGGGTAAAAATCCCGAACACTGGCCTATGGACCCGGAGGGAATGTTTTCGGGAATACCTCCCTCTTCACAGTTACTCTGGATGCTTGCTGGGTTATTGAGAGGGTTTGTCAAGGAAGTTGAGGGTGAAGAACTCCTGCCGCCTGCGCTGAAGGAAGAATTCCTCCACCATCTCGTGGGCTGGTATCAGTACCCAGAAGCTCGTTTCTCGAGGGCATGTGGTCAGCTTTCCATGTATCTGACACCAGAGGGAATTCAACAGGACAAAGCCCTGGGCATTGGAGCCTTTGGCGTGAAGGCAGAATGGCATCATTGCGGCGTCAGGTCTTGTCACATCGAACAGAGTACGCCAGGGGAATTCAAGATCTGTAGCAGGTGAGCTCAGTCAAGCATTGTCGCCAGAAGAATATCCTAACCCAGCATTTTCAGATGTCGAACAGTGCGATACGTGAGTCAATTGGTTTATCTTTTGAGCGGACGTCTAATACATCTTACAGTGTTCGGAGGCACACCAGAAACAAGACTGGAAAGCGGGGCACAAACGCCGTTGTTTCGAAACTACCTACTGATCTTTACAAATGACATAGTTCATTACCGAAGAGATGGATTCGGCTTGTGATTTTCCTGACTTTGCAGAATATTACTGCTGTACCTTACCTCCCTTTCTACTCCACGAACATCATACACATTCCCTCCTGCTTGTCACTGTCAGGGTTCATGAACCGGCGGCCTGGATATGGTATGGTCATGAGATAGTTATTTGATCAAAGCTCCGTTCTCACTTGAGCTGGACTTTCGCGTTGGCCGTCAATCCTTCTACCAACGATCGTGCTAACCCCCCAGTGGCAAACCCGTTTGATGGCCTAGGCCTGAACCAACGGAATAACTTGCCCTAAAGTGAATCCGAATGGCGACCAGCAAGCCGATCCGATTGCCAGTCCTTGTGACCATGTTGCACACGCCACTGGGTGGCTTTCTTGAATATAATCGTTCGTTCAAGTATACAACCTGCTGACCTGTCTGCCTTGGGTTCTGACTTGAGAGAATGGCTGCCCAAGAAACCCCAGATTCGGAGAACCTTGCTGTTCTTTTCGGTGGGTAATTACTTGCATTCTGGCAAACTTGCGCTGATAGGATGTCCCTCGCACATTAGAACTGAAAGACGTTCCTAATCACCCGCTGAATAAATACAAGGGGGATGAAATCGGTAAAATGGCTTGGTTTCGTGACTGGGTACGTAAAGGAGGGCGAGAAGTTTGGGCTATCGTTCTGACCGTTCATGACCACTATCCACTCACTGATTCTAGGCAGACAAAGCTATCTACCAGCGGGACTCAACGGCCACTACCCTTTCAATATTCACTGCCAATCACCTTCTCTCAGTGGTCGATAAATTCCTGGATCCGCCCGCTTCACCGAATCTCAGCCAAGATCTACAAACGGAACTCCAGTTGAACAACGTTTATTTCCAGATGCTTTGGTTGCTCCAACAATGGCTGCAACCTTATTGGCTGAAATTCCTTCGGTCGAAGAAGCCAGTTGCGTCGAAGAACAAGGAACTCACAAGAGTGATGGCACAGCGTGCTATGGTAGTCGTACCTATCTGGATGCGTCTAGGCTACCTGTATGAGGGTAAAAACCCTAAACATTGGCCTATCGACCCAGAAGGAATGTTTTCTGGAATACCTCCCTCTTCACAATTACTTTGGATGCTCACCGGCCTATTAAGAGGGTTCGTCAAGGAAGCAGGTGGTGAGGAGCTTTTGCCGCCAACGCTGAAGCAAGATCTTCGACAGCGTCTTGTGGAATGGCAGAAGTATCCAGAACCGCGATTTGCAAGGGCATGTTCACATCTCGCTATATATTTGACCCCCGAGGGCATCGAACGCGATAAAGCATTGGGCATTGGAGGCTTTGGTGTAAGAGCAGAATGGCACCATTGCGGTGTTAGCTCCTGCGACATCGAACAAAAGTAGCCCAGGCCAATTCAAGCTTTGCGGGAGGTGAGTACAGTGATGAATATCAGCACAAGGTTCTGACGTGACCTCTACAGGTGTCGAGCAGTCAGATACGTACGTCGGTTGGTTGCGCCAACCTGCACAATTGCTAACACAGCGGCATCCTACAGTGCTCTGAAGCTCACCAGAAACAAGACTGGAAAGCCGGACACAAACGCTGTTGCTTTGAAACGACTTATTGATCATGTTTTGACAAGGAAGCTCTGCATTTGTTCGTCATACCTCGATATCGCCATCTGCTAGTACTCTTGCTCTTAGCTGAGAACGGAGCAATGTTCATGTACATTTGATAAGAGTTAGATATACCACTCCACCGAACATTCAAACCGAATTCCAGCGGACCCGGCTCGTTCGCGTACAAGCCACTTCCTGCAGGTGCGATGCGCAGAAGTGTTGAGAGTTGGACCACCTTGGACGGGTGCTTTGCCCTTGCCTCTGGGAGATCACGAACTCATGTATATGGTAGGGATGAAGACACAGAATGTTACTGACAGAAGAGGAATCAGCACTCGTTAAATAGATTTAACCTCATACTAACCTCTAAATGTGTTGATACGTGATCGATTTTCTCAATCCAGCCAGATCGCATGGCTAGCGCCATCCATCCTCTCCGGAACCTCACCATCTTCCATCCTTACCTCCTTCCCAGGCTCAGGCCACCCCACGACTTCCTTGACGCCACCAGTTCCAAACCCATTCCACTCCAGTATCCTCACCGCATTACCACCTTCCAGGCCAGATGTCGCTTCCGTGTCATCGTCTGTGAGAACGATCCAAAGCCCTTCTGTCTCGCCATTCATAGACTTAGATAGAAGATCGATGGCATTCGCTTTCCCACCACTTGAAGGTGTCTCCCATCTATCTTCCTGGATATCATCGCGGAAGATACCATCTCTGTCAAGAGGAAAGACGGCCAACCAGCCTCGCTCGGCGGATTTAGCCCCTCGGGTCGTTGCAAAGAGCGCAGTAGGGGAAGGATGTAAAGGTGTTGAAGGTGCAAGCATCAGAGTATCCCCGCGAAAGAGCGAGGTGTCCTTTGCAGCGAGGACATGTGAAGGCAGAAGAGGGCGCGAGGATATATGCTTCAGACTGTCCGACTCGATTGAATATACGTCCAGTAAATTGTCTAGCCAATCCATTAGCCAAATTCAATAGGCAAAGGCCGCTTCACATACTATGCTCCGTGACGCAATACAGGATTTTCCCATTCGGATGGATCTTCGAATGCCTCGGGCCATCATGGCTATCCGACCCTCGAGGAGAAGGTACAGACGTTACGTGGGTAACGAGCCCTGATTTAATATCTCGAGAGTACATTTCAATTGTATTGGTTCCAAGAACAGGGATGAAGACATGCCCTGTGGCTGGTGACCATTCGACTGCGTGGGAGCCGTATCTCTGAAATGATTGTCAGGTCTGCATGACGGACGGAAAGTCGATGAGCTTACCAGAGCTACGCGTGTCTTATCGGCTTGTTCGAGCTGATCTTCTGGAACGAAGAGAATCTGCTGGATCTTCTCTGAGAAAGCTCCAGTTTCCGGATCTAGCCTATGGACCTCTCCTGTTGGGCCACCAGCCGAGTAGGCATGGGTATATGGCGGTGGAATGGTGATATAAGAGGAGGTTGCGGCTGCATATATGCGGCATTAGGATGACTATATGCGCGTCAAAACCAGGAAATGGACATACTGATGGGTGCATTATTGACGTGCTTGACGTGCCACTTCCTAGTGTCACCTGGCCTTTCAACTTTCCAGCTTGACAAGGAAGGCGGTAGAGCCCAGGTAGTAGCATATACTCTATCTTTGCTTGGATTAGCCGCCAAATATTGATGAGGACCGAATGCATCGACAGCCTGCACCAATGAAAGTGTCCGTTCCAATGGCGAAAATGCCAATAAGAACAGCGACAACGACTTGAACGATCCCGAGAGTACGTGGTGGACCTTGTCGTCCACCACAGCCCTAGTCGCCGTATCATTGCCCAACGAGAAAGCCTGTTGGACCGTGTCCATCGTGGACGGCAGAGTAAAAGGGCGTCATACTCAGGATGATGGCAGGAGCTGGGAGGGCTAGACCCTAACCCGAAGTTAGGACCAAGATCATAAGGTTTACAAGTTCCGGTGTCCGTTGGCTTCGGTCACCACCCAGCTTCTCATCGGAAGCCATGCGTCCTCATAAATATCCTCAGGCTGTCAATTACACCGCCAGCTTTGCACGACCACCATTATGATTCTCGGCCACCTTTCCGCCCTTGCTCTGCCTCTGTTGGCCACGGTGGCTAGTGCTCATAAAGAGCCGAAGACTCATCAGGAGAAGGAGGTACAGAGAGCACTTCAGGCTGCTGCTTATCACGTACGTTTGACCACGCTCTAGGTGTACAATGGCTGACATTTTTGTCTAGTGTGCACCAGCAGTAGCAGAATTCACGGCTTCAAGGAAACGATCATGGGCACAAAAAGTCTTGGCTGGACAACCTTATCTGCCAGCCTACCAGGATCTCTTTGCCTCTGATAGTTACCAGACTATCGAAGAGGCAAGGGAACGAGAAGAAACGTTCATGAGTTGCACACCAGCAAAGGATTCCTACATCCAGAACAATACCTGTGTCCTCGCTCCCGAAGTCACGGAAGGACCTTATTATCATACCGAGGGCCATCCGATCCGGCAAAACATTGCTGAACTCGAAGACGGTCTGCTTCTGGTGAGCAAAACCTGCCGAATGGTCTAGCTTTACCTCGCTGATTTATTCTCTCCAGCTCCTTGATATTGGTGTTATCGATGTTGAGACATGTAAACCTCTGCCAAATGTTCTCGTCGATATTTGGCAAGCCAATGCAACTGGCTACTATGCAGGACATCCCCACCCTGCTCCCCACCTTATCAACGAAGAGCCTGCTACTACCGGCAAGCGTAAAGGACTGCGAACAGCTTACCCACGAACTGTCGATGAGGAGACCTTCCTTCGGGGAGCTTGGCCAACCGATGCAAACGGTGTAGCACATTTCACCAGTAAGCATTACTCTCCTATTCCTGAACCGGGACCACATTAATCTTTGATCACTTAATTCAGCCATCTTCCCCGGCTATTACACTGGACGTGCAACACACATCCACACCAAGGTCTTCACCGGCTGGGAAGTTCTCCACAACGGCACCTTCCAATCTGATGGCCTCGCACACGTGGGCCAATTCTTCTTCGACGATGACATCAACATGCGCATCGACAACATGCACCCATACAGCGAGAATCCCATCCGTAATACTATCGGCAGGACGAGGAACTGGCATGATTCACTGAACATCTTCCATGATAGCCATGGTCCTGAAGGTGATTACAACCCAGTCTTCAAGCTCGAATTCTTGGGTGGGGTAATTTCACAGGGGTTGGTTGGATATATCACTATGGTGAGTTTATGGACTTCCCAAACTTTCGAGTATGGTACTAACAGCTCTGTTAGGGTGTTAATGCTAGTGCCAAGTATGATAACTTCTGGAAGGGTTGAACACTAAGTCTGCAGTGTTTGATTGTGCCCTCCTGAAACGATAGATCACCTCGTACCATATTTCACTCCTAACGCTCCCCTTGTATCCTTAGTTGCTTTCGATATTAGCACCTCATTCGTTCTTGTACAGTACCTGGCCGAATCGCACGCCTTTCCCAACGCTTCGCAAAATCTGAAAGCTCACCAGTTTGCTGGGAGAAATGTTCAAGCGCTCTGAGCACTGCCACAGCTATATCGCTAAGCGCCACAATTTGTCACGGACCTTTACCCGCTCTCAACGGACGCGGTAAACGCCATTCGCGCTCCTCCACGTCAATGAACCCTACTGAAACCGCCACAAACACGTAGACAACACGCTCGTTTGCTTCTCTCGTTACTCATACTGAACACCGATCTCTGCTGGGATAATACCTGCTGTTACCGACCTCATTTTTCTTGCTCATCTTCACACAAAGACGGCAAACTCTAACCCTACCTCTGAAAATTATCAATGGTCGGACTACAACCCTTTGTCGATGGAGGTGCCTTCATTGCAACCCCAGTGCATCCATATTTTCCCTTCCCATGGGCCCATGTAATCCATGCTGCTCGTACCTCTATGGCATTCCAGAATAATGCGCGAGCTGCCAGCGCAAAGACCAACGTTAAGCAGACTTGGCCTGCTTACATTGCAGGGTACCTTGTTATGGTGCGTATACAGCTATCAGCGTCTATCTGTTTATTTCTAACGATCTGTCTAGGCATGGGGAGGAGGCGTCATCACTCACCAACTCTTAGGACTGCCACCGCCACAACTGACCTATTTCAATCCCTACATCGTCTACATCACCACACACCTCGTCGTTACCCTCCTCTTCCGCATATTGCCCTTCCTACCGTCACTGCTTCCCTACATTGACATAATCCTCTTCCCCCTTGACGCCATAGTCCGCGTTGGCTCAATCACCGGCGCTGTCTCCCTCATGTCTCCCACTTCCCCAACCCACGCATCCGTCAACTCAGCTCTCTCAGGATCTATTCTCACACACATGATCATTGGAGCATTTGCCTCCGCAGGCGGTGGTCTCACAGCTTCTACTTTCTCTACCTGGTCACCAAGCTGGACATTCTCCACACCTCCTTTCCTTCAAGCGCCCAGCATGGTCGCGTTTTTCTTCGCTTCAATGGACCTTTGGGCAGGAGCATTGATTGCTGCGCTATATGGCATCTTGACTGGTCATGAGACGTTCGCGTTGGTTAGGAGTTTGGGATTTATGTTCCTCGTCTTGTCGGGGAAGATGGATGCGGTGAAGTTGGACATGGATAAGGTGTGGACGGCTGTGGATGCTAAAGCCTTTGCTTCAATGTTGCTGGCGGGCTTCTTTGGTCTGAGGGCATTGAGAGGCTTGTGGTTAACCAGGGCAACCAGTGTTGAGGCCGCTAAGAAGAAGAAGGATGCGTCAAAGATCAAGAAGCAATAGATTGGAATTCCTAACTGCTCACTACCCCAATTACCGGCTAATATTATACACCGAATCTAGAAATATATACTCTGGATATACATACCCATTTCAGTGACTTCAAATTCCGCGTTTGTCTCGACACACTTTATTTGGGTGGTGCATTTGGGTATACATGGGTGAGCCTGATGAATATCTGCACCATCAAACAGCCTGGTATTCCATACCAATGTAGAGAAGCTAAATGCCAAGAACATCCTTCAAAGTTGTTTCGCAAGGACCCAAGAACAAAAAATCAGCCTCGTCTGAATGATTAGTCTCTTCAACATTGAAGACCGCAACCTTTCCTCCATGCTCTTTCACCCGCCCTCCAATCTTCGATGCAGGTTGAACAATGGCCGAAGTTCCGACTATCAGACACATATCTGCTTCGTCTGCGAGAACAAGAATTTCATGTATCCTCTTTGGGTGCTCTCCAAACCAAACAACATCCGGCCTCAAAAGCTGATCACACAGAGGACACCTAGGTAAATCCTTCCTCTTCACCACTGTATCCAGATCTCCTTCTGCAACTCTTTTCTCTGTACCAGCCAGGCCGGGACAAATAGGAGAATTGGAGTTTGTAGCTTGATAATCGCAGTCGTGGGCTGTACATTTGACGTCAAAGATTCGACCGTGCATTTCGATGATTTCGGAATCAGATTTGTGCATGAGAGTAGATTCCGTCTCAGCTAGGGCACGAGTGCAGAGCATGTCGACATTTTGGGTGATGTGGGTCAATGTGGAGCCTGGGGCGATGGTGTGGCGTACTTCAGGAATCGCCAGGCGCGCAAGGACGTAGTGGGCTTCGTTCGGTGACTTGCCTCGGACTCTGCATGTTGTCAATTAGCTATATCCCTTATGAAAGCGAAAGGGTGGCTACGCGTACTCTTCTCGTCTGTAGTGGAAGAATTGCCAGACTCTTGACTGGTTCTCAGCAAAGCCTGAGGGGGTTCCCAGATCGTTCACATTGTACTTGCCCCATCGTCCGCCTTTTCCTCTGAAGGTTGCAATTCCTGGTTCATAACCGATTAATCAGCCAAGACACTTGAAGTGAACGCATGTTTTGTACCAGACGCTGCGGATAGCCCAGCGCCAGTCAATACAATTATCCTCTTGGAGGAGGCGAGTGCTTCCCGAAAGGCACCAATGTCGGAGGAAGGCATGGTGTGAAGAATCAGCCGACTTCGCGACGCAAATGCTTTTATGTATCAAAGGGCACAGCCTACAGTAGGTTACGAGCGGAGGTGCAGAGTTATCTAGCCAAGCGAGACTAATGCTGTGGAGCACGGCGTTCACGTTCAGCAAATGCGTTATTGCCAATCTGAGAATCAAGCGCCCACGTACCGGCCTATTTGCTCAATGATTCGGTCATGTCCCCTCACGAATATATTCCAGCCAAATATATGGATTCAAAAAGCTCACTCCTCTTTTATCGACTATGGCTTTTTACCACCTTTCCGCTGTTTCCGTTTCCTGCCAATGATCGACCCGATAGGATTTACCTCCTTCGCTTTTGGTTGAGGGGACTGCGTCTCAGGAGCGGGAGCTTCCTTAGTGGCTTTCGTTCGCTTCGCAGGCCGTTCCGCAGATTGTTCAGAATCCTGCTTTCGCTTCCTTCCTTTCATTTCGCCTCCCTATACATTTGTTAGCAGACGCAACAACTAAGCGACAAAAAATACTCACCTCAGATTTCGCCTGCACTGCACTTCGTCGTTGGACAACTTGTACATTCTCGATGGAGAACTCAATGATCAGGTTGCCTCGACTTTTCTTCTCCACGCCACTTTCTCCCTTCTTTTCAAGCTCTTTCTTCATCCTCGTTATCCTTACTTCATCCTTCTCACGGTCCTTCTTCGCCTCCTCGACCTTCAGGAGATCCTTGACTTCATCCTTCCACCACTCGTCGAACAACGCCGCCACATCGGGGTTGTTATTAGCCCACCTCAATACCCTAAGGGCATCAGCGTGAGAGTACATCTCCAGGAATCCATATCCTTTGCTGCGAGATTTTCCGGTTATAGCATCCACCCTCTCCGCTTGTCGAACGATCTTGGCTTGCTTGACTCCACCTGGTCGCTTCCCTCCAGAGAAACCCTTCTTTTTATCTTTACTTTTCTTGTCTTCCGCCTCTTCTCCTTTTCCATCCTCTTCTTCCTTGGATGCAGCATCAACAGCAAGCTCATCCGCAGTCAAAGGTGTACGGTCTCCCTTGGCGGCTTCCGCCTTGAAAGCTTTCGTAGCGTGGGCCGCCAGTCGCCTGAGAGCACGTTCAGAAGCAAAGAGAGGAAGTTGACGTATGCTGAGGCGTGTTTTTGAGATGTAAAGGGATGGGTTGGACTTAAGCAGAGCCCGGCGTGCGTTGAAGGATGATGTCCGTCTTTCTAGCTCTGCCGCTGAAAGAGAGGCAGCTCCTGATGTATTCGGTAGGATCACTATGAAAGAAAAACATTGAATAGACTGCAGCAACAAATGAGAGAACCACAAACCTCCTTCACGAAGTAGGTACATGTTTCTTTTGTCAGCTTTTTGACGGGCCTTCTCTCCTTCCTCTTTCAACTTTCCGGCTTGGTCCCTTGTCACGGCCCGAACACAGTCCAAGGTGCGGCCATGTAAGACAAGGCTCTGCGCCAATGTTGACGAAGGATCTGGAGTCAGAATTGAGGGAAGTTTGAAAGGGTTCTTCTTGACCTCAGGCTGATGAGCAGAAGTTTTAATGAGTGTCTCTGCCTAGTAGAAAATAGCGCATACAGTGACTGTTCCAGTGGTTTCCGTCCGTAGTAACTCGCTTTGGGCGACAACCTTGTCGGCGTCTTCCCGGTTCCAGAAGCAGGCGAAACCAGTGCCTCGAGATCGCCCAGTGGCTGGATCCAGTGTTATTCTTGCATACCGTAGAGGCCCAAATGCACGGAAACTATAATAGTGAGTCAGAAAATGCATGGCCAGGCGCCGGGATGCTTACAGGGTCCTGAGATCGTCTTCTGTGGCTTCATAGGGCACGTTTCGTACGAAAAGGGTATTGCCTGTTTCTGGAGGAGGAAGAGAAGGCTTGACGGGTTCCTCTTCTTCTTCATCACTGCGTGGCTGGCTAGCCTCGTCATCATCATCGCTGTCGTCTTCGTGTACTCCGATATGGCTATCCTCGTCGTCACTTTCCTCATCGCTTTCACCACTGCTGCTGTCGGAACCAGAATCGCTTTCCATATCCACATCTTCGTCTTCTTCTTGTTCCAGCTTCGCCTTTTCTTCCTGCCACTTATCTTTACTCAATGCCCAATCCACTGCAATTACCCTTTCTTCCGCTTTGTTAGCCTCTGCATCTAGCTCACCCTCCCCTTCCTCTGCGACCTCCTCCTTTACATCACCCTCCGCACCCTGAGCGCGTTTGGCAGCGAGAGCCTTCAGCTTCTTCTCCTCGCGCCTCTGCTTCTTCTTTTTCTGCTTGTCGGATACAAGTGATTCCGCCATCCCCGCACTGACAGTCGTTCCGTTGCACCCCTCAATAGCCTTTTCCGCGTCTTTTTTGCTCAGCATCCATACAAATGCAAAACCTTTCGCTCGTGGTCGTGCTTGCGGTTTCGAAGATGATGCTTCTTCATTTATTTCCTCTTTTAGAGGCGAACTTGTGGGTATGTGAATTGAATGTATAGGTCCGTAGGGGAGGAAGACAGCACGCAGGTCCTGTTCTGTGATATTCCATGGTAGATTGCGTACTATCAAACGGCTAGCACGACTTGGAGCGGCCGATTTTGAGGATCCTGGGTTTGATGATGATTCACCTTTCGATGATCCTGCCGTTGGCTTTGACAAAATCTCGAGGCGTTTTTTGAGCGCAACAGAAAGGAGATGCCCCTTGAAGACGTGCGCATGTAGCTTGTCAACAGCGTTATAGGCAGCGTTTGAGGTTGTGAAAAGGACGTGTGCTGATTGAAATGAATAATTTTTAGTCAAACGCAGATAGAAGAGGTACAATCGACGGACCTGTTGGTGAATTGCCTTCTTCTACTGGCCAGTCGAATTTCTCGGCACCTTCACATTTCCTGATCTTTTTCCAAAGGACTTTTGAGTCGAGAGAGGCTGGAAGGCCTGATATGACAATAGTCCGAACGGCGAGAGGGTCATGAGGTAACCGAGGCTGCTGAGGGCGAGGTGGTGCCCGTGCTTTTGCAGCTTTACTAGGAGAATCTTCGCCCACTTCTTTCTTCTCTTTGGGCTGTTCTCAACCATGAGAAGGTGGTCAAATATTGCCATAGCCATGTCATACCTTTTGATCAGCCCATTGAACACGGACTTTCCTGCCGGCAAGACTCAAACCATCCTTAGAGATTTGTTCAAAAGCAGCCTGTGCATCTTCCTTGATGGCAAAAGACACATAGCCAACTCCCTTAGAGACGCCAGTTCCATGCTCTGTTACAACAAATGCCGATCGAACAGGCGCAATGTCGGAGAACAGGGTCTGAAGATCAACTGAGGTTGCGGTATAAGGGAGATTTGAGACGAAGAGCGTTGAACTGAGGTGATTATAAGCCTTAATCACTAGGAACAAGCGACGTGAGTATTTACCCGTGAGATATGCCGCCGTCTTCGCCGTCTATCTCTCTTTCTTTGCGCTTTCCAAGTGTCGGTGAAGCCATGTTCAGCGATGAGCTCGACGAAAGCCTGTGCACTTTTTTTGGCAGGTACCAATGGAGGTAAGAGCTTGATTGGTCTTATTACGTTATGAGCTGGAAGGCAAATAAACGCATACAACCTGGCCATTTCTCGGACCACGATCATGATTGGCTGGCCAAGACCAATGTACACGGCATTATTCTCCTCAAGCTTCAATCTCTATGCTTGTCAACTTTCGACGTGTTGATTTGATACCATCTACACGATGGTGTGAAAAATCGACCTGATTTCGACTCATGAGATCCCTTCGTCGGGCTCTCTGAGTCACATCAGGTTTGTTGGACCAATGTGAGCGAGTCTAGGGCTTAATGTTGCCGACCGCTTTCTCACGGAAATTCCTATAAGATCGCAGCAATTCATAACGGATCTGTGCCTCAACACCCGTTCATTTCATGGAGTCGAAATTCCCTCTCGAGCTTCTGGAATCCATAGTTTCCTTCGTGGACTCGCCCCGAGATCTCCTTTCTCTTGCTACCACGTCCAAAGCTCTCTACGCTATCGTTGTACCAAACCATTTGGAATACCGCCTTATCCACTGCGATTTTGCACGACAAAATGTTTGGGAAACACTCTGCCAACGCCCCGGTTTGACCAGTCAGGTTCTTTACCTCGAGATTATCGACGAGGGGGATCTTGTTACTTGCGGCTTCAAACAAGTTTCAATAGCACCTCGGTCGCTAGTTGGAGAAACTACTAACGGAGAGGCTGAAGAGGTCATGAACGATTATTTGACCCCAGCGATTAAGCTCATGCCCAAGTTGAAACGTTTTCGGTGGGATGTCCATGATAGCCAAACTCGTCCCAACCTGGGGCTTCTCAATGCAGTCTGTTTAACATGTCCACACATTGAAGAGGTTGAGTTACTTCTCGAGGACGGAGGAGACTCGACATTTACTGCGGATCAAGATTGTGCAGAAATTTCTGAATGGCCGGTACGTCTTAGTTCTCCTTCGCGAGGGAGGTCTCGTCTGACTTGTTTCGAGATATGGAACCTCAAATCCCTAAGAAGATTTGCCCTCTCTGAGTGGAAGTTTGGTGGTAGTCACACCGCCGGCGATTATCAGCCCGCTGTTCGCAAGTTGGCCCAAATGATCGCAACACAAAACTTGCTTGAAGACCTACATCTACACCTCAACCGCTCGGGCTATACAGTTCATGACAGAGAGGAGCACAGAACAATTCAGCACGCGTTTAAAACAACCGTGTGGCCCAATCTACGACGCGTCACTGTAGACAATAGGATGCTGATCGGAGTTGAACCAGAGTTTTTTGCGGCACACCCCAATCTCGAGGCCCTTAGATTGGCGGATATACACCATTCTCCACACGATGTCAATTACGAAAGTGTGCCTGCCCTCAAGTCTCTAGATCTAGATTGGAACCCCATGGCTTCCCCAGGAGCCAGAACAATTCCAGAACGACTTCTTGGAAGCCTTGAGCACCTTCGGATCTACCTCAACGAACAGGACATGTATGATCTTTACCAGGAAGAACCACCCGTCATCAACAGATTTTTAGTCCGACATGCCAGAAATCTGAAGACACTGATTGTAGACACGCACTCAACGTATAAATGTGACGAGTTGAGAGCTCTAACGGCGTCACTGAGCAAGCTGGAGCGGCTGGCATTGACCTTGAACGGTGACTTTGACTTTCCTCAATGGCCATTAAAGGTAATGTCCAGTCTCCCCTTTCTAAGGCTTTCTGCAGCTGAGATACATGTAGGATCCAAGGCGACTTACCCCTGTCCTCGCCGCTCTCCCAAACTTGACCCATCTGTACCACATTGACCTCCTTTCATGGAGAGACCCGTCGCAACAACAGACCGAGCCAGTCGAAGACGAAGTCGCCAATCTCCTTCGTTTCCTCTCCGCAGGAGCTCCCAAGCTTAAGTTTGTGGCTGTGATGTACCCCTGTGATAATTATTGGGAGGGCAGACCTACATGGTTGACGATAATCAGGGGCCCAAATGGACAATATGAGAAACACGAGCCGACGCCATATTATGGATTCGAGGGAGACGTGGATTTGAGGAGGTGGAGTGGGATATATCATGGTGTTGAAGGTCCTCTCGAACGAACACTTAGATAAGAATTCAGGTACTGCTCAAAACATATTTATTCCTCGCCTTGACTTCATGCACTGGTCTACTCCTTATTCTGTGCTTATTGAGAGTGCCTGATTGGGAACATTGATGATCTTCCCTGTCAAAGTTGACGGAGATCTCCCACGCCGCGGCTCAGGGCATCGTTCGAACCCGAGGTTCTCAATATGATCATCCCGATACTTGACGATATACCAGCAATACGCCCACGTCGAGGAATGGCAAGAGTTCGACGGACAGAACTACCTCTTGAGATTATAGACCTGATACTATCGCTCATAGACCGACCTAGGGATCTGCTGGTGTTCGCAACCGCAGCCCAGCGGTTTCATAGGGCCGTCGTCCCCAAGCACCTCAATTACCGAATCATACGTTGTGGCCTGCAGCGTAAAAATCTCTGGAGAGGACTCCAAGAACATCCCAGGCAAGCCTCTGGGATACGCACTCTCGAAATTATAGACGAAAACAGACCGATCGCGGGCCAATACAAAGAGGCCGCAATAGTGCCTCCTTCGATCCAAGGAGCATCCTCCTTCAATGATCTTGATTTTGAGGATCAGATAGACTTGCATTTGACTGCTGCCGTCAAGCTCATGCCAAATCTACGTCGCTTTCTTTGGAGCAGCCCGGAACGTCGACCCCCAATGAAACTCCTTAATACCCTGATCATGACTTGCCCAGATATCGAAGAGTTCGAGCTGGATTTTCCCTGGGATGAAAACTATCTCAAGCACGACCAGGAGGCTGCAGAGCTGGGACAATGTCAGGTGAGTCTTAGCGCTTTTCCACTGCAACACCGTCTGAAAGCACGTTTCCCAGGACTGGGGCATAACCAACCTTAGAAGCTTTGCCTATTCAGAACGGAAATTGGGCGGTCACTTTTCTCTCGCATATTCTTCATCTCTTCAACATTTGTCCCATTTCCTGTCATTACAACATCACCTTCGGGATCTACACATTTACATTGAAAATGCATGTGACACTCAATTCGGCCAAGAAATTGGCTTATGGAAGAAACTTTTAACTGCAACGCCGTTCCCGAACCTCAGGCGACTCAATATACAGACGAGGATGTTCATCGATATCGCACAGGAATTCTTCGCCATACACCCTAATCTGAAAACTCTGAAGCTAGTGGGAGACCCGCATGCCGGGGCACATATCGATTATTGGAGTATGCCAGAGCTCAGCGCGATAGAACTCGACTGGAATCCTGTGATATCATGTCACGATAGTACCAGAGGGATCCCTGTCAGACTCCTGGAGAAACTCACTCACATGCGCTTTAGCGTCAATAGCTCAGGCCTCTATGTCCTACATCACGATGTCAAAGGCACCCTACTAAAGCGATACCTTGTTAGATCGGCCACCAAACTCAAGTCTCTTATAATCGACTCTAAGGATGCGTACTCAGTTCAAGACCTAGGTACCCTACTGTACGCGTGTACATCGAGCCTCGAAAGGTTGGCATTAAACTGTATCACCACAGATCGAGATGTCACGGGGCCTATAAAGGTATGTTCTGCCAGTCCTAGTTTTACTTCAACGATTGACATTGGATGCAGTGTCAAAATCAGATAGCCAAGTTATTCACGAGGTTGACCAACTTGACTCACTTTTCCTTTGTCGACATTGCAGGTTGGGAAGATGCATGGTCGCTCTCTGAGCCTGTGAAAGACGTAGCTTCTGCCCTCCGAGTCCTGGCTAATGCGGCCTTGAAACTCGAGTTCGTAGCCGTTAAAAATCACGGCGACAAGGAACCTCTATGGGTGACAATAAAGAGGCACCAGGATGGAACATATTGGAGCCATAAACCCACCCCAATTTATGGTTTTCGACGAGACATCGACGTTAAACTTTGGGGAGGCGGATACAATGGATGCGGCGGGTTCGGGGACCAACTGTAAGCTCAAGCGCTTCTCATTCGAGACGTGGCAAGGAGCACTATCTAGTCCTGTAGAGTACGATGATGTCGCGGGGTTGTACGACGTTTGTCATTTGGCCACTCGTCGAAGCCTTAACAATGACATAGATCAAAGTCCTCAAGCAGGTGGAGCCTTGCTGCCAGTGGTACAATGTGAACCGCCACAGTGATCATTTCCTGGCTTGTATCTTGGTTTTCCCACGCAACAACTCTACCCTGTACCTTCACAAGCTTCACGTTGACAAGTCCATTATCGAAATGCCCGTTCTTCCACGTGAGATATTCGACCTCATATCCGCATGGGTCGACCAGCCCAGAGATTTGCTTTCGCTCGCGACCGCGTCAAAGGAGCTTTGCGCCATTGTCATTCCAGAGCACCTTGACTATCGCCTCATTCGCTGTGATCTAAGCCGTTTTGATCTATGGCGCTCCCTTGCGAAGTCTTCTCAGTTGACGTCTCAAATACGGTACTTCGAGGTTATAGACGAACAAGCAGAGTACATCGCCTCTGCCGGATTCTTGGAGAGCCCTATCGCACCATCTGGCCTTCTCGGAGACCGGTTTGAGGACGACATAGACGACGAGAGGACGATCTGCGACAACATAAAACCAGTTTTTGAGCTTATACCCAACCTGAAACGTTTTCACTGGACTGCTCAGCGTCAACTTCCGCTGCAACTTCTGGAGGTACTCTGCTCAACCTGCCCGGAGATCCAGGAGTTCGAGTTACTCATTTCGTATGACGATCTCGAACTTGATGTAGACGACTGCTCTATGCTATCGCACTCTTCCGTGAGTTCAAATATATATTATCTTTTTTGCCTCCTCCTGACTCTCTCTCAGGTCTGGGGCTTGAAGAATGTGAGGAGGTTCTCCTTCTCGGACTGTAAATCGGTCCCTTTCTTTGCCGTCAATCACCCTCTTGTCCTACGCAGCCTCGCCAAATTCGTGACTTCACAAGAACACCTTCAGGACCTCCACATATACATTGAAGAAGGGGACCTTCAAGTGATCTCGGACACATTGGACCCGCTGCGAAGCATACTGAAGACAGCCAATCTTCCCAATCTCAAACGCCTGAACATTCAAGCTCAAGCTTTGTGGGAAATAGAGGAGGCATTCTTCGTATCGCATTGCAATCTTGAAGCCCTAACACTGACAGGACGCTCGTATACCCCAAAAATCAACCACTCGTATTGGCCCGACCTCACGTCATTAGAAGTGGCATGGAATCCTTTTATGGAAGACCCTTCAACCCAAGGGAGATTCGCTCACGGTCTAATGCATCTCGGCATGAGCCTCAGTAAACGCGATGTGACTGGGTTAGCCTACCCGTTGCCACTTACTTCCATCTTGAGACATGCATCAAATCTCACCTCTCTGGTTGTCGATACGGACGTTCAACTGACGCATTTGGATTTGAGAAACTTGCTCGCCTCTTCCATGACGATCCAACGCTTAGCTTTATCCCATAGGACGAGCGTCTTGGAAGGCCCAGTGATGGTGCGTGCTTGTTAATTTGTCTAGCAGAATCACTGCTAACCTTCATCAGTCACAACATGAGATCGTTCATGTTTTCAGAGACATGCCTAACTTGACCCATTTCTACTACATTGACGTTGCATCTTGGGAGATTGAACCTAGCAGCCCAGACTTCAATGATGAAGCTGGAGAAGAAGAGCACGAAAGGAGGGGCAAACTGGCGTTGCGAGCAGTTGCCTCGGCTGCTCCTTCGCTCAAATTCGTAGCAATCAAGTTCGACGACTCGTCTGATAACTTTCCGGAATGGATGTCTATTCAAAGAGATAGCGACAGAAACTACCTCGGAGCCGAACCGACTACGTCCCATGGACATGCGAGGGACATAGACATCAAAAAGTGGGGAGGGTGTTATCACGGTGTTGACCGGGGCCCGAGGCCCCCTCTGTATTAGCATATCGTACAGTATCCAAACCATGAAAGGCTTATAAAATCCGGTATTGGTCGCCTAGTATCGTTCACATACATAATGCGGACCACCTCACAATCTTTCGTTCTGGAGAACCGAGTGTACGTAGACGTACCATAATCAATACGCACGACATAATCCCGGGTCAGGTGTTCTTGGATCACAGGAAGACGGCTGTAATTGCTCCGGATATAAATACTCCTCCAACCAACTCGCGACATCGTTCAATAGCCTTAGGCCCGGCATTCTCATCGCACGGAGGCTCAAGTAGCGCAGGCAGAAGCACCTAGATAATCAAAGCTGCAAACTGGAAACGATGGCACTCTCGGAAAGAGGAAAGCTACGATCCCGAATGGCCAGTTCTGGAGGACCTATGCATAGCTTTCTAGCGAGTATAACAGATGAATGGCGTGAAGACGCTCCTGAGGGTATCTGTCAGCTCGATGTGAGTGCCCATGCAATCTAGAACTGAGGTTGTAGCATTTAATTTACTCCTAGGTGTCAGAAAATGATCTCATGGCGGATGAATTGTCAAAGGTATAGACCTGTTTCTTCATCTTCTCCATTTTGAACATCTCATCTGGCGCAGATTATCAAAGATCTGACTGCTCAAGAAAGCTTCGAAACAGTTCATCTCAGCGGTTCTGTTTTGCCCTGTTCCTCCCAGCGGCTTCTTGATGCTGGTTGCCTCGTCTTCAATCATCATTTCAACCCCTCATCCCCGGTTAATGCTGATCAGATAGTAGCAGGTGCGGGCTGCAGTCTACTACTGGAAGCGGTCGCGCGCGTAATTTGCGACCCGGGAGATGTGATACTCACTCCAGTCCCATATTGGCCTGTTTTCGCCTGGCTTGTCGGAAAGGCCGAGGTGTCTATATCGACGCTACCCATCCCAGAGTTTACCGACCCTGGTTCATTGAAACATCTAGAGAGCCTGCTTCTGTGGTCTGACGAAACCGAACGAGCTTGGGAAGCTCATCTTAGAGGGCTAGAGGATCGCCCAAAGGGGCGTGCTAAGGCTTTACTGCTAAGCAATCCTCAAAATCCCCTGGGGAGGTGCTACTCAAAGGACTATCTGGAAGGTGTTCTGGCATTTTGCGAGAAGGTACGTGGAATCGTCAGCCCGGTGATATGTTCCTCAAACTGGATAATCTCAAGCATGATTTGTTCTTGATAAGCGATGAAGTCTTCGGCCTTTCTCTACACAAGGATGCGAACTCGGATGGTTGCTTCACCTCGATCCTGTCCATTGATCTCGAGTCACGCAAAATATGCGATCCACGCAGGATCATTGTCCTTTGGAGTGTATCCAAAGATCTAGGTGCCTCAGGCGCTCGGTAAGCAAATCCTTTGAATGCGATGCCCCTCAACTCATCATTCCACATACAGAGTTGCCTTCGCTATCACGCCAAAGGAGTCTCCAGAGATGGTGAACGCACTGATGTCATTGGCGCCGTCATTCAGAATATCCTCTCTGGCAGATAACATTTTCGCAGCCTTCTTTACCGCAACCTGCTCATCTGTCGGATACGCCTGTCTGGATGACATTGGCGCGACTTCCATAGGCGACAGTATGGGAAGTCTGCTCTCGTGGTACATCTCGACTAACTGTCAAAGGCTGTCCACTGCCAAACTCCAGCTACAAGAATGGTGTAGTCAGCAAGAAGTGGCCTATCTTGATGCTGATGCAGGTGGAGACATCTTAATCGTTCTCGTCTTGTTACAAGCACTCACGCCATGAACAGGTAACTTCTTGATGATAAATTTCAGTTCTGTCATACGCAAGCGGGCGTCCGACAACGACAGAGATCTGGAAAGAAGTTTCCATGCCCATTTGCTTTCTGAGGGTGTCGCTCTGCAGCCTGGATATTCGGCGATGTGTCCAGGGTTTGGATGGGCTCGAGTGACTTTCAGCCGAAGAGTTGCATACATGAAAGAAGCGCTTCTGCGATTGGACCGTGCCCTTGCCAACTGGAAGTAACAATTTCAATTGTGTAGTGATAAAGACCCGAAACTTGAAAATTTAGAGGATACAAGTAGCTATCAAGCCTTTGTGATCGACTTCGCCCAGTCCAGGAGGGCCTTGTTGAATTCCTGAGGCTTCTCGAGGAAGGGTGCGTGTCCAGCCTCGTCAATCACAGTAGAGGTGATCAGCTTAGGATCCCATTTAGTCTGCGGGAAAGTGTTAGCCTAAGTAATTGGCAGTGCATAGCTGATCCAATACCTTGATATAGTCGATGTATTCCAAACTGTTCATGCCGTCTTGCTTACCGAAGATCACAAGCTTCGGTGTAGCTTGAGAGGCTTTCTCCATGTAGACACTCCAATCCTTTGCACGCTTGAAGATCCAAGTTCGGGTGGCCGTGGCCGTCTCCGACAGCATTCCTCGAAGACGAAGAGTCCATTCTCGGGAGAGAGGTCTGCCGGTGGTTGGGTCAGCGCATGTTCGAGGTTCAAGGCAAAAGCTTGGCTTACTGATATGTCAAAGAGCGAACAAAAATGCCATACGCTTGGTGCATCTTGGTAGCATCTGTGTTATCGGTGAAACCAGGGAACCCTTTGTGCGTAAAGAACTTGTGTACATCCGGACTGAACAATGGATGAGTTAGTAATTCTGTGCCATTTCTGATGGTACATACGGAGGTCCGGTTAAGCCGTCTGTAACCACCAGCCCGCGAACTCCCTCATAGCCATGAACGCTCATGTAGTCAGCAGGGATCAGAGCACCATATGACCAGGCGACGAAAATGGGATTCTTGACACCAAACCCATCAAGGACGGCGGCAACGTCGCTAGCTTGCTTCTTGTTATCATACGGACTCTCCGAGTCGTTATCGGGCTGTTGGAGTAGATGTCAGACCAGTCACGATGAGTCAAGCTACCACATACAGTTTCGCTCAGGCCATGGCCACGTAAGTCCATACGAACTTGATAGAAACTATTCCCGAGCGCCTCATCGAAGAATTGGTTGTCCCACTGAAAGATCGCATTGTCAGAAGGTGTGCAAGATGGAGCCCCGGAGAAACTTACGACGCCCGAAGACGTTGAGTTCTGCGGGATAAGTTTTCAATTTGAAGTCAAAGAAAGCCAGCGTGTCTCCACTCACACCATGTATATATACAATAGCAGGCTTGCTGGAATCACCGATGGCTTCAGCATATATTTTGAGCCCGTCCGCGGCAGAGACGACCGTTTTGGATGAGATAGATGGTTTCGTGGTGGGGGACATTGCTGGAGCTCTACTGAATAGCCTGAACCTCATACAAGTGCAAGCCTGAGGTTATTGTGGTGGGTTTCCTGATATTCGCCGACAACGCAATCTCTTTTATCATGGCGAATTGTTGTTGACCGAGAATGCATAATTTTAGCTTGAGATTCGAACCCGGAGAGCTGATGCCAGAATTCTGCTTGGAGCTGTATACGGTTGTGGGCCAGATGGCGCAGCGGTTCCGTAGATCCGAATGAGGACGTGGTTCTTTTCCTCCCACGATCGATCACTGGCATACTTCCTTTGGCACCTGCCACGATCATCTCAAGATTCACGATCCAAATTTGGGCCATGGTGCTGGTCAGGTAGGCGCCAGCATCCTTCCATGTCGAACGCAACACAGATCAGAAGGTGAAAGCAAGTCTAGCAAATCCAGGGATCAAGATTCACCGCTACCGGTCGCAGCCAGAACAAACGTAAAGTGAAAAGCCGGTATTCCCTAGAGCTTTCTCCCAACCAGACTTTGGGCACCATCTGGTGCCAAGTTGGTGGCATCGGTAGATTTCTCGGGTTCGCATGGCTATGGTAAATCAGTCATTCCGACTCCTGGTAGAAATCTCCTGATATCATTGCCGACCAGGCCAAGAAGGCAAAGAGGATTTAAGTCGACGAATTCACTAGTTTGGCCTCATCGCTTAGGTCAATGGCTTCTCCTACCACAACTCCCATACTTGATGAGATTCTCGTCGCTCATGCTCTTGAATCTCCCTCACACCGGTTCCTGCTCCGCCCGAGGCATGAAACTGTCGATACCTCCGTCGAAGACATCACCTATGGAACCTTCAATATGCATGTTAGTCGGCTTGCCAAGGCTTGGTCCGCTGAGCAAACATCTGGTGGCAACCCATTATTACGACCGAGGGATATTGTTGGCGTATTCTTCCCATCAGGATATACACTCTGTGTTGTTCTTTTCGCGCTCATTCGGCTTGGTGCCGTTCCTTTCTGCCTCTCACCTCGTAACTCGGAGCCTGCTCTGAGGCACTTGGTCAGAACGGGCAAGGTTGTGGCTATCGTAGCTGCAACCGATGATGATCTCTCAAGCAAGATCCAAACTATCCTCAATCATGGAGAAGGCACAGATTCTGCGGTGCCAATTCTCGGGGTAGCCAAGTCTGAGCTGGAGGATCTCCCGGATCCATCTGCGACGGAATTCTATCCCTCACTGCCGGCTGGAACCATTACCGGAGATGACATCGCTATTCAACAACATGTGAGTGGATTCTTGTTCGCCGCAATACACTGTATTCTGAAGCTCACATTCTTGATAGACATCAGGCTCAACGGCTTATCCTAAACCAGTACCACTTTCCAACAAACTCCTCATACGATCTCTACGTGGCGGGACTTGGTGGGTCGATGATCTGCATAATCAAGCCGATGTCGTCCTGGGGCAACCACCAGTCTTCCATGTATGTATCGAATCAAAGTGAGGCTTGATGCAAGAAGCTGACGAAGATTATCGCAGATGTTTGGACTGATGGGAGGGCTTCTCAATTCGCTATATCGTGGGCATACTTTCGCTCTACCTCCCATACCAAAGGGCGACAATGATGGTCTATTTCCATCGGCACAAACTCTCCGTCAATATGCATTGCGTATTGGTGCAAACGAATTCTTTGGCGTATCAAATTCTGTCGTAGGAATGGCAAGATCTGAAGGGGGGATTGCGTTTATGAAATCTATGAAACGAGTTTTGGTAGCGGGCGCTCCAATGCCCCGAGAGAATGGAGACTGGATCGTCGAAAATGGCATCCATCTTGTTGAAGGAGTTGGTAGCACCGAAGGCGGCTCATTGGTAAGTCAAATAACTGCATCGATTTGATTACAATCAGGCTGACGATTACTCTAGTTCCATTCTAACCGGCCGAGGGGCGATCCTGCTTGGCAAGGCATGCAGGTCTGCTGGAACGTGACACACCACTTCAAACCCTTTGGATCTCCACCGCATAATCTCTACGAACTCATTCTACAGTCTTCTGAGATATCTGGATCATTCCCGGGAGCAGACCCAATTACAGGCTATCTGAGTACCCACGATTTATTCCAGGAATGGCCCAAGTCAGGTAGCGGCAGATGGAGGCACTGCGGTCGTAGCGATGACGTTCTTCTCTTGAGCACCGGCCAAAACTGGAACCCGCGGCCAATGGAACTGGAGATCGAAGCTGTGGGTCTATCAGCGATTGTTGATTGCTTCTTCATCTGATATTGATATTCTCAGTTCCCAATCATCAAACATGCCGTCGTTTTTGGTCAAGGGAGACCAGCACTTGGAGTCCTTATCGCTCCAAGGTCGAAGGACGACGACCATCTCAAAGACCAGCTCGACAGTCGAACGACTGGCTCCACTGACATTGACAGAGAGGCCATATGGGAGGCGATCCAAGCAGCAAATTCGGTTGCACCTCATAATGCGCGCATCGATCGCGGTCGTGTACTTGTTATCACTGCGACGGGCGTTCAGCTCCTGGATGGGGACACACCGATCTCAAGTGATGGATTCAAGACAATTCCGATCGCTGATAAGGGTACTCCATTACGGCCCAAGACGTACGAACTTTTCAAGGAGGAGATACATAGCATTTACAATGGTGTAGTTTGATATTGCTTCCGTCTCGTCAATTTCATCACGAGGTCCCTGTCCGTTAGACTTCTTCACTTGATACCGTCAATGCCATGTGTCAAGTTGAGAAATAAACATCCACCCATTGACATCTGACATGGGGTATCACACTAGCGGCCCGTGACAGGTTGAGAAGAACTAGCATGCTTACGAGGTTATTCCATGCGCCGCACAGATGCCCTGCAACGTTCTTCCCTTCGTCATTTCAGCATGTGGCCAGCGCCCAGAATCGCTTGTTCCTGGACGAAATCATTGCGAAATCAAAATCAGAAATCCAATGCACTTCTTCTTGATCAAAGAACCCTCATACAAAGACTCCGAGCGGAGGCCGAGACTCAGCGATAGCACTGAATTCCAGGATGGACGGGCGAAATCTGCCTTATCTCTCGACCAAGTAGGCATATATTCATCATAACATTAAGAAATAAGTTATTTATAATTCAGTCGACCGTAACGAGAACTGTTCAACATGCAGCGCCCTCAAGCAGCGCTGATCGGTACGACCGGTCGTGGGAGTCCAACTGCTCTGAGTCCAAAGGATCCACGCTGCAAATGTGCAACCATTCCCAGTACCTCTTCCTTCTCGAAATTTGTTTGAGGATCATAGAGCTTGAGAGTTTTTCGTGCGTTGATGCTGCGTAGTGCCCTTTCAGTCTTCTCGTCGGCACCGGTATCGGTTACTAGCTTCGCTATCTGCTCTGGGCCGAGCAGATCACCATCGCGCTCAAAGAGATGTGCCGGGACATAGCCGCTCTCTCTTGCAGAGGCAACTTCGTCGAAGGGAGTCGTAAGGACACTGCCAATGAAGTCCATCGTCTTGCCCAGTGTTTCTTCGGTCATAGCTCGATCGTGAGAAGCTTCGACATCTCCTAGTCCTTGAATGACAGGGCGCATGAGGTCAAAGGCCGTGTCAAAGTCGCCTGAGCCCACGTCAGAAAGCACGTCGGCATCCTGATGCCTCAGTTGCTTATATGCAGAAAGAACAACCAGGAGGAAGCTGAGGGGGGTCGCGTTAACGTCGGTTCAGCTTATAATTCGAAGACTCTGCTGAAAGCACGTACCGCGTATAAGCCATCGAGACCTTCTTGTCTGAAGGCAAGCATCTCAGCGACCAGCGAACTCGAAGGGAAAGGCTTATTAGCTTACCATGGTATGCAGCAGCAGCCTCCTCCGACACGTCCTTCCTGATGGAGGCAAGCACTGAGATTGCCGAAGAAAGACCACCGTTGAGAGCAAGGTGGACTCCCGATGAGAAGAACGGATCGATGAATGCACCAGCATCACCAGCAAGACGCCAACCAGGACCAGCGTACTTGGTAGCGGAATAAGAATAATCCGATGCCATGCGAATGTCGTCGCAAATGGTCGCTCCTTTGAGCATCTTCATAACATCAGGAGAGTACGAGAGGGCGCGCAGGTAATGCTCCTTGAGATCCTTGGACTCTCGGCGAAGGGAAGTATTGTCATCCTCGTGCATCACTACGCCAACGGAAACCTTCCCGGCCAAGGGGATATACCAGACCCAACCCTTGGGACCATTGACCAGCCCTTCGATGAGGATGGCCCCTTCGCGTCGTGTACCCTGACCATAAACTCCAGTGTCACCCTCCCAATACGTCCAAGTAGCAAGATTCTTGAGGGATTTGTTGAAATGTCGGTTGTGGAACACTTTCGTTGATAGGATCCCCTGCCTTCCGCTACAGTCAATGATGTAGTTGAAGGAAATGACTCCCGTCCGGTCGCTGGTGTTCCATTGAGCAGAATGACGTCCATCATCCGAAAGGTGTACATTAGAAATACGGGTTCCTTGGAACACCTTTGCACCTTTCTCAGCGGCGTGGTCGAGAAGAAGCTTGTCGAACTGAGATCGATCCTGTATTCGCGCGGGCATTAGTACCATCACCTGTCCTAGTCCCACCAAGACGTACGACGTTCCATGCACCATTCTTTGGGTTCACTGCAATGAAGTCAGTGTAGGCCTCTGGCCGATCTGGACGAAATTTGATAGCAGAACCAGGCTACGGGGATATCAGTACATGTATACACAGGTGCAAGTGATGAATACAGACTTTGTGGTGGAAACCGTGGGCGTCGATCTTGTCGACTGCATCCACCATCTTCAGATAGGCTTTCACAGAAGCGAGGAGGCTTTCGCCGATGTGGTACCGAGGAAAGTATGACGCTTCGCAACAGACAACATCTATCCCTTCTTGGGCCAGGACGGCGGAGGCATACGAACCGGAGGGTCCACCTCCAACGACGAGGACTGTTGCAAAAGGTGGTAGGGTCATGTTGAGGATTGTCTTGCTGATTTGCGATGCGAAAATTCTCTGCTAATTTTATAGCCCTTTTCCTTCCCAGAAGCGGATACGTATCACAGGGCTAGCATAGCTGTAGTCGTAAAGGAACAGCACGATCGCCACGTCCTCACCAAATGCAGGCCGATCGCATGCGGAGCTGTTCGTTCCAGGTTTTTTGATTGTGGAAGGATCCAAACGAATCAGAATGACTTGGGAGTATGGCGCTGACCTGCATATGTTAGGATGATCCCAATCATCGGCATACGGAATCTACACCAGCTGCGGCCAGTTGCACCAAATTCGAGACCCGGAGAAGACCGTGGGTCTGCATCCCAAGACTGCATCCTGATCTGCTGAGCCAAGGGTGCCTTGCAGAAGCACTCGGGTCCGGATGTTAACCCATGTGCGCGGGTCGATATGAGGAAGAGGGATACTGTATCTATCTGTACGGCGGAGAAGAATAACGATGTTCCGTTGCGCTTAGGCCCACGAGGTCAATAAAAGGGTGGCCGTGGGCGTTGTGAGTGTCGTCACTGTTCTGGTAGAGATTAGAGGGCGCGATTTGGCACATTTACGTTGGTCCGTTCGTCCGGTACAGCCTGAGATCTGAGACCCAGTTAACCACGGCATCTTTAATGGGAGGCTTGTCTGTACCTTTCTGGATAGTCAGTCAGCAGGAAAAGGTAAGCAATTGGTTCTTTCGAACGTGTCATTTCTGGAGCTCTTCAGGTGAGTTTGGCTGATGGACACAGAAGGCGAAGAGCTCCACATAGTTTCTTATCGGTAGCCGCCCCGTGTCCAAATATTCGGTGAGGAAGTGAGAATTCAATGTCACCTTTGACACCTTCTCATCCTGCAACACGCAAATGCCGCAGAATGGCCAAAGGAAACCTTGATCGAACAGATTTTGATTGCCAGCGTTTTGTGGCTGACATCAAATCTTTTGATGGGGATACAATTCTCTTCTCTCTCACCCACATCAATGGGCAATGTGGTCCTTTAACGCCTTTCGTTGATTTTGGAGTTTCGCTGGAATAGATCTCATGTCAATGACATACCAGTAACCACAATGCAATCTCGGAGTGATCTGGCGTTTGATCAGGTCAGGCGCTTCCCAGTCTTGCCGTTTTCGTTATGCTTACCCATAGGCAAAAATATAGATACCACATAGACTTGGCCTCAAAGGCCCGAATCTCCTTTCCCTCAACGTCTCTTGAGATCCACCATGCCTCCCGCCCCTCCCACACCCCAGCAGAGGAGCAACTTCGAATACGCTGTAGTTGCAGCACTGGTTCTTGTGTCATGGGAGTTATTGGTTCATGGATTCCAGGACCTGAATTACCTGCGTCGTATCCGAACTCTGTGGAAAAAGCCGGTCATGTGGGCCTATTTTATCCAGAGATACGGAGCATTCGCGGTTGTAGTTGCTCAGGCGAACACCCGATTGGGCAAGCATACTGACTGCCATGCTGCTGGTCTCGTATCTTTGATTGTGGGAGGTGTTTTCGTTCTACCATCTATCTCGCTCATCTACCTGTATCGAGTGTAAGTCCCTTCGCCGTTCCCCTACTGGTCCCTGTTAACGATTTTCTGCAGGCTAGCTATCTGGCACAAGAAGCCAATAATCAAGTGGATTCTAATTGCTTTATGGGTCGCAGTGTTCGGTGCCTCATTGACTGCACCCTCCTCGCAATCTGCCAGCAGTTTGCCCACTGGTGGATGTACGATCACGAGGAGTGAGAAGTACACACCGTATGTTGCTCGCTGTTTTGCGTCGTCCACAACTTATTGATGGCCATTCAGGGCATCTTTCATCGCCAACGCTGTCTATGACGGTGTCATCTTCATTCTGACTGTGGTCAGGCTTGGTACGCAAAAATACCAACACACTCGACCTTGCTCTAAACCAACTTTATACAGGATATAACCACAAGGAATATTCGCGGTTCAAGTCACCTATCCAGGCTGTGCTCCTGCGGGATGGTGTTCTCTACTTCGCCATGTCTGTTGCCGTTGGAATCGTCGACATTGTTTTCCTCGAGGCCATTACACAACCTGTCGTCGCATCCACGGTTATCCCTCTCCACATTGCCATCGCTTCCGTCATGACAACCCGCCTTGTGAACAATGTCTTCCATGTGGTCAGGGCCGACGAAGTCGGCCCACATTTCAATTCAGACACACGCGTTGGCGGCAGCGGCGGCAAGACAATGTCTGTCAAATCTGCCATGGTCTTCGGCGAACGAGGTACCGCCAACACCGCTTCCACGGGGACCGTCATGGTTGTGGGAAGTGGAGTCGGCACTGACTATTTCGACGATATCAGCCGGAGTGATGCATCAGACTTCCAGAAAACTTCAAATACGGGCGCTCAATCCAAGGCGTATGAGATTCCCTTGAAGGTGCGGTCACAGGTGGAAACGACCGAGGAGATTCCACGAGAAAGCGAGGAGAGGGTCAAGCATGAGGGTAATATGGTATGAATCCTGACTGAGTCATAGTACTATGTTGTATTTTTATCATTGGTATTTATTTCCGGGTGGTTCTCCGTGGCACCTCGAGAGCATCGTCAAGTCGAGCGAGTTGGCAGGAGATCATCCTGGGCTCATCTTCCTGAGCCTCGCAGCTAAGCATGACGCATCAATGACCAGTTCAGTAGCAATCACAGAAGAATGCGTAGCATTCAGATCGACAGGGTCAAAAGGAAGCTCCTTATAGCGCTAGAATCCTTCTTGCGTGGCAACTTCTTTCCCCTGGCGTTACCCTTCACAAGCTTCACACCCAACGATTTGAACGAATGTGAACTTGGAAAACGCGCCAGTGTGTGGTCATATTTGGCGACATCTTCTGATACACACTGTACTAAATCAAGTTTGTCCTGCGGCATCACCTCATGCAATCGCAACGTTCCTGTGCATCGACATCGAACCTCATCGAACGTTCGACTATTTCTGCTCGAGCAAACGACCCAGATCATTGAGTTTTTGCCTAAGAATATTCCAACCTCGGCTCGTCGTTGGGAAGCACCCTTTCTTGCTCACATGCTGGCTCCAACATGTGCCACGGCCGAAACACCTTGTGCTCCAAGAAGCACTGCTTGACGAGTTGCCCTTCGCTACCGACTCGACACACGCATATAAATGAGTTCCGCGTACTCGACGCCTGTTTTGCGAAGAGGAAGCGTGATGGCACGCTCAGATCTTTGGATCCTGGCACTGACCCTTTCCTCGTCATTTGCAGGCACTTCTGCAGCCAACCTCACGTCCCTGGTCAATTTGTTCATCGGAACCGCGTCAGGAGCCAATGGTGGAAGCGGAGGAAATGCGTTTCCAGGCGCGTTTGTCCATCTCAAGTTCATCTTTTGTCGGAAATCTTACCATTACTTTGCTGCAGGCGCCGCGATTCCTCATGGAATGGTGAAAGTTGGAATAGACGTCAGCACCGCGCCTCGTCAAGCTGGCTACATTGCGGACAATTCGTCCATCACCGGAATCTCACTGATGCACGATGAAGGAACTGGTGGAAACACGAATGGAGGCTACGGAATATTCCCTCTTTTCCCGCTGCAGAATTGTAGTTTCACCTCCTGCCCTGTTCGATTGGGGGACAGACAGACTCTCCGTAAAGCTGGTGCTGATGGTGAGATTCATCCCCACGAATATATGCGCGCTTTTTTCGATCAACTCTTCTCCAGCTGCACGTCCTGGCTACTTCACCACGACATTTACAAATGGAATTCAGATTGAAACAACATCGACTAGACGAGCCGGCCTAATCAAGTTCACATATCCCAACCTGAGCGGTCAACCAATCAAACATGTCGTGGTTGATTTGACAAATGATCTTCAGCGATCCTTTCACGGAGGGAGTGTTAATGTCGATGTCACTGGTAGAGTCAAATTAGGTGGTACATTCCAGCAGGTATGTGATCAGGCATAATTTCTTGGCTTTCACTCAAAATTTTGCGCATATAGAGCTATGGGCCAGATAATTACACTGTATATGCCTGTTACGATTTCTCGGCACCTCCGTCCGCGAGCACCCAGCAACAGCTCGTCGAATTAGGAACATACCAGTCTGCCTCGACCAGTAGTCCCAATAACATCACCATTAATCCCAACAGCACCTCGTTGTCTTTCACGTATCAAAGTGGTGTATCCCCGATTCAAGCTGGCGGGCTTCTGTCATTCAATACCTCTTCTTCAACTGTTCTTGCAAGATTTGGAGTCTCTTTTAGAGACGCAGACGCGGCTTGCACAAATGCGCAAGAAGAAATACCGGACTGGGACTGGGCAAAGGTCGAACAGGCGTCGCAGGCGAAGTGGGAAGATGTTCTGCAGCGGATCGAGTTGCCTGCCCTAGCAAGCGAGAACCCGGATGTCGTAACTCTACTGTATTCTTCGGTTAGTCTATACTAGATTCCATTGCCACGTCGTGCTGACGCTCTGGATAGCTTTACAGGTCATCCTTAGTACCAGCGAACCTCACTGGAGAGAACCCGTACTGGACGTCGCAATATCCTTTCTATGATGCTCTTTTCTGGTATGCACATAGCCGCTAACGTGTCTTATTTACCCCTGACCTTCGCACGTAGTTCATGGGATACCTTCCGAACGGTGCACCCACTGCTGTCCATCACCTCCCCACGCGAATGGGCCGAAATAGTCAACACCTATGTCGACGGATGGCGAAACACGGGTTATATACCTGAATGCCGTTCCAATACCAAGGCGTAAGTCGTCTGAGCTCATTCGGCGCCCAACATGATACTAAATGTGTATGATCGCAGGGGTTACGTGCAAGGCGGGAGTGACGGAATGCCCATTCTGGGCGACTTTGCAGTCAAGTACGCGTCCAAGGCGCAAGAACTTGGTGTCCCTACGGATGATTTATATCAGGCGCTGGTGGACACCGCTGAGAATACAGTATGTCCTCATCAGTACCCACTGTCACAATTTGCTCATGATTTGCTCTAGCCGCCCGATTGGTACAGAGGTATGTCACCTCCATGACGTGGTATCATGCAATGCTGACTAGAATCGTAGTCGGCAGGCAGAACACTGCATGGAAGACCTTTGGGTACCTTCCTACCGGTTGGACTGATCCTAGCGGTTCAACGGGCTTACCTACTCGAGAAGCTTCTCGTGCTTACGAGGTAACGTGGCTTCCGTTGTTTACACACCGATACGACTGAGACCCAATCCTCGTAGTACGCCTTAGGCGATTTTGCTGTCCGTCAAGCTGCCATCACTCTGAAGAAGTCCAGTGCCGATATCACAAAGTATGCCAATCGGTCTATGAACTTTGTCAACATGTGGGATCCCAGTGTCACATCTGACGGATTCTCTGGATTCGCACAGCGACGGTACTCTGTAAGGTCATTGATCCGTAGATCATTGACCCCCTGCTGAATATTTGATAGAATGGGACCTTTGCGTATAGTTCTCCCGATGCCTGCTCGCCCGTTGACCCTGTTGGCCACTCATGTGCTCGTGGTGATGACAATAATACTGGATTTTATGAATGTAAGGAATCACCCCATACACTGCTGGTGGCACGGAAGCTAAGGCAACGTATGATCTAGCCTCCTCTTGGGAAATGAGCTTCTTTGCACCACAGTCAATCGCAACTCTCATCAAACTCATGGGTGGCACTGCAACCTTCCTCACCAGACTGTGAGTCAACCACTCGCCAAAGAGAGCGCCTGCTGATAGGCATCCTCGATCTTGCAGTGATCATTACTTCAGTAAAGGATACTTCCAAGCTGGCAATGAACCATCATTTGAGATCCCGTGGCTCTACCATTACGCAAATCGGCCAGATCTCTCTGCCCTCCGAGTCCGAGAAGTCATTTACAAGAATTTTAACACCAAAATCAATGGGTATGCGACTTCCTCACGTCAGTTGTCCTCCTTCTGATCAAACCTATCACCAGACTTCCAGGAAACGATGATTCAGGGGCCATGGCGGCGTTACTCACCTTTCACCTCATGGGTCTCTATCCAATTCCCGCCTCTCGTCAACTACTCATAGGATCGCCTCTGCTGTCCTCCTTTATCATCCATAACAATGTGTTCAACACCGCGACCAAGTTCAACGTCAATGGATTCGATCCTGCCGGACTGGCGCAAACGCCGCCTTCAGGAAGCAGAGTCTTTGTCAAGAGTATAACGATCAATGGAAAGGCGACAGAGAGCTTGTGCTGGATCTCATTTGATGATGTGATTGGAGGTGGAGAGATCATCATTGAGGTGGATGGCGATGCAAATGCAGCCTCACAGAGGGGGTGCGGAACAGGTTCAAACACATTGCCGGATTCATTGGAAACCGGAGGATTTTCCGCCTAGTTTCTATGGTACACACCCAATGTACAATTGCATAGGATCTAAACCCGTTAAACGCAGAAAGCCCTTTACTAGGCTTCTTTCAAATAACGTGTGGTCCGTTTGTGTACTCCGCGATAGCAGTCTCCCCACAAGTCAATATTCGTCTCCTTCTCGTATCCTCTGCCAGGTGTCCGCTCATATCCAACGTATGAACCATGACCATCGCGCTTGATAGTCAACCAAGTCGGGAGGGATTCTTGGTTCTGATACTTCACAGCGATGTAACGAAGCTTTGGCGCTGCAGGAACAAGCCTACTCAACGCTGGCGACGCTTCATCGTCGTCAGATAAGCCCGGGCTACCTGTAACTTCACGTAAAGCTCCGTATGGGTCGTAACCCCACTCTGCGAGGTGTAGTGCATAGAAATGCGTAAGTTTTGGAAGAGCTTTGAATATTCCAACAAGATAACGGTGATCCTAGAAGTGACGTTGAGGGGAAAAATCAGCAGCCATCAGGAAACTTTGGTTTTCGACTCACCAGTAGTATGCTGTCTCCAGAAATATCGGTAGAGAGTAATGCTAGCCTTGTCAGGTTTACGAGTGGGTGAAGCATATTGAGGAAAACATCGCATGTGATCGCTAGTCGGTGATCTACCTCTATGACGAGCGATCTAAGGGAAGCGGTTTTATGAAGGTAGAAGGAGTCGTCCAACTCGTTATCTAGGTATTTGAGATCGTCCTTGTGGAGGCGGATGAGGGTATGATGAAGATTGCCCGCAACAGCCACGGGGAAATCGTATCCATACAGTGTCGGAACCCACGCCATCTCAAGGGCTCGAAGCATGGGGAGAGAGGAATAATTCATCTCGCGTCCATCCCAATCTTGGTCGTGCATGGTGAGGGCCGAGAGTTTTCGATGAGCGGAAAAGAATCCCTCTTCAATATCAATCAAAGGTGAAGCCTGTATGTTGAGCCGTTTTAAATCTGGCAATTCACTCTTTTTGAGTCCAGTTCCAAGAATCTTGCTGAACATGGGCCAGTATCCAGCATCTTCAACGTATATTTGCAAGTCTTCAAGACTTCTAAAACTTGCCAGCAGGTCTGTAAGTACCTCTGCAAGGCGTCTGAATGTATCCCAGCCGCCGGGAGAGTGATCGGCTGGGGCTTTAACCGTGAAGGAAAAGCGCCTCAACTTGACCTGGTTGGCAGAAAGTTGCTGCAACTGTAAGAAATTCAGCTAGAGATGGGACAGGACCTGTGCTCACGAGAGTCGTGCTTACGGATGAGATGGAGTCTAATAAGGGTAATAAGGGTGGATCTTTCGCAATTTCATCCCGGTGGAAGAGGAGCTCGATCTCTTGGATCGACGGTCGAGTTGATACGGCATTTAGAAGAGCTGCTGAAATAGGAGTGTACCAGTAATCTGGAGACCAGTGGATCCGTCTCAAGTATGGCATAAGCTTGATAGCATCGGCGAGCGCCCCTCCATACGTGGCTGATCTAGTGTCATCGGGGATTCGGGTATGTAGATCTTCGAGAGGTACTATGGGTCCCGACAACACCCTGGAATTGGAAAGGTCGACTGTTTCTGGATCTATGGTGCAGATCTCTAGGTCTCGGATGTGACAAACAAGGCGGGGCCGGTTGGTGAGTTCCTGCCAAAGCTCCGCCGAGACAGAGCCACAACGTATGAAACGGTATTGGATATGGTCGGGAACGACAACATCCCGGAGTGACTTAGAAGTTAACGCGAGAGAAAGCAGATCACGAGGTCTGTCAATAAAGGAGCATATAAGGTCCAGGAGCTCGTTAGAAAGCTCCAAAGGCTGATTCATAGCGATTTGGTCAAGATCTGGCCTTGTAAGAGTGTGGTTTTGCCCCAAGCTGGGGCTTGTGTGACTCTCCCGTTGTGACCTTTGTATTGACGAGATGACATGTGACGTGACTAAGCGCGTCTTCTGGAACCAGCAAACGGACCGTCTTTCTGCACGGTTCCTTCCCTCCTCAACGACCAACACCTCGTGGAGCCTGCTATATGCGCCTGCAGTGTTGGCAAAATGATAGAGAATCTCACATATAGCTTCCCTTCGAAACCAAGGATTAACTGGTCTGACAACCAGGTCAAATTGATAAACGGGGAGTATCCATTTGACCTGAGCTCTGCAACCGAGGCAGAAGGAGACTACGTCGTGCGGACATACCTGCAATTCTTGTGGCTACCTGAGGTGAGAAGTCATTGAGCTTCTATGGTCTTAGTATGCGGCTGAAGAGGCAGCTAGTCTATTATGCCTTTGCGACTTCTTGTACCGTCCATGTTCAGGGTCACCAAGAGTCCATCTTCTACAGAGGCTCATCCATTACATGAATATCTCGGGGCTCTGTTACAAACGACGAAAACCATATCAACGAAGTACCATGCAGAACTTCCTAGCATATTGAGGGACGGAGGTGGTGCAGGTGAAGTGGAAGAAACCATGATGTGGTACGCATTGCATCACGAAAGGGCGGATGATGAGCTATGGGAGAAAACGACTAATGGACCCTGGGAAGATGAAAGCTGGCGAAAGAAGTGGATTGAAAGAATGGAGAGACGCGAGTAAGTAAATGCTAAACCTACGCCGCTGGCCGCCTATTCAACTTGATTGTTAGAGTTTTGATCCAAATCTTGTTGTACTTCCTCAAATTGTCCCTCCCGGGCCCTCAGCCACGACCTTCTCCAAAGAAACGAAAGCGTTCCAAGGAGGTAGAAGAGGTCACTCTAGATTACGAATTGGCTCTTGAATGTCTCTTAGACCGACTATCCATGTGGCAGCTCATCCTAGACGTGGACAGTACCAGACGTCCTACAACTACCAACGATCCGGAAAAGGAACAAGACTGGATGCAACGGTTCTACTCTGATATTGTCTGTCCACAGTAGGTTCAATCATTCAGGATTACCCGCATGATGATATTGACCGTTCATCAGATTCAAGACGCAATTACCAGAGCTGTGCGACCTCTTCCACAGCAAGATTTTCCCTATCGCCTATTTCTCCTCATCCGAACCGCCCTCCCCCACTTCCTCCCGCCCTGGAACACCCGAAGTTCAAGAGCTGCCCTCGAAGGGACACAGCCGGAAGCCCAACACCAGACAGGTCTCTCCAGCTCTCTCCATTACTAGTACGACCTCGTCCCGCCAGCCGCATCGCTCCCGCTCCTTGTCCGTTTCTTTGGCCGAAGAACGCCTGCAAAGAGAAAATAGCATTGGACCCTCCGCAGCTAAGAAGCGCGTGCTGAACAGAGAAGTCAGCATGTCAAGGGCGTTCAAGCCCAAGCCAAAACCCAGCACTTCAAACTCGGAGAATGCAAACTCAACACGGACTGATTCTAAGAAGAACGCTGCACCAGTGAAGAAGGAACGCGATCTTGGCGTGACTCTGGTAGAGGCAACACCCGTCAAACCTCGACCTTCACGTACTCAATCCCAGAGCCAATCACAAATGCCACTCAAAGCCCTTTTTGCACGCCAGCGCAACATGTCTAGAACAGAAAGCGTCTCTTCCGTTCGTTCTACGGGGACGACTGAAGGGCTAGGTGACGAAGACGAATGGCAATTATCAAGCTCGCCTGGCTTGGTATCCGTCTTTGACGGTGAAAACGAAGAAATGACCGACGTCGATGAAGATGACCTTGAGGATGCCGGAAGTATTCTGGTGGAAAACACTCCGACGAAACGCAAACGCGTCCTTTAGGGGGATGACAGAGTGTTGATTACGCTCGGCTCATCATCCGATAGGTGTTCGTCGTGGCGCACAGCCACTGCGGCAGTACTTCGTGAGGAATCAGATTGGTTAGTTCACTGACACTGCTGCGATCCCCGCAGCCAGTCTGTTTATCAGATTAGCTGACGCGCTGTACGCGTTGTGTCGGCATCCTGAAACTATCCTGCATCTTGCCTCGTTGCCTCCGATGATCACAGCTATATCTACCGCCATGAAATAGCTTCTACTACCTCATATTTCCCTATACCCTAATAACCCCCACCCACACTCCTCCTCATGCCATCTTATCGCGCTGTCCGTGCCGCAAACGCAACATTCAAACCACTCTACAGGCCGACCGCCATTTTCGTTGGTGGAACCTCCGGAATCGGCCGCGGCATAGTTGAAGCATTTGCTCACCACGTTCAAGGCAACGCCCACATCATCATAGTGGGCCGAAACCGCGATGCCGCCCATACCATCCTCTCACAGCTCCCTAAACCCAAAGGCGAAGAATATGCACACGAATTCGTGGAATGCGATGCTTCTCGCATGAAGAACATCGACAACGTCACTCAGGGCTTGCTTGAGCGCCTACCGAAGCTCAACTTCCTCTTCATGAGTCAGGGCTATGCGACCATGAAGGGAAGAGAAGAGACAGAAGAAGGTCTCGACAAGAAATTGGCAGTGCACTATTACTCCCGATGGAAGTTTACCAACGACCTGCTGCCGTTGCTTCACAAAGCAAAAGACGCAGGGGAGCATGCGAAAGTTCTCTCTGTGATGGCAGCAGGGAAGGGCGGCGAGATCGACCTCAATGACCTTGGATTGAAGAAAACATATACCCTGCAAACTGCAGCCCTCCAGGCTCCTACCTATAACGACCTTATGATGCAGGTATGATTGTGTCTTGTACATCCCAAATTATGATGTTGATGTTCTTTACCAACAGGAATTCTCGGCAAGGAACCCCACTCTGGCTTTCGCTCATGCCAATCCTGGTTTTGTCCGAACCAACATCGCATCAGCTTCTGACTCGGCTCTGCTTCGGTATACCACCCCTATCGTATACGGGGCGATGTACCCTTTCACTACGTCCTATCAGGAGACAGGAGAATACATGCTCCATGGGCTGATACACGCATGTAAGGGTTTCTATCGTGTGGGGTCAAGAGGTGAAGACATCGGCAGGAAGGGTCTGTATAGCTCAGAGGAAGCTAGGAGAAAGCTATGGGAGCATACAGAGCAAGCGACAGAGTGTACGTGATCTAGACTATGGCTGCCTGTACGATAGGCTGGAGTATTTATGCGGCATAACTTATATCTGTCTTAATATTGTATGATCTTGTACCAGTGTATATTAGCGGTCTCTGCGGTCCTATCTATGATACCCTAGTGAATAATAGGAGGAATGGGAAGGTCGTCATCGACATAGGCGGTGGGGTCAAAACGATCAATGTGTCTCTGTGCCGCCCAATCACGGAGTTTATCAAAGTTCTTGCACATGTGGGGGTATTCGAAGCTAGGCTTCGCTTTCAGATCCTCAGAATCCCACTCCCAGATGACTACGGCTGGATCAGAGTGACACCTGAGGAGAGAGCATTGAGTGCCCTTCAATCATTATAGAAGTTTGATTGATATCTTACATTATATATTGGCGGAGGGAGTCAACGCAATGAGAAAGGTGGAAGGGAGCCAACTCTTCCTCAGCATCTTCAAGCACCCGGTCGTAGCGGTCTTTGCGAAGGCCTTGCCTGAGCTTATTCTTAGGGGAGTGAGCTCAGACCTACGCAAATAACCGAGATGTAAAGGTAGCGTAGGACGTACCAGACAGTGAAGTTGATGGAAGACGTCCAATTGGGCAATATAGTATTTCGGATATTCCTTGAGAGGCCAGGTACGGTTTGGTAATAATTCAGCTTCACCCTTCGGAACTCTCATTATAGTTCCTGGATGCAAGAAAATCAATGATGAGTAGTCGTCCGTTGTCGAGTGCTAATGACTTACGATCGTACAGGTCTAGCCAAGCTTCATCTGATTCATCTGAATAATCTTGATAGATTGATATTTGTTCTGTAGTCAAACCATTGGAGAAGACCTTGATCTGATCCTCAAGAATCTCGTTGGCTGGGGCTGGTACCGTTTGTGGTCAGCAGTCATCAGGAAGGATAAACCTAACCTCAACCTACAGTACAAGTGAAGAACTCCCACATCGCTGGAGCTCCCGCACGATTTCAACTCATCACCACACTGGCGGGGCCCAGTAAAATTGAAGAAAACGAGACCAAGGATAATCATGGTCTGCACTAGGATGACAGAACAGAATAGGACTTCTTTTCTGGTGAGACAGAGCTTCTTGGTTGTGCGTTCATGTTCACGATGGTAGTTTGATTGAGATTCTGAACCCAGTGTGCTTGTACCGTCCGAAATGAGTGGGAGGTACACCTCTGGCTCCGACTTGTCCATCGTGGTCAAGAGAAAGAGACAACCTGGAACTGGAGGAGGCTAAGTCCTCCAAATAAAGAAGACTAAATTCGAAGGCGGGAGAACCCCATTACGGACAAGAGCAAGGCAAGGGGCACGTTGGCAGTTCTTGATGAACCTTCGACGAACCCCTGTGAGGCGAAGCCCCAGCCAAAAGTGGCTGACGAGTCATCCATGTTATCGTCGCAACCCAGCCAAAATGTGCTGGCAAGCCACACAGTCATTCCAGCCAAATAACATTGCAAAGTTCTTTGTACGCGGCTGTTGTATTTTCCAGTTCTGACTGTGCTTGAACAAAGCTGGATATGACTTGAGAAGGTTTGATACGTGGGATGCTTCCAGAAGCTTATAAATTTACTCACTGATCAATGCCCCGGACGCCAGGCAACCTGGCATGCCTCCCGTTTTCCTGCACCATCCGGGCGGGCCCTGAGAGCCTCTCTAGACAGCTGGCCCTATGTCAATTCAGAGGATCTGCTCATCCTGTGAAGGAGGAAATCCATCGTAGCTCAGGCTCCGTCCACTGGCACTACCGGAATCCAGCTCTCTCTCTCACCGATACTTACAACAGACAGTCAGGCTGGCAGCCAATATTGTCACTCTTCGAAAACGCCATAGATACGTGGATTGCGATAGCTTCTTGATGGCCAGCAGTGAAATGGTCAGCAAGCCACTGTAAGTTCGGTAAAGAAGCGATGATGACGCGCATTCGGCAACGAGTGCAAGCATCAGTCAACACCGAATGAATTGTTTGCGACGTGCAGTACGCGTTGAACCGGCCGCAACGAAGAACTTATAAACTCTCGCCTTGAACTGGGAATCCTCAATTGTTCATGCGCCTCTTCCTCACCTTTGCCTCCATCCTCGTCGCCGCCGTCAGCTTCTACCTTTTCTCCTCAAATCCCGCTATGCCATCACTTGCCGCTGCTCGGGCCGCAAATGCCGCCTTCAATCCTTCTTATAACCCAGTCGCCATCTTCGTTGGAGGCACGGCTGGTATTGGCCATGGCTTGACCGAAGCATTCGCAGAACATGTCAAAGGCAAAGCACATATTATCGTCATTGGTCGCAACCGCGAGGCAGCAGACGCTATCCTAGCTAGCCTGCCGAAACCTAAGGATGCAGAGCACACCCACGAGTTCGTGCAATGCGACGTCTCAAGGATGAAGAACATTCAGGCCGTCACCGAAGATCTTAACAAGCGCCTCACCAAGCTTAACTTCCTCTTTATGAGCCAAGGTTTCATGACAACAAAGGGAAGGGACGAAACAGAGGAGGGCCTCGACAAGAAACTCGCAGTCCATTACTACTCTCGTTGGAAATTTACCAATGACCTCCTTCCCCTTCTGAAGAATGCGAAGGACGCTGGAGAAGATGCAAAAGTCCTTTCTGTGTTAGCAGCTGGGAAGGGAGGAGAAATAAATCTTGACGATCTCGGTTTAAAAAAGACTTTCTCCCTTTCTGCAGCCGCTCTGCAGGGTCCAACTTACAATGACCTCGCTTTCAAGGTAAGCCACACGCGTTTAGGTCTAATCTGCAGGGCTGACTATTGCAACAGAGATTCGCTTCATTGAACCCAGGCATTACCTTTGCTCATGGTTACCCAGGAGCAGTCAACACCAACCTCATGTCCTCCTCCGACTCGACCGTGATCAAAGCCAGTTCATTCATTATGAAAGGGCTCTCTCCTTTCATCTCCAGCTATCGGGATGCTGGGGAGTACATGTTGCACGGTCTCCTCAGCACGCAGGAGGACTTTGGTAGAATTGGATCCCGTGGGGAGAATCTCGGGAAGAAGAGGTGGTTTGGCTCGGAGGAGGCGGAAGAAAAGTTGTGGAAACATACCGTCGACGCGACAAAAGTGTCTTCATAGTTTCAAGGCTCGCACCTTTGCCATGATACCCATGTTTCCTACCTCAGGACGTCCGATCGACTAGGAATCTATTTACTTAGTAGGCTGTTTGGCATATCGGCCCGCGACCCCAGCCTGACATGTACTCATTTATGACTTTCGCATTTGTGATTCGGGTGTAGAATAGAAAACTCCTCAGGCTACCGCATACTACTGGTATTAATCAACAGACGCGACCGTTCACGGTCCAATACCCAGATGGACAATGAAATGAACCAGGTCGTTATTGACACAAACCCTCTGGTCGGTCACTATGTCTCTCTACAAAGGTTATCGAAATTCTTGCATATATAAGGGCATCTGAAGCCAGCGGCCTTTGAATCTTGTATCACAATGACAAAATAACTAAACAAAGATTATTTTTCGAACGCAGAGCGTCTTGGTTGAGGTTTTGTATGTAGCTTGACGTCCATAATAATGAGAGTATCGCTCTCTCTCATCCTAACAGCCTACCATTCGAGAGTTGTCAGGTTTACGGCCAACACCTTGGTATTTCCTTAGAGAAAAAAAAGCCATGCAAAGGTTGAATATTGAATTGCAATGGTTTCTTGATGACTGGCGGCGAAATGGTCAGCCAGCCAATGTTGGCCCATTGTTGGGCTCGGTAAAGAACGGAGGCTGACGCGCTTTCGGCAACTTTGCTGCACCGAACGCCGAATGAATTGTTGGCGACTTGAGTACGCGTTAGACCGGCACCCTCTGTTCGCGACTGCCAAAGAGCATACATAAGCTCTTGCCTTCGAATTTGGAGGCCTTACCTTTTCATGCGCCTCTTTCTTACCTTTGCCTCCATCCTCGTCGCCGCAGTCAGTCTCTACCTCTTCTCGAACGCCGAAATGCCATCATTGGCTGCCGCTCGGGCCGCAAATGCCGCCTTCAACCCTTCCTATAACCCAGTCGCCATCTTCGTTGGAGGCACCTCTGGCATTGGCCATGGCCTTGCTGAGGCATTCGCAGAACACGTCAAAGGGAAAGCACACATTATTATCATCGGCCGCAACCGCGAAGCAGCAGATTCCATCCTAGCAAGCCTGCCAAAGCCCAAGGACGCAGAACACACCCACGAATTTGTGCAATGCGACGTCTCGAGGATGAAGAACATTCAGGCTGTCACCGACGACCTGAACAAGCGTCTCACCAAGCTGAACTTCCTCTTCATGAGCCAAGGTTTCATGACTACGAAAGGCAGGGACGAGACTGAAGAAGGCCTTGACAAGAAACTCGCGGTCCATTACTACTCTCGGTGGAAATTCACCAATGATCTTCTTCCCTTACTGAAGAAGGCCAAGGACGCTGGAGAGGATGCAAGGGTTCTATCCGTATTCTCAGCTGGAAAGGGAGGAGAGATTGACCTGAATGATCTCGGTTTGAAGAAGACCTATACCCTTTCCGCGGCCGCTTTGCAGGGGCCAACCTACAATGACCTGGCTTTCAAGGTAAGAGCAATTTTTGCCTATCGTATTGGCAAGGCTGACTCTACCGACAGAGGTTCGCTTCATCGAATCCTGGCATCACCTTTGCGCATGCCTATCCCGGAGGAGTCAACACCAACATCTTGGCAAAATCAGATTCGACCTTGGTCAGGGCCACTGGATTGCTTCTGAAACCGTTCACACCTCTCATCTCAAGCTACCGAGATGCCGGAGAATATCTGCTTCACGGTCTTCTGAGTACTCAGGAGAACTTCGACAGAATCGGCTCGCGGGGTGAGAGCCTCGGAAAGAAGAGGTGGTTCGGCTCAGAGGAGGCAGAGGAAAAGCTATGGCAGCACACCGTTGATGCAACAAAAGTTTCTTCATGATTTCGAGGTTTCGTTCATAGTCATCATTTTCACTGTATATTACCACACTGATTCACTCTATCCTACGCCGTAATCTATTTTGGATTGTGTTTCCTTTTGGATCTTTCTGATCAAATCTCAATGTGCCGTGCTGACTCGATCCCTTCTAATTGACTTCTAAGTCTGTTCTCTATCCAGACCGTTTATAGACCCAGGATTTAGCAAGAGATCAATCTCCACCTCGATGTTTACCACTGAACGACTCCGCCTAAGAGCATATCAACCCAGTGACTACGAACGTCTTTACGCTCTCTTCAACCATCCCCTCGTCGTCCCATGGACCTCAGTCGACGCCTATGCAGTCCCGAAAAACGAAGAGGGTTTCAAGAAGGGTACCCTAGCTACGATCCTGAACTCTCTTATGTGCTGCATCGCAGAAGAGAAAGAAACCTCTTCTTTTGTTGGGGTTGGAATCCTGTTCTCGAGTGCAGGTCCCAATCCGAATCGGAATATAACCTTCGGAATTACCCTTGATCCTAAGCACCAGAACAAGGGCTTTGGGACTGAGATTACCAAGTTTATGGTGGGTTATGCATTTCGCAATCTGGGAATGCATAGGGTCTCTTTAGCTGTGTTGGCGGGGAATGAGAATGCTATTCGGGTGTACGAGAAGATGTCGGTCCTTTTCATCAATTCCTTATTGTGAGCCATGCTGACTGGGTTGGTCCAGAGGTTTTGTGGAGGAGGCTAGGATTCGGAAATACGTCTGGCTTGAAGGAAAGTGGAATGATAGGATAAAGATGGGCATCCTAGACGAAGAATGGTTTGCAAGAGAAGGACAAGCTTGAGAACCATTCCGATCGTGTCCCAACGGATGCCACAGTTCGCAGATATCTTTCTCTTTGGGTACACCTGCGAACCTGGAATAATGCACGTAGTATGGCCTTTTACCCGTGACTCCAGTCAATTGAATTGAGATCTAGAAGCCCATAAGAGCTCGAGTCATTCTGACTCATTCGAAAGCTTCGCCTTCCCTGACTATCATGTTCACCACAGAACAACTTCGACTACGAGCCTACAAAGACAGCGATTTCGAACCGCTCCTTGACCTTCACAACTACGAAGAGGTCGCCGTCTGGCTATATTCTGAAAGTTATATCATCCCACAGACAGAGGAGAAATTCAAAGAAAATGGTGTCGGTTTCTTCCACAATAAATGCGCACTGTTCTGTGTTGCAGAAGAGCTGGAGGGTGGCGCTATCGCAGGTATAGGCATGCTCTTTCATACGACGGGAACCAAGAATCGAGATATCTCGTTCGGGATTAGCGTTACCCCAGAGTGCCAGAACAAGGGCTACGGAAGAGAGATCACCCAGTTCATGGTAGATTATGCGTTTCATAATATGGGCATGCATCGCGTCTCCTTGACAGTCTTCGGTGGGAATGAGAAAGCGGCAAGAGTATACAATAGAGTGTATGGTTTCCTTCGGCCGCGATTGACTGCATAACTAACCACGACATCCAGAGGTTTTGTTGAAGAAGCCAGAGGCAGGAAAGCTTTATGGGCTCGCGGAGTTTGGCACGACCAAGTCAAAATGGGTATTCTATACGAGGATTGGTGCGAGAGGCGATCAAAGGTTGTAACACAATAAACGGGGTAGCAAAAGCAATAATATGTAACGTTTCCATGTCTATCCACGTCCGCGACGGTGTAACGAGCTCTCTAACCCACGAGTAAACGCAATTATTAAGATGGTAAAGTTCGCAGAAAAAAGGGTATCTGAAATGACGACTGAAGCGATTATCTTTAGGTATGTGAGGTAGATGGTTTGTTGATGAGATCGTCATGCTCTGCACGGATGCGCAAGATGTCTGCTCGTTGGAGGTTGGCCTCCTGGCACAGGGATCGGAAGATGGAATCCTCCTTGTCATAAAGGTTGAGGACAGTGTCGAATTCTCCGACCTTGCCACCGTCCATCACGAGAATCCTATCGTAATAGGCTGAAAGAAGTGTCAGCTATAGGCTCGCAAGTTGAATCAGAAGGACGAACCGATGGTATTGAGACGGTGAGCGATGCAAAGAAGTGTTGAACTCGCAAACTCAGTTTGGATGGTCCTCTGAATTTTAGCGTCTGTCTCGACGTCAACACTGCTCGTGGCTTCGTCCTAGAACCAGGGGTTAGTCTCACACAGCTATGGAGAACAACGGAAAACGTACCAGGACAATAATGCGACTATTCTTGACAAGAGCTCGGCACAGAGCCAGAAGCTGCTTCTCGCCAGCACTGTAGTTAGACCCTGCAAGATGGAAGACGATTCATGAGCAAGAGCATTCGAGATATAGTTTTCTTCCTCACCTTCATCGCCTACCGTGGCGTCCAGACTGAACTTCGCCTCGGCCACGGGGTCGCTAATGCCGGCTTTAGGCAAGAGCCATGCTCTCTGGAGGACAGAGATGAGCTCTGCGTCGGTACGGAGGTTTTGAGGATCTCTGGATCAATTGTCAGCATTACGCAAGACGTCGTAGGAGCTGAACGTACAGATTTTCTCTCAGGGTTCCTAAGAACAGTGTAGAGTCCTGAGGCACGAGAGCCAATCGGCTGCGCAGAACTTGCAAGCCCATCTCGCTTATATCTCGACCATCGACGGTAATCATACCCTCCTGTAACTCGACAATCCTGTTGGATACGTTAAGCTAAAAACGTGTAACGAGAGGGAGTGAAATACCTAAAGAGCGCTTGCGACAAGGAGCTCTTCCCAGCTCCCGTTCGCCCGATGATGCCGACCTTTTCGCCCGGTTTGATGTCGAAAGTGCAACCCTTGAGGACCAGGGGAAGACCCTCTCGATAGTTCATCTTGACGTTTTGGAAAGAGATGGCGCCGTGTTCAGGCCAGGAAGCAGGTGGGTCGTTCGGGGTGGCAACGGCTGCTTCTGGGGGAAGTTCCGAGTAGTGCAGGATTCGCTCCACAGCATTCATATTCTGTTCGTTTGTCGCAAATTGGGTAACCATGTTAGCTGGAAAGCAATATCAGCATAATCGTCCAAAGGAGCTTCTGCTTGTGGACGTACAAAAGACCTGAGTGACTGAAGAAGGATTAGAACAATGGTTTATGAGACGGTAAATTCTGATGCTCACTGCTTAGTGCGTAGGACAGGACAACACCAATCTTGGACGGTTCGACATGGTTGCGGTAGCCAGCAGCATACAATGCGATACCCAGAATAAGCGTGTTACCAAAGAGATCGAGGCGAACGGAAAGCCAGCGCTGGATGGAGACGGTCATATAATAAGCCCGATTTTCCATGTCAAGACCGTGTTCAGCTGCAGCGATGGCCGATTTCTGCAAAAAGTCCCGGTGAGTATAGGAAAGAAATGGGGTTGTGGGAGGTCATTACCTGGGTATTGTACGCCCGGATAGTCGACAGGCCAGTGAGAGTCTCAGAATAGGAGCCATAGAGGGTGGAACGCATCACGGAATCCAAGCGCTTCGTTTCGACTGAGGTTCGTCGATAGAACGTCGAGACCAGGTAATATAGGAGGGCCATCGGAACGAAGATGATGCCCAAGTAAGGGAGCGTATAGAAGACCAACGCAACTGTGCCAAGGACCGAGCTAAAGGTGACCAAAAACTAGGAAGAATGAGATAAGACTGCCTGACAGAATGCAGTATCGACATACCTGCCACAAACTAGAAGCGAGTTCCTGGTCCAATGTATCCTGATCTTTCGAGAAACGCGAGAGCATGCGCCCTGGACGATACGAGCATAATCAGAGCGTGTCATAAAGGTAGACAAGCAGAAATCATTTACCGATGGGGGTGGTGTCGAAGAAGGAGACCGGAGACCTCAAGACACTCGCTAGTGCCGCCTTGAAGATATGCAAACTTGCTGTCAAACTGACGAATCTGTGATGCAAGTCAGCGTCTACGAACCCCTCGTCAGGTCTGAATCGGTACTTACAGGAAAGTGACAGCAGTAAAGAAGGTGAAGACGACTTGGGCGATACCTGTGTCACAAATGAGCACCGAATTCTATCCATTCAGAAGCGATAAGGCTTACCAAGTCCAGCATATACACCAATGTATTGGCTTTGGGTGAAGCCACGAATACCTTGGTCCGTCCAAAACCCAAGGAAAATGTTGTTTCCGACTGATGAGGTGTGTTAGCAGACCAGACTGGTAACGTTGTCTAACATGAAATACCTGAGGAGCCTTGTGTCAAAGTGAGAAGCAGAAGACCGACAGGAGCCCAGAAGATGCCACCGGCAAATGCGAAGTATTTCCCGTATACAGACCAGGACACGGAACCGGTGTTGCGCTCTTCAATCTGCATGAGGGCGGGAGCAGTTTTCTTTTCTAGTTTCTCCGCTGCTGCAGTGTCGGTGCCAGTGTTATCGACCTTGCGCTCTTCTGCATCTTTTTCTTCCTCTTCCAGGTTGCCATATTCTTCGATCAAGCGAGTGAATGCACCGTTGTTCTTCATGAGCGCCTGTGAAAGTTGGTCAGGAAGCTATCCATGACATGACGGTCAAGTACTCACGTCGTAAGTTCCTTCTTCGGCAATGGCACCATTATCCATAACGTAGATGTAATCCGCCTTGTCCAATACGTGAAGCGAGTGAGTGACAAGGATCCTGGTGCGATCGGCAAGAGGTCCATTGAGGATACAGTTATCAAGGATCGCTCTTCCAACATAGGCGTCAACTGCAGAAAGAGGGTCGTCCAACAAGACGATATCCGAACGAGAGTAGGCAACGCGAGCGAGGGAGACGCGAGCCTTTTGTCCTCCACTGAGATTGATACCCTTCTCGCCGATTTCAGTGTTTTCGCCATTGGGGAGCATTTCGAGGTCATGTTCGAGGCTGCAGGTTTTGATGATTTCTCGGAACCTTTCGTGAACATATATGAGAATGAAGGTCAATGAGAAAAGAAAGAAGTGACCGACCTCTCCTCGTCGTCCTCAAGGCCAAAAACAACGTTTTCACGGACTGTTGCATTTTTGATCCAAGGCGTCTGCGGTGCATAAGCTATGCCTCCGCCCATTATGATCTGACCATCCGTTTTACGCATCTCGCCGATGAGTGCATTGAGGACAGAAGTCTAAATAATCACGTTAGGCTCGATTGTGCAGGGAAGAATAACAACTTGCCTTGCCAGATCCGACTCTTCCAACAATAGCTACGAAGGCACCACGAGGAACTTCAAACTTGAGGTTGGTCAAAGTAAAGGGTTTCTCATCCTCCTTCTCGGCCGGAGTGCCCGCCTTCTCCTTCTCCTCTACCGCAGGAGCGGTAGTAGGCAAGATCTCCTTCCCTTTCTTCCCCTTCTTCTTGTCGTCTTTTTTCTTCTCCTGCGCAGCCTTTTTGGCATCCTGTTTTCCTCCCTTCTTCCCCATACCCTGGTTGAACTTGCCACCATCCAGTTTACCAGCAGTCTCCCAAGTGAAGCTACCATCGATCTTGAGCGCATATTTCATGTCCTTGTCGACGATGTATGATTCGGCCATTTCTTCGGCTAGAAGGAAGCGTCCGATACGGCCTATAGCGACGAGAGCGTCCGTGTAACCGGAGAGGACGAAGGGGAAGAGGAGAAGAGGTTGACGGATGATCTGAAGAGGTGTTCAATGGTGAATTGAAATCCAAGGTAATGAAACTGCTTACGTTGAAGAGCTGTAGAGAGGAAAAGATGATCGCTACGTTGAGATCATGTCCGCTGAGGGAGTAGGTGATCTAGACATATGGCATTTAGTGAAAATATTGATATCAGTAGCGAGTTAGGACGTACGAAAGACAAGATGGAGGCCAGAATTGGGATAAATGTAACGATTGATATGAGCGAAGAACGAGCAACTCTGTATCTGCGGTCAGCAGAGCAGAAAAGAAGGTCTCGTTTTCAGGACTCACGCAGCCTTCTTGATAGTACGGATCTCCCTCTCCCTCAGGGCGAAGATTTGTTCCAAGTAGAAAGGCTCCCAACCGAAGAACTTGATCAACCGAATGCCTTGTAGGACCTCGGTTGTCAGTCTGATCCTGGTGTCGGTGATCTTGACACCTTTCATTCTCTGCGTGAAGACGACCTTGACGAGGAGGAATTGAATGGGGAATGCAAGGATCAAGACCTGACATAGCCGTTATTCGACAGGGGGAAAGAGGTGAGGTTGGTTCCACTTACACCCAAGCCGACGAGAGCGGAGTAACCAAGCTGTGGAATGGTTGGATGAGTACAACGGAAATGTGGGGGAAAAATGGATGACTCACATTACCGAGCAAAAGGCCAATGCCGATAGCGATCTCAAGAAAATGTCAGCATATAATCACGGTTATACGCCTGTCGACATACCTGGATAGGAGAAACCCAAAGGTTATGAACAAATCCAGAGAAACGGTCAAGCCTCGAAGCGTCGGTGGAGATCATGGTAGTAATTTGCCCAACACTGTGTGCCAGTCTTGCACGTCCAGAAAGTCGGAGGGACTTGCGGAAGATAGAGCCAATCATTCCTGTACGGACGAAGATACCCAATCCTTGCGCATCTATTGAGATTGTAAGCATTTGTACCGGTCCGACAGACGAAAGAATTACATTGGAAGTAGTGGTTAGTCATCTGTGGCGAAAGAGTCAGCATATAAGTAGCATAATGCGGCGAGGATTCAACATACCAAGCTTGAAGCTTCTTGCATGACGAAAATGGCAAAGGCAAGACCGATACCATAGCCGACAGCCCTGGGTTTGTCGATGACCCCGGCTTCCTTTTGTTCTTCTGGGATACGGTAGTACGCGTACGAGGTGGTTAGCCATGCGAGCAGGATCTTGGTCACCAGAGGGGTGCAGGTCGATAGAGTATCTGTAATGAAAAATCAGTTCAGAGAAAAACGTCGGCATACACCCGTATAAAACGCACCTGCGCCAAGCTTCAAAATACCTGCGGCCCAAAACTTGAAAAAGAAAGTCTTGTGAAGGGCCCAAGCTAGTGAAGCATCATATTTTGGAGTTTTCGGTTTCTTGGATGGTTGTGACTCCTTCGCAGGCTCCTGTTTCTCGGGGTCACTACCTTCCTTGGTATCTGAGTCAGATGATGTACGAGATAGGCTCTCAAGCTTCTCCCGCATATAGCGAGGTCGCTTCTCTGGCTCGCATCGGGTATAGAAATTGGTATCTAGCCTATCCGTGATAGATGCGGTGAGTAAGTGGTTTGGGAGTTCCCAAAAGTCTAAGGGGCGTCGTGTTTATGAGTTTGGGGGCCTCGAGTAGAATGATCTTGAACAGATACTCACCATCCTTCTCTAGTGGTCGAGAGAAACCAACTCCAAGGAACGGACTGATCCACTCGAATATGAGTTTAGATGGCCACCTATTGTAAAACCGAAATTCAATAAACCGTCATGACAAACCGAGGAATTTGAATTACGAGGCAGTAGTTTCTGGGACAGTCGTCCCCGCTCCATAGCCTGGGGGTGCTACAGGCACACTGAAAGGGTTGGGAAACTTCATCTGGGAAGCTGAAGTTACCCAGGGAGAGCAAGAAAACACTCAGGAAGGGGGCGAGACTACAGAAGAGTGCATTTGTTCCGTTGCCGACTTTAAGAGGGCCTCAAGGGCGAGTTAATCAGCTCACGGTAGCGGCAAGGGGTGAACCACATGGAGATGTGTCGAAAGCTCAAAAATGTTTTCCAGCCAATGAGATTTCTGAGAATTCAAGACGTGTACACGGCGGATGACGAGAGACTGATTACGCCCGGCGTGCTGACAAATTCTGCCAGAACTCGACGCGTCTCGCCAAACGCGTAACAGCGCCTGTTGTAGGGTCCACTCAGCCAACCCTGTTCCTAGTAGACATTCCCAACAAAAATAGATCCTCCATCCGTTGAGTACGCTGCCCAAGGAAGGCAGTCCCCAGTCAAAATTTTCCGGCTGGCGTCCCCCAAAGGCTAATCACTGAGATCACACAGACATATCACGATCCCGCAGTAGCTTCTAATCATTTACATTGAATCGAGTCATAGGCATTGGGCGTGCCGAAAGTAGCCCCCCCAACCATCACCATTAGTGTCAAGTGTGAATAGGTGTGAACCCGTCTCTCGGTATCCAGAAGGACCTTGAACAGAAGTCCAACCGCAGCACCTCTCAGTGCCATCAGAAATCACCCACACAAATTTGACGCGTGTCCTGGTATAAATCTGGGGGTAGCTAAACTACATAAAACATGACTCGAAAGACTACTGCTTCTTGAACTTCTGCCTGACTCGATCTTTGAGGAAAATAAGGCGAGGAGTGTCTGCTTGCTTGTTCTCTTCCGTGTATCCTGAGATTTCCGAGTTCATGCCGTCACGGACAGATCAGAATCAACTCGTCCCACAATAGGGTAGGACTACCTAGTCTGACTTTTCATGACTCAGAACCCCAATTTTGTGGCCAACTGCAGGAGGGTCCAGCTGGAGTCACAATTCGCGCCACAGATACTGAGTCGTAGTTCGAGGGGGGTTGGTCGACCCGAACAACAGCCAGGTTTTTGAACATCCCCCCTCCCGTTACCCGTCATAAAGGTGTGATCCAAAGTTCAAACGTTCACTATCTGAGGTCGTATATCTTGCTTGAGAGATGTCCTTTTATTTATCACATCGTAATGGTCGTAAATGGAGGCTATCGTAGTAATAATACACCGCAAAAGTAACGAAAGAGGACGACACAGCGTGATCCATTAACTCTATCCTTCATGAAGTTCAAGAGCCTTCCTTCATAATCCGTTCAACCTCAAGCTGAACGCGCATTCGAGCTGCGACACCCTCCGGTGTTGTCCCACCAATCAACTTCCCCTCTCCAATACCCTTCGTAGATCCCTCATAAATGAGTTCAAGCATCTTATCCCATTGACGACCCCACACTTCTCTAGCATGACTTCCAAGAACCTCCAGAGCGGCTATAAGCATCACCAGTCAGCCTCTCCAAGCCAGACCAAAGGAGCTGAAGCGCTTACTATACAACAACTGAGCACCAACCGCACTTTCCAACAAACCCTTATCACCCAACAATCTCGACGTCCAAACCCAATACCTCGGAAGCTGGAACGTATACTTCAACGGTTGCTTCTCTGGTCGAATCTTCAATATGTTGAAATACACCCTCATGATCCCAGCAACCCTCCCAACATACTCCGCTCCTGACTCTAAGTCATCCGAGGATACACTCTTCCTGTAACCCATAGCTTTAGTTCTATCAGCTCGGTCTTTCCAATCGACCATCTTTGGTGGTTCCTCTGAGCCCCCAGTAGGAGGGTAGACGACGTCTTGACCGGGTACTGCTGCGGGAATAGGCCATCCACCGATACGTTGGACTAGTTTAGCGTAGAAGATTTCTGCAAAGCCTTCTAAAGTCTCGAGGAGGTTGAAGGCAACTTGAGCTAGTGGTATAGCGGCGTTCTTCTCTGCAGTGACTTCGGTCTCCGCCTGTAGGAGGATCGCCTTTGAAAGAGAGGAAAGAAGGGCGTGGTAAATTAGGGGATGATGAGCGCCTGTTGGCGGTATGAGGACTTCGTAGAGTTGGCGTGACTGAGGATGTACGGATTAGCAACACGGACCGTGAAGATTTGGTGGTACGTACAATCAGGTTAATCTGGTCTTGTTCGCCAGTGAGTTGACCAATTTTGGGGGTAATTTGCCTTCGACATTTAGACCATTCCGACTTTACGGGTTTGTCTGTCTTGACCTTCTGCATGATCTCAGTTTTGAGTCTCTACGTAAGGTGCAAGGGGTAAGCATGAATTCACTCATATCTGGTTTGGACTTACCTTCAAATCCATCCTGGCGGCTATCCAGTCTTCCCTAGAGGTGGTCAAGCCTATCGCCTTTCTCTGATCCTTGGACGCCTGTGCAGCCTTCTCTTCCTCTTCTTCTTTCTTTCTCCTCTCCTCATCCTCCTGCTTTGCCTTTTCTTCCTCCTTCCTCTTTGCTTCTTCCTCCGCCTCTTTCTCTTTACGTATCCTCTCCTCCTCCGCCTTCTTCTTCTCTTCCTCTAACCTCTTCTTCAGCTCTTCCTCCTTTTTCTTCGCTTCTTCAGCCTCCCTCTTCAACCTCTCCGCCTCCAGCTTCTTTCGCACTTTATCCTCCTCAAACTGGATGGCAAGCTCCATACGTTCCCATATCTTTTGCGCTCGTAGGTCATGTTCCGTTCGTAGCTTCTTCTCCGCTGCCTGACTGTTGGCGCGTAGAGCTTCTATCCGGCGATGTGCTTCTGTCGTTTCTTGCGAACCGATGCTCGCTCGCAGGCCAGCCTGCTGTTCTCGTGTTTTATCTTGTTCATCCAGAAACTTTACTTGTGACGCGCTCAGATCCTTGCGGGCGGTTTTCTGATATGCAGAAATTCAGTAAGGACTATTGGGCGATTCTACAACTCGGAGAACGTACAAAGGCATCCACTCGGGTCTGTCGCTGCCATTCTTCGTAGGGGTCATGATGACGCGTCCGTAGTCGGATTGCAGCAACAGTCTCTTCGATATATCTCATTTCATCCTGTGTGTGAGTGCTCTGACGCAGTTTTCTAGATGGCGAGGGTTAGCACAGGGGGTGGCGGATTAATTTTAGGACAAGGTACGGACGATTTAGGACGCGCAGGTTCCAGTGTAGAGTCATAGTCGACTGAATCGTCTAGAGAATAGGATAGGGAACTATCGGTGTCAGACGAGTCAGAGTCACTCGAGCCTTCTGAGAACAAGTCAGAGTCGGAATCATAGTAGTCGTCTGAATCTGAAGGTAGTCCAAATGTCGACCGACTGCGTTCCTGTGGCTTCCTGTGTAGCTTGTATATTTAGCATTGGATTGATATGTCAAGGAATCCTCGCACTTGGTGACGTTGGCCTTTGTCGACGATCTCGGTAGGCCGTACCGCATGTTGATATGGTGTGCGCCGTTGAATTACCGATGAGCTCTGAGTGCAGCTTCACCCTTTCGCGCTAAGCTTCCTTTGAAGCCTTTCTAGCCCTTATCAAGGTCAAACGAGAGGCAGAGGTGAACGTCGACGAACTCTGAACAACCTCGAGGTTTCGGTGTCGCCACAAACGGTTGAACCAAAAGGGGTAAACATGAAAGGACCTCAGTTTAAGTGTTTGTCCTTGCTTGGAATCGAAGCTGACGCCACCAGACGCCTCCTGATATATTCGATCGCGTTTTGTGCCGCGTCCAGCCGACAGATATTGTCTACCCTCGACTTTTACCTTGACCATCCCTCCTGAGATACAGCAACCATGGCACGCACATTCTTCGTTGGTGGTAACTTCAAGATGAACCCCATCTCGATCGGGCAGAAGGAAACCATCATCAAGGTCTTGAATGACGCTGATCTCGACCAAAACATCGGTATGAACATTCATCCTGCGTTGGCTGCAGGGTATCGCGATCTCACATTTCTCAAAAACCCCAGAGGTCGTCATTGCGCCCCCTTCTCTATATCTACTTCCCTTGAAGGCCATCCTGAGGAAAGATGTCCAGATCGCTGCCCAGAACTCCTTTAGTGAAGCGTCTGGTGCATACACTGGCGAGATTAGGTGTGTGTTCTAGGCATGCGATTAATGACACAGACTTGACAGAAACATGCAGCCCTGCTCAACTCCAGGATGCCGGAATTCCATGGGTTATTCTTGGTAGATCTTCCGTTCCGTTCCAGTGGCAAGACGTGTGAAAATCTAAGACTTCTTCTGTAGGCCATTCGGAGAGGCGAACTCTCTTCCATGAGACTTCGGAACAAGTCGCTAAGAAGACTGTCGCCGCACTTGAGAAGGGTCTCAAAGTCATTCTCTGCATTGGAGAGACCCTTGAAGAGCGTGAGTCAGGAAAGACTGCTCAGGTCAATGAAGCCCAGCTCAAGCCCGTTGTTGAGGCTTTGAAGGAGTCTGACTGGAGGTGAGTAACAATCATCGTTTTGATGTACTCTCGTTGACAAATTTGACAGCAACGTTGTCGTTGCATACGAACCCGTATGGGCTATCGGCACCGGAAAGGTCGCAACCTCCCAGCAAGCACAAGACACTCAGGCGGACATTCGCAGCTACATCGCAAAAGCTATCTCCGCTAGCGTTGCTGAGAACATCAGGATCATCTACGGAGGTAGCGTCAACGCCAAGAACTGCAAGGAGCTCTGTAAGATTGTCTCCTCTGGCTATACATCGATTTTATACTAATCGAATACCAATAGCTCACCAAAAGGACGTTGACGGCTTCCTTGTTGGTGGCGCATCTCTCAAGCCTGAATTCGTTGACATCATCAATGCTCGCAAGTAGATAGATTCTCGCATTGTAGGAAGGATTCCACATAGTTTCATTGGAATGCAATAAATATAGAATCAACTGCTAGGCCAGGCTGTATCTGTCGTAAATCATAAAATAATCGAAAAATAATCGCCGATTTATATCCGCATCGATCATTCGATAGAGATTTGCTTTACCTCGGCTTGTGTCTCGCCGTTGTCTGCCGCTCCACCTTCATCAGCTCTAGATCAAGATGGATCCACGCTACTCTATAAAGCCTACACCCTACGGAGGGCGAGGCCTTTTCGCAACCACCACAATCCCAAAAGGCGAATTACTCCTCAATTGCGAGTCACCCTACGCTTTCACTATCTACCGAAAGTTCCGTAAGGAAGTTTGCCATTACTGCTTTGCATATTCTTTTGATTCCAGACGAAATTCGTGGAGCGTTCGATATGAATGTCAACCTGGACTTGGCAGCTTTTATTTCTGCAGTGAAACGTGCAAAGAGAAATGGGGTGGGGATTTGAATGTGGATGGGATGCTGGGGCTGATGAATGCTGCGATTGATAAAGCTGCGAAAGTGACGACGAAAAAACCGAAAGGGCTCGCTCAAAGTTCACCTCTGGAAAACCTCACAAAGGAAGAAGTCACTCTTGATCTCCTCGATGATTACTGGAAGCAGGCTGAAGCCGTTCACGCTAAAACCCGCACGCAACCGCCGAAATTGGATGAATTCGAACTTGACATGGCTCGGTTTGTTGCCTTAGTACTGGTTCAGCGATACTGTGAAGACAAGCGCGCAAGTGATGTAGAGCGCCAAAATTCTCCGGGCTGGCAGGATTTCCTTGATCTGCAGAACAACGAATTCGAGCATATACGCGCCAAACCCTTCATTCTCGACTGCTACATCCGCATCTACGGCTTTTTATGCAAGATTGCTCCACCGGCACTTCAGTCTTATCTCCAAACTTCGTTCACGATACGTTCAGCGCTTGGGAAAGAATCCGGAAACGCTTTTGGACTATGGGAGACTTCAACGGAGGGAGATAAGGAGATGTTTGGTTGGGGATCCTACGTTTCAGCGTCTTTTTTCAATCATGGTGTGTATAATCTTACCATATACACTTTTTGCACACCTATACGCGGGAGCGTGCTGGGTGGTGGTGGCCCCCTCGTTGTTTGATCTTTGATTCTTTCAAAACACGCGTCATTTCTTAAACAACACCATTCACCTGACTGACAATGTGATCATCTTTCCCGGACAGATTGTTCTCCGAATGTCCGCAGAGAACGGGTCGGGAGAAGCATGCTTTTCTTTGCAAGTCGGGACATCGAGATAGGGGAGGAGCTGTGCATCAGTTATGTTGACGTAGAGGATGGGGTGGTTCAGAGAAGCACTGATCTCTTGGAAAACTGGTATTTCACTTGCGGATGTTCACGGTGTAAAGAGGAGGCGGGAGAGTGATTTAGCGGATGGTTTAGTTTCTTTTCGGGCAATGAGGGTATCATTTCTTGGTTCGGGTTTACTTCCTAGTTTCACGGGGTTTGCATAGATAGCTAGATGATAGTTTGGAGTCCTTTAGATCTTTCCCGGCGACCATCCTATAACCATAGGCAAGCGGAGTCGTGCGTGGTTCTATTCAATCGACAGCTTCTCGCGGAGTCAATTGAGTGACAGTACGGCATCCAACACGAGGATCACATTTGTTGGAAGAGAAAAGAGCGGCCGAAGCAACCATCAGCTCTCAGACAAGCCTGACTTTGTACAAAAGAGTACAAAAGTCTGAACGCCGTTCCAATTGATGTTGATCCCAGCACAGTGGCGCCCACCACCATAACGCGTGTTTGCAAACCAGCCCGCCGCCCCTTCAGCTTGTCACACAACACATGATGCGAAGCCACTCTAAAAACCCCGCCGCCGACGTACAAAATGATCTTCGTGCTTAATCGCCAATTATTAGACGCTTCTGGCTGGTTGTGAGCGATCGCATGCACACCCAACGTTTTTATGACAGCCTGAAGTGTTTACGATGAACGAGGTCACTATTGAACGATCTAGGACGGAGGGCATACCATCGTAAAGCACAGTGCTTTAATTTTCGGTGGTGTCCGGTGGGTCTCCAACCAGAATTAAGTTTAAGGGTTCTTTCGAATCTTTCTGATGTGTCGCGGCTGGGCGCCTACAAAGTGCAAACCTCCACACCCTCCACAACTTCCCTAATCTCAAGATATGGTGTCCCCGTAAACCCCAATCCGACTCCCATTTCCGCACGTCGACTCGTGATCGAGGTTATTTTGTTAGGACCCTGAATCCCACGAAGGAGCTCAGTAAAATCAATGCCAGGAACGTGGCAAAAACGAGGCAAACACCTGCATTAGAGTGTTCTTGACCAATCGTGGATAGAGCTGAACGGTTCTAACTGGTTCGTTTGACAATGAATGCTGCTTTGATGATCTGAATTAACCGTCATGAAGTAATGTGGGTTGAAAACATGGTCGTTTCTCCCATTACCCGGCGGGGCTCCCTATTCATTTGAACGACGCGGACACGGAGATTAAGACTGCAGGTGGGGAGTGAAGTCGTCAGTCACTTTATATGAACCCTCGGACTGGGCACATGAATTAATGAAAGATAGAAAATTTTTGTTGATAACTTCCTTGGAACTTCCTGGAGGAACATTGACGCATTGGCCGGGCTAACGATGAAGCATCCTTAGCTGAACAAACCGGCGATCATGGTTGACTGACAGTTGCCCTTTTCGATAAGCTTCTCTTGCTCGCTCCAGGGAGGAGCGAGGCAAGCAGAACTGCGAACGAGGCGGACACGCGTGCATACGCCGGAGCATAAGCATAACGTCGAGACTGACGTCTAGGGGTCATGGTCCTACGAAGATCGAAAACGAACTGCTGCTTAACGGAACCGAGGTCTGAGAGATGAAACCCTTCCTGGCTCATAGGTGGCTCGAAACCTTGAAAAGACTGACGATCAGGGGAATGGAGGCAGACACGCTCACTGAGACGAAAAGGAATGAATTGATGATATATACGGACATCCTCCTTCCCAGTATGGTGAGAATTTTGGTACAGTGGTGGCTCCAGGTGAAGCAAGGTGTAATATATCGACTCCTTCACTTGTCTCCGCGGTCGAGCGAGGTGGCAGCAATTATTTTGTGAATGCACGAATAACCTTGGCAGAGATGTGTAGAAAGAATATGGAGCCGATGAAAGAGAGTGACAGGACGAGGACAATGAAGGGGTCACTGCGGGATAGAGTGGATCAGGTCTCTGGGATGAACGGTAAAGTGGTTGGCACTCACACTCGGAGACCTGGAGAGTCGTCGGTGTAAAGCTTGAGCATGGTGTTTGACGATCCACCAGCTCCTGCAGCACGCGTCGAGTTAGGCTTTGCTGCCTGTGAAGCACCAGCTGCTCGTCGTCTGAAGTATTGTTAGCCTGAGTCCGTGGCAAAATATTATGTCCCGACATACCGAATCTGGGCACCAGGAGGCTTGGCTACTGCACTTGCGGCACGACCATTGCTACGGGCGGAATCAGAGTCGGACTAAACATTCTTCTCAGCCAGTATTCCCGCTATTTACAAGGCGAATAGCGTACCATGGTGTTTTACGACGACGAGTGTGGAGGTGAGAGGTTTGAAGAAACGAGCGAACACTTGCTGGCAAGTTCCCTGACACGCCAACGGAAATTGCAACGTCAGTTTCAGACGTGATCGTGGGAAAAGTAGCGTGGCAGTCACCTTCCTCTTCAGGAAATATAGATTGACGCGGTCGATTTGTCGACTTGCGCCTCTTTTGCATTTGCATTTGCATCTCAAGGGCTGGAGACCGATTAGATCCACAGATCGCTCTAGCTGGAGCCTTGCAGGGAAATTTCAAACGTGATCAGGGTATGATGGAGTGGCGGGAGGCTGAAGCCTGTTCTGCTAGGTCAGTCGCTGATTCCAGGCATTTGAACCGCTGTAGAAGTTGTGAATGTCTAGTATGATGGGTAGAGGGGAAAGTGCGACGATAGAGCATGCTCTAGCCTGCCCTCTATCCGAGTTTCTGGGCTGCGTGCCGAAGATACCGACAGGAACTTCTGCCTGTAGTTCGACTAAGCATTCAATCATTCCCTTCACGATTAAATACGTATTCCACTCACGGTTCCTCGGGGCTGAGTGTGCCACAGTACATCAGCTGTCCTGCTTTAATCTCGCTTCGATACTATGATTTATCCTGTTTTGCGCTGACCTGCCAACCCATCAGAACTGCTACCCACATCGCAGTCACAAGGGTCCATTAGTCATCGAGGAAGCCGTTCTTCAGCTCTTCACCCTGTCGAATTCAATAGTTTGGTCAACTCGGGCCTCCATCTTATGTCAAAGGTTGCTAGAAGATAAAAAGACCTGATTCTTAATGATTCATGGTGTGAAAGAAGTGAGCGCTTACGTCCTATTCTTTCCAGTGTTGCTGAGAGATCAGTCACAAGGGACAAAGGTACATTTCCCCCGTCGAGGTCATCGACGTATTATTTGCGACAATTAACTCAAACCTCCCTGATTTTCTCCTTGAATTGACCTTTTGTTTTCTCACAAAATACTCTCAAAACTTCAGAAATTCGTTGTTCTATCGTCAGGTTTGGTTTTGTCTATGGGGGTTTGCTATCTAACCGATCCGGACTGCCGTGATGAGCCAGACAATTGGCTCTGATGGACCACATAAAGAACCCCATCCGTCAACAAACGGTGTTTGTGACTGGTTTGGTCTGCCTTGGAGAGTGCCTTCATCTGTCGAACTGAGTTATCTAGTTCGTTTACCCGGGAGGCCAGATCTTCGACCACACGCGCCAGAAGCACATCCCCTTTGTTGCCTGGTCGGCTTGGGATTCTGTGACATCAAAAAAGGGCTCAATTAGATGCCCCTCCGACAACAGATCACCCTCGTGCTTAAATACGACCCGCCTCCATCGTTCTAATGGCTGTGTGCCCCGGGCCCCTCCCCAGGCCCTCGCTCTCCCCTCCTGCTCGACTAAATCGACTCCAATCGCCGTTTTCCGAAGAGGAATTTGGACAAGGGTTCTTCTCAAGGCCCTTCATATCTTCCAACTCGACCTTTTCCTGTGGAGAAGCGTTAATACTCGGTATTAAGCAGCCTCTACAGCTCGAGAAGCGTTAACCATCGCGTTAAGCAGCCTCACCAAGAAGCGTTAATACCACGTATTAAGCAGCCTTGAGTGAGAAGCGTTAACAGTTGTGTTAAGCAGCCTCCTTTCACCCGAGAAGCGTTAATCCGAGCATTAAGCAGCCTCACCCATATCCCCGAGAAGCGTTAACTTCAACGTTAAGCAGCCTCACCCATATCCCCGAGAAGCGTTAACTTCAACGTTAAGCAGCCTCACTGACAGACCTCTTGTACTGCACTGCTGTACTAAGAGTCCTCTGTACACTTGACTTGTGACGATCGTCCTTGGAGCGGGCTCTTCGTTGATCACCAGAACGATTACTTGCCACTCCAGTTCCTTGTCTTTTCTTTCTTTACTTGCTCGCATACGATTTCCGAACTTTGTACCATCATGTTGAACATTGGTACCGATTCACGATGCGATATTTGTTTGGAATCCTTCGACAGTGGGGATAAGAACCCACATGCGATTCGTTGTGGTCATATGTTTTGTGCTGGGTGAGTGCCATGTTCCCCAGCCTCACTCTTCAACCTCATGAAAGCATTGCAGATGTATTGGAGCTCTAGCAAGTTCTCCGACGCATGTATACCCCATGAACGCTTGTCCTCTCTGCCGTCAACCGTTCTCGCTCATTGAGGACGTCTGGAAGCTTCACGTCGACGTCGAACCCCGGAATGGAAATTCTTCGCCAAATCGTAGTGGACCCAAACCTACTGCTGAACAGGAGGAAGAAGCTCAACAACTTCGTAAGAATTTTATCTCCATCGCCACGGAAGGTGCCGATGAAGCCCGAACTCGGAGTGTGCTTCAGTCTATTACCGACTTTATGCGACCCCTGCCTCGCGAGATGGTGCGTCATCTTCGAACGTGTACTTCTTTTGTCTGATCATCGCTACTTGTCCCTCAAGTTCTGGGATCTTCGGATGGTAGCCAGACTTCTTGCCTACACTTGCGACGTTCGATCCAAGAATCGTGGACTACGCGCGGGCCTCGCTGAGAAGGAACGGAAGCTCGCTGAGGCGCAGGATGAGGTTACGGATTGGAAGAAGAGGTATGAAGATGAGAAAGTGTATAGGGAAGAGAAGCAGAAAGCGGCGGAGGCGTCGGAGAAAGACTTGAAGCAGTATATTCTAAGTCTATCAAAGACCTACGAAGCTACTGTTGGGTAAGTCGATCACTCACTATGTCATCGAGTCCAAGCTCATCATTTTTCTAGACACGTAAGTACTGACTCGCCTCGGGTTTTTAAGCGACCTATAACCTCTGTTGACAGTACAACTTCGTCGTCGATGAGTGGATGAAGCAGAATGAAGAGATGAAGACACTACGAACTGCTTTCTCCGAACTTCGGGACAGGTCAAATCAACCCAATCTTCGCGTCAATCCCCCTTCCCCGCCTGCTACTCGAAGTAGCTTCTATCTCAGCCACGAGGACTACGAGTCGCGATTGAGTGGGACTGTCATGACCAACCCAGGCTCTTTGTTGGTCTCACCTCTCCCCGAATTCACTAGTCTCCCCACGACCCTCTTTTCCTGCGCTTTGAACCCCGAAGAGGAAGAACAGGCCGAGCTTGATCCTTCAACCGAGCCTTACATCGCACCCATTCCTGAGTCGACCGCCCAAACCCCAAGACGGGAATCCGACCTTCTATCCCTCCCTCAACCTAGCGCCGCCGACCCTACCACTGAGCGGGGTGTCAATACCCGTCGTCTCAATGACCTTTTATCTGACAATCCCACTCCTTCAGTTACCTCATCGTCACTCCCTGTCACTTCCAGTTTCCCTCCTTCCTTCGATGCCCGTCCTCGTGAGCGCCCTCGTTCTCACTCTAATTCCCATGTTGCCATCGCTCAACCAGCATCATATTCTCCTCCATATCGCTCTCGTCCTGAGCCTCCTATGGCGACTCACCCTCCTGTATCAACAGCTACTTCCGATACACTGATCGAGTCCCCACAGGCGATTCGTGTCCAGCCTCCCGTCTACGACCCTACTGCATATACCTCCGCCAGTGCTGCCGCGCAGGCGGCGGAGAAGGCTAAACGAGCCAAACAACGTGCTGAGCGCGAACCGGATAGAGCTCGACCAGCAACCCCTGACCGCGATTCACCAACTAAACCCGGAAGAGAGAGGCAGAGAGACCGTGACTTATCCCGTCAAGATTCGCGCAGAGATCACAACCAGAAGACGCCGACGACCCAAACCTATGGCAAGTACTACGCCAACGGTATCCATCCACCAATGCTTCCTCCCCGAGATCAACCTAATGTTCAGTCTGGTTACTCTTCGGTGAGAGGTACGGGATACTCGGCCAGGTCACAAACCAAGCTTCAAGATGTATTCAGTAACGACAGACACGTGCCAAATTCTGTTCCCTTGGGAGTTTCTCGAGGATGATTACGAACGCTGTCATGAACAACTGGACCACGACCTGGAGCCCTTTTCTTCTCTCTGCCGGAACAAGCTTTTATCTCTCTCTCTTACTCTCTTCTCGTTTCCCCGATAATCCAAGAAACTCAAACGATCTTGTTGCTCCTGGGCCTCGTTATACCAAACGCAACCATATGGGATCTCGAGTGCCTCGCTATACTCACTCTACATGCACTGCATCTGCTCTTAGCTCGCCTCGTTTCATTTGCATTGAACATTTAGACTGTACAGATTCTCAAGTTCTCTGCTCACTCCCCATTGCATCTTCAGACACCGCTTTTTAGTATGTTTATGTGTTCTCATTGCAGAACACCAGTTGACCACCTTCTCGCATTGTATTATTACCGTGCTAGCTTGTTCCATATAACATAAATCGACAACCATGTATTATTTTATATTGTATATCCATCGTAGGTCTCCAGGAATGAAATCAGTTGCAATTATCAAGTCGCTATGGCCTCGCTGATTATCTGAGCCGTTAACAATCTTTATTTTTTGACACTGACAGGTAATATTGAATTATCGGCAGGTTTAATTTCCGAGTGTGCTTGGATCGTAGCAAACAGGTCATGAGGTCAATTGGTGGCTGAAGTATTCGGAGACGTTGGCGCGTCAGCCGCAGCTAGGGTGATTGCTCGATTCGTTGAGCGTGCCATTTCGAGATCCGGTTGCTTCTATCTTTAAGGGACATCGCACTACTGTCGCATCACGAGCGATCCTTGCTTTGTTACTGTATTGAACGTTCTCTCGGCTCGCCATATGCCTGTGGCGAAGGTGGCAGATGATACCGGTAGGTAAGCGTCAGATAAGACGTCAGGCGGAGAGTCCGGTCCAAGCAAGCTCGATCTATCTCACAGGGCATTGTACTGGCCACTGTGCCCGCTCAGTAGAGAAGCCAACGACGCTGTTTTGCTATGACTCGAACAAGACATTGTACCGCCTCAATGTCTTCGTAACCATCAGGTACTGCGTGAAGTTGAAGGAGGATAAAAGGAGGTCTCTCGGCCGGGTTACAGCGGTAATGACACAATTCCTGAACTAAGGGATCGGTCTCAGGAAACTCATCAAAATAGGGTGAATTAGCAACTAAGCATACAGGTATAAGAGATAGCATATAAAAGGTACATGTAAGATGGTGGGGATGTGGCGCACCGAATGTCTAATAGTGAAAGTCTATGCACGAGTCGTCTATCATCACGAACTGCACTGGTTCAATCCAGCGCCACAAAACTGAGCCAGGATAATCCAGAACAGGACCTGCGAAATAGCCGGACGTCGTCAATACGTTGCAATATTATCTTCAAACTTGAGCGTACCAGCCCGACAAGTATAGAAATCCCAAGCATGCGCTGGTTCCTCCACCACATGTCCCTTCTTACGGTCCTTGCTCCTCTCCTGAAGGCAGTAGCTTGACCAGCCATAGCATCTGTTTTGTCGACCAGTAACTCAATGCGTTCCCCTCGGCTCAGAATCTGCTCCACATTCTGAACCATAATATGCTTGACTTGGTCGAGCTCGTTCTGCGCCCGCCTGAGTTCGTCGGCTGGAGGTGACGTATTGTAGGTTTTCATGAGATCTGCAATAATTGGCGCAAAGGATCCTTGCAAGCCATATGCCGGTGTGTCATCGTGAGAGGATGACGACGAGGATGGAGCGAAGGCAAACTGAATAGCGCCGGAAATACCTATCAGTCCTCGAGCGTCATTATTGCAAAAGATATATGCGTGCCTTTCTCTGCAGCTCTGCTAGGAAAGCAAATGGTATCCTCCTGGAACGTGCGTTAGATCCCTGCTCATGGCTCCACCTGGGAGAAAGCGTTACGAGGTGTACTCACCGTCCTGCAGAATCATCGGCCATGACCAAATAGATGATTCCTCCTTCGGAGACATAATGAAAGAGATATTGTTCCCAAACATATGTCAGTTTGCTGGAGGCAATACCATGAGCCATGATGCTCCATGACGGAAGCTAGAGGCGGCACCTGTTGTTCGGTGGTATCTTCCCAAGGATGGCCTGAGTGGCTAGATAGAGCATCAGTAATCCAACTCTGCCTCAGCCAACAAGGGTGGCAGCTATTCACCCTGAGAGAAATTCTGTTTGCCCGTCGAATGTTCCGCTAGGATGGTCGGCCCAGCAGCTTTGGCGACCAAAGCGTGGATCTGCACAAGAGTGTCGCCATAAACTATATGCATATTTCAGGTCAAACAGCAGCTGCACTCACCAGAGACATTTGTCAACACTACCCTTCCCTGGTGGCTTGTGCTTGATATTGTCGCGGCCGACGTTGACGTCTTGAATGGTATCGGCAAAGGTGTCGACCTCGGCGACGGAGTCGTGCGCGTGCCATTACGCAATCAGGGAACAAATGAGGTCAAACAAACCTCGCAGAGTCGACGGCAAGATGCTTTCAAACTCTCACTACGTCTCCAATCTGAGGCGTGCCTGCTCATTATCACGACTGATTTGTGTGCTCGAGACTTGAAAATTGAAGCCTCTGCATCTGTGGGTGTGTTTCATGATCGAAAGCTAAGTAGGTGATTCGTAAAATCTCGACTGAGGAAAAGCACATCGTCCAAGCTTTGCAAACCGGAGGTCTACGTGTAGACCGGGAATGAACTATAGCCATTCTCACCCCGCTGAGGCGTCAAACAAACTTGGGGCAGTAAATGCCATTCACAACCCTCGATTCTTTTTCAGTTTTGCGATCAAACGCTAGTGTTTTCTCTTTCCAATTCTTGTGACAACACACGAGCCGGTTCGTCACTTCTGTCCGAACCGATCCACATATCCGCTCAATCTACGAACATTTTCAGATTTACAGTGGAGTGAGACTGGAATGCTGGTGGCGGAGTGCGTTCCCGAACATTTCTCGCCTCCGGGAAGGTTTTGAATGCGTTCCCGATACTCTCTCGACCTTTGGGCCTGGGGGAGGTCGAAGCTTCCCGACACTGGTGTCCAGTGCTGTCCCCAGCTCTCAGAGACTCGCCTCCACCATCTATCGGGGTATCATACGATGCAGTTCGTGACATATATATCGCATGGGCGCCTCAGCCATACCGATCCGTAATTGCGCTTATCGATCCGAATTCGTGACATGATCGTCAAGACGAAACCGTAGAAGTATTCCGATTGGTTATTACAAGATATATTCCGCAACGTGCGATATGTCTAATACAGAAGCCGAAGAGAAGATGTAAGAACAGTGACAAAACGACAGAATTACAGAAAAGTTGTAGAATTCAAAGGAAGGTGCGATACAGATTTAGAATGGGGGTATTAGTCGTGGTTAGGTATTCATCGTGAGCCTTGCTGTATTTCAGCAGGGTATTCGTAGATTGACAGCGGGTTCGGACCGAAGTCAAGAAATACATTTGATATGGTTGCACATCTACGCGTTGTCATAGCTGTACGTCCGCAAGAACGAGTGACTGGGCGTAATCGGAGTCGGCGCACTGATAATGGGTGAGGTAGCTAGATCCGACAACCCCAAGGCATTAGCATCATTATTAGCCTGAGGGGGACGTCGAATGTTAGTCCACCAAGGATCTGGACTCGGAGTGTTATCTTCTGCAAGAGGAAGTAGGTGCTGCCGAGATGCACGGGAGGAAGGAATAGAGCTCCCGGATGGCGTACGCCTGTCGGGATTGGCGGCGGGGGTCATGGTTGATCCAACAGGCTCGTGATCCACCAGTTCGAAGTCATCATACTCATGGGCGGAGGAACCATCTGCACGTTCCCTCTCAGGTACGACAGCCTGAGTTGCGCTCTGAGGAATGTATTGAGAAGCCGTATCCCAAGACCTGCGGCCCTCCTGGGTCGTGGAGCCGTTGGCTATTTGGCGATCTTCGAGGAGCGATTCGGGCCTACTGCGAGGCGTGGCCCCATCGTCCGGCAGCAACTGGCGGTTGTAGAATGCCATTGCAGACATGGCCTCAGTCGCTTCTGAGATATCAGCGACTTGGAAGTTCAATGCAGTTGAACTGGGAGTAGTTGGATCTCCATCTCCGAATGAGCTTTCCGGGAACCAAGATAGAGGTAGGTCACTGACGCTATCCACCTCATCAGCCCTGCGCAGAAGCGCAAAGTCGGGGATAGGCATGGTCGAGGGTGATTCGTCCCGGAAAGAACGTGAGTCTCCCCAAGACATGATCGATGAGCGTCGGCTCGAATTGGCGGAATCTGGGAGGGGCCTTGTCACTGGGAGAGGTGCAAAGCGACCATTATGATCATCTGAGGGAGGTGCTGACATGGGCGCTGACATAGTGGCAGCACCTGGAAGATATCTTGGTATTGCGTCTGGTTGAATATGGTCAATTTGGTCGTCAATCTGGACTGTTCGGCGCCGTGTGGGATGAGGACGCGAGGTGGCAGGCTCTGTAGTCAAAGGAGGTATTGATGATGCAGAACCAGAGCCGGAGCGCGATGAACGAGTCCCACTAAAGGCATGAGAACTCGATACTGATCTTTGGAGTGAGCGTTGTGGCGCAGGTTCGGTGGGAGCGATGATTGCATTTGAGGTGTGGTGAACAGCGACATAAGGCTGCCTCATTGATCTGCTCTCTTGAAGCCAGCTGGACGAGCCTGATCTAGAGTGGGTAGGGGTGGTTGGTTCCGTTGTAGGAAGCTGTGGAATCTGGTAGCTGGAAATGTCGCCGTTTCTCCTGGATGATTCTGCACTTCCGCCAGCGAAAGCTGCAGAACTGGTGCTCAGCCCAGTATTCGAAGGATAACTTTCCTGTCTATGGTGCCCTCGGCGAGCGTTTTCCTCTCTGGGGTAGCGAGGTTGAACACTTCCAGAGTTTTCAACCACAGGAGGTCCGAAAGGATCACTGACACTTCTTCCGTGAGCTCGGACTCCTGAAGGCCATGAGGGTTGCAGTGCTCCGTATTCCCCATTCATACGAGGGCCACTTGGGAGGAACCTTGAATCAGGCCCTTGTTGAATGGTAATCCTGGTTGCACTTTCTGGTCGAGCTCGAGAGGGCGTGGGTGTTGCCGAAGAAACTGACTCTGGGCTGACATGGTGCACTCGACTTCCAGACGATGAGGCGACTGGAGTCGTTCGATTGTCATAATCTCTATGACTTTGCCGCGACCCTGCAGAAGTTGGGGTTGTTGGAGCTGTCCCAACAGTATTCCCATCCGTGATCTGACGCGGTGGTGTGTGTACTCGAGTTGAGGTGCCATTCGTAGGCGCATACAGATAGCCGTTCGTTCGAGGAACAGCATTCGTTTCGGCAGGAAAATAATCAACTCGATAATCACGAGGGGGGCGAGGCATGGGATTGTGGGTCCTGTATGATTGAAGTTCCCACTGAAGGCCCTCAACTTGGGTCTGGTAAGAAGTGCATTGCCTGGGCAGGTGGTATTCAGAATGAGTGTGTGGAACAGGCGGCAGCCAATTAACGCACCTTTCCAACTCTTCAACCCTCATGTTCAAACTGGCAATCATCGCGTTTGCGGTAGAACTCTCATCAACTCTCTTTTCCGCGGTTCTGCGAAGGTCGCGTCGGAGGCTTCTTGCATTAAGCCAATATTGGTCTTTCTCTGCCAGTAATTGGCGAGCCTCAGTTAGGGCTTCATTCTATGCAGAAGTCAGAAGTTTTGAGTGGTTGCTAGTGGAAGGGGTCGTACCGTATTGCCATCATTGAACCACTTGTCAACTTCTTCGTTCAACTCCTTCCATTCTTCGCCTTCTGGATCGATATTTCGCTTCAACATCAACTTTTCGATTAGTTGTAAAGGTTGCAGGTCTATCTCGGTAGTCCCAGTGATAAGCTTCCTTCCACCACCGATTGCATGGAAGCGTCTTCGACATATAGGGCACAAAGCTGGCCGAAGGTTGTCCAGGCAGCTATGAATGATGGTCAAACTACAATCAGTCCGAGCTAAATGCCAGCCTTACTCTTTGCAGAAGATATGGCCACATGGTAGTGCGTGTGGCGGTTTCGGTTCATCGTAGGTGAACGTTTCGAGGCAAACGTCGCAGCAACTTGCCGGGTGAATAAGCAGAGGCATGGATGTGCGTTGAAGGCCCTGGGTATACACGATCCACAATCGTCACGTCGCGTGCCGTCTCCTCCTCCTCAAGAGGGTGAGCGGCAGAGCACACCGCTGATTGCGTTTCCCTATGGTCGCCGCCGGAAGCAAAGAGGAGGACACGAGAGCTTTAGGAATAGTCGTCTCCCATCGGCCTCGTGGCCATCAATGAAAAAGCACTGGCGCTCAACAACAGTCAGACTAAGTCACGACGATGCCAACCTATTCAGGCAGGTCCCTGGATTCCCGAGGCAAGATAGAGTACAACACAAGCATATAATGATACAATAATTAAGAATAGTTATCAGGGTATCGTAGCTCCTTTCTTCTGCAAAAAGATCTCCAGCTCCTCGCTTTCCTGGTTTTGGAAGTACTCTCGGAGAGCGGAGGTAGCTTCAGCTCTGGAATCCAATAATGGACGAATCAACGACCCGAAGCGTGGCTTCGGGGCCGTTGCTCTATCATAGGTGGTAGAACTCCCCACCGACTGTGCCGCAGCCTTTCGAATGAAAGGGTTGACGGGTGGCGGAGGAGAACGCACGAAAGCCTTCAGCTCTTCGGTAGTTGCTGGCCTAATGAATTTTAATCCCAAGAACAACTTTGTCAACGTGATGACCTTCTTGAGCCTAGCGGAAATAGCATGGTTAGATGGTGGAAATTCGGAATACGGCCAGTGCTCACCTTCTGTAATTGCCTATTGTACATAGGTTCTCGTCAATGGGTTGCTCTCAAAAAAGAACTGGATACGTACTCTTGACCAACAAATTATGCCACTTGACCATAAAGTAGAGCCCTCCATAGGCTGCCGCTGCAGTTGTCACTGCCCTTTTGAGTCGGCCATCACCTGGAATACTATCCTTTATCAACAACGGCCAGAATTTCTGCCACCAGCCAAGTCTTCTCAAGAGCAAGGTCCAGAGGCCGTATCCTAATCCAATCCCAACACCTCCGAAAACTGCTTTAAATTGCGCTGGAGATTCTTCTTCACCCTTGGCCCCGAGCAGCTTGGATGTAAGGAGTCCTGTCATGTACGCAGGGCGAAACATGAGCATAGGTGGGATGAAGAGGGCCGTGCTGATAGTTGCCACCAGCGTCTGGGGTATGCATGCAAGTGACCTTGGAAATCGGCCTGAGGGAGATCCAGCGCTGGTAGAAAGTGGATAGAGTTCATTCAGAAGAGAATGCTCAACACCAGTAAAGTAGAGCAGCGCATGGTATTTGCTCAAGGAAGCAACAAGTGAGATGGTGTTAGCTTCCTGTGAGCTCTTCTCGAAAACGTCGATGAGCCTGCACAATATATCATTCAGATAAAAGGTCGACCATCTAGACGGCATTGACGTACCTCTGAGAAACGGGTACCCAATCTTTGAGTGCAATCTTCTTTGAATCATTCCAGAGGATATCCTTAGCAACCTGAGACGCATATAAGGCGTCCCTGCGTAGTGATAATCTGGTCAGACAGTCGGGTCATTATAGGCGCAAAGTGAATCATACCAATTTGACGCATTAATGCTCAGTGCTTTCATCCGGTTTTCCACTTCAGCCATGATATTTTTGACCGCTGACTTTGACGCCGATTCCTCATCCTCATTTGCTTCATCTGCCTCATCGACGAACTGGCTGACTTCAATAGGCTTTCCGAATCTGCAAAGGAGGTAAGATATATGTCGATCGTGCAAGTGGTCCCAGGTACCTGACGACAAGCTGAAAACCAGGCTATCAGCAAGCAGTCGTTTTGTTCCAAGGACATACTCACCCTACTCAAGTACTGGGATTTGTCTGTATAGACAATCGCGACAGGAACAATCTTCACATCTTTCGACCCCTTCACCTTGACTTCCCCATCCCGTGCTTCTCTGGCCCATCTGACAAAGTCGACAGCCGCCCAAGCGGCCCCAGGCATGACCTGAACTATACCCGGCATGGTATAGCTCGTCCCCTCCGGGAATACCCCAATGACATCACCTTTGGCCAAAGCCTTTGAGGATGCCAGGAAGAGACTTGCTTGGTTTGAGCCATTCTTGGTTGGTGTCGTGGAGGAGGCAGAGGTGGAACTGGAACCTGGTGGGGAGGCTTTGTTGGGGTTGCGCTTCACAGGAATCGCACCGGAGGAGGAGAACATGGCGCCAGAGATGGGGTTCTTAAACATTGACTCCTTTGTCCAGAAAGCAACATGGCGGCGGTGGGGAATGGTGGCAGCTGGTGGTAGAGAGAGAGGTTCAGCCTGTGCCATATCTATCATTGAAGTCGATATATGCATACCTAGAACGCCAGTGTCGATGATCTCGTTGTGGTGGGTCGAGGCACTAGAAATTATATCGTTCGTCAAGCTAGTCTTTCCAAGCCGCACGTTTTCAGGTACTTACAGTATGAGCGGGTCTGTCTTGGACACATTTTCGTATCCCTCAACATGCACCTCTGAGTAAAACCCTTCCAGAGTCCAATCCGCTACCTGGCGCAGAAATCTGTACACCAATTTGAGCTCCATCTTGCAACGACAGTCCTTTCGTTGTAGAATAAGCTGTAGAGGTAGGATTCAAGTCAGATGTCGATGGGTGTTCGTCGTGATGAAGTATGGATGCACATCAGCCTCCGGTGTTGACATGACAAGAAGTAATTCAAATCCGATGATGAGTGACACCTCCTAGCGGCGAGCATCGTGGACACATCGCCCAGCTCAGTCTGGCACCTCCTCTGATTGACATGAACTTTGTTGACATTGTAGCATGAGTTCAAAGTTGTTCGGGTTCAATCCGTTTGCCACGCGTTCTCGCTAAGGCTAGTCTGATGTTCGTTCTCCCAGGCTCTTTCACACCACTGTGTTCTCCTCACATTCCGAAGCGGATTCAGAATACGCCTGCACTTTTGACAAATGTGACGACCACGGGTCAGATTTCATGGAAGAAACCTGATGCGTGTCGAGCGGCGACATATATTGCAAGATCACGTATACAACTACAGATGCAGTATTTTGTGTGCAGAGCGCATGAAATGCCATAAGCATCTAGAGACGGCGACCACGGCGACCACCCTATTGACAGCAGAGTCAGCAAATCAAATTCCTTGAGAACAATGTTATCAACTGACCTTGCGCCTGGTGGAGTCAGTGGGAACGGGGGTGACGTCCTCAATACGGCCAATGCGCATTCCAGCACGAGCAAGGGCACGGAGAGCACTCTGGGCACCGGGTCCGGGGGTCTTGGTGCCGGTACCACCAGTAGCACGGAGCTTGATGTGCAGAGCGGTGATGCCAACTTCACGGCAACGAGCAGCGACATCCTGAGCTGCCAACATGGCAGCGTAAGGGGAGGACTCGTCACGATCGGCCTTGACCTTCATGCCACCTCGAAAAAGCAAGAAGTTCAGCCTGATTTCCTCATTACTGCTTAAGCGGAAATCTTACCGGTGACACGGGAGATGGTTTCCCTGCCGGACAGATCGGTGATGTGGACGAAGGTATCGTTGAAGGAGGCGAAGATGTGAGCGACACCGAAAACTAGTTCACCCTCAGCGACCTGGGGGCCGAGAGAGATAACTTCCTCCTTAGGTGCCTTGACTTTCTTGGGGGGCTAGAAACGACATCCGAACGTCAGTAATGCGATCCAGCTATTTGAGAGATCCCAAGCTCCCGTCTTCACAACAATCCGTCGTAAAACGTTCTCTTGTGATGACCTAGGATCTATAGGCTCACCATTCTGACGAGTGTTGGCTTAAGGCTTGAGGTTGACGAGGCGAACAATGAGCAGAGGACCAAAATCTCTGTCGATCAGAATCTCAACATGACCAAATAGAGGTAAACAGCGCGTCAATATCATGAGCGCTTGTTTTCAACCACACCTTGGCTCTCCTCCACCGACACGTACTTTTCAGAAGGACAATCCACCGAGCTGCTCTCCGCGAGACTACATTGATATGTGCAGCATATTAGCTTGGGCATATCTCTCTGGGAAACATCGCGGGTGGTAGCCTGCAATGTCAGCTTCACTCCATCCAGCCTTTGCACACGATCTCTTGGGCAGGTTAAGCACGAGGATCGCCAGAGGCATCATACTTGAGCTAATATACAATTCACGCTCACAAATACTGTCTATACCTTCTAATTTGGGGGCTTGCTATGCTTTTGAAATGCAGTGTGTTCGTTATCTCTCTACTATTGAGATCCGAGCTCCAATCCCAGCAACCAGTCATGCTCGCGTCTTTATCTCTGATAGTGAGTAGGTATTGACAGCTTGAGAACTATTGTGCCCCCGGCTGACTCCAATAACATACCTTCAAATGACCAGTGTAGGTCCCACTCGTCAGCATCGCATCTTCAGAAGTGAATCTGTAGAAGGACAGTGTACGATTTGATGCTTCTAAGTCGAACGTGAAAAGCAGCTTCTACCTGGTAAAGGCAAGGTTCATCGATAAGATCGAGATTTTCGGACTACTCATCAGATTATCTAGATCTTTCGAGGAACGTTTGCCGTGTCATCTCATCCCAAAAGCATCAAGACTGCACAGGATTGGAAAATATCAGGGGGCCCGGAGATTCGCCATGGATCTATCGTAGTTTCACGGGAAGCTGGAGATCGCGTATTGGAGCCCATCGCGTGAATGGCTCTCTTGCTCCAAGGCCATGGCCTAAATTCTAAAAGCTCTCGTTTGGAGAATGATCTGCTTTCACGTCTCGCACATGCGCCACCGTGCGTTTTTGAGATCACAGCACAGGATTCTGTTACACTATTGGCCGAAGTGTATGATTCTTCCGACACTGAACTTTATCTTGGTATCACACCCAAGATCGCGTGCTTCTGCGGCACCTAGTTGTCCGCCATCTGATTGCTTGTGTGTGACTACCCAGCAACATATCTCAAGGTGGGCGCCAATCGATCGTCTTGACTTACGAACGTGGTATATGACAGTGCCTGGCTCTGCAAGTCGCCGGTGGCAAACCGAATGGTGCTCGCCTCCTGCCTCCTTTCACATGGGTATGAAGACAGCTGATACGAAGCCGATTACGACCTCGTTGAGCACTAACAATCTGCTTTTGGCCTATGACCCACAAAATTTACGTCTTGAAGCGACGTTGGTAACTGGGATGTTCAATATCGCATACGGCTGCTACATTGGGTAGGTCTCTCGGAATTGGTCGTCGACGCGGGACGGAATACCAGGATAGCTAAGTATGGTAGGAGGGGTGGCAGTTGCCTAAAGGTCGAGGACTCGAGCTGATCAGGAACTTCGTCATAACATGAGGCTTGGTCGTCTGCTAATATCTTCCGGGCTCCGACAAGGCTCACCCCGCAAAACGAGAGGGATATTGGCCTTCGAAGTAAGTGAAAATCCGTCGATCTTACGCTCCGCAGCATTCCATTGACCCTCCCGAGTGTTATTTCAAGATGATAAGCTCCAAAACATCCCTCACGCAACCTGAACCCGTCGACCGTGCATTTGATTTCGCCTATTTTTGCCACGGTACGTTGCTCTTCACACCTCGGAAATGAACAACTCACGGAACAGTGTCTCATGTAGCATATCACCCATTACACTCACTCATGTTTGCCTGCTGACTTCCTCTAAGCGGCCTAAATCGAATCAGGCTTATCTTCGAGTTGCAGCCTCCTGTGGCTGGCATGCGACCAATAATTATGTACTGGGATCTGCAGGACTCCACTTTCATCGGGAAAGAACACCGAACTCAATGTATACGATAAGGGAGCAGGCTTCCCTTGGGGATCACCGTCAGACTGTTCACCCATGGGTATTTTCGGTCGAAGGGGCCGTAGTTCGAGGTCGATGGAGAGAATACCTCCCCTCGACCCTTCACCCACCCCTTCGCCACTCTATTCATTGCAAGTCACGGGTTGGGAATGCTTATTCCAAATAGGCGTCTCCACTTTGTCCAGGTGGTGTCGAGAAACATGCCTTTTTAATTTCTGTACATCTGTGGCTACGGACTTCGGGATGTCAGATCCGTTGACTCTCACCGCTCTGCTTCCATGAAAACAAGGCGGACTCTGCGTGGATGGCTCCTTCTCGTAGCTGTCGGCTAATTAGCCTCTAGCTTCAGCAGAGGATAGCAATATTTGTTAGCCTGCTTATTGTGTAATAATATCCGACGATGCGGTTGGTGAAACGGCTTTCAGACGACTGCGAAACAAGTTGCGAAGCCGCGCTCTTCCCTGCAATGCGGAGCCCATACCTTTCAACAAGTGGAGACCATCCTGCTACTTCTGCCGATTTTACGTTCACCAGATCCAAAAGGTAAAATGCAACTGTATTAAGAAACTATACTAAAGGACCTACGTAAAATACTGTGCAATGCAGGTAAGTACTAGAGAGGTATATATCGAATGGATACACAGAATATGAGGTGCTGAACATCAGCTCTAGGGGTGATTAGAAGATATGGATAACAAAACGTAGACCACAAGACACAATGAGGCTAGACGGAAACGAGGTGATTCGCGAAGGAAGCGAACGGGTAATGGCAGGGGAAAGGGTAACTCTTCGGAAGGGTAACAGTAAGGGCAAAGGGTAATAATCGTGGAGACAGAGAGATAGGAACAAAGCAGGAAAAACGTAAAGGAGTGACAATTCAAATGAATGACGATGCGAGTCACATCGAAATGTCATAGATGAAGGGGATATAAATTATATGCATATGAAAGCAAGGGAATCGATGCAAAATGAGAAAGAGATGAGACAGATGCAGAAGAGAAAACTGTTCGAGATGCTCGAGATGAGTAAACAAAGCGAGAGAAGAAACAAAAGCGTGGGGTATCATGAAACTATGCTACATAAACGCACGAACCATTAATAGAATCCCAGCATTATGAATAAATCAGAGAGGGAGATAATAGTTCAGAGAATTAGATAGGGTATGCGTTTATGAGCGAACAGCTGCATGAGAACCATAGGCCATGCGAGATGCAGGACGAAGGATCGACCCCAAACGATGGGTGGTCGGTGGTGACTGGCTTATCGACTCCGCGGACGGAATCCAGCGTTCGTGGAGTTCAGCCTTTTCTTCCGATGTCGAGCGGGACATCATTTTAGGGGGTGTAGGGGTGGACAACCTGCGAGGCTTGTGAGGGACGGGTGGAGGCGGAGCAGGTGTTGTAGTACGAAGAGTACTTGGGGCCGGGGTTCCGTAGCGCAGGGTTGGAGGAGGCGCAGGAGTATGGGATCGGATAGACGGAGTGTAAGGCCTTGCGAGAGGTGGGGCAGGAGTCTGGGTCCTGCTCATGGGCGTAGGGGTCTGAGTCCTCATATGGGCGGTTGAGGACGAAGAAGGGGCAGGGGTGTGAGATCGTGACGGAGAAACAGGGGTCGTAGCAGGCGTAGAAGGTCGTGACGACATCGAGGCTGATCTCGAATGGGAAGAGTTAAATCGTGATATGGGTGTTTGAGTGGTAGATGTGGGGCTATAGGGTGGGATCGGCGAGGTGGGAGGTGGGGTTGGAGAGGTCGCAGTCGCGCGAGTGTCGACAGTAGGAAGACCTGCTTGTGCCCTCAGCTTGTTCAGCTCCGTCCAGGCCGCCTGGTAATCTTGGGATTTTTGTGAATATGAAGCCCGTAGTCTAGATCCGAAAATCAGTCGGTGTTGATGAGAGATCGATAGAAGGCACGCACTTTTTTAATTCGCTTTCTAAATCATCAATCTTATTTCTTAGGGAGTTTTCAAGGCTTTTGGCATTCCTACTGGCTTCAGAATGTGCGAGGTGATTCATAAGAATGGCCCGCAGCAATGCGGCGCTGAGGTGAAGGGAAACCTATGGGTCCCAATGTCAGCGCCGGCACCACTGAGAACGGGCGACTAGAACGTACCTGTTCATGGTCATCCTTCCCGTCAGCCATAAGCCAGTCTTCGAGTTCCTTGTGGAGGGTAGAGATCTCCTCGACGGAACATTTTTTGGCAGCAACTTTCGCCACTCTCTCTTCCAAGCGACGAACCTCCCACCGAGTTGACGACCTCGCCTCGGAGTTGAGTAGTCGCTCGGTCTTGCGTGCCCACATTGCCGAAAAGTCGGGTTGAGTTGACTGGATGTTCGGCACACGTCGGGGCGTTGACCATCCGCTCGTATTGAAGTCCATCCGGATCAACCTAACCTGGTTGGCCAAAAAGCTTTCACGGCAGAAGGGACATGCGGGGGCGAGGCGAGGGGGTGTCTTTTCGACTATGGTACTGCAGCAACTCGAACATAGGACGTGTCCTGATTTCAGAATTTTTTCCGAAGGTCAGAAAGTTACCATAAAAGTCAAAAAAGCTTACGCACCGCATGGAATTGAGTGAGGTTGGCACTGAGCGCCATACTCCTCTGCGCAAACGTCGCACGCTGAACCAGATTGAAGAGTTAGCATTAGACCAGCCAGTGAAAGACACCTCTAGGGTGGAGGAACGAAAGCAAAGTGGAACAGGGCGAAGGGGAAATTTTCGCTTGAAACCATGATGGATATATACCGCAATGGACGTAATGCCGTAAAAGGAAAGCCCTATTCAGTCCATGACAAACAAACATCCCTCGGCTTCTTTCTAATACACGCCTTATTATTTCCCAAAACAGTCCTTAATTCTCTTGATTCATAATGCTTTTTACTGTGCAATCGAGTCACAATACCCAGCAGTTGTTTCTAGCGGCTTCTACTATTGTGCAGTGGACGCTACTTGCGCCCGGAATCAAAACACTCACGACCTCGTGTTACGTCGAGCGGGATCCCTTCCATCTGATTTGGGCATCGCCCATGATGTTTGAGGTAACCAAAAGCAGTTGGCCTGGTAATTTTGCCAGGAACCTCGGGCACTTTGATGCGCTCTCTCAGGCTATCAGGGCATAACGGAGAAAAGCCATGGAGTCTATGGGAATATTCTTGTCCGCTCTTGCGTCAACCCACATCATCCATCTTCCTGCCATGGCCGGAGGTGACTTTTACGGCGAACAAACGCACTCAATTATAAGCGACCAGAGGTGCTGTGTGCATTCAGTCCGTCGGAATGTCCGAGAGAATTTTCTACAAGACGCCACACACTCAGGGCCTTAGCGTTCATTCCAGGCGACCCTTACCGGTAAAGAAGAAGAAAAAAACGAGCTTCACATGCAGTCAGACAACGCTTTAACCGACCTCTGAAAATCCTCCATCGGGCAGGTCCATATATCTCGAACATGCGACATATGACGACATCCACCTGTACCACCTTCCAGGAGGGTAGTCCTATGACCTAGATGTGCTAGAAGAGCCACAACGTCTATTAGATTATCAGCCAAATTAGATCGATAATCGAAAATAATTCGTGGCTGGGAGGCCGTGGTTGTAGGGCGATTGAATATGTGATTCCCATCTCTCCTCAGATCTGGATTCTACTCATAGCCCATCATGCAACGTGCAGTGAACTCCGTCCCGAACCTCTTTCGATCGAGTTGATCTCCTTCCATAGATCTTACCTCATTATTCTCGACATAAGCTTTCTCCCCTCTTCATATCACCACAGTCTTCTGCTATTCATTTCGCTGTTTGCCTTGAAAGGGGAAGCAATGCACTAGCGAACATCTATCCATGTACGGCATCCATTGCTTCTATCCCGCCTTCTTCTGTACCTCCTCTCCAGCCTCGTTTGATTCACGACCTACCATCGCATAGAATACTCCCGACCGGCATGTCAAATCCTTGACACTGACAGGGTTCGCGATGCAATGACCAGTACGAATACCTAGAAGGATATCTTCGCGCCGACCCCCGTTCTGGATACTTTCCCCTTCAAGTACAACATACCACGTTTATAACACGAGGCGGTCGACGCTTCGGGAAGGATGCTCGACTCGTGAGTACATCTCCTTATCTATTTTGACCAATTCAGGATCGCCTTCGCGCGCCAAAACAATACTGGATATACCGCCACCACCGACAGGCCAACACGTTTTCTGAAAGCATTCTGGGCTAGTGCGTAAGTTCAATGTATGGATGAAGCTTGAGCGGCGAGGAGGCACTTTCCACAGGGTCTCTTGATGCGTGCACTCTCATAGAGGCCCTGAAGATCCCTTACAGCAGCGTACGTACAAAGATATTGAAGAGACTAGGTACCAATGGGGTACTTTGATACCGAGTCCGCCGGACATCGCAATCATGTGCGGGAGCCACTCGTACCCTTTGACTGAGCAGCGCTGTTGCTCGATGATTGTTGGATCCCACGGAAAGGTAGAAAGAACAACACGTTCTCCGAGCTCGGATTGCGATGATGAGTTACTCTCTAGGATGTTTCCGACAGACGTAGATAAGGGAGCACGAGTCAACTGTAAAAGCTTGAAGCTTGATGGTGTCATTCGCATTGTATTGGTAGAAGCTCTATCTATAGCTCCTTTTCGACGTCGGTTGTGCCTACGTGACTGGATATCTCCAGACCTTCTCCCTCAGGCGGCTGCCTGGAGTCAATTATCTACCGCGGTTAGCGACGTTCTTGCCTACGGGAGTGCGGCAGGTGGTAGAAGAATGTGATGCTCGAGGAAGAGGCGCGTTCGGAATCACGAAATACTACTCGGCAAGCAATCAGCGCTGGGCGCTATAATTTGATACATTAGGGGTGATAATGACACTAGAAACGTGCAAGAGGCTCGAAATATCATGGAAAGAGGCTTTGAGGGCAAACTGTATTGTAAATCTTATCTACGCCTCGGGTTAGTCGCTTTAGTCTTGTTTCAATCAAGGCCAAGTCGGGTTTTGAGATGATAGATCAAAAATCTAGACTCCTGTATGCTGTAACATGTCGTAAGATGCAGGGCATCGTTGTCAACTAGCGGCGCAATCATCTTGATCCCCGAAATCGCGACGTTCAGAAGGAGTATCTACAGTACTCTCTGTGAGGGTACGAAGAGTCATGCAATCTTCTCTTGACATATCTAAGCGGCAGGGTCGAACATCATGACGCTTGGAAAATGTTCGGAATTCGGATTGATGAGATTGGCAGTGCTCACTTTGGTCTTATTTGGTCATCAGCCCCTTTTGCTTTCTACCATCATCAGCAGGGCGCGCATATAGGCGCTTAGTCGACGCGTTTAGCTTCGTGACCAATTCTTTGCAAGTGTCAGTGGATCTACGGTGGATCCAAGGTGCTCAGGTGCTTGGAACAACATCATCCTCTTTCCAGTGGAAGTGCCAACTCTCTCAGGGATAACAAACAGTGTGAAAGGACCCGAAAGCTCAGAAGAACCACCACTTTTCCGAATACGCCGCGTGTTGCCCTACTATACACGTTGCATACTCAGCGTCGGCCGCTGATGCGAAAACCATTCAAAGTGCGTACTGCGCTGTCAGCGTCATGGAGCGCACAGCTTCGATTCTCTCCATAAGGCGACAACGACTTCAAGAACTGCGATTCTTGTCGGACCCGATGACATTTGTAGGTTTTGGTACCCTCGAGGCTGCTACTACGCGAGAGTTTGACTATATGCGGTCCGCGACCGGTGTTCTAATCCAAACACGTTGCTTGACCCTGCGCCTGCTTAGAAGATACAAAAACTATACCCATAGCCCAGGGCGCAGGGCTTGCACTTCTAGTTGACCCTCTACTGGGTCGGGAAAACCTGTGGACAATTCGGACTGAGGTAGCTGCACGATGCAGGGTGTTTTGCCCACTCGATGGACGAATAACTCGTGTTATGTTGGAGTCTGTAACCTTGTGGTGGTGTCTGGAACTCTGGGTTTCTGCTGTCTAGATTCTGGAATACTCGCTTTTGAAATTCTCTCTCGCCATATACGCGAAGATGTCGGAGAACCAGTCATACGATGCCACTGGCTGGTCCTCGGAACAAATTATATGCCAAACAAGTGGGACCAGCCAAATTTCGTCTCCCCCCTCGATTGAATTCAAGACGTGTTTTTTCTTCACGGCAGCAAATCATCTCTATGGAGGTTTTCGGATACCTAAATGGGGCCAACCCATTCGCAAAATCCTGTGCAAACATATATTTCTCGACGGACCGCGTCAGTTGCAGGAGGCGCCCTACACAAGATCGTTTTTCTTGATATATCAAGCATAATTATGACGCGAAATTTCCAATTGAAGGCTTCGTCAGGCCTACACCATAATCAACGATAGGCGCTGTCTAGACAGCTTCCCCCGGCCTTGATTATATACTTAGCCAAACGGTCGATTTTTTCTCCAATTCTGACGAACATGGCAAGGAACACCCAAACCATGGGTTCCGCAAATGCTGGAAGAAGCCTTTTATGCCTAATCGATATTCAGCTTATTGACTGTACTTCTGCCAGAATCGGTAGGCCCTCTAGTGCGAATCATATTGGTCACTCAAAAAAAAAAAGATTCAAACATCACGACTCTCGGGCCAGCATTTATCGGGCAATGAGCTTCATTGGCTATTATCCCAGACTGATCTGGCTTTTCGTAGCCTTGCGAAGGTCATTGTGACAACGTTCTGGCTTGGGCGCCACGACTTAATTGAAATAGCTTAAGCAAGTCCGACATGTTTAATCCCTGTATTTTTCTGGCATTGGCAGGAACTCTGGTTGACACAGATGGTACCTGAGACGGTTGGTCCATCTTCGCTACCATATTTCAGGAGGTCCCCGGTCAGTTGGGTTCGTGCTCTCGTTCATGAACGACCTTTTTTCTTTTTGTCTGCTCCTCAGATTCAGTAGCTCTAAGCCTGAAATTGATCACGAGCACTGAGAACTAGGGATAGGGTATGATAATTGATTGACTATATTCGTCAGTTAATTCCGAGTCGTTTGTGGAGAAGAAGTGTCGAATTTTCTATCAATAGTGCTTCTGGCACTATTCGTTTTATCCGAATAGAAGCTCACAATTTCTTGTCCAATGCGCATATTTGTAGGCTATTGAATACGCTCGAACGTATCGATCCACTGCATTGATCGGGAGGCATGGCTCGTTTTTTTTTATCCCGATGGCAAGATACTCATACTACGGTCTTGTCTAGGCTTTACGGATCTTCAGGTCATCAGGCTCCAGGAAATTGCGTTTTGGAAGCAGGGCGGCTAATGTCGCGGAAATTTGCAGGCAAGTGCGTCGCTCCTAAGACGATCAAGCTTTTGGCGTCCATACCTTAGCTTCCACCACGTTGGTGCGCTCCGAGCCGAAGCCGATAAGCAAGAGTCTACGAGACACAAGACTTCGATAGTGCAGACTGCAGAACCTTGTAGGCTCGAAACTTTGTGGACGAGAGGGATATAAAAGCAGCCCACTTTCAATGTAGTCCTCCATCACCCTAAGCTACTCATAGCCTTCCAAGTCACTTCTTACTTCTCAACAAACGATTCTCATCCCTCCATCCAGTTCACTGCAATGTTTCCCCGTATCACCACCCTTGTGATAGCCTCTCTGGCTGTTTATGCCTCTGCTGCTACTGTGAAGCGTGACAGTTCCGCCGATTGCAACACTGGCACCATCTCGTGCTGTAATACAGTCCAACACGTCAGTAGCTCAGCATTTTGTCTCACTGGAATCCCACGCATGCTAACCACCACCTGCAGTCCGAGACTGCTAGTGCACAGGAGATTCTTGGGTCCTTGGGCATATCTCCTCAAGATGTAAAGGGCGTGTTAGGATGTGAGTAGCTTTCGATAATGTCGAGGACTCCCACTTATCAGCTCGGAATGAAAGTCAACTGCAGCCCTATTACCGCCGCAGGATCTGGAGGCAGCGCAGCCTGGTGAGTACTTCTTGACACGCCGCTAATCTGAGATGCTGACCTTTGCAGCACTGCGCAACCCGTGTGCTGTGAAAGCGTACATCAGGTGAGCATCTCATTTAACCTTTATCCGAAACTGTCACCCAATTGTCGAATAACAAGACCGGCCTTGTCAACATTGGCTGCACTCCTATCAATGTTGTTGTCTGAGGGATCTCGTATAGACGGCAAGGCAGAGGCTCCGGCTATGGACATCGTCGTCTACTAATAGTTTACGCTTCGCCCTCGATAATCGCTACCCTCCTCTCAATATCGATCGCTCCAGAGATTACTATGTATTCCATAGGCGCTTGAACAATATGGATACTATTACTTCTCTGATTTTCACCGTGATAGTGAGTATTGAAACGCGGCAAAGATTGTATTTGATAGATATTGAGATAAATCCGTACTGGTACATGAATAGTGCGTATAAGGCTACAGAATGCAAATTATGGAAGTCTATGAGGTATTAGGTAGGTAGTAGCAGGCATTAAATAGATCAATGAAGGGACAGCTCTTCAGTAGAGCAATTTTAGATCTTGTTCCAGTATACCTCAGCCCGTTCTACGACCGTCTCACCAACAGTGGGCGGGATACCAGCTCCAAGGATACCTTGCCAGACACCAGTCATACCAAGGCCGATCTGCTCGCCTTGAATGTCGAATTCAGCAACGGCCACCTGGTCACTTCCAGCGGGGCGAGGATTATAGGTCCAGAACGGTCCGAGGGCGGTATCATTGCCAACAGTGGGAGTGCTGCTGATCAAGCTGATGTTCCAGACATTGTTGTCGAAATGTTCGAGCTTCATGTGAGAGAACCAAGGGGAGTCGTATTGAGCAAGAAGAGTGGGGGTGCTGTTGGTGAAAGCACCGGGGAGGAGGGTGGTCAGATTGGCAGAGAGAGCCTGGCAAGCCTCGGAAGCGTTGGCGGGTGCTGGGTTAATGAGGCAGAAGTCGAGTTGGCCGTAGCCTGGGTTCATATAGCTGCCGACGAAATCGGTGAAGTTGAGTGAGGGTTCTTGTGCCTTGGTGGCAAGGACTGTGGCCTTGATGGGGGCGACAGATTTGATTGCCTTGTATCGCGAATCCCAGTCAATGGTATCGAGGCCGAGGGCGCGGTCGTAGATGTAGTTCTTAATGACTTCACCGATTTGCATGCCGTGTTCGTTATCGTTGGAGAGGACAGCGCATCCAATGAAGTCGTTGGGAAGGCGAGAGATTTGGGTATTGAAACCTTGGATGAATCCACCGTGTTCGAGGACATCTGGAACAAGAGTGAGGAGAGGTTCAATCGCATCATACGAACTGGTGCTTACAGTGGCCGCGGTAATAGAGTTGGAGCTGGGCGGAACCGTACATGGGAATAGAGTATTCAGGAAAAGCCCTAATGACAGGTGATCAGCAAACAGTGCGAGAAATGAGAAAGAGAGACGTACGGAAGGTAAGGTCCAGAAGGGATGATAGCGGCAGCAATCTCATCGAAGACACCAACAGGCATGACCTGTTCGCCTGTGTCGGGATTTTTGCCACCGAGTAAGAGAACCTTGAGCCACTGAGCCATATCGACGGCGGTAGTCAACATGCCACCGGCACCGGAGAGGACATTGCCATCATCGTCGGCATCGGTGCCAGCCCACCAGCGCTGCTGACGAGGGACACCTCCGAATGGGTCGACGTACGGATTCCAGTCGCCACGAGCCATGCCATAGGACAGGCCACCAGGAGAGTTCAAGGCCGTCTGGTAGTTGAAGGTAGACTCCTTGAAACCGAGGGGTTCGAAGATATACTTCTGGGTGAAGCGAGGGAATGAAAGGCCGGTGAGTTTAAGAGGCACGTAGGACAGAATAGTATAGACGACGTTGTTGTAGAGCCAGATGTCGCGGAACTCAGCAGCCTGGCGCTGGAAGCCAAACTTCTGAACCTGCAAGCAATGTCAGAGTGATATCACGTTGAAAAACTTCATAGATACTTACGACACTCTGTACATTGTCGGAGTAGTGGTAGGAGAAATCGTGCAAAGGATAGCCGGTACGGTGGCTCATGGCATCGTTGAGCTGAGCTTCCGCAGTTGTAACGGGGTCCGTGGTGTTAAATTCCGGAATAATGTCCTTGATCTTTGTGGCCCATGTGATGGGCTTGTTGGAAAGCTCAGGTTTGTGAACCAACAGGCCACTGGCCAAAACATTGAACAACTGTCGATCCATCTGGTCAGCTTCTGAGTCCGGGTCAATGGGAAGAAAAACGAACCTTAGTGTTGGAAGCAATGTTGAAGTAGGTATGCTCGGTGACTTTGGTGCCATTGCCATTGGCGATACCATACCCCTTCGTCTCGGTAATCCAGTTTCCGTCCTTGTCCTGTTGGACGAAGGCAACGGAAATACCCCCAGGAGAGTTCCATGACTGTATCATGTTGTTGATGAAATCATCGGTAGCCTTATCCAAGATCTTATAACCATTGTGAACTTGGTTATGACCAGTGTGGTTGGAGTGGTTGTGGCCATCCGCGTTATCCTGGCACCTCGTTGAGAGATCAACCACCGGAGTGGCCGCGCCAAGGGCAGGAGTTGCCAACAAGGAATTGTAGATGATGTAGAAAGGAACAAGCTTGAGGAGTGCTTGAAGCTGCATTGTGAAGCTGATAATCCTGCGACTTGAAGCAAGCTAGAAATCGAGACTCGGGAGTTGAGAGCGATGGTTTAGCATCGTGGATACCTGCTAGTCTTTATACTAGCCATCCACACCGGATTGCATAGTGTCCCTTTGCGAGCGTTGCTTGCCCAAAAGGGGACGGAACTTGAGGTGGTGTCAGGATAGGTGGGCTCGAAAGTGTGCGGAAAGAGGACCGTTGTGCTTTCCCGAGATCATGAAGGTGCTGAAACAACGACAGGCTCATTACCGAAGACAGAAAACGTCGGCACGTCTCTCCGTAGACCCTGAGTTTCCTGCCGGAGCGGCATGTTCAGAGAGTGAGCAGAAGTCCGAAATGTCTCTGACACCAGCTTACACCTTCCAGGCACCTTAGAATGGCTACGCTCGAGAAGTAAGTTAACGCAAGGAGGTAACTGGATTATCCGCGTATTGACGAAAAAATTGAACGGAAAAACTGGAAGAAGAGTCAGCCCAAGACCTATCCGCCTGGCCATCAGTGTTCTGGATCAGACTGCTTGCTGACTAAGGGGTCTTTCGACTTTGAAAATGACTATTTATGGCTTTTTCGCCCGAAGGTTCGAAGACGAGAGTCTACGAATGAAAGCTACGGCCACAGGCGTAATACAAATTATGTTGGAGGCTGTTGGAAATACCGACGATGATACGTGAATGAGCCCCAGACAGGCGTGTAGTCCGGCCGTAATATGCATCGCCACCGTTATTTCTTGCCTCTTTGGGGTGATCTCATCAGGCACCGGAAGCAAACCGCGAGCTACAAAGACCTCGCCAGGATTGAGGACTGCTTGTAGACATACTACGCGAGCACTCAATTCCAGAGAATAGTAAACGCAGGCCTTTGAAGCAAACAAATCTCACTTAATAGTGAATTTCTCAAAATTGACAGGGTACCTGTATGGAAGTTGGTTGAACGTAACTACACCAACTGGACCGTTTTCGGCGGATTGCAAAAAGGGTTGGAGCTCACAGAAGTCCAGAGGCACAAGCGTTATCTTCCACAGATACGAATCCCATTATGGATGAGAGAAGAGGACGCCGGGCGGTAACAAAGCACCCCGCTCTGGCATACTTGTCACAATGTCTGGATCATGGCAGGATCATGGCGTCACCCACCTTCGGCGCCGTCGACTCGTAGGCGTCAATGGGGGCTCTTACCCTGGGTTATGGCCCGCCACGACAGCTGCTCTGAAGGAGACGCTCAGAGATTGAATACTAACGAGGATTAGTGCGTGTCCGAGGAATAGTATACCATCAATGAGAATAGTCACCCACCACGACCATCTCCATAGATTTATACCACGTCCTCGATGTTCTCTATTCAAAAGCCCTGTTGTTCACTTCTTTGCGTAAACTGATAAAGAATCTTGTCCAATTGTACTATTTGTAGAATTCAGAGTGTGAACTTTCCTCGGAAATGTAAGGTATAAGTGGCCCGTCGAGAATGCGCAGACGGTAAGTATCCAATCTAGAGTGACTGTGTGTCTCGGTGAGTCCATCAAGAGTCCGTAGTAAAGAACGTGCAGTCCAATGAGTGTCTAAGAGGTAAACCTGAGAGAAGACTTCGCCAGTTTTCTATAAATGTGATGGGAGAGGGAAGGAGGGGAATGTGATATAACGATGCTCAGCTACCTTTGAATGGTATAATCTCAGGACTGAGGAGGGTATGAAAGTATCTGGAATCATCGTACATATCATTATGGAAAGCAAGGTCCGTGGAGGTATATGTATTATATACACATGCTGGTATGGTATCATGTATTGAGTATGTACACGTTGCTGGAAAATGAGGCAGAGAAAGGTGAGATCTTTAAGAGAGAGAAGAAAAGGCAGAAAGAATCATGCAAGCCATTATGGACATTATAGACATTACTTCTGAGCGCGGTGGCATAGAAGGTGGCGAGTCTGTGCGAGGAAAATGTATGCACTGATTGACCCGAAAGATGGAGGCGAGGGAGAAGAAAAAGACGAGAATAAAGATGTACAACCGATGAGAAGCCGCGGACAATAAAGATAGAAAGAGAACAGGGTGAGAAGGCAGTGAACCCAATTTAACACCTTGCCGAAACAGCGGTAGCAGCACTAGCGTGGGGAGGAACAGGAGACCCCGCGGGTACAAGACCAGTTCCAACAGTGCGAGCGCGAGTCCTAGCGAGGGGTGTGCCAGCCTTGATCAGCTCGGTCAGCCTTGAGTGGCGCTTAGCCTCCATCATGAACAATCCGGAGGATGCGATACCCGAAACGTGCGCAGGCTGAACCATGGGTGCGTGAAGATGTGCCTTGTGAGGGAATGTGACGCCGCCGGATGCAGGTGGCTGACATGCGTAGGCGGGATAGGAAGGTGCTCTAGTAGTGGCGGCACCAGAAGTTAGAACAATTTTTTCGACGTTGGGATTGCGGGAAACGGTGAGAATAGCATTGTTCCAGACGGCGGGAAGTTGAGTGGAAAATGTGCGAAGAGAAGGAGCGTGATAGGCTAGGGAGTGAACGAGCTGAGCTGTGGGACCGGCTCCTGGTGCCAATTCGGGAGTCTCGGCAGACGATTCATTGGAGCCTGCCGAAGGGGTGCTGCTGAGCGTCGAACGGGCAGAAGCGAGCAGCGAGGTCGCAGACGAATCATCTGACAACTTGAATGCGACGTTTGCAGAGTGCTGGTAGGATATATGTTAGCGTCAGAATTTACGAGTGAGTGTGACATCAGACTTACGAGGTCTTTCCATCCATCGCATTCCTTAATGGCTTTAGCAAGGGCCATGACGAAACCCCTAGGGCGGGGCAACGTGAGGTAAACGTTGTTCATCCTCTTGACCGTGATCTCGCGGATCACCTGCATCTGGCTAAGGGCATCGAAGTAGGCCTCGTCAATCGAGAGCTGGTCCTGGCCAGAGCTCGAAGGTGCTGTGATGACGACTTCCAAAGACCTAATCGATCCCGCGCATAGCCGCATTACCGCTGCGGCGTCGGATGTCCAGACGCCATCGAGCGAAAGGCTGCGCACGTGGTTTTTTAGCGTTTCATGGGCTGATAGGGTCTCGAGGAGGAGACGAGCGGATTGTGGGTTCGTGAGTCGGATGGTGTTGTAGAATAGGGGAAGTGCAATCCGTGTCAGCTGTCTTGAAACCAGAAGCGGTGAGAGACGGGTGCTTTGATGGTTCGCTGACTGGTGAATCCAGGTGGGTCGAGCATAGGTATGATTGTGTGTAGGATGAGCCAAAACGTGGATGAGGATTCGCTCAAGGAGCTCTTCGGGAAAGGAGGCGAGGGTGAGAGTGGCCATAGTCAACGAGGGTAGAGCACGATTAATCTGGATGAGTCGGTGGAGGTATGGGTAAGCGTGGCTAGCACAGCTAGAGAATTAATATCCGTCGAGGTAAGGAACTTTTAACCGACAGCAAAGCGGGGAGTAAGGAAACGTCAGAGGACCCAGTTCCAGTATATAAATGCAGAGCAACCAGGCTAGGCAAGGGACAGCAGGCGATTATGAAAGGGAACGGCCTCGAGGAGATCTTAATGGGCTAATTTCTGATGGCGGTGTCAAACAGGGAAGGCGTGCCACCCTGCACAAAACTTCGATCTCCGATCGTCCCCGATTGGCGATGGAGATCCAGCCAATTGGTCACCTCTCCGACGCGGAATCCAAATCATCGAGTTTTAGTCCCTTTTCTACCTATCTTCTAGCTGAGAAATGCGACAACGACCACAGAAGCTCAGCTGGTGATTTATCGGACGATTCTCAACAACAATACTCGCTGGGGACCAACACAAAAACGATATGCGGATCACACGGTTTACAATGTATACACAACACTCGGTGCTCTCGTTTTCCAGACGTGTTGATTCTTTTCTCTCGGTGGTCGGCAAAACATGATGCTCTCATGCATCGAAGTTTGCCGCGAGCAACCTGAGTGCCTCAGAAGATTGCCCTACCTTCAAATACGTCTCAGCTTCCCAATCTAGGTATTCCTCTTCTTCATCAGAACATAGATGATCAACACCCTGCACTCCGCCTCCGCCGGTAGCCTAAACGGAAGCTTTCTTGTTCTCGAGAACCTGACAACCTGCACGTTTTTACCTCAGCTACAGCGCCTATCCTTTTTTCTATCACTTCTTTGTCGTCGTCAAGGGACTAGATCTTACCATTCCGTCCTACATCCACTGGAATATCCTGAGACATTTCGACCTCTCCCGCCGACTCTTCACACCTAGAACCCTCGTCGACTCCTCACGATCCCGAAACGCAAAACTTTCTATTGTCTATGTTCCACGACATTCCGAACTTTAGGAGGTCAGACTTATATGACATGCTCATGACCTGCTGAAATCAGTCACGTTGGCCAACGGTCCAGTAAGTTTCTCGATTGAGCCTGCAGATCCTTATTGTCTATTCTGTAAGCGGCGACGGAAATGACTTATTGGGACGTAAAATAAGTCATCGGTAGACAGGCTTGGGAACGTGCTGCTTGAGGACGAGATGATATATTGATTGGAATGGAGCACTTCACTGACCTGGCCCAGGCGTGCTATTGTATACACTGCAGGATGGTACCACTTTCGCTGGCAACTGCTCTTATCATTTATCAGGATCCGAGAATGAACGACTTGCTCTAAGCCACCTTCATCCATTCCGTTTCGCTACCAATGTACCTCTGGCAGTGCTCGATGACGTCGAGAACACAATAACTATTGGGGTACCGAACGCCTTTGACTTGTCACTTGCCTCATTGCCACGCGCATCTGGAGAACTCTACATTTTGTGCCCTCGATCTTTTCACATCGTTCACAAAAACATGCATTCCATCTATTCTATCTATTTGTCTGCTGCATCCGTGTTTCAACAATGCTGAGCAACTCAAAAATCTTACACCACTCTCTTGCTCTTGAGACGGATCGAGGTCACTATCATTCGCTGCTCAGGCATTCTTACTTAGGGCGGCATTGAGCCCTGCTTCCACTCCTTCAGATCAAGATAGTCATCATTGCAAAATAGCTGTATTTGGTTCGTGTGGTCGTCACGGAATAGACATCTTACCAAGCCGCCGGCTCATACTGTCTCGTTGAGGCAATAATTAAGGGATGGAGGGACAAACATTGACCCCAGCATGGCTCTTTGCTCAGCAGATACCCCAGTGAAACCATGCGTTGCGCTGGCGATCGTCCTTCCGGCCCTCTTACATCTCCGCCTCCCTTGACGCCACACCGGAATTAGAAAGTCTGCGGATTTGAGCGCGGTTACGTTTCCATTCCAGATAAGATGATACAGATTCAGATTGGCAGAATGCGTCAGATGGATCTGAAGGCCGACGGTAGGTGCTCTGACCTTCATATGAGAGGAAAGTTCGAGTGGACTGTGCCAGGAGCGTGCAATGTGCCGCTAAAGCATAGAACAGTTTCTACCCTTTCTATCTTGATCGATTCTTGGAATTTTGTAACGATAGACGTCGTAATCGGCCAGGGACGTCTATCTGTTCTTCAATTAGTCGCTGGAATAAGCCGAATTATGACAGCAAAGTGCCCTGAGTCCCTCAAAATTCCCAAAAGGATATTTACAGAATTGCCGGTGGTACGCAATTTACCGGAGTATCTATTTTGAACTGGAAATGACAAGGCCTCTGACGGTTGACTCATGGGTGCTTACTTCGAGATCTGGAGCCTACTTAGAGTCTGGACGCATCAATGAACTTTGTATGCATTTTGCATCGTAGCATGGCAGCGTTCGACCTCGAAGTTGTTTAAGGGACAGATCGGGCGTGGTAGCCAGTGAGCGAATTCAGCCCTTCGGTCATATTTCAACCAATTATATTGCCCGGAACTCGCCGATGTCAATTGAAGAGTTTACATTGACTGAAAACTTGAAACCACGGGTGGAAAAATGTCAATCGGGTGGTTCTTTTCAACATATCGTGAGTTTCCCGCTTCTTCTCCCGCGAATATCCAAGGCGAACTTCAGTAAAGCGGGCCGATGGGCTGATTCGCCACTGGGAACACGACTGAAATAGAGCTGCAAGGTGCTCTGAAACGACAGAGTTGGCCACTAGCAGAACAGTGTACTGATTGGGCCCAACCTTGGGCTCAGTGTGACGGCGGCCGAGCTTGACAGGCTCCTCACTGTTTTGACTGGGCAATTAAAGTCAACTCCCGAATGCGGCGGACAGAGCGGGCCGCGGGGAATGTCCCATAAACTCTTCGAGATATCCAACTGAGCATCGTGTAGCATAGATCCCTCGGAACCGCAGGCACGACTTTCATAAAGAGCCCAGATCCTTCATGCTGTACAATAAGGATCCAGAAGCCGGGAAAGGCGGAAAGCAAAGTTCAGCTGTTCTACCGGTTGAAGACCGGAGAGAAGCCACTTAATTATGGCACCATGAACGTTGTTCTGCGGATGAGCTACTTATGAGCGGCCCGGGCGGAAGCCATTTTGCGCGAATGCTGAGATATAATTATGATGTAGGACCCGGAATTCAGCCACACCGGTCTGGCTAGAATATTGTCTGGGTGTCTGGGTGGCGTCTTAAAACAAGGTGGCAAACCATGGGAGTATTGACGTTGACGTTGGTAATGGTGGAGAGATTTTCCATGCTCGACCGTGCTCTGTGTCCGCCTCATTTACTCAGTGCTGTGGTTCCAAATGATAACTGACATTCGTCACGAATATACGAGCAGTCTCAACAAAAAGAATAACTCGATTTAACTGTCACAAATTTAGCACAAAAGTAAAATTTGAATATATGACATAGATAACGTCAGTGAATGACTGTTCGAGAAGCAAAACCCGCCTGCTTCTCTACCGCGGCCTTTCAGCCGGACCAAACAGCCTGTGAGATGGGTCAGGTGTGAAAATTGGTCGAACAGGAAAACAACACACCGGTCCAGGTTGAGTGTAGTTCTTAGGAATAGCTATGAACGGATTTAGCGGCAATATTAACTGAAATATGTTAGAACATACGATAATAGATATCAATGAGAAGTCCGGGTTCCTTTTATTCCCTATCAGAAGGCTGAAGAGTAGGGATATTCTGCATCCACTCACATTACCAGTGTAGGCTCCAGGGAAAGCGACCAAAGGGCCCGGGACACCATTGCCCCCTCCAGTGACGTTTACCTGAGCACACGAGATATAAAATTGAGCTATAAGACCCCGGTCAGTTCACGCCATAAGGTGCATGGGATGAAATTGTACCGACCTCCTCCAAAGTAAGACGCATCATGAATTGCGATAGCTTCCATGCGGACCAAATATTGACCGGAAGGTAAAGAGGGTGGAATGGTGAAATTGACGCGGTTGGATTGCGTGCTTGGGAAGGAGATCGATTTCCCCCCATCCGTGACGGGCGTAATCTGGTATACCTGCAAACAAGTGTGAAAGCATGTCTAAGCCTGAGGATTCTCAGGTTTGTGCTATACCTTGAACCATACGGCGCCCGAGCCATCCCATTTGGCTATGTCAGTTCCAGCAGGAGCTTTTGCCATGTATACGTTAACGACCTAGCCAAGGTTCAACGTGAGCGACTGAGATACACCACCGCATTGCGTGAGGTCTCACCCCTTGATGGTAGATATTTTCGCTATCAGTCTGGAACCCCAGCTGCGATCCAGCGGCAACAGTGACGGTAGCAGGAGTCGACTTGACCTCGGTATTGTAGCAGCGAAGATCCTGACTGGACACATCAACCATCTATTGAACGTCGTTAGCACGATAGTAAAAGACAGAATTCTACATGCTTACAGGTTCGCGGCTCTCCCAATTGTTCGACTTCCTGACGTATTGCCAGGGGGATGTAGCGGTCCCGCCAACCAGCAAGGTCGGGAACGTATCTACAATCATATCAGAGCCTAGTAAACGGGCTACATCATGACTGGAGTCATACAATGAGCCAGGGCAACGGAGGCTGTCGCAAGAGAAATAAGGGCAGAGATGAGCTTCATTGCTGTTCGATCGTATTCTGAGAGGAAGAGCGAGTAGCTTATGGTCTTGGACCCCTGCATAAGTGTAGCTTTTATACATATTTCCCAGCTTTGACCGCGTCAGAGAGACGGAAATCCCAGGAGCCAAATTTGCTACAGAGAATCGAATGTGGAAACACGACCACAAGCTTTTTGGCCTCTCCTATATTCCAATGTGGTTGTCTACCCGAGTCAAGCGTAGCAGTTCGTACCGTTCTTCCGCTTCCATACGTCTGCGACAGTAAGTCGCGTGGGCAGCCTCATGAGAGAGAGGGGTCGGAGCGGAAGCTATTCGACAATCCAATAAGTCGGCTTATATTTCAGGGGAATTGACTGCAATAGATTGAGATAGTGCCCTGCGTCGTCTACAGAGCATCGCTCATGAAGAACCGAGAATGCGGAGAGCCCGATATCAGGTTCAAGTGGCAAGATATAATTGCTGGAGGTGGACTGGTATGTCAATGCCTTGATTGCGTCCCATGTGAGCGATCCTCAGCAACATATGGAAGAGAGGGACATGAACTCCTAAGTTTGTGCTTCTTGTCGAGAACAAGAACAAGAACTCAGCAAGGGATTGGCATTCGGCTCTTGCCGGGTGGCAGTTCGCCAAGTATTTCGCCTTTCAAGCTCGCACCCACCACTCTGCGGGCAGGCATTAGGGTGATGAATGCAGTGAAAGCTTGATATTCCCACTCTCGCTCGAGAAATTTTACAAGAAGGCTTGCTTCCCGTCAAAACTTTCATTTCTGGGTTTGAATGCGAAGATTAGGCGCTGGTGATTCATCATACTTAGCTCCAATGATACAAGAATCCGTTCAATTTGGACCAGTCGAGCACGGCCGACTGTACATTTCCGAGTACTAGTAGGGCCGGAATAGGTTCCATCTCTCTGGACGCTGATTTCTGCGCTCTCTTTCAAGCCCTGGTTCATTGCAAGGTCATCTCATTCTTGACGTTCAAGTTCAGTGCAAATGGTGTAGAGTGAATGATTACACAGAAACACGTGTATCAATGTCAACTTTGACGCAGTGTACCAACACGCCTTTACCATGCTGCAAGCCACCATATATTCAACGCTGGCCAGGAATGAGGTATTCCTTCACCCTGTTCGTGTCTCCTGGCTCCGATGTGTGATGAGGTGACGAGCAAGTGGGTCAAATCCCTCTTAGCCGTAGGAAGCCCGTTAAATCCAGACTTTTAGTAACAACAGGAGACGCACAGGACGGACTTTATCTGCAGTACCCCTGACACGTGCAGATCTTGCCAACGATTCCCCAGCTGCTCTTCAAGCAAGACTCAACCTCGTTCTTGAGAACAAATGGCAATACAAACGTTTGCTGAGTCTTCGCGGGCGTCGAGCTCAGAAACTTCTTGATTTATTTGAATCTGTAGGTGTATTATTTCTGTCTGCTTGCGTATTCTCACGATTCTCCTAGATCCTGGAGTCGGGAATCTCGACAGAAACATTTCGGCGCAATGCAATAGTGGCCATGCAAAGACTATCGAAGACCTCAGGACTCTATCCCTACTCTTACGAACTGAAAGGCGTCAGGCTCGACGGCCATCCCATCGTTGCTGGCAGCTTTGGTGACGTCTACAAAGGACTGTACAACGGACGCCCGGTCTGCGTCAAGATGATACGTATTTATCAGACTTCAAGTACCAAAGAGTTTATGGCAGTATGTCGTTCCCCTTTCCCTCACAGTGAATGTATACCTGATGGATGACCAGCAATTCACGAGAGAGGCGATACTCTGGAGCCACCTCTCTCACCCGAACATTCTGCCCTTCTATGGCCTCTGTCAGATTGAATCTCGGCCATGTTTTGTATCACCTTGGATCAACAACGGAGATATACATAGTTATCTGTCTACAAATCCGGACGCTGATCGAATGCTTTTGGTAAGAATTTCCTTCCACATTGTGATGAGAGTTAACGCATTAGCTCAGCTACGTGATGTCGCGGAAGGTCTGGCTTACCTCCACTCTTACGAAGTAATTCATGGAGACCTGAAAGGGGTGAGTCACAACGCGCTTATGTGCCAGATCGATAGTAAACTTTTGCATAGCCAAACGTCCTAGTAAACGGTGTAGGCCGCGCCTACCTGGCTGACTTTGGCCTCTCCTCCGTCTCCGGCCCCAATATCCTCCACTGGACCTCCCACTCTCGACCGGAATCGAGAGGTGGTTCGACAAGATGGCAAGCTCCAGAGCTGTTCGGTGGAGACCAAGCCATTGCCAATAACAAGGCCAGCGATATCTATTCTTGGGGTTGTGTTTGTTATGAGGTATAGGATTCCCTCGAAGCTGTCGCAGCCATCTTCTTACAGGCAAGCTCTATAGATTGTGACAGGTCACCTTCCCTTCCACGAATACGCCAGAGACTCAGCTGTCATCTGCGCGGTCATCACCGGCGGGCGCCCATCCAGGCCTGCCTTTGAAGACGAGGCATGGGGTCCAGGCCGACTCAACGACGCCTTATGGGAACTCATGGTTCAGTGCTGGGCTACTGATCCTGAAAAACGGCCTGTTACATACAGTCTTCCATCTATTCTTTGGCGTATGTCCCCAACGGTCGATACACGAATGTATATCGATCCGGAGGAGATCCACGCACCTCGCTTCCGAGCTTCTGGAAGGCTTGGAAAACTCACTGTCCATGACCTCGAGGACCTTATATTTAAGGACGATGATCCCGACGATTCCAAGAATCGTTCTTATTCTGACAGCTGGGTTGTTATCCACCCGCGTTCACGGCCGTTGAACACTCTACCTGTGCCATTGGTGGGGCTTGGACGTTGACGAGCGTATCGGGCCGATCTTCGTTACGACCCATTACGACTTCCTTGACGCTGTTGCCGAGGTTCTGGAATCTCTGTATGTTGTAGGTTGAACCTTCTCGTATTGTATACGCAGACTCTCTTATGCACTTCACATTTGGTATGATTGAATCAGCTTGTGATAGTCGGCATTGTTGTACAGTTGTAACTATGGACTGCTCCATACATTCTCTACTTGGTGAGATGGGCAGAATTGGAGGGTGGCTGCGTGGCCGTTGATCAGATACCTGGGGGCGGACTACGGACCTGAAACTCACTGCATCTTTGATATCGAGGGCACTGGCGAGCTTGTTGAACTCATCGGCGGTGGGTGTAGCCTTCCCAGTGCAAACTAGAGAGGAGGGGGTGAGCATATGTGCTCAATCATCCTGGATAAACTAGCGTACTCTCAGTCACGCGTGCCTCGGTTGAGCCGATCTGAGTTGCAACACCAGCGTAGGTAGCCCCTAAGTGATCAAGAGGTTGAATCAGCTATGTGCTCGAGTGAAGGCGCAGGTTGATCGTATCGCACCTTTCTTGTTCATAGCGTTCGCAAGAGCAGCGCACTGTGGGTTGGGTGCCATGTTTCTGGTATATGGATGAAGAGAGATGGATACTTGATATCGACTCTGCTCATGATCTTGCCTTAGATATAGGCCACCGGACCGAAGTGCAGTACTTGATACCTCCTTGAGGCCAGTGCGGTGCCAGTGGGCATCTGCCATCGAAAAGCGACCAGAGATCTCATGACCTCCAATGTGACCTGGAAGACCGAATTGAACGAGGTGACAGCGCTAGAACATTGGATACTTGGAGACCACACTCCAGATGGGGGCTAATGCTACGCGAAGTCTTGATAAGAGGTTTTCAGGCAATCAAACTGTTCCAAGACGGTTGTAGCGGAGAACTGAATATCTAAATAGTAAAACTGGGGCGCAGGCGCAGTTTCATTAACTATATATTGTACAAATTGTGTTGCATTTCTCCCGGAGGAATTGAAATTACTGAGCCACGGTAGCGTGTTCGCCTTTGTGAGGGAACTGCCTCGCCAGGTCAGAATTAGTTTCTCGATACAAGCATAGGGGAGACTGACATCGTCGGCGAGGCCTAAGGCCTTGGAAATCCTCTTGAACTCTTCTTCGGTGGGGGGAGCTTTGCCGGTGGCGACTGACAAAGGCGGCATTCAGTAAGACATACGAGATAGAAGCGGAGTTGGCTTACTTTGCAGCAAACGTTCTTCGCTGTCACCAATCGAGCCAGCGAGGGCAGAATAAGTGACGCCTGCGGGACCATCAGGCTCGAGCTCATGCGGAGTGCTACCGAGGTGGAAGTTTACCTTGCTTGTCCATGGCATTCTTCATAGCAGTGCACTTTGGGTCAATAGGAGCAACCATGGTAGATGTTGTTTATTCGTGGTGGTAATGACGATTGAGGGATTAGGTGACTATCGAATTTGACGTCGTCTCTCATATATCATGTGTCTCTGCAAAGTCTAAGACTGGTGACTATGAGGTCATTGGTAGGACTGTCATTTTGCTCCAGAGGATTCTGATTCTCAGTTTCTCATCGATTCGGGTGCAGTGCAAATATACGCTGATTGATTGATGAATTGGATACTCACTTCCTCGAAAGGAAAAGAATCAAAATAAAAGTAGGCAGAAATGACTGTTGAAGGATAAAGACAGGACGAAAGTAAAGACTGAAGGTAAGGAAATCGCCTCGACACTTTAGCTTTAGCGGCGAGACGACGATCAATGGAGGCCTTGCAAAGCTGCCGTAAGGGCGTGACTCGAAGTATCTTGATCGAGGGTAAAAGCTGCAGAATGGCCGTCAGTAAATAGACTTCGACACTGATTTCTGAACTGACCGCTGATACCGCCCATACAAAGGTCTTGGGAAAGTGTTGCCTTGTACTTCGCGGCATCTGGACCATCATAGATCAAAAGGGTACCGTCTGAAAGGGTGAGGCGACCCGTCGAAGTGACCGTGTCAATATTATTTGACTGGAATTGGTCAGTATCGAAAGATCCGTGGTTCACAATCGAGTCGATGGCGAAATAGGGGAAGGTTCCTTGGCCAAGGCCACCCGAGGCAATGCACTGACTGGTCTTGGAGGAACCAAGTGAACGTGCGTAGAAAGGAATACCCATGAGGAGCTGGGCAGCTGGGAAGCCAGCCTTCTGTGCAAGTGCAAGCGTCGCTTGAATGTTAGCCGGGGTATTGGGTGAGTCAGTGGTCGAAGTATAGGCGTGGGTGATTATGCTAACAAAATCAGCAGCGGCTGCCATAGCAGTGGTGACTTTGTTGACTCCAGAAAGTACCCAGAAGTCCGCTGGCGTGGAGAGCGATAGACTCAGGGTACCCAATCCCGTTTTCAACGCGGTAGCCATGACCGTGAACTGGTTCGCAGTAATCCCAGTTGCCCACTCTACATCAATACCATCAAGGTTATAACTATATGAGGAGAATGAGAGCGTGTTCACAGTCGATAATATAGGAGCACGTACGTCGTCAACACAGTCTTCGCAGTAGTACCGAACTTGGTTCGCGCAGATGCCGAGTTTGCAATGGCCTTGATAGCCGTACCGTCAGCGCCAAGTCCGTAACCTCCAACTACACAGGTATGAGCCTCATCTTTATTGAATGAAAACCGAGTGAAAGTACGTACTCGCCAGGAAGACTTTGAGGCCGGGATTTGAGGTTTTCAGTGCAGCCACGCTTTGGAGAGTGGAAACAAGAGAGCTTGGGACAGACACCGTCCCGTCAGAGGCGAGAGCACCATACGAAACCTAAACATGATTAGAACATCTGAGGACCATACAAAGGCTGGAACTCACGAGGATATGTGTGTATACAGGGGTATCCAGAGATGTCGGGTTGACAGCAACACAGGCGTTTGAAGTGGATCTGCAGCCAAAGATAAGCTTGAGGTTATATATCTTACGACGAGGTGCAAACGTACGCAGCAGAGTAGTACCCAACGACCTTCGGGGCAACCTGACTTCCGCAATCCACGGATCCCATAATTGAGGAATAGGCAGCCACACCAGTAGTGGCATTGGTGACGTCCTTCAAGAACAAGCTGGTATGAATATCGGTGCGGCGGCCATTGACACCTAGTTGCGGATCGGCACTGAAGGGGACTTGTTCATTGCCCTATGACGATCAATCAAGATGCAGCCCAACACGCTTTGACTAATTTAGACATACCGCCCAATCTTGGAGAAGACACGACCCTTCAGTGCAAGAGGTGGAAGGCGAAAGGTGTTGGTAGTGGGCACCATTCTGAGAGGTTCGATCCCAGCCGAATTGCCAGATACTGGGACTGAGGCTGCCGTCTCGAGCGAAGTACTAAGAGAAAAGTGAGTATACCGATGCCGCTAGCATAATACTTGAATCTCACAGGCGTATATTCCACATAGTCAACGTTTGCCTGGGGCTGCTTGATCATGTAGTTGCGATAGAAGACATTCTATTTTTGTCTGTAAGGGAGAGTTCGGATTCTCGGAACGACAATTGCTGGACGGACCTGAGGACCTGTTGCTCCTGCCCATTTGCTAGCCTTCTCCCCAGTAGACCTACATCGCGAGAATTGAGCTCCTATATTCTCAATTGCTAGATTGCAACATACCAATAGATCGGCCACCAGGTACCGCCCTCTTGTCCACCACCCTCCCCGCCACAGTTGATCGTGCAGCTTCCTGGGCGGTGACTGTATGCAGGAGCAACGTAGTTCAGCTCCAGGAGGTTATAGCCTTCGTAGCCTCCGTGCATGTTCATGTCATTGGTGATGTTGAGGAAACTTGCCACGTTGCCCATTGCGCACCATTGGAAGGTGAAGTGGCGAAGATTTCTAAAGCACAGATGAGATGACATCTTGACGTTGCTATAGTTTACCACCTACCGTTGGGTGAGGTTGAAGTAGAGGCTGTCCCAAACACGAGATCCTCTGAGGTAGCCATTGCCTCCAGCACCCTACGCCTATCAGTATAAATGCAGGGTTTTGGGCTTCGGCAAATTACCTTGTTCCAAGCACCTGTATGGCTCGTTCAATTGGATGTCGTGTGCAGTCGATAAATGTACATACCATCGAAGTAGCTGTCCTGAACTTGAATGTTCTTCGCGGCCTCGGTGGCAACTGGGTGCGAGCCAGTCATGAAGGTTCTCAAGTCCCTGACCTGATAGGCAGTTTGTGAGGAATTTCAGTGACGTTATCTCAGTGAAGGGGGCCTACCCATGAGTTCTTGGAATACCGGAAAACAATTCCCTAGACACCGGGAAGTCAGCATTGTAAGGGCACCGAGATGTGCTGGGAGAGACATACGTGCATGGCCTGAGAGGGGGCCAAGTTTCCGTAGTTACGTTCCGCTGCACAATTCATTATAGTTCAAGTTCAGCAACGTCGGGAAAATACTTAACTTACCGTCAGAGGGAGACAATCCATCAATAGGCTGAGTCATATAAAGGTTCTCAATTCCGACATGTTCGATCGGGTCCTCAATAGGCATGACTTTGGCGACAGATACAGTGCCTTCCATGAGTTCAGAACCAGCAGAAGTCGAGTTAGCATATAGATCGAAGCGGAGAGGTGTGTCAAGGTTGAGGTAGGCGCCTTTGGTTGAATCTGTACCAGTACCAGTGACGGTGAACCAATCTTGATAGACCTATCAACTCGTCAGGTGCTGGTCAATAGCCTCAGGCATGAAACTTACGTAGGAATTCACGAAGTAGTCAGTGGTGGTAACACCCCACTTCTCATAGTCATCTTGACGGACAGGAGATGCTATCAAAGCATGGTCAATACCAGAAACGTCTAGTATTTAGAACGAGTGACTTACCAACCCAGACTTGGGTTCCAGCAGCCCATGCATACTCAGAGGCGTTGGCGATATAGACACGGGTACTTCCTTTAGCACCAGCAATATCATTGAGCTGGGAAGCCATGAATCCCTTCGTCTTTCCAACATCATTCCTCCAATGGTAATTGATTGTCCCGTAGAAAATGTCGATCCGGTTGCTGGGTGCGGTTGCTGCAGCAGCTTGGAATTTTGGCGCAATCTTCTTGCTGCCAATACGGAAGATGGAGCGACCAGGCCAGAGCCAACCACCAGAGGCACTGCCAGCTAGAATGAAAACAAGATGTCAGATGAGTTCTTTGAAGAGAGGTATGAGTTCACGTACATCCAGAAGGCAGCGTCCAATTGAAAGTCATGCCATCTTGATCCCACTATGCATATAATCAACAAGGTGAGCGTCGAGATGAGAAAACCTCCCTGACCTGATTACCATTCGCAGTAAGAACGTCGTATGCTGTATCCGAGTTGGGCTTGAAGACGAGCTGGGTTCCACCATTTGAAGGGTCGTTTCCGGCACCTCTGATGATGAGATAGCTGGAATCGACGTAGATTGTGAAGGACAGGTTGATCACACCTGGGATCTGCTTCAGCCTTGTTCATTACGGGAAAAATCTCAAAGCTTACCAGGCGGGAGTTGCAGAAGAGTGTAATTAGGGCTTTGAGACTGAGACTTCGCGTCAGAGATCGCTCTCTGCAAGCCAGCCGTATCGTCAACCCCATCATCTGGGATCACACCATATTGACTAGCAAGGATCGCCGGCGTGATGGTCCTCGTGATACGAGAGTTATCGGGCAAAGGTTCAGAACCCTGCATAAACCCGACTTTGGACCAGTCAGGCAACCCAGAGATTGGCGCACGCCTGTTAGCTGACGTGAGGTCAACATTGGTAGCAGCAACGAGAGCATCTGGTTGAAGCTGGTATGCAGCGAGAAGGAAGGTGAGGAGGGAGCGGAGTCCCATCTGGAGACTTGAGAGGGGACAAAGGAATGATGCTGAGTGGTAACATTTACACCTGCGCTTTATAGCAGTTGTCATGCGCCCAGATCCCATGTTCGGTGCAAAACCTTCCCTCGCATTCGACTCATTGTGACTCTATGCTGCCGTGAACAAAGCACAATGTGGTCTACTTCCATGTTCTTCGGTATAATCGTGAGAGCTGGAAGATTTGGGCCTTAATTGAATCAGCTCATAGGACCCGATTGCAGTCGGGGAAAGTGCGACTGAGTGACATATTCTGCCAGTGACTCGTGGAACGGTCTGCAAAGGGAAAGCTACCATGATAAGCGAAAAATCAGTGCAGAGTTGATCAGCGCTATACCTTTACATCCTCTGTGGTAACCAAAATGACACGTCGTGCTGGAATGCTAGGCTGTTGAATACCTCCGGTTGCGCTTGGCCATTGAAAAGAACGAGCGCCCGCAGAATGTCATTCAATTGTTGCTCTTCCAGAGCTTAGCCTGCCGTGACATCGGATCTAAGCACAGCAGGCCCTGTGAAAAGACATGGCGAAAGCAAGTAGCAGTCTGAGCTCCTGGGGCCTGGGGGGTCGGAGCCGGACATGCTCAAAGACGATTGGCAACTTGAAGACGATGATGGTACTTCGGAAAAAGGTGGCGTGACCGTGATGCGGGATGTGACGGGACGCGCCAGGCACTTTGATCAATGTCATGCCAAGAACAAAAGCCGACGCGTGCTCCCGCCTCTTTTGACCAAAAAGGTAATAAGGAGGCGCGTTTTGCTTCTCAAAAAGGAAGGCAAAGTGAAAAGCGTCGGGGCCGTTCATGTCTTTATCTTGTGTTCTCAATGTCTTCCGGTGTTTGTTGGCCGACATAGGTACCAAGGCAGTGCGTAGATATTAGAAATTATTTGACAGTTCTTTCGAAAATTAAATGCTGCTCAATCGAAATTACAGCTGTGTGATACGTCCTTCCACTCTTCGACCGACTTGAGCACTTTGTTGTATCTGGCAACAAGCTCTCCTTCCGCATCAGAGCCAAGAACTAAGAGTCCTGGCCAGGTCCGTCCCTTCGCTATCCCCTCTCCACGGACAACATCGACGACAACCTCCATTGCTTTATCTGGATCCCCTTTCTCCGTACCAGCGACGCCTCTGAATCTAGTGTGGCTGATCGTCCTCATATTATCGTAGGCAGAAATAGGGTTAGAGGTATGGTAACCTTGCCCGTAGATATTCTCGGTGCGGAAAGCTCCCGGAGCGACCAATAGTGTTCTAATCCCGAACTGGGCAACCTCTGCCGCTAGGGTTTCGGTAATTGCTAGATCAGTGTCAGTAGCTGTTACATCTCGCATGAGACTGGAAATGCTTACCATGCACAGCCGCCTTCGAAGCAGCGTAATGGCCTGGAAGCCAAGATTAGATGGCTTGTGCGAAAAATGTCGTCGATCAGAGATTCGACTCACCTAGTCCCTAAGGTCGATGCAACGATTAGAATGACATCCAATACCATGAAACTTGGAACACGTACTGGTAACTCTGTTTTCCAGACGGATCTACTTCCTATCATCACCAACGTCGCGTCTTTACTTTTCCGTAGGTGAGGTAGCGCGGCTGTCGTTACATCAAGTACGCCGAACACGTTCGTCTCGAATTGTTTGCGTAGGAGCTTGGATCTAGGGGTAAAATTTTGATTTGAGGAAGAGTTGCGCCAACTCGAGGAACTGAACTCACCCTCCCTCCTCTACCAGACCCGGAAAGCCGATGCCTTAAGGGTAGCGATGAACGAGCGCCTCCAGGGGTAATGACTCCGAAGCTCACCTGCATTGTTAATCAGGACGTCTATCTGTCCAAAGAACTCCGCTGCCTCGTCTAGCTTTGCCTTCAGCACATCCTCTCCGGCCGTAATATCAACCTCCAACGTCCTCAAATTCTTCTTAAACTCTCCATCCAGATCCTTATGCAACTCATCCAATTTCTTCACCGATCTCGCCGTCGCGATGACTTTATCACCTCTCTTGAGCGCGGAAACCACAAGTCGTTTACCAAATCCAGAAGAAGTCCCTGTTTACATGAAGGATTGAAGAAAGTTCGCGATGAGAGTCTGCCATCTAACGAAAATCGATCATGTGATGAATGAAGAACTTACCAGTGATAAACCATACTTTGGGCTCGGCCATCTTCTTCGAGATCGATACTAGTCGATGTAAATGCTGGTGAAGAGGGCAAACGGCCAGAAAAGTTCCTTTATATGCCGGTGGTCGTCGTCGTCATCAGGGATGAAGCAACCGGGAATGATGACTGCGGTAAAATCTTACCAACCCGGTCGAAAGTTAGCCCGCCAAGTCCTTTCAAAGTTTGGGCTGATCTTGGGCTGATTCATGAGGTGCACTGATACATATAAAGTCCTGTTTGCCCAACGGACGCTAATAACGCCATCCATTCCCTCTGTAGGAGACACTTTGACTGGATTTTTATACTTAAGTTTGCTGGTGGGTTATGCTTCTTGCCATCGTAACTTCGACAACACGAGAAGACGTGGATCGGAATCAGACTCCAATTTCAATCATTCGTCCATGGGGAAACGTCAACCTCCACATTGTACCCTAGCTATGATAGTGACCGAGCGATCCGGCTTTGATTATAACCGCGGATCCCCTCTACTTCTGAGCGTGGGACTTATAGAATTGAGCTGTCAAAGAGATCGTATTCAAGGTCATCAGCGCTCGAACTCGGGTTGCTGCACGGGTTAATTATTGACTCACAGAGTGCGTACGCAGACCTCTTGTAGGTTCTCTCCAGAGATGTATAGTTCACATGTTGGATTCCGAACCTAGGTAAACACGAGTCAGTACTGTTAGCGCCCATTGACGCCACAGCGGTCCGGAGGTGCGGAAACAAAATTGGACTGACCTGGCACTCAATCCACTACTCCATTCAGCGTTGTCGACCATGGCTTGGCAAAGACTTTAAGGAAAGGAAACTTGATGGAAGGAGATTGACTCACCCCATGCGAAAGTCCCAGCGATGGGAAGTTTGTCTTCGTGAATGGCACGAAGGATCTCTCCGAGGTAGGTCATGAAGTAATCTGACGGCAGATAATCAGCTGTGATTCAATGAAGGGTATGATAATTCGACACTTACTCGTTCTCGTGACATCCTCAGTAATTCGGAATAAGTCGCTGCGTAGGGACTCGAAAGGTTCTACGAAACCATATTCAGCAACGTACTAAAGCAACCCAGTCAGCATTCCCCTGTTCTTGAGCAACCTTGGAAGCGAGGGATACGCACCATCTTTTTTGTCGGCCATCTCCTCTGTAGCTGCATCAATGCATCTCGCAAGAAATTTGGAGTAGCCTGCAACCAGGTCTCGCTCAACGGATCCGGACTAATCCCCGCTGCCCAACCCGCATTTGAATCATACAACACAGCTTGATTGCATGAAGGCCAGAGTGGATGTGCTGCGTTATTGACACAAGCAGCCAACCCATCATCAGGTGCTGCAACGTACGAAGTCCTGTACGCATCAATTGCAAAGAAGTCAGCAGAGCCGAGCAAGTCTTTCCTCTCTGCCTCTGTGAAGCGGGGGAGGATGGAGGGTGGGAGAGTGTCCGTCATGCGTTTTGGCCAGTCGCCTGTCTTGTAGACTGGGTCGGAGAAGATGCCTATTTGGAATGAGGCATGTCGTTCGACAGCTTCAATGTCTTCGGTATTGTTTGCTCGCCACGGGATACCTCTGATAACAGCATTGTTTGAATCAAACGTGAATTGGAGCTGCTGAATGCTTACACGAAGTCGTCGTTCTTGAACGCGATTTCGCCTTGTATTTTCATCTCCCTGAAAGCTGTGAAGAGGTTCAGATAAATATTCGGTGTTGCTCGAGTCGGTAACTGGCCTTTGACCGCACCAGCATGAGCTCTCAAGACATTGTAGGCACAAATGAAAGGTGCAGCGACTGAGCTGACGTTGGCTGGGAGCGATGCATCTGAGCATGGTTTAGTTTTGGAAGGAATGGTCGGAGGAGCCACAGAGTCGACTTACTGAATGGGTATCCAGCAATTTGACCACAGTGGACACGAGGTTCGTTGAACGTATACCTTTGGGTTCGTCAATATCAGGGAAGTTAATCGATGTGATGAGAGACCCACCAGGTCTTCACGCGACCGTTATAAGCCTTGAAGACGGTCTTTGCATAACTATATCGCATTCAGAATTAAGAAAATGAGGATATGGAAGGCCACATACTTGACGAAATCGTCGACAACCTGGGAGGATGTGAAGCCACCGTAATAGGCTTGAATGGAAACGGGTGTATCCCAATGGACTGCGTTGCACGTTAGTGAACCAAAAAGCTGGGAAAGAGCGGACACATACAAAGAGTAGCAACTGGCTCGACGCCCATCTTGATATGGTAGTCAATGACTGAGAAGTGGGTGTCAATGGATAGTGATGATGATTTCATTCATAGGACATACGGTCCGAGTAGTGATCGAGTGCAGCTTGGTTGACGGGTGAATCTGCTGTACCGAAAGGGAAGATGCGAGCCCAAGAGATTCTGCAGAGGCTGCTTCAGGATATCCCTCTTCCATCCAGTCCGAGAACTGACGTACGAGAAGGAGTGTGCATTGAAGCCCAAAGCAGCGACGCGTGCAACATCTTCTTTGTACAGGAAGTACTGCAGGTCTACGACATCACCTACCAAGAACATATAGTCAAAGTCCCGACGTGCCTTATGACGAGGATGCGCTTACCAGTGGTGTTGTCGATAACACCTCCAGGCTGTCGGCTATTCCAATCCCACATAGTCGGTCCTTTCCCTTCATCCTTTACAGCTCCCTCTACTTGATAGGCAGCAGTTGCGACACCAAACTTGAAACCCTTTGGTAACTTGTATTGAGGAAGGATGTCCTTTGGCTCGGGAGCAAACCAGCTAGGATAGAGAGGCGGAGGCGGAGAAGGGATAGGTATGGGGAGGTCAGGGACCTTTGTTGTCGTGATTGGAGATTTCTCAACGGGACCAACCTAATATGATGTATGAGGCTTTGCGGGAGACACGAACAGCAAATGGACTCACGATATCCCAGAGCTTCTCGAGACCGGTAGGGGTATAATCGCGTGACAGAGAACCGATATTAGGGAACTTCGCCCCGCTATTGGGTAGAGCTGTTGCCTGCGCCTTGTAGATTGTCGTAGTCACAGCTGGGAAAGACGTTGGATTTGCATTCGGGGCAGCAGAAACGGTGCTTCCCTCGCTAGTCGCGGGCGCGGATAATGCAAATGCATGAGCCGTAAGCGCTAGAACTCTCATGTAAATATGTTTTCGAAACATTGCGAGTTCGATAAATCGCACCTTTTGACAGTGTCGTTTTAAACGTCAGGCATCGGGTAATGGTCGGTCGAAGGACTCGTCGCCTGACATTCCAGATCTTCGAGAACCATGGCCAATGCACTTGCGACTCCCATGAGCCCCAATGACAGAAACGACGGACCGCTGAAAACGAAGGCCGCCCCGCTCGCTTAGGAGGGCCTGGCAGTTGTCGGGGACGAGTTGAATTACAAATAGAATCTAATAGAATACGAAGAAAAGTGAGCTGGAGTGATTGCTAGCGAATGACCCAGAGTGGATTTTGAAAGCCAAAAGCAATTTTCAAGTGTTCAACATAAAAGTTCCAAATACCACACCAAGTTGCAATGCCCCAGAACTCAAAGATTTATTTATTTGTTTAATTAACCTAACTATAATAAACACAGTTCAAAAAGTGAATGGCGGAAGAATGCGGCACACCAATCTTCTCAACAACTATTTCCTGTTCTCAAGAGCACATGCCAACTGGCCAGCCCAAGATAAAACAGGAAAAAGAGAGAGGAAGATGGGGAGATCCCCCGACGACACAAGCCGGTAGTGCAATAGCAAGGTCATCGCGTCCTTCGTGTTGCAAGCAGAGCACAAAGGAACAGGGGCGGCAAAAATTAGATAACCATAAATGAAGGCGGTGCCTTCATAATAGTGGTTAAACTATTAAGAACAGATACTACACTTGATCTAAGCCAAAAGGCCAGAGTGGTAAAGAACTGAAAATGTCGAGGGAGGGTTTATATAGTGACAGCTCATGCGCACAGACCATCCCTCACGTGGTTGTATTAGTCATCGCTTTGGACGCCTGAAAGTGGCGCAGCTCACACATCGAGAGTAATCGCCAGCTGTTTGAACCGTTTCTATCGAGCTGAGACTCGGGCCTACTGCATAAGATAGATTATTTATGATGACTCGAACGTTTCAGGTATGCAATTTCAAGATAGCCATCAAAGCAGAAACAAAACAAATAGATAGGGTATGAAAGTCGCAATAAACGTCTCATGAATCAGGTAAACTCCAAACATACGCTTTCCCCGTCTCTTCGCCGTGAATGAGGGTCTCCCTGTGAACGCAGTATCAGTGTTGGCAATAATTCAAGCATATTTGTCCTTGTTCGATGCTTACCCAGAGAATCTCAAAGCCGTAATGCTTGGTGGCCTCGTAATACCACGTCCAACCATTCGAGCTTTCATGGTCCTGATAGTGACGAATTCCCATTGGGCCTTCTCGCCTTCCGGCGTCCCGTCAGCCGTCCACGTCCTAAGAGTGATCGTGCCATCTGCGCCACCAGTTGCAAGAACACCTAGAGGTGAGTATTCGCGTTCATGGAATGCCATAGCTGTTACGGTCGGGACTAGCTTGGAGTAAGAAGGTGTCGTAGTAAGGTCGAGTTTGGCTATTACTCGAGCGTTGATGGTGTGCAAGAGGAGAGTGCTCCGGGAGCAGGTAGCGATGTAGCCCTATGAACAATCGTCGTTAAACTCAGTGTAACTTTTCTTGTGATAGAGAAACCCACCGTGCTTTCGTTGATCGCCACTAAATTGACGGCGGTCATCTCGTCGGCCGCACCCTCAGTAGCATGCCAAATCGATCTGACATAGACACCTCGGTTCAGATCCCAGAGAGCCGCACTTCCGTCTTCCGAACCACTGACAACGGTCGACCAGGTACGGGAAGCAGTGACACAAGTGACTTTGTTGGTGTGGATCCTCATGATATGTGAGAGAGCGACTCGAGTTGCCGGGGATCGAGAGAGCTTCCAGAGTCGTACAGTGAAGTCACTCGAACCGGTCACCAAGGTGTGTCCGTCAGCAAATGCGGCACAGGTGCAGCAAGCGCTCTCAACAACTTGAACAGTCTGGTAATGGAGGTTAATTGGGAAGAAGCTGTGAGATAGAGTGCAGTACCTTGTGATCGACAAGAATCCGGAGCTCGCTTCCTTTCTCGTTCCATTCAACTTGCTCGTGAGGATGAGTTGGTACAGTCAAGACTCCAACAGGACAGGGAACAATCTTGTTGCCTACAACGTCCACTGCCAGAGTTCGTATCGGGGTGTCGGTTCCAAGATCTGGACATGATTCAAAGTTAGTGAGAACATAAAAAGAACAGGTTTCAAGGCCGACCTTTGAAGCAACGGGCACCTTGGATGAGCAAATGAGGGTCCTCTTCAACGCCATGTAGCGTTCCGAGAGGGAGGCTTGCGAGACCGTGATTGTTGCGTTCTGGATGCAGGGTATCAAAAAGCTTGCGAGGCGTCTGGCCGACTAAAGCAAGGGTCAATTCTCTGCAATATCGGTAAATGTAAAAACCTACAGTTGTGAATAATTCCCACTTTGGCTTCTCTCTCGAGTTCGTCCGTGATTGTATCCAAGTCGATTGAGCCTTCGTACGATAGAGGATGGAAGACATTTGTTGAGTCAGGGTCGCGTTGCTTGCAGCCCCAGATGAGATCAATCCAAGCAGGAAGATGTTCGCTGACATGAGCACTCTCTAGAGCCTGGAGAGAACGTGAGAAAAGGCCACTATACGTAGAGGAGAGGCATACCCTACGATTGAGGACGATGAAGAGAAGTGGATCGTCGCGAGCCCATGGAGGAAGTTTGACATCATGTATCCGTTCGCCTGTGTTCTGTTGGACGCCGAAGTCCAAGTTGGCTGCGTTTTCCAAGAATCTATCAGGGAGGTTAGACAGCTATTCGAGCTGGGGTTAAGCGAACTCACTCTGGGCAAGTGTAGAACTCTGGTATGAGTTCACGCACATCACCCCTTACATCGGATGAAGCTGACTCCCATGCCCTCGAAATATCACTGGAACACCTCGTCAGATTTCAGAACATTTCAACGGGAAAGGACGAACGTGAACAAACGATCAGGAAGATCCCAATCACCCCCCTGGAGGGTCTTGAACATGTTCGTGAACGGCGCCAGTCTGATGAGATAGTGGCAGACAATCATCGACGAACTGAAGTGGGTGCCATAATGGAAAGGTTCCTCATCAACACTTTCGAGATTGGTATATCTGGTTTCGGCGGCATCTCTCCGAGCGTCAGTGAGGGCACCCATGGGTTTCGTCAAACTAAAGCACCAATCAGTGTTAAACTCCCGCGTAAGAATGTGCCACTCACTCGCGGAAAGTCGCTGGAGAAAGCAAATCCAATTCTGATGAGGAATAGTCCCCAATGACCCAGGCTGAAGGAAAGAGTCGTCAGGCCGCCAAGCGTCAGCACCAGCGTCATACCCGAGAACTTACGGAAGACCGGGTATTGGGTTGCGTCACTTGGGGTTCTTCCAGATATCTGGTTGAGGATACACAAGTAGGTGAACTGTCACGCTCAACATTAGTCCCATTGGTATGGATGGTAATAAGATAGGCTCACGTTGCTGATCTCACGAGCTTGCCACTTTCGCTGAGCTGTCAGAAGCTGGTCGGTCCGCCAGGACGACATTGACTTCGTCCCAAACATGGGGGTCTTTGGAACGCCTGGTGTGACAGGCCCAGTTGCGGCATTGCGGTAGAGGATGTGGGAAAGCTTTTGGTCAACATCTGCACGCTTCTTTTTGTCCAGGAAAGTAACCAGTAGTGAACGGCTGTCTTTGAAATAGACTTCGAGACTACGTAAGGCAAAGTTACATGAGTGCCTGGATGCAAGTTGGGTGGGGATGAGAACTTACGCTACGTCACGGAAAAGGAATGTCTTTTCGCTGTATGAAGCAATCTGGTCGTGATGCCTACATCGAACAGGTTATTCAGAATCATCGGAGACGGTGCGCATGCTTACCATCTTTGTGCTCGCTGTGGGCCATCTAGTTCTACAATGCTTCCAGGAACAAAGAATAGACGCTTGGGGGCATCATGAGCATCAACCACCTCGCCGTCATCATTCTCAACCAGTCCATCAAGAATGTAGATATGGGTGCGACCAAGAATAAGCAATCCCGCTATAACGAATTTTCAGAGGAAGTTAATACAAAAGATATAGCCAAACGCACGTGAAGAGTCAACACCGACGATTCTGGCAACAGTACTGACTGCCTCAATGACGTCTCCTGGTTCCAGCTCATGCCTGATTCGTCGATGTTTGTCGTCTGATACTTCTTCCGCCAGTTTATCTGGAGGGGATATCAGGTTTAGAGAAGAGTAGTGTCGTATCAAGATAACAAACCATCTGTTTCCGTGCTAGATATCTCGTACCCTTCAGCCCACGGAGGAACTTCAGCTTGATGCAGGGAGGTGGTATCAGCATCAGGTGCCGCAACTTGGCGTGTCTCTTCATCTTGCGCGTCCACTCTGGAGGTTGAAGCTTCGTCGTTCTGTGGTTCGAGCTTTTTCCTGGGTTGACGCCATGAGTGCGGGCGATGGTAGCAGAAGAGTGGATAAACATACCGAACACGATAAGGGCCTTCTGTTTCATCCAGTCGCCACATCCTTGTCTCGTGTGCAGGCCACAGACCTCGCTCAGACGTAAGCAAAGTTGTCCAGTCGTACATGTTTGATACCTGACGCCTTGTTTCCCGCCTAAAAGGGAGTCAGAGAAGGTAAACCAGATGCAGCGGGGACAAGCACTCACAAGTCTAGGAGTGTCTTTCGCAGTCGCTTCTTCTCTGATGTTTCAATCGTCTGTCTCCATTCTTGCATCCTTGTAATGGTCTTGATGATTGTCCGCTCATTGACATGGATGCTAAAGCGGGCAGAGGCAAATCTCTGCCGAACAGTCCTGGTATCTTCAATAAGACTGGGGTCTATGGAAAGCTTGTCGGAGGTGGGGTTGAGCACAGCGTCTCCCTTCTGTACCGAGTCCAGGATCTGTAGAAACGGAAGACGTCAGCCACAACAAGAAGTCGAAAGGCGTACGCTCGCACCTCTCGTTTTTGACTTCCACTAATTGTTGGATCCAGTGCAATTGCCAGCCCAAGGTGAATGATCTTTTCTAGAATACCCCTTGCAGGCTGATTGAGGGTCTGGGAGGTGGATACTTCATTCACGAAGGACTTCAAGCCGTCGGCAAATATCTGCGTTGTCTGCTGGGACTTGAAGATCTGGCGGAAGGTAGTGCTCGAGGCGTGTAGGTCCATAATCTGCTCGACCAATGCCTCCATGTTGGACTCCAAACTTGACGAGGAGGGCGAGGAGACTATACGAGAGTGAGTAACGGTCTCCGGAAGGTACACTCATGGCGCTCACCATCCAGATGCAGACCATCCTCTGATGCTTTAGCGACATCTGCTAGCCCATGCGCCAGCGAAGCGAGGATAGCTGGGAGAATATTGGAGCACACCACTACATTGCCTTCAGCGCCTGAGCCCTTCTTCAGGCTCCTGTCCAATACGTGGTTATACCTGCCAAGCATTACATCGAAAGCTGCCTGGTTGACAGTTTGATCCCAACAATATGGCAGTACGGTCTTCAGGACGCTCCATCCGCTCACTAACTCAAATTTGCGACTGAATGAGGAGGTGAAAGTGTTGCTGATGCCAATGAGAGTCAGCACGCGGTTGGCGATGAGCGGAGAGGGTTTGTCGCCGAGGAGAAGCAGGCAGATCCTGGTCAGAGGAAGGGCTGCGGCAAACTTGGTGTGATAGGACTGGATTGAGAGCAGAGAAATGAGGATGTCAAACACTTGTTCTGCCTTCTCCCTAGGATGGATGTAGTCGATTCTCGATATTGTTGACCTAGGAGAAGCAGCTCCTCCTCTAGACTCTAGCGAAGCCCATGAGCATCAATTTCAATAGAGGTCTTATGAACGACAAACCTTGGTGCAAGTTAGCGGCTACATAGGTCACGACTGGTTTGATTGTCTCTTCTTTAGCGAAGTTGGCTTGCATTGCAGCCTTCAGAGATTCCATTAGGCTTGGGATCATTGCATCGTCGTACCAGCTGGTCTGCAAGGCGAATAGGATCTTTCGAACCAAGTCCAGTTTTGCGAGACGCTGACGGCTGTTGAACTTTTTGTACCGACTGGTCTCCAATAAGATGACAAAGTGCTCAAGGTATAACTGCTGTATTTCCTTCTTTGTTTGTGACCAGAGCTCGAAGTCAAGGGCGATAGCGCGGTAGGCGATGGTATTGACGACAGCAGATTGCCTAGCGAAACCATCAGTGGGGAACACATGCTGAGCAGAAGCTGCGTACTCTGGTGTTCTGAAGTTCATCCCTAAGAACTCGAATACAGTTTCGAATCCGGTAATGTTGATCATTTGGCTTTTGGATCTCAGGATGTCGCCAAGGATGTCATAGCCATCTGTTGTACCGCGTCAGCTTCGCGTATGCTTTGGGCAGTCGAGAAGTACACTCACGAAGTCTCTCCATGTCTTCCGAATTCTGCCAGCTATTTCTCAACCCATCAGTCAGGACTCCCAAAGCTCTTGATAGTTCGTGCTGGGACTATTAACTTGAGGTTAGCCTGATGAACAAAGAAAGGGACTTGATCCTTACGTTGGCTACCTGAACTAATCTGAGCGCGACAGCTGCCCCACCGCTTTTCCACAACGCCACATCAAGACACTTGGCCTTTACTGCAAAGACGTCTCCCTGCACTCTGAATACTCTGCTTTCGTTGCTGCTGCCAGATCCCGATGCCGAATTCGACTGAACCGTAGTGATCAATCCTCCTTCTTCCGAATTTACAGCTGAAACAGAGAACATGATCGCACTCTCAGGCAAGCTGAGCCCATTCTGAACAATCTTCATGAGCCCGGAGGATGTTGATGATTGGGACCCTTGATGTTGTGCAGCGATGGTGGTGAGGAACATATTAAGTGAGGTGGAGGCTTCATATGTCAAAAATCTGACAAGGGCGGGGTCCTGAAAGTTTGAGGTGTAGCGTGCGCCGAGGTGATGTACGAAGCGGGGTATGTCATCGCCTGAATATAAGTCAGATACGGATGCATATATTCGTGATGAGGGTTATTCATACCCAGGGGCAAAGCAACAAGATAAGCCGATGCAAGACACCAGCTCATCTTTGAACCCTCTTGAGCGTCACCGACTATGTAGCTCGTCCGAAGCTGAGAATCCTTCCATTCCAATTTGGGGTAACTCCAGTTTATAGAATCGAGCAATACACCGTCGATGAAAAGGCCTAGATGGGGTAAGATAAGCATGCATTCTCTTTTTTGTCTGGTAGCACTCACGTATAGATGGGTTGGAATTCCGATGAGGATAATGAACAAGTGTGATATGTGTCCACCGCGAGCGCTGAAACTTGGCCTTGTCGAATACCACAGGATCCCGGTTCGCTGAGGAGACCAATTCCAGGTTTCCATCTTGGCGTAATCTTAGTGAAATCAGAGTCTTGTTGAGGTTCTCCACTTTTGCTTTGGGCGTTGGGGTAGATGTAGGAGGTGGGGAAAGGCTGATCGTGAACAACGAATAGTCTGAGGTTGGCACGGAAGAGATCCAAAGCCACATCTTGTGTTCAAAAACGGAATAAGTCAGCTTCCTAGAAGTCACTGATAGTTTACTTGCGCATACCATGAACGTGAAACCAGAACCTGGTAGTCCCTTAGCAGCTTCAAGCTCTTCAAGCACCAGAGAAGCCTTCTCCCCTTCTAAGCTGAAATGCTCCAGCCATCTCGACTTCATCCCAAACCTCAGTAGATCCAACATCTCCGCGTCCAACCCGTTTTCTCCGTCTTCCTTGATAGCTCGTTGGAAGATCATTCGGGCTTCCTTTGTTCCTGCACCCATATCCAACAGCCTTCGGAGAAGCTTCTGGAGAACATGGCGTTCTTTTTCCTGTGCTGTTTTCCCTTTCCCTTCCTTGGTCTTGCCCTTGGCATCTCCAGCTTTCTCTTTACCCTCGCTAAGCACCATGCTGTCTTTCGTATCTGACCTCGTTTCACAGAACCTCTCCAAAACCGAGCCAACGAGTGCCTCGAGGCTACTCAGTACAGCCAAGTTCCGGTGTGATGATTTAGAAAGCATTTCAAATATCTTGTAGGTTGCATAGCGGACCACGGTGTCTTCAGCAGGGACAGCAGCAGACTGGATGCTATTCCAGAGGATGAGAATGACCTCTGACCGTTCCATCGTTGAGGACTTGAGGACTGGTTCAAGTTTTGAGACTTCAAAGTCCAAATCATCTTGTGATACTGCGCGTAAGGATGTGAATATTGGGGAGAGTGCGAAGTTGTGCAGAGCAAGGGAGAGGAGAAGGCCCAGAGTATGGTCGGTGGTAGCAGGGTTTGATAGAAGCCCTGAAAGCGAGGATGATAGAGACGCATATGTTACAGTATTCTAAAACCACAATATCATTAATATGCGGCTGAAGTGGGACTAGACTAAGGAGTTGGCTTGCCTTGAAATACTCCGTATTTTGGGAATTCCCGTGCATGGCCTCGTCAAGGTTGACGAAGATTAGGCGTGTAATCTCCAGAACTTCCGACAGGATTTGCTCTTCAGGCTCAACTACAGGACCGCTGTTCGACTGTCGGTCCTGAATTGTCGATAGGAGGCTCATGAGGATAAGGAATCCGTCTAGTTCACGGAATATGTCTTTCGTGTTAGCATCTTGTGCCATTATCCGCTGTATTTCTGAGAGGACCTAGCAAAATATCATCCATTGAGTGCTGATTCTGCCTAGGTTCTGTGAGTCGGAGCGCACCTGAACCTGTACTTTGCCCTCCTCCGCCATCTTCAAGTTGTCCACGCTGTTGCGCATCAGCTCCACCATAACATCCCTCGCAAACTCCTCGGGGTCTATTTCGTTATCATCTTCAATGGTCTGGGGCAGGTCTTGCTGAGGGTTACGCGGTGAGAGGTCGAAACGCGCGACCAACGGTGTAAGCAGCGTTCGAAACATAGTCCAGGTGGACTTGGTTTACACAAACGGTCTCAAACAATATGAGAGTTCCCAGGAATGCTTATACGTCCACGCTCGCCGTCAATGGTCGCCTGAGCATTGAATGGGCGGTAACAGCAGCGTTGGACTTGAGTTGAGCGGTGGCAGGGCCATGATGATCCAACAACAGCCAAATGTGAATGATCTTGATCGGCGCCAAGGAGGGTCTCGACAGTTCTTGATGGCGACGACGACGTCCTCAGCCTTCAAGCTTCCATTGGCACGTTAAGTTATCGTTAGGCTGTACGAGCAAGCTTGAAAGAACTGGTGGTCAACACGGCTTAGATAGCTCAGAAGCCCACCAGCATCGCCCACGATGTACGCCAGGACCTACATGGTCAGCAGATCCTGAACGGCCTGAACTCGGACCACCATCAACAGCATTCGCTCTGAGCTCAGAACCGAGGATTAAGAACTCGTTTCTTCGTTGGCCATCATCCTCCCATATCTCTCAATCTAAACCAGATTCCCTGAGCGGCAGAGTCCAATGGGATCGGACTCTTTCACTTCGATTCCAACAGAGTTGATCACGTCCATCCTTTTCTTCATTGATAAATCTACCGACCTTCTCGCGTTTGCATTGACCTCGAAAGTACACCATGCTATCATTGTTCCGAATCTCCTCAACAACCGATATATCCAATGCGCCCTAGAAAATGATGATTTTTGGAAGGCACTTGCCGAAAACCCGTCCATAGGCGCGAATGTTCGCAACCTCCGTATCACTTCTAGCTGGAGGCAGGGAAGCAATTTCGGGGCTCTCATTCCAGGTTTTGTCGCACGAAAATCACCAGCGATCGACGAATCATACGACCAGAAATATGAAAGACTGTCAGTTTTGTTAGCTGTTGCTATATCTAAACTGCCTTTCTTGCTGGGCTTCTTTTGGGAGATCTCGAAACATCGCCCTCCCAACTGCGTGTTTGACGCATTATATCAATCATGTCCTCGACTCACTTGCGTCGAAATCCTAAATTATGACAGGAGAAAAACCACCATGGAGAGGCTTAAGCCCAATGAATCGAGAGTAAGTAGCCAAGTGCCTTTCTCAAATTCAGTGACTCACGTCACGGCCATGCTAGCTCTTCGACTTGTCCCGACTTACATCCTTCTCTTACTCGGAGCATATTCATGCATGGAATATACAGATGCACGATGATTATGTTAACAGGATGATTAACATGCTGGTTCATCGATGTCCAAATCTGGAAGATCTCCAAGTCTTCTTCCATTACGCTCACCATCCCCGGCTCTCCAAAGAGATCATTGGACGGCTGGGAACTACAGGCAGATGGCCTAGGCTCAAGCGACTCAACGTCGAACGAGTCGCGCTAGGCCCCAATCCTAAGGATTTCTTCGCAGCTCATCCTCTTCTTGAATCCCTTGCGATTGTCGGGGCTACCGACGATCTGGCACTTGACCTCTCAAATCTCCAGAAGCTGAAGGCACTCTGTACCAGCTGGATGCCGAGCATTGGAGAAGTGCCACCACATATCGCAAGCAGGCTCAACTATCTAGATGTTGACCTTGGATATAACACAACTGCCGAGGACTTTAGGAGTCTTCTTTCGGAAACCTCCTCCCTTAGGTCCCTGGTTGTTCGGTATTCCGAAACTGAATACGACCCAGATTTTATCAAGGAGGTCGTTATGGCCGTGCCACATTTGGAACGGTTATCATTAGAGTTACACTGGGCGATGGAAGCTCTCTATGGTGCCGGACCAAGTGGCAACACATATGAGGTAAGTTGAAGCTTCATTACATTCTAATTTGTTCTCATGAACATTGCCGTCCCAGGAAGCCCCAGGCGCTATGGAGGACGTCCTCAAGGCGCTACCAAATCTAACGCATCTAAGCCCTCTATTCCTCCATCAATGGAAGCCTGACAACAGTGCTGAACTGGCGAAGGAAGAGATCACGGCTGCTGCACTAAAGGCCATCGCATCGCGAGTCGCTACTCTTCAATACGTCGGTTTAGCCGATGATACGTATGATGGGCCAATCTGGCGGGTGATCGAAAGAGACGAAGAGGGCGTTTATAGCGGATATCATAATCCCGCAGGTTGGAGGGAAGCCAGGGAAATCGAAACTGATAGTTGGGGAGGAATCTACTATGGAGCAGGGGCCGATATCGTTCATAGGTTGCCATACTATTTTTAGGGTTTTGCTAAATCGTAGTTCGGTATCTGTCCAATACAACTCATGTTCAAACATTGTTCTCCGGGTCCATACAATGGCGTAACACTGAAGGACATATACTACACCACAGCATACACGATCAGCCTTGGGCAAACAGCTTAGTTACTCGTAGCGGTGGTATAGGGAGTGGTAGCAAGGCCAATGCGGTTGTTCTGAGTATCGAAGACGGAGTAGAATCGCTCGAGCCAGGCATATCCATTGATGAAATCAAGCCCGGAGCCAGAGTTATTCCCAATGTCGGCTGCGACGAGGTAGATATCGTCAGCAGTACCTCCAATGGCACTGTTCATTGCGCGAGGCCAAATTTGAGCATTCGGCGTCAGAGTGTAGGTGACCTGTGAATTGTTGAGAGAACTGCTCGGCCGAAATGACAAGGGCTGAACATACTCCACCGATGACGAAGTTCAGGTCCTTGAGTTTGGAGTACTGGGAGGAAGAAAGGCGAAGCAGACCGGTCGTGTTATCAAGAGTGGCTCCGGTGGCTTTCTTGTATTTGTTAAAAGCATCGGTCGCGAGTAGAAGGAGAGTTGTGCCTGAGTATTGTTTAGTACAGAGAACACATGCTAAACGTTCGTCAAATGTACCTGTGTCGACGATGCCAGCGCTCTCAGATAAGATAGTTTCGTCACCGTACTGGACTGTCTGGTCAATACCCCAGTAGTTGCTCGCAGGAGAGGTAGTCGTCAGAGGCCTAGTGAAGTTAGATTAAGGCTACGAGAATATTGTGTCAATGAATGTAACTCACGTCCACGCGATCTCGCCTGTAAACTTGGAGCTGTCCGTACCGCCCCATGTGAGTTCACCATTGGCGTCATTATCCGAAGAAGGAGGATTGAAGGAGATTCCAATGGAGTTGCTGGGTATAAGACCCTGAGAATAGGCGTTATCAGTCACAGTGGGTACTGGGCTGCTCGAGTCGGGGGACAATGTTCCTTGAAGACTGTGAGCATCATCCGACTTTGGACGAAGTGGAGCCACTCACCGACAGTGAGATCAGTCGGACCAATCCTATAATAATCCAGGGGATTTAGTATTGCTCGCCAATACAATATTGGGGCAACCTACCCAAGAATGCCGTCGACTCCATCAAAGCCAGTTGCCTAGAACTCAATCAGAGAAAGGCAGGCAAAGAGTCGTTAACCATTCATACCGTATCGGCAACACCAATGGACTGATTTTGGATGACGAGACCGTCTGCAAGAGTGACGGTATCTGTATACTCAGTGCCTGAGAACGACCCAGAACCATAGCTGACGGACTGGAGGTCGATGATCGATATGTGTACACCGGGAAAAAATGCTGTCAAACCACTTACAACTGAGTCCGAGGTTTGATTGCTGGTGCTTGTGGCTGAGTATGCAGCACTAGCGCCGACCCAAGTGTTGGAGCTGGAGACTCGTAAACGATGCTGCAGGGAAACATTCAAGGACTATGGCTTACCTTCCAGTATCGATCAAGAGGTTATCTGAGTTAGTACTGTTCAGCGACATCCCCATGGACGATAGACATATACATACACGACGTTGGAGGATTTCCAATACCAACGGATGCAACATAGGTAACACCTTGGTTATTGATTGATTCACCAATTCCAGAGGGCTGAGTGCCAGCCACTGCGTAGCTTCCAAGCCCATCACGTTCTCGTAGAGCTTTTGCCCTTGCAAGATCATGGCGAACTAAATTGTGAACGCTCTCGAGATTATATTGCTTCGAGAGTAACATGGTAATTGGACTGTCTTGGGCCATCGTGTCGGAGTTGTCAGGCCAGTAGCACATAGGTCGTGTACAGGCTGTTGTTGTTATCGTTGCTGTTGTGAGGTCAAGCTAATCTCTTTGAATTTATATCTCATTTTCGACATGCGTGGAATAACCTTTCAACAGCTTGTATGGATCGGGTGATGACGTCTCCGGGTATAGCCATTTAGGTTCAGTTGGGTACCGTAGGTTGAGCTATATTTAGAGGGCGATAGTGCATGGTGGATAAGGTTGACAGTTGCTGAGATTATGATGGACCATTGTCATGATGATGTATGGGAACCGATCATGAAAATCATTAACGCAGAGGACCCACGATAAAGGCATCTGGCGACAGGTTGGGGGATGTATGTCACCTTTTTTCATGATTGGGCCGCCCACCCACATCCCTTTCAAGTTGCCAAAGGAGTCGAAATATATCGGGGCCATTGAGGAGCTACGTCCAGTGATTGGAGCATACCACGAGGCAGCGGTTTAGACGTGGATAGTGGGACGAAGTTGAATGCGTGAATGAGCTTTCGCAGGAACCTTGAGTGGCGATAACGTTTTCTCCGCCTGTGCGTAAGGGGCGCATGCATGGATCTGATCAGCTGGAGACGAATGATCAACTGGAGATGAATGGTCATCAGACTCAGAGTGATGAAAGTGAGATAAAATTGGACGAGCCAAAAATAACGCACACTGAACGCCGCGTGATCGCAGCTGTTGAAGAAGGCATACGCACAGTCAAGTCAAGCAGGCCAACGGGTGATTTGAATGAAGAAACTGTTCAGAGCCTTGAAAGGTAAAATGTGGGACGCCGGCCTCTCTTCTACCATTATTAATCATTTGAGCGTTGTTGAGTTCTTCACCAAGTGGGCATAAACGACTTCCTTGAAGAACAGAGTACGCATAACAGCAGAAGATCATAGATGATCGGTTCTGGGGCGATCACATGGGAGAGAGCTCCAGTAGAAGAGCCCAGGGTGCCCATTGAATCGATAAAAGTGGCGTAACCGTGACGAATTGGAGAGGGAAAATGGTGGTTCTCTGTCAGGCGGTTCCGACGCAGATGTGTCAGGGTAAAATTTCGGAGGTAGAACTAGTCGAACGTTTGTTGCTTAGCCCTTCAAGCCTAAATCTGAAAGGATTGGTCGAGTGGAAAGAGCTGTCCACTGTTTGGCAACATTGCAACTAAGTGCAAGGCAGAGTTGTTCGGGATGTTCCGATCCCGGTTCCGGGATTTGCTCAACACGACCTGCCCTGCCCTAAAGACATGCCAAGTTCATCAATTTAATAATTTTTGCTCGAAACGCGTCGAGGTCCTACCTCGGTGAAATATGCACCAGTGTCTCTCGATCCCCGAGATCCTCTCTTTGATTCTTGACAATTTAAGTGGAAGAATACGTTCCGCCGACTGGGATGACTGCCAGATCGGTCTGAGAAGCCTAGCCGTAGCAAGTCGCCATTTCTCAGGTAACCTTTCGCCTGTGTCTCATCTACCACACTCGCCAGATTGATTGTCATTCTGCCAGAGCCAGCTCTGGATGCGCTATGGAAAACTTTGCCAAACTTGACTCCACTATTCCAGCTTCTCCCTGCAGAACTCTGGGAGATCCGAGAACAACCTGACGTAGACATATATGAATTCGAAGATGATCCAGAACATGACGGTTCTGAGTCTGAGAAGGAACGGGCAATAAAAGTTTTTGTGAGCCTTTCTTGAGGGTGATGTTAGCCAAATTAGAATGCTTACTCGACTTTACTTTTGTAGAGACTCTTGAATACTCCACAAGAGAAAGACTGGGCCAGGGTGTTGAAGTATAATCATCGTGTCCGCTTCGTTGACATGATATGGCCCTACAGATACGGCGTATTGGATGATCTGGCCTTCTCTGCTCTGACAAGAGAATGTCCGGGGGAACTCCTCCCAAACATCCGTCGTATCGGCCTCCTTCTAGGGCTTCCCTTTCTCTGGTTAGCACTCTCGAGATGCAGCCCCCATTTCCTGGCCCACGTGACGGATATATCTGTCAACGATGATTCCTTCCCTTCCAGTCTCTCCCGAGCCTGCATCGCCGTGAGGTCTCGCTGCCCTCACATCAAGTCGCTCTATTTCTCAACTCCCATCGGGAGAGGTGGTGAGGGCCCCGAGGACGTGTTTTGGCCACCCCTTACATATATGATCTGTAATTTACACCAACTCGAGGAAGTTACGCTTGACACCATCACATGCGAAGGCCTCGTAACGCCTAGTCCGGACGAAGAAAATAATGACCCGAACGATCCAGTCCCCGCTTTCCATCACCTTGGACGCCTCGACACACTCGTCAGCTTGGACCTCGGCTGCGAGTGCATCGATACAAGTCTTCTTGAACGCTATCTCACAAGCCGCGGTGGTAGATTCCCAGCCTTGAAGGCAATGAAGTTGTCCGATCTGGAGGACTACAGTGGCGCATGTGCGATACTGCGCTCGTTTATTGCCGAACGTCAGCGAGGACAGGGGCTACAAAAGCTGACCATGTCTATTCGTAGAGCCGAAGAGCCCGGATATTGCACAGGTTTTTCAGATTACATGGAATTGCTCACTACACCTCTATTTGCTGATTCGCTTCAGCACTTGGATATCTCCATACATACATGGTGGTATAGACCACCTGATGTAAATGGGCCGATGGATGAAACCAAGGCAAGCTTTAGCCGCTTATTCGCTCTCTCATGCCTCCAGCATCTTGCGTACGATGGCCCAGCGTGGACCAGACTCGACGATGCCTGGTTTGCAACCGGAGCAAAATCATGGCCCGACCTTCGTTCATTCGCGATGAGAAGCTCCTCGACCCAGACAATGGCTGGTGGTCCTATGGCGACCTTGCGTGCATACCTCTCCCTTGCCGAGCATTGTCCAAAACTACGCTGTATCAGGTTCCCGGTGTCCTGGGTGCCTTTTGACACCGACCTTCTCTCAGCGTTCAGAAGCAAGCGAGGTGGAAATCCATGGGTGACATCACTTTCTTTCTCTAAAGAACCCCCACATCTCGAAAATCCCGAGCACGTATATCAATGTTTGAAGGGAATGTTTCCGAGTGCTTGGAATTTGAATTCATGGGAGGAAGAGGTCGCAGACCTTGGTTGGATGGAGCTCAGAATCCTATTGCTTCGAGATAGGCTAGCGAGCGATGTGGCTTCTCGACCGGAGGTGATGAACGAGCTGTCAGAGGTTCATTATCTGCTTACGGTAGTGAAGCTACTACGAAGTCAAATCTCTGCTACGAGCACTCTTGAAGTACTATAATTTATGTAAGTAGGCAAGTTTCAAGCGGACAAATACTACCTTTTATCCCGTCTTTCAACCTTTTTCTCTGCGTACAAAACAAAAATGTGTCATATAAAGGGAAGAAAGCCGGCCATAGGTTTGTCAGTGAACCTTGGTCCTTGAATTTTGAAAGATTCAGAGAGGTACACTAGGAAAAAGATATCTCAGGACTCAAGCGTGATCATGATGAATGCAAATGTAACAGGTGTTCGGACTTTTCCGTGTCACTGTGCCAGTTCCAAAGCACGACTTAACCTGCCCTGACGTCATATTCAGTTGACATCGAGCTTGTTTGCCTTCAAGTACATCGAACGTGTAGCGATGCACCCGTGTCTCTCGGTCTCCGAGATTCTCCTTTTGATCCTCGAAAATCCAACAGGAAGAATACAGTACACCGACTGGGATGACTGCCAGATCGGTCTGAGAAGCTTGGCCCTGGCAAACCGCTATTTCTCAGGTGAGTATCGGATTGTCCTGAACCACATCCGACCAGTAAGGTAAATATTGACGCTAGAGCCAGCTCTGAGTGCACTGTGGAGGACTTTGCCTAAATTGGCTCCACTGATGCAGCTTCTCCCTTACCACCTCTGGGAGATTCAGGATCAGCCTGTAATAGATGTCTACGAATTCGAACCCGATTCTGACGGTTCTGACGACGACGGTTCTGACGATGACGATTCTGACGATGATGGTTCCGAAATTGCAGAGAAAGACATCATGAAAGTCTTTGTGAGTTTCTTCCTCAACGAAATTGAACTAGGCTGACCCGATTCGGAATGCTGATTCTACGTTGCCTGTGCAGATACTCCTTAATCTTCCGGAAGAGAAAGACTGGGACAGGGTGCTGAAGCATAATCATCGCGTCCGCTTTGTCGACATGAAATGGCCCTATAGATACGGTGTTTTGGATGATCAGGCCTTCGGTACTCTGACAAGAGAGTGCCCAGGGGAACTCCTTCCGAACATCCGTGGCATAAGTCTCCTGCTAGGAACTCCCTTTCTCTGGTCAGCACTCCCAGGATGCAGCCCTCACTTCCTCACTCATGTCACGGATATCTCCGTCAATGGCGATGTGTTCCCTTCCAACCTGTCTCCAATCTGTCATGCATTGCAATCTCACTGTCCTCATATTGAATCACTCTCCTTATCAATTCCCATTGGTAAATATGGTGAGGTACCTGAGGTTGGTTCTTGGCGGGCTCTTGCGCCAATGATTTGCAATCTGCACCAACTCAAGAAAGTCAGACTCGACAGAAATGTATGCCAGGCTCTGCAATGGTCCGATCTAGACAAACCGATTTCCGCTTGTGAACATCTCGGCCGCCTCAGCACACTCGTCAGCTTAAACCTTAGCTGCGAATCATTCGAAACACACCTCCTTGAACGCTGCCTCTCAAGTTGCTCAGGTAATTTCTCAGTACTGCATGAACTGAAGCTGTTCAGTGTGAAGGGATATAATGGCGCATGCACTGTACTGCGGGCATTTCTCACGGGATGTGAGCAGGGAAAAGGGCTGCAAAAGCTGACACTACACATTCATGGAGTCCACGATTCGGGATATTGTAGTGAGCTGTCAGAATACATAGAACTACTCACCGCACCCTTGTTTGCCGACTCACTTCGACACCTTGATCTCGCGATTCTATCTCGGATATACTCAAGATCTGGACCAGATGTATCCATGGACGACGACATCAGGACTACCTTCACCCATCTCTTCGCTATTTCACACCTCCAGTATTTCACATACAATGGGCCAGCGTGGACCAGACTTGACGACGCATGGTTCTCAACCGCAGCCAAGTCATGGCCTGACCTATGCTCCTTCACAATGAGGTGCTCTTCAATCCCGAATGTCTACAACAAACCTACCGCAACTCTGCGCGCATACCTTCCTTTCTCAGAACAGTGCCTGCGACTACGTTGTATCGAATTTCCAGTATCCTGGGTGCCATTCGACACCAGCCTTCTCTCAGGGCTCAAAGATAGACGAGGCGGAAATCCCTGGGTAACTTCGCTCTCTTTCTCCAAAGAACCCGCACGTCTGTTTGATCCAGAGCACATATATGAATGTGTGAAAGGGATGTTCCCATATGTTTATGATTTGAAGTTGTCGGAGAAAGATGATACGGACCCTGGTTGGAGGAAGCTCAGGATTTCATTGCTTGAAGCTAGGATGGCGACTTACCCAGATTCTCGGCCAGAACTGACGGAGTAGCTCTCAAGGGATCCTACGCCAAGCAGTGAAATTTTCACAGGGAAATGAGTAGAGATATCACTATTACGAGTACTCGTATAATCATCTGGTTCGAGGTTCATACCGTTGCTCAATCCATCACTCTCGCTACTCCCGTTTTGCACTGTCAAGTTCTCTCCCACCGAGCTCGCCGTAGCATTTTCTCAATAAAGCAAGTAATCAGATGACCAATAACCAGGTAGCTCCTTTTCAGTATACTCTCCGTAGCAAGGAACATGTTCAAGTCAAGAGTTCGGAGTGTTGCATTTCCGGTTGCGAGGCGGAAACACGACCTAACCTGCCCTAAAGTCATGTCGCTTGCAATTTAACGAGGTGATCAAAGTTTTCTTCAAGCGCGTCGAAAGTGCAACGATGCACCTGTGTCTCTCGGTCTCCGATATTCTCCTTCTAATCCTCGAAAATCTAACTGGGAGAATACATTACGCCGACTGGGAGGACTGCCAGCTTGGTCTGAGAAGCTTAGCAGCCGCATCCCGCTATTTCTCGGGTGAGTTTCAACCTTTGCCATTCATGCGAGACCGTGACATTAACCACTGACCTGTGGACTGCGCCAGAGCCAGCTCTGGATGCGCTATGGAATACTTTACCCAACTTGGTTCCATTGATGCAGCTGCTTCCTTCAGACCTATGGGAGATTCGAGAACAGCCCGAGACAGACGTCTATGAAGCTGAACGCGATTCTGATGATGAGCTGGACACCTCGAAGCAGACTCCGACAATCAAGCTTTTTGTGAGTTCCCCTCCTGAAGCTACTCATCTTGGCTAGTGAACATTGCCAACTTCCTTATCCGTGCCCTTATAGACCTTTTTGAAGCCCCCGCAAGCCACGGACTGGGAACGAGTGCTCAAGTACAATCATCGGGTCCGCTTGGTCGAAATGGCGTGGTTTGGGCCATACTACAGATATGGAGTACTGGATGATGCAGCCATTCGTACTCTGACAACGGAGTGCCCAGGAGATCTACTCCCCAACGTCCACTACATAAGCCTCCAGCTTGGCCTCCCATTTCTTTCCTCAGCGCTACCTGGATGTAGTGATCACTTCCTTTCGCGCGTTAGGAATATCACCCTCGACGAGGATCTCTTCCCATTCAATCTCTCGGTTACCTGCTCTGCGGTGCAATTATATTGCCCTCAAGTCAAGTCCCTCAACTTTTCGAGCCCCATGACCACATTTGGTGAAGTGCCGGAAGACATTGATTGGCCAGCTCTTACCCCAATGATCTGTAACTTGCATCAACTCGAGAAGGTCGTACTCGACACCAGAATATGCCAAGCGCTTGTAGAACTATCACCAGCCCGGAAGAGCAACCCAATTCCCGCTTTTGACCATTTCGCGCGTCTCGACACACTCGTCAGTCTAAAACTCAGTTGCACCTATATCCCCACACGCCTTCTCGAACGTTACCTGAACAGCTGCTCAGGGAGATTCCCGGTATTGAAAGAACTGGATTTATCCGATATGGAAGAATACAAGGATGCATGTGCAGTACTGCGTTCGTTCTTAGATGGGCGGCAACCGGGACAAGGGCTGCACCAGCTTGCCCTGCACATTGACAGTCCTGAACGTTCAGGATTTTGTGCCGAATTTTCAGATTTCATGGAAACGATAACCTCCCCACTCCTTGCCGAATCTCTCCAGCATTTGAAAATACGCACCTGGGGATGGTCGGATGAACGGACGGAGGAAGATGCCTCCTTAGACCAGGACATTATGACCAGCTTCGCTCGCTTATTTGCCATACCTCATCTTCAACATTTTTCATACTACGGCACAATGTCAAGTCGACTCGATGACGCATGGTTTACGGAAGCAGCGAAGTCATGGCACGAACTGCGTTCAATCTCGTTCTCGACGGATTCGAGTACGCCAATGGCAACTTTACGAACCTACTTGTCTTTCGTCCAAAGGTGCCCGCAGCTAGACTCCATCAACATTCCGGTCTCATGGGTGCCATTCGACCTCGAACTTCTCTCACATTGCAACCCTAAGCGGGGAAACCATAGGGTCAAATCACTCCACCGAGCCAAGTTTCCCCCCACCATGGAGAACCCCGAGCACGTATACAGATGTATCAAAGGACTATTTCCGAACTTCTGGAATCTCGAATTAGCGAAGGAGGTTAGAATGGATATGGGGTGGATGGAACTCTACCTGCTGCTTGTTGGATATAGAGTCGGAATGCTCACAGATCCGCTCAAAGGCCGGCAAGCACAGCTGGCAAACAAGTTCTCAGAAATGTGTTCCTTGATGGAGGAATTTAAAGTTGCCATGCAGGCTCTTCGTGACGGATACTTGATTATCCCAGGGCTATCTGTAGAATGAATAAACCTTCTTTTGAGTCATTCCTTGTAATTGTCAATGGCGATCGACATGAGAGTTTATGTAAATATGATTCGCCTATTCAGCACAACAAGGACCAAAGGCATAGCGGAATGTCACCAGAATGATATGATGCTTGGTTCCAGTTCGAACCTGGGTTGGTTCATAGAATTTCGAGCCCATGACCGATTTTTTCGAGATCCGGCGATGGGAGCAAGATCTTTTATCTTTATATCTCTTCGAATGGAGCAGTCTTGCAAACCCCGGCTTTGTCTGACGCTGAGCTACTCGGAGGGCTGATGCTACTTCATTGGATTCGAATTGGGTTTGAATACTACCACGAAGTCCCCTACTTCTTGATCCAAGCATTCTTCTCTTTCTCGACGTACTCCTTAACCGTTATCTTACCAATGTACTTGTCGACTTCCCCCTCTGGTCCTTTCCCAGTAAAATAATCGTCCTCTTGCCCCTGAGCTGCTCTAACCTCAATTCCCTCGAGGAAATCCTGGACTGGCTTTGGGATGTGTAGATTATCCCAAGCAGGATGAGGTTTGCCTTTAGCAAGGTGAACGTGAGTGATCTTGCGACCGACAGCTGAGGAAATGAGAGCAGCCACCTGTAATCGATGTCACAGTTAGCGGTGAGCAATTGTGATAGAATATGACGAGATACGCACATCATCGTAGGTCATAAGCTCGGGACCTAATAACCTAGGAGCCCTTCCTCGAGGCCAAGCACCATCTTGCCCATTCTCGTGAGCGAAGAGGCCATCGTAGGCGGCTTGTGCGATATCCCGTGCACTGACGAAGGGGATGAGACCGTTGTCGCATGAGGTGTGCAGAGTGGATGTAGCGAGGATCGTAGATGCGTGGGACTCCACGAAGTTCTCTGAAGATAATGTCAGCACGATAGTATAAGGGAAGGAGAGCGATGAAGATCCCACATACCCTGGAACCAAGTCGGTCGCAACACAGCGTACCAAATACCATTTAGCCCATCCAGGTACTCGTGAAGCTTTCCGGTAGGAAAGTTGGAATCTCCTTTCTCGACGTCGCTTGCGCTAAGGAACACGATCCTCTTGACGCCCTTCTGAACCGCGAGTTCCAAGAACGGCTTTGCCGTCGCAACTGCGTCATGGCTGGGCGGAGCGATCAAGTATAGCTTGTCGACGTTCTTGCCGGTATTGAACGGGTTTTCGAAGGTAGAAGGGTCAAACCAGTCAAACTTGACTGCGTTGGAGGCGAAGTCGGGGTTGGGAGAAGAACCAGAACGAGATGCGATGAGGAAGGGCTTGTTTGCAGCATGGTGAATGCTGGCCAGGTTGAGGCCGGTCTTGCCGTTGCCACCAGTGATGAGAGTTGTCATAGCGTATCTGCGAGTGTGAGAGCTTTGAAAGATTGTGAGTTTGGATGGATGAATAGATGCAGAAAACGACGGCTATTTATGTGAAATCCCCCGCGCCATTGTTGACATCGAGGAGAGAGCAAGTCATCGGTTGAGTTCCCGGAGATCAACATGAATCACCCAATTTGGCTGACAAGGGACAACTATGTGCCGACGCACTGTCAGCCGAGAATACCAGGCGAACACATGCAGAAAGTCGTTGAAGATGACGAAAATCGCCTGACAGCGTTTCTTACCGTGTATGCGGGATACGCTGAGATACACCGACAACTCTGGAATATTCATTAGAGAATTGACATATCGATTTGTAAGGAGGGCAGGAGGCTGAGTGAGCACCCTTGGCCATCGCAATTTTGGGCGTCTATCATGAAAGAAGCGCTCTCGAAGGAGAAAACCGAACTAAGCGGACGCCTCCAGCCGAGATCCGTCTCAGTACAAAACCTTTGGCTCCAACGCCAACTTCACTCACAACCATCACGATGCCCGCTGGATACCTCTACGTTTTCTCAGAAAATGGGAAGGAAGTCCCTTTGGACGAATTTCAAGGTATATAGCAATGCCAATCATGGTTCAGATCCCTGCTAACAATACTTTATTGATTAGATTGGTACAATAACGAGCATGTTCCTCTTCGCCAACGCCTACCCCAATTCCTAACGGGAGCCCGCTTTGAAGCCGTCGATGGACGCACCCCAGGTTGGCTCGCAATGTACGACGTCGATTCCACGGCCACCTTCCAACTCGATGTCTACACCCAACTACGGACACATCGAAGCCCACGGGAACAAAATCTTGTGGCTCGGCTCGAAGAACTCGATAGGAGAACCTGCGAGGTGGTTTACTTAAGTGATGAAGACTTGAGTGGTTTGAAGGTAGCAACTGCCACGAAGAACGTTATCACCTATGGACTGAATGCCGATAATGACGAAGCGGTGTTGGATAAGGTCAGGGAACAGGTCGGGAAGTTGAAAGATGTGAAAGGATGGACACGAGTGAAAATTATAAAGGCATTAGACAACCTCAAGAGCGGTTTGAAGTACAAGGACACCGGAAAAGGAGCTCAGGTTGTCCCCAGATACTCCGTCATTCATGGTACGTCGTGGTGCGTTATCTCTATCGTTCACTTTCTCATGCATTCCTTCTTGGACAGAGATTGAAAGTGCCGATACAGCACAAGCGATCAGAGGTATCGTCGGAAATGTCGAGGAATGGAGAGAGTGGAAACTGTATAGGGCATACCCCACAATCTCCCAAGGCTATGTCGTACCCCAGTAATTTGCCATTATATGCTGAATGAAAGACCTTATCTTCATCCTCGCGACTAATGAGCGTTCGACGCGTCCAGACGTAATCGCAAAAATCACCCTATTATTTAAAGATCAAGTAAGAGCCATTTCTCCGGACCTAAAGTCTCCAAACTGTCACTGACCACTCGACTCAGCAGCTGTATGGAAATTTATATTTATCGCTTCCTTGGGTGGCAGCTGGCAGTATAGGATCACCACGAGTGCGGTCAGGCGGCGATGAACGTGTTTTGCCATTCTGTCAAGCAACTACATGCGTGTATGGCTGGACGACTCGGATTGCGAGTCTTCTCATCTAGCGAGCTTATCGTCACCCCACAACACATTTCAAGACAATGCTCATAACGTCCGATATGCAACATCCAGTCGGTACTTGCATACTAAGTGTTCAAAATTCCTCTGGCAAATCTTCCTCGTGTCTTCTCCAAGAAGCCACTCCAGCTGTCAAACTGAGTTTTTCGCCAAGACACCGCCGCCACCCTGATCAGGCATCCTGATTGGCTGGCGTCTATCGTCGGCGTTTAAAGTTATACTTGGGCGCGAGGTCAAAAGACCGATGGTGTGGCAAATGCGGCGAAATTCGTCCCATATCATCTCCTTTCGAGCGTCTATTCCCCTTACCCATAACTACCACCACCTACATGCCTCTCAGTACTCACTAAAGCTTGCTAGAACTATGAAGAGTATCATTCCGCACGATTGTGTCGCTGTCTTCGCCTCTTTCGGCCCTATCGTGCCGTTTCTGAACCCGGTTGTGGCCACGCTAGTTCTTATCATTCAGGGCGTCGAAGAGACGAAGGATAACAGACACCAACTTGTGTATCTCCGAGATCGATGTACCACTCTGTTCAACTGCGTGAACAAGCATTATTCAGAGGGGAAACGTGAGCAGACTCTTCGGGATCTCGAAAACCTCATGCGGTGCGTACCTCTTTTTTCTCCACCCTGTGCTCTGACAGATGAACTATATAGCTCCCTTGACCACGTCGCCAAGTGTATTCAGAAAGTTGCCAGCAAGAAGAATCCTTTTATTCGATTCATCAAACGTAAAGACATTTCCGCTGAGATTAAACAAGCGCATCAGGAGCTAGACCATTGTGTCTCGTTGTTCGAGGTATATAGCTACACTGAGGTCTCCCCGAACTGCTTCTCACCCTGGTTAGCTTTCGACCATGGCTTCTCTGAGCTTTAGTCTCGACAACCACGAAAAGGCAACACAAAAGGACTTGGCGAAGATCGAGTCGATGCTGGAAGACATTAAAGAGGTGAGAAAACCGTATAATCAACGCCGTTTTGCCTGAAGAATTCGATATAGCTTCAAGAAAACACTTTGGCCGCTTCAGGAACCTCTACTACCTCTGACTGGCGCGTTTCATCCGAAGATATCGTGGTGGAGTCCCAAGTCCTTGGGTCGGGTACATCAGGCACAGTCTACGCTGGTAGATGGAATGGAACAAAAGTTGCAATCAAGAGAGTCGCGAAAAAGATATCGAGGAAGGTACTTTGTTACCTACAACCGATGCAAGATATTCTACTGACTTTGATATCGCCACACCAGCTACTATCCGACGAAATCAAGATATGGCGGCTAATGCAGCATCCGCATATCGCCTCGTTCTATCGCGCATGTTTGGACCCAGAGGAGCCGTTATTAGTTTTCGAGATCTATAAATTCGGTAATGTGATGGAATATATGGCTGGATACCCCGACGCCAACCGTGTCCGCCTGGTGAGCATTTTCTCCTAGTCAGTTCAAGCGTCGGATATCGAAGGGACTTATCCACTTTAGTGCTATGAAATTGCGTTAGGGATGACCTTCCTACATAAGCACGAAATCGCGCATGGTGATCTCAAGCCAACCAAAGTTCTTGTCGATGATGTTCACCGCGTTCGTATCACGGACTTTGGGCTATCCGAGATCAGGAATCCGCTGGTGGAGGGAACGGCCGATGAGAAGGCTCCGCCGCCAGTATCACTTTCCATGGATATCTACTGCTTCGCTCGATCCGCATATCAGGTATCTTCATATGATATGCGTTTTCGAATGCATACAATAACTCGTTCCTCCGATAGATCTTCACTGGTGAACCGCCGCCGATAAAACGACCTGAACACCGACCTAAAGATAAGGAGGTAATAGAACGAGGACTCAGCGGCGGGATGTGGAAGGTGATGTGGAAGTGCTGGTCTGAAAAAGAAGAACGTCGGTATCAATTCAAAGAGATATCGCAGCTTCTGGAGACACTAGTGAAGGCTCAAGAGGGTGCAACTCGATCTGTACGGCGGTCGATCGTCACAGATTTAGGTCCTGCGAGTGGGCTTGTCCATCCACCTATCAAGAGAAACGAAAGCGAGGCTACGTTGGTTGGGTCTCCGGAAGAATCTACGCGTCCCGGTGAGTTTGCACTATATACCGCTATGCACACCCTAAGACTTGCTTCTCTAGTACCGAGGGCTCGCCCTTACCCACCTACTACACCACTCAGGACATCATCATCAAAGACGCTTGTGGATGGTGATGAACCCCTTGGTAAAGCGGACGTTTTCTCCCCGATGCTCACCTCGCCTCTACCTATAAAACGGGTTGGACTGATGACTCCGCCGGAAACGCCTGAAAAGTTTTCCAAGAAGCGCGGTGCTGATGTGGATGCCAGTGTTGAAACGCCTTCGGACCGTGACAGACATCGGCGGAAAAGACCAAGGGAAGTCAAAGCTTGAATTAGCAGGTAGAAAGTTCAAAATGTAATTTTCCGCGTTTCCTTGCCTTGGACTCCCGAGTAAACCGGTCTTTGTGCTGGTGCACGCGTTCAGGGCTCAGCCATGACGCGCGTTGGACGCGTGAGGGTGTTGGAGCCATGTGACACCTGAGAACTGTCTCGTGACTCAAAATCTCTGCCTCAACCAGTCGCCCAATGGTGACTGTTTACAAGCTTCTTCAAGCTTTCTGTTCGTCTAATGGCCATCGACAGTATAAAGCAAAGCCAGCAGTCTCCAGACCTTGCAGCATGGAAACATGCTGGAGAGCGCAAATCCGGCAACGGGGTCATTACCGCCACTCGCTCTGCAATTCGGCCGCGTTCACATCGGGGCTATTATTGTCAGTAACTGTCGAAGTATTGGCTTCGCATTTTCCTTCAGCTTTGACGGTGCTTTCTTGGGCAAAACGATCATTTCTCAACCCAGAGCAAGTTATCTTATACCAGGAAGAAGGACCTCGTGATCAGCCAAAGATTCTTCGATTGAAGGCATTTTGAATGAAGGGAACAACATACATCCCTGAAATTGGTAATGACAGAATCCATGTTTTAGTTCAGGGACTCGTCATTTGGGATCTCCGCCGACGTTAATTTTGCATCTATGAGGGGTATGTATAAAGACCGGGTCTCCTTCCTCTGCCTCACCTCTAGCCCTCGCAGTCAAGATGTTCCCCACGGCTTCTCTCCTCTCTGCCCTCCTTCTCTCCCTCGCAGTCACCGCGAATCCCATCGTAACCGTTCGGGACTCCCCAATTACCCTACCTCTTGCCAGGAGACTAAGCCTTTCCGGCATCCGCAACCTCGTTAGTCACGATGTCGCAAGAGCTAAGGCTCTGAGGCAAGGTGTCAGGAGCCTGACCAAGCGAGATGGAATTGACCAGCCACTAACGAGCCCGGGCAACCACTATGTCGCTTCAGTTGGCGTAGGTAGCCCCGCCACTACCTGTGAGTCCGAGTCAATCAGACGCTCGCTGGGTCCGCAGTTGCTAACTTGTTGGCTTCAGATGACCTTCTCATTGACACGGGAAGGTACTTAATTACAATGCCCCATTTAGGTCTCAGCTAACAGGACCATACAGCTCGAACACCTGGGTTGGAGCCAGGTCGCCGTACACTCCTACCAGCTCTAGTTATGATACTGGTGATTCATTTGTGCGTGACTATTTGCGCTGTGCATAGTCAGACCTATTGATACTTCTTGCAGAACGTCACCTATGGTTCAGGTAATTTCACTGGCAAGGAGTACCTTGATACCGTTACTCTCGGTGGCCTCGTCCTCACAAATCAGTCTATTGGCGCCGCTAGCAAAGTAGGTTATCTTATCATGGCGGTCAGTTAATTTTACCGAATGATCCTCCTTACAGGCAGAAGGATTTCAAGGTGTAGATGGCATCCTTGGGTATGTTAATTCTCGATCTTTCGCGGTCAAGAAGAACTTCGAATATTTACATACTTCCTTCACTGTAGGATCGGACCCGTTAATCTGACAATTGGTTAGTTTTCCCCTTCGTCCTCTGTTGGAGCCATCTGAACCTTGACCAGGAACCCTATTGGGGTCAAACAAGTCAATTCCAACTGTCACCGATACTGCTTACTCTCAAGGTCTTATTGCAAGCGAGTCGATTGGAATTTCCTTCAACCCATATTCGTCGATCAATGAACAAAATGGTGCTCTTACCTGGGGAGGCACCAACAGTTCTCACTTCACCGGTGACATTGCATATGTGTCAGTAGCATCCTCTCAGACCTCACTCATCATGACTTCTAACGCTTTCGCCCAGTCCTTTGACTACCACTGCACCTGCCAATGACTACTGGGGTATCAATCAGACTATTACGTATGGCGATACTACTATCCTTGATAACAGCGCCGGAATCACCGACACTGGTATGTTGCACGGACCCCCACCAATATGAAAAAAAGCCTGATTGGAGTGCATAGGCACAACCCTCCTTCTGCTCGCCACTGATGCCTTCAACTTGTATCAGAAGGCCACTGGTGGCGTCCTCGACACGGACACCGGTCTCCTCAAGATCTCTTCCTCGCAGTACGATGCACTCCAAGATCTGAACTTCCTTATTGGCGGTGTGAGTGACTCGATAAAATTCCTATTCAGGCACTAAGCAGCTTCCCTTTTATAGATCACATACAGGTTTACTCCTAACGCTCAGATCTGGCCTCGCGCTTTGAACACTGCCATTGGTGGCAATTCGAGTGAGATCTATCTGGTCGTTTCTGATATTGGCAACAGCTCTGGAACTGGACTGGACTGGACTAATGGCATGGTTTGGCTCGAGCGATTCTACTCGGTCTATGATACAGCTAACCAGCAGATTGGTTTTGCCACTACTCCTTATACTGATGCCACCACCAATTGATCCTAAGGGGGAAGGCTCAAGAAGACCGTTGCATACTTAGCGTATACAGTACCCATCGTATTCTTTGTACGAGTACTTAATTTCAAAATAGCCTCTTGTGCATCTTCTACCTTTTGCGCAGTGAATAGGGTTATGACATCTTGGGCAGATTCTATCCCCATTCGATGTTGAATGTTTAAGGTAAATGAATACTCGATGTCCTATTCCGTGTACGCGCAAGAACTGCCAGGCTAGAAATTGCAAGCCCGTCAGCGACGCGTTGGGACGCGTAGGGCATGTGACGTTTGAAAACTGTCTCGTGACCCAGAAGAAGCTTTGGGTCATTCCCCTTCAGTTGAACTCAAGTCGGCGTCGTCCTTGAAGCAGCTTGTTCACAAAACGCCCTTCACACCTACGCATAATTTCGGCCTGGGTAAGATCTTGAAGCTGTCTTCCCTGCGCCTCACCTGATTCGATTGGCTTTCCCACAGATATCGATGCAAAAGCAAAGCTCGTAAATCTTGCAAATCATTGTAGAGTCCTGCACAATCAATGCGAAGTTGTTTCCGTATTCACATGAAATCCCACTGAGCTCTGGATTCATCTAACGGAGATGATACACCCTTCCCAACCTCGGTCAGATAGGTGGAGTGGAGCAGAAGTCATCCCCTCTGAGGCCGCCTTGGATGGCAACGTCGACATTGACACGCAACCACATTGACGAGTGCAAATCCGGCTTTGGGTCGACGCCTTCGTACTGCCTTCCAGCGTTATAATTGCTATCTGTGTCGTGCTTGTACTCCACACACGGGTAATTCGGTTGCGTTTATCAGCTTTTGGCATCCATCACTGTCCCGGTACGCTTTCCGTTCCTATTTGCGAGTGTCCCGCTGACGAAGGTATTCACCAATCAAGAACAAGCTATCTCGCGATTAGAGTATGCCTTCTGTTGAAGCACTCAGCCACTGTCAATCGTTGAGCATTGAACCCTGACAAGAATGTGCTCTGACCCTCAAACGCATATGGATGTGGTGTGAGTGTTATTTTTAGCCTACATTCCTCGACTAAACCCTGCCATTCATGTAGATGCCACCGGTACGAGAATCAAACGCCATCGAAGAGATCCGCTCTTCCAAGCGAACATGATGAGCGAAGGTTCCGTCTATTGAGGTTACAACTCTGGATTCATCTTCCCCTTTCGAGTAGCTCTCTGTCTTCGTGTCACGACGAGAATCAGAGGGTGGAGCGACATTGGAGCGCTCGGTTTCAGAGGGAATGACGACTGTCATTGCACCTCGTGGATTAGGATTGCTCATCCGGATATTCGGTGTCCGTGGCAGAGCCCCGTAGTGAACCTTTCTGGGCCGTAGCGCAGTGTCGTTCCAGCGAGGTCTGAGAGTAGCTCGTCCTTACGGGGTTTAGTACCCAGTGGCTGCGAGAACCGTCAGATGCTCACAGAGACCTACTTTCCGCCCTTCAGTCACGTCATTTAAGATCCTTCAACGGTCATTCTTGTCCCGGAAATCAGGTATGAGCGCCACCTGTCAATCGATCACAGACGAAGCTAATAATAGCTTCGCCCCAGGTATGGATGTGCACTGGCGCATTCGGGGCAGCAAAAGGTTTAGCGCAAAGCCAGTCTGGTCACCATCGCAATAACGCATGTTGTTCTTCCATTTGAGCGACCGTCTTCGCAATCTACAACCATGTGCATTCATCGAAGAGACCATACGATACCTTCAGGCTGGAGGTGTATAAAGATGGGCTCAAGATTATGGTAATCGACAGCAACAGCATCCCCTTCGTCTGTCTCTTGTGGTCAAGATGTTCCCTACTGCTTCCCTCCTTTCAACACTCCTTCTCGCACTTGCAGTCGCCGCGACTCCTGTCGTGACCATTCGGGATACCCCAGTTACCCTACCTCTTGCCAGGAAACTGAACCTTACCAGTGTTCACAACCTCGTCAGTCACGATGTCGCCAGAGCCAAGGCTCTGAGGCAGGGTGATAAGGCTGCTCTCAAGCAGGCAGATGGAGTCAACGAGCCTGTGACCAACCAGGCTGTCACCTACATTGCCTCGGTCGGCGTCGGTAGCCCTGCCACAAACTGTGAGTTAATCAGTTCCTCGCCCATTTCTTCGCGGCTCATTTATTTGATCCTAGATAACCTCATCATTGACACTGGAAGGTACTTGGTCACAATACTTCATCTAGATCGCATCTAACGTGACTATTCCAGCTCGAACACCTGGGTTGGAGCGAGCACGGCCTACAACCCAACTAGCTCTAGTTCTGATACTGGCGACTCAGTTGTTAGTGACTATATGCGCTATCTATCGTAGTCCAAACATGCTAATGCTTTTCACAGTCCGTCAGCTACGGCTCCGGCTCTTTCTCCGGAAAGGAATACACTGACACTGTTACCCTTGGTGACCTCGTCATCAAAGGCCAGTCTATCGGTGTAGCTGATACCGTAAGTTGTGTTTCCATGTCGGTTGGTTAATCTTACTTACTGATCCTTCTGACAGACACAAGGATTCGACGGTGTAGATGGCATCCTTGGGTATGTTGAGCTTCCACAATGAAAAGCACCAAATGTTAACTTTGCCATAGGATTGGCCCTGTTGATTTGACAGCTGGTGAGCATCTTTCCTTATCCTCTCCTCCGAACCGTCCTAAATTGTGACCAGGAACGCTGTCTGGCTCCAGCAAGTCTATCCCAACCGTCACCGAGAACGCTGCTTCCCAAGGTCTCATCGCGAGCACCTCTATTGGGATCTCCTTCAACCCACCTTCATCGGAGAATGACGAAAATGGCGCTCTTACATGGGGAGGTACCGATAGTTCCAAGTTCACTGGTGACATCGCATACGTGTAAGCACCACGCTCTCAAACATTCATTGCCATGAAATCTAAAGCTTTCACGCAGTCCTTTGACAAGTACCTCGCCTGCCAGTCACTACTGGGGTATTGACCAGACCATCAAGTATGGCGATACCACTCTTCTGGATAACAGCGCCGGTATCGTGGACACTGGTATGTAGTCTTTACTTCTACTCGTGCTTACGAAGGTCCTGATTAGGCGTACAGGCACCACCCTCCTTCTGCTCGCTACCGATGCGTTCAACTCGTACAAGAAGGCTACTGGTGCTACACTCGATAACAACACCGGTCTCCTTAAGATCTCGTCTTCACAGTACGATTCACTCCAGGACCTGAACTTCCTTATTGGCGATGTGAGTGAGATCCGGTCAACTTACAACCTCAGGCGCTAAGCAGCTTCCCTAATTCAGGTCACATACAAGTTCACTCCTAACGCTCAAATCTGGCCGCGCTCCCTGAACAGCGCCATTGGTGGCTCTTCGGGTGACATCTACCTCGTCGCCGCCGATATTGGCAGCGAATCTGGCAGTGGATTGGACTTCATCAATGGCTACGCTTGGCTTGAGCGATTCTATTCGGTCTATGATACCGATAACAACCAGATTGGATTCGCTACTACTCCCCATACGGAGGACACTAGCAACTGAACTACGGATAGCAGTTAAGGAAGTATGGTTGAGGGGCTGCTGCTGATGTATATATTGTTAATTTATTGTTTCCGATTGTACAGCACCTGCTTACTACAGACGATATACCAATTGACACTTGACTAGGTGAGATGAAATTTATCAAACTATTCAACCAGATTGGTATTTCGTTCCGCGAACAAGTTCTCCAGTTCCGTCCATCTTGGGCTCTGGTAGTTTCTTCCCCAGTTTGATATCCCTCTGAGGTTGGGAAGCAACGTACGAAGGCAGGTGAATACTTCGTGGGGATATTCCAGCCTCTCGGCTGCAGAATCACAACTCAGCGACATTATTTGAGTATTCCTCCTCGCACTTGGGAGTTTACCCAGGGGTTCCACATCAAAGGGCTCCCAAATCGCCGGAAAGCTGATATCACGTAGGTTCCGGCAATGGAGGACAAACGGAAGCAGGGCTCTGAGCGTTGCCCGTGATTGTCCCTCGAATGAACCCAGGCTCAAATCCAATTCTTCCAGATGTGGCCATGCTTTTGCTGCTAGTTCCAACCAATTATTGTCTATCCTGTCGCAGTACGGTCCCATATATTTCAGAATTCTGATGTTCTTCAGCAACAGTAAATGCTGGAAAGCTTGCGCAGTCCGACTTTCTTCGTTCCCCGTATCCATTGGCGAATCCACCAAGATGTTTTTCCGGTAATTGAGATCTATATTGAGCTCTTCTAGTGGGGCAACACTGGGATTTGAAAAGACTCTGAACAAGCTCGATATTCCTGTGAGTTCTTCGAGGTCCACGATCAATCGCAGGGAGATAGTCTTCAAAGGCATTCTCCCTGCTAGTGGAGGCCCAGTCATAGCGCTTAGGAGCAAAGCAGCTTGGCCATAGCTCCTAAGATTATTAAGAGATAAGTTTGTTAGAGAAGGAAAACGATCATCCTGTCGGGTTAAGTAGGGGCCCAGGATTGATGGGGGGATGGCTTGCCAGTCACAATCGATGCTAAGGGTAGTGAGCACACTGAAGCGACCAATACGGTCTAGGACGGGAGGCAGGACTCTTGGCCCATCGTCCAAGTGCACGTCCAAAGCACTTGCAAGAGCCCTAGATGTCACCCAATCGAGAGTCATTGATTCTAAATACTTTGATTGAAGGATGAATCTCGCCAGAACATCCCAGTGGGGCTTGTCCTCAGGCTCAGGACTGGATGTCAGAAGATCCAGAATCCGGACATTGGGGCAACATCTTTGGACGACGTCCCAGGTAAGAGCGAGATCGTAGGGGATGGATATGTCGTGACAGCACGCAATCTTCGTTATTTGATTCTGGAAATAGGAGCTGCACAAGGGAATGGCCTTAAGCAGGTAGGGAACGCCGATGGCCAGAGTGATTTGGCTGACTTTGGGCAGCAGCTCGCCGGGGCACATGTTTGTGAGGATTTGAAACGCCTTAGGATCTACAAGATCCAAGGTGGCGCTTTCAAGGAAGTGTAGATACCTAATGCGATGATTGTATCGCAACAGACCATTCCACTCCTCATCAAATGGCGGTCGCTCTAACCCCTAGAATTTGAATCAGTATGACTCAGGTGAAATTGATCTCAACATACAAATAATCTGAAAGGTCCAACTTCCGTGCTTATGAAGATCCCCGCTCTCTGAATATGAGACCTCTCGAGTACGGCGACCATCCGGATAGCTTGAGGGAGCTGTTGAAGAAGCGGAGCCAGAGTATCAAGAGTTTTCCATAGGGTGTCTAATGGTGGTTCTGAACAATTGAACACTAAGCCCATGCACGAATCAATGGCAACAGATTATCCTCACCTGAAAGTAAGCGACATGTACAAGCTAGGTTGATAAGGGCTTTCCGGGTGGAGAAGTAATCCATAGAATCAGCGTTAGGGGTGAGGTGCCCGAGAATGAGGGAGTAGATTTCCGGAACTGCAAGGCATGGCTGCATCTTGCACGGCGACAGACCTAATGGTGGTGTGTCGTGGCCAAGTCGTCGTCGAGAAGCAACTAAACGGGTCAGGTGGCTTTTGTCAACTTGAATGTCAAGGGAGTGATGGTTTGTATTATTGAACTTCGGATCGCGGTGATTTTCCCACTCGATCTTCATCAGGGAACTTCGATGATCAGCATGACTGACTTCAGCTTGAAGCTTGAGGGCTCGTAAGCTGGGGCTTAGCACCTACCACTGAACTAAAAGTTGGTCGCGTACAGCTTGCTCTTCCAATTCTTCTCGCCGGTGGTACTTCAGAAAATTTGATTAGATACAGTGTATTTTAGATAAATCGGCGAAGAACGTAGTCAATAGGAATACCCAAGATGAACCTCTACCGACTCCCTAATCTCTTTCCATCCTGCACCTTTGCGCCCGTCCAGTCCATTGATTTCGGCGAGGTTTGGAAAAACCTTCTTGAGGCAGATCAAGATCTCTTCTGGACGAACAGCATCGCGAGATGCATTGTACGCACAGAGTACTGAAACCCTTGAATTTATCGCCTGGCCGACGTCGGGTTTTGATTCTCGTGAGACCTGAAGAAGCTCAGGATCAAAAGGCTCCCAAATTGCTGGAAAGTGAATCGACTCCAACAACGGACAGTGCCGAACGAAGGGTATATATGCCCCAAGATGTGCCGAGGGAGTTACTGCAAACAAGTTGTTGAAGAATAACTTTCGCAGACTGGGCCAAGCCCTTGCACCTCGATCCAACCAGCCATCCCCCAATTGATCGCAGAACGGTCCGATATATCTCAGGGTTTCAACATGTCGAAGAGAGAAGAAATGTTCGAAAGCTTCCTCGACCCGTGGACCGTCGATAATAACGTCACAGGGCTTCGGGCCGAATCGCTGTAGCCGGCTGTAAGGCGATTCTGAGGTGAAACCGAGAAAGGGATGCTGAGTGATCTCCAAGTGTTTGATAGAGGTGGATAATTGTGGCCGAGACAATAACTGGAAGAAATCCAACCATTTGGAGGAAATTTGTCGCATCACTATTCCCATCTGGAGAGAAAGTCGCTTAATGCAGGATTGAACATCTTCCGGTCCACTGGTAATGGCGGACAATATCGATTTTATCTGGCTTTCATCGTCCATGTCGTAAACGCGTAGATCCGATAACGATTGGAACCTCCCATCCTTCTGCATGAGAAAGCGTTCCAGTATTGCAAATGGCAAGGCGTCACAACTGAAATGCAGCTTCACGAGGGTATCGAGGCGGCTTAGATGGTTCAGTGCCTTTGACTGCATCGGGTCAAATGTGTAGTCCATGGAGGGATATACAAGGGCTTCGGATGGCCCTCGATCAAGTTCGACCCGTGCCAGAGATTTCAAACTGGATATCATCTTGGAGAGAGGTGTCCAATCGACTTTGTCGTAACCGTCTGAGTCTGTTATTTGAATGCTTTGAACGTTGCTACAGTATTTTGTAACGGTACGGCAGGCATCAGCGAAGGTGAGAGGGAAAACGTCCGATGCGGTCGTGATTGTTGTTATTTTCCGCCTGAATCGATAGCTGCAGAGCGGAATGGCGAGGGTGATGTAAGGGACTCCAAGCGAGAGCGTTATGTCCCGTACATTGGGCAGTAGCTCGCCTGGACAGGTGTTGGTCAAGATTTGAAACGCTTCAGCGTCCACGACGCCGAAGTCATACGATTCCTTGATGGTCAGGTAGCGGATACGGTGGTTGTAGTACAACAATCGGCGCCATTCATCGTTGAAGGGGGTTCTCCGGAGTCGCTGTGATGTTTTGTGTTAGTACTAGCGAAGGATGACCCAGGTGAATGGGCATACGTAGACATCAATACAGTCGGTAGTTTCGCCGCCATCATCGTTCAACCTGACGTTTGCCACGCCAGTTTCTTCTTCTTCGTGCACATCCCAGATATCCGGAGGAAGAAGTTGTATAAGAGGCGCTAGATTGGGAATGTTCTTCCAAATCACATCTAAACTTGGTTCTGTAAGAAAAAAAAGTAAACTCGAGTCCTGGGTTGACATGATGATTTGTGCTCACCTGAGAGGGCGCGGCATGATTGCGCTAGACTTTGTAGGCCCTGCTGCTTAACAGAGTACTGACTATCCGAAATGTCAAATACAAGTTCCTCGAGAATGAGGGAAAGAACCTCAGGAATTCGGAGGCATTGGTGCATAATCAAAGCTTTCCGAGTCGCCACTTTTCGCGACGCGCGACAGAGCTCCGACTTTGTCGGCATCGCGCTGAAAGCTGTGGGAAATTGCTTTGTCAGCTTGGATACACAGTCGGCACCGCCACCCATTTTGCCTTGGCGATTCTTCCAGTCAAGATTACACCTTCGATTCTGAACGTGGATTTGTATTGAACAGCATGACACAGGTATTTCTATGTTATTAATTCTATCTTTGTCACCCTCTCCCTCTACCTGTGGCAGAATGCTACACTTCATTCAGCAGATTTGTTCGATAATGTTTTCCCAAGCCCACGGATCTCATCCCAGCCCTTCCCACTCGGAAGGAAACGTAAAATCGCATTCGGGAACATAGCTCTGATGCATCTGAACACCTCTTCCGGATTTTCTACCTCCCGCTGTACCGAATGCCAGGTTGAAAGTTCCTTTACTAGAGTATTCTTCACGAATTCTTGCCCGCCATCTTTGGTCGTCCCTGAGAGGATAGTGAGATCAAATGGTTCCCATATGGTGCTCACCTCGATGGATGTAAGTTGAGGGCAGTGAACGACGAAGTAGGCGTATGATTTCAAAGTTGCAGTCAGCCAACGGGGTACCATTATGTCGTTGCTATGGGCTGGAAATCGTACAGAACGTAGGTGTGGCCAAGCGAATGCGATGCTTTCCATCCAGGAATCTTCTAGGCGATCGCAGAATGGAGTCTCTATCGTCAGATGCTCCAAGTTGCGGAACACGAACAACCACGATATACCAACATAAAATGGTCTGAATCCTCGGGTGAAGTTGGGATACAATCGGACCTGCCCCATCGGCCCCGCATGCGTGCCTCCTTCAGACTCCCTGAGCCACGGACATAAAGGTTGAAGTTGATGAGTGAAGTGTGCCATGCGGTATTATTGGCAAGCAGCTCTGTCAACTTGGGAAAGTTGCGGGCATGTCTGTTGTCGTCGAGGTGTACTGGAACCCCCCATGACTTAACAGTGATCCAAATCTTAAGCGTGTGCAAGGAACATTGCAAGGAATTGAGGAGCGTAGATGCGGCCCTGTAGCCCTTGATATGTTGTAAGTCCAGATATGATAATTTGTTGAATCTCCCAAGATTACACAGGCCTGAGGAAGGAAGGGAGAGGCAGTCTAATGTCAAGGAGTTGAGGTCGTCGAGTGTTGCTAAGGAGTCTGGCGACTGCGAACGGGAACCAGATTCACCCTCAAGCAAGCAGCAGGCCGCCGGTGTACCGAGTCGAATTTCCCGAAGATTATGGAGCCTAGCTATCATTTGCGAGTAGGGACGACTCTTGGCCATGCTCTGCTTGTCGTTCATTCCCATCATACCAAGATCGAGGAATTGTACTTGAGGGCAATGTTTTGCGGTGATAGGACCCATGGCCGCTAACTCGTCGGAAGAGAGAGGATCCTTAAGGCAGATTGTCGTTATCTTTTGGAGGAAGGTGGGGCTACATAACTCGATCGCCTTGAGGGCAAAAGGGATGCCAAGTTCCATCGATATAGACGTCACACACGGAACCAAACCTCCAGGACACTTTCTTGTGAGAATGGAGAAGCTGTTCGCAGAAACGATGCCGTAGGTCCATGTATACTTGCTGGTGATGTTCAAAAAGCGAACACGGTGGTTATAATTGAGAACTCGCTTCCAGTCGTTGTCTTCTGGTTCCTGAGCGAGCATCTGGAGTAATGTCAGTAAATTAACCGCATACAAGGGATTAGAGACAGACATAAGGGTTTAGGTATTTCATTTCATAGTCCGAACAATCGCTATTATCCTCCAATAGCTGTTGTTCAAGCAGTTCCTGTGGATCCGCTTGGGGCTGAATGGTCCAAAGATGGACTGGTAGAAGTCTGATCAAGGGAGCGAGATTCGGGAGTGTATGCCACAGTGCATTCAATGAAGGGCCTTTCATAAAGTGAATATGACGCATATATGCGCTGAATCTCCCGACGCCATACCTGAGACGGCACGCGACGTTACAGCAAGATTCTTCAAGGCCTCGCGATTCTGCCATTCTTCACCATACGTTATTCCTCCACGAAGCTGATCAGCAACGTGACAAAGTATCTCGGGTATATTTAAGCAGCGGTGCATGATTTGGGGTCGTGGTAGTAGGGTGGTTGAAATGAAAGTCTGAAAGACCTGGGGAGACGTCGCAACTATCGCGACGCGTCAACTTGATTTCAGTCGGAGATTGCGCACACTCTTGACGCGTGCACTTTGACTGTACTTGTCCCTCTCAATCTGATGCGGTGCTCTTCAGCCCTTGCTCAGCCAGGATCCACAAATTAATCTGAGTGTACGCCGTATTTACTACCTGATACCATGGGCTCTCGTACGAGTACGATACTTGCCCTCGAGCCAGCGATTAACTGCATATCGAACAAACATTGAGATCAATGTCCAACATCGAGGCTGACAATGTTGTAGAGAGTGGGAAAAAGGGTCTGTGGGAATAGTTGGTGTGCACGTTAAGATTGTAAAGGTTTTCTCTCCGACGACCACCATATTTACCTCAAGACGGACAAAAGGCCCCGCCATAGCGAAAACAGTCTTTTTATCAAGCAGTGACAAGCCTACCCGATCGGTTCTGCAATCCGCACTGAATGCATCTGGGATTATGAGCACACCAACGGATGTGATGACTTCGCATCGAGCACGCCTAGACGACATCATCGCCCAACAAAAAGAATATATGTTCCTGGAAATGCATACAATGGCGATAACCCGTGACCTACCATTTACGACGGAGGAGCTGGAAGAAGGATTCAACGAGATGTGGCAAATTTGGGCAGAGGTGTGGAAGGAGATGAAATGCATCTTGAGGATTAGAGGCAAGGCTACCGACTGCGAGAATACTTAAACACAAGGACACAATCTGCAAGTTGAAATGGACTCGGATACACGGTTTTGAGACCCGTAGGGCTGAAGAAAGATAAGATTAGATCGCTTGTTTGAATCATAATCGCCATCACCTCCAACCTTCCCCTCTTTGACGAGGCCTGCCAAAAATAACATCGCGCCTTGCTAAGAAAGGTGAGCACAGCAGGCCGGCCTCTCCGGTTATTGACGAGAATCCACGAAAATCCATCAGCGTTCAGTTCATTGAATTGGAGTCCTGTCAAGTTGGCGAGGTAGATAGAGCGACACTTGTCCACGTTATTGACGTATAAAGACCTCATGTCATATCATGATTGCCTCAGTCCCCGTTATGATGCCCAGATTGGCTCTATCGACTGGTCAGACCTGCGTACAAAGTCGACAAGTTAGTAAGGAGAGGACGCGCAACCTCGGGGAATCGAGTTCGGCCTTGCTAATACGTTCTGCTGAGGGACATCTGAGGATAGCCATAACTTCGATCGGGCGTGAGTTCTCAGCCCAGATAAATAGTAAGCCTCTTGGATCTCAAAGACCAACAAACGTTCTACTCCCGTACTCCTCCCTACAATGTCCGTTCTCATTACTGGTGGTTTTGGCAAAACAGCCTCCCAGCTCGCCAAGGTTCTGCATGAGGCTAACCGCCCATATGTCATTGCCACCCGCAAAGGCACTGCACCTGCACCCTACAAGGCGGCTCGGTTTGATTGGCTCGACGCCAGCACATACGAAAACCCATTCAAGGCCGACCCAAACATCGACAAGTTGTACCTCGTTTCTCCACCAGGCTTCGACATTGTCCCAGTCGCCAAACCCTTCCTGGAATTTGCCATCAATAAAGGCGTGAAGAGGGCTGTTTTGCTCAGTGGAGCTCAAGTTGAGAAGGGAGATCTCGCTATTGGAAAGGTTCATGCATATCTCGATAGTCTGGATATCGACTATGTTGTCTTGAGGGCGACCTGGTTCTTTGGTCAGCAACAACTTCTCTTTTTACTCATCTTTCTGTTGTTAACTCGGATGGCAGAGAACCTGGTCGCGTTCTACCGGGACTCTATCCGCAACAACAACGAGATTACGTCTTCTTTCGAAGATGGAAAGGTTCCCCATGTTGGCACTCATGACATAGCAAAAGCCGCGTACGAGGCCTTCTTTGACGAAGCTAAGTGGCCCCGTGGACGGTCCCCTCGAGTGTTCGGTCCAGAGCCTCTCACTTTCGACGAGGTGAGTTTCAATTGGAATGCACCATGTAGACACTCCTGATCGGGCATATCTAGGTCGCTGCTATCCTCTCTGACGTTCTCGGACGTAAGATCACCCATGGGCGTATCAGTGTCGATCCCAAGCTCCATGAAGAGGGATACGTCCCACAGAATTATCCCGAGCTGATGGCTTCATTTGAAGTCGCCGTCTCGAAGGGCAAGGAGGAGAGGTTCTTCTACGATGCCAACGAAGACAAGTATGTCGGAAAGACAACCTTCAAGGAGTTTATCACCGATAACAAGGCTGAATGGACCATCTAATGTGGTTCACGTGTCGTTTCTGGTAGTTGTAAGCGCTGTTGATTGTACAATACATGAGAGCTTACCCGAGTCAGGGGGCATCTCCATACGTCTGTCGTCCTTATATGAAGCTAGTAATCCGTATCGTTCCCCCGTAGCACCTCAAAGGCCAAACAGGCCTCGAGCTCAGTATGATCTGCCTATTCCTTTCGCTTTAGTTCGGGTATGTAAGCGTTACAAAGGTGACTCGGCCATGTGCGTCACGGTGAGGAGCACTCCATTAATACCTGCACCGTTTTTCGACTAATGATCAAAGGCGGCAGCGGCAATGTATGTGAAGCTGACTGCAGCTGTCACTGATTTTTCGTCTCTGGCCTCCATCAATGTGACGCGACGCGTCGAGATCAGGTGACGAGAAATTTGCCTTTTTCCGGTTCTGTTGGCAGAAGCTGACCGCCTCGACACAGAGCCAAGTCGCCTTGGGGCTGCAATATGGCCGCGACTAGTCAATTCACAGTGATATCACCAACGAGGATCTTTACGTGAATGGAGCAGCGGAGTTCGCCAAGTCTAGGCGAACAGGTTCGACGTGATCCTTCCATGTCGAAATAGCTGTGTACGGTGACACGGACCTGGTAGTTGCAGCATTGCTCCGGATTCCAAAGGAAAGCGCCTTGCCCTACGGCCTGTCGATTGGACTTTAGGGTGAGTGAGGCCGTTCAATTGCTGTCGCTGTAGCCCCTAACAGCGTCGTTCGGTCCAGTGCTGTGAAGATGACATGGCTGACCCGCGTTGATATCTGGTTACTTGAGCGCCTAACAGCAGGACTGGCTTTAGGCTGTGCAATGATTCTCTCGAGCACGATGGGTATGTGCCGTAAAGTTCCAAAGCGATCTCCCTTCCTCCCCACACACCAGCAGGATGGACCAAAAGGGCATCCCTTGGTTCCAGAGTCCTCAGGCCAGCCGCACATCAAGTCCAGTTCCACCAGGAAATGATTACTTCAACGGTCTGGACGACCTTTCGCTTTTGAGCTATCGCTCAAGAGCCCGACGCGATCGTCCTCCTGCTACGGATCCGCAACAGTGAGTGAATATAATGACCTTAGACTTCAACTGGGCTGATAACAAGCCACGGTCAACAGCCTTCTGACAAGAATCGAAGAGTCCCCCGATTCGCAGACCACGAATCTTTTGAAATCGCCACTATTAGGTATAGTTCACGTCTATCTCTCAGATCAGAATCAAGCGCTAATCCACGACACAGTTGCAACATCGCACCAAACCCTACCGAATCTGGATGCAGTCTACCCGAGGGACGAGCCTGGCCAGGAGACGTCTGACCTTGCCCGTGTCTGGAGAGTTTATATTGATGAGGCTGCAAACTACGATAACCTGATGATAGAGGGGTGTAATCGAGGAATCGACGTCCTACTAGTCTTTGTGAGTTGTGCTCATATTTCTCGCCCCGACACTCAGTTCTGATATGGAGGCAGACTGGTCTGTTCTCAGCCGTTTTGACGACCTTCATCATCCAGTCGCTCCAGATACTACTCCCGGACGCGAACGACACCACCAACCAACTATTGGCAGAGCTTATAACTGTACAAACCGGCAAAAATTTCTCACCTCCGCCGGACAACTCTCCGATATCTTCACTGCAAATACATTGGGTCAACGGCCTGTGGTTTGCAGCTTTGGCGTGTAGCCTCTCAACAGCGTTGGTGTCTATGCTAGCAAAACAATGGTTACAAGCCTACACTTCGAGGTCATCAAGCTCACCACGACAGATGGCACGGGAAAGGCAACGGAAATACATGCACCTCCTCTCCTGGCATGTACTCGGCATCATCAATTCGATGCCACTCCTCCTTCACATTGCCCTCCTATTGTTCTTTGCAGGAACGGTCATCCTCTTGTGGTCTGTGGATTACAAAATTTCGGTTGCAACGTTTATCATTGTAGGCTTTGCCTATGTGTTTTACTTCACAACCATTTGGTTACCATTCTTCTATCCCAACTGCCCCTATCAGCACCCCATTTACGAGCCTCTCAAGAGAAGGCTATATGCCTCTTCCCTTCTTTCTCCGAATTCCATCGGTGGACCCAGGCCTCCCAAGCGACCGCAAAAGTGAGATCGCTACGAATTCTTAAGATTATAATTTGCTGATGAAAGGTTTAGCCTAGCCTCCATATCTAACGATGAACTTGATGCCTACGCGCTCGCATGGCTGTTTAATCATTCGACCGACAAGGAAGTCAGCTCAACGGCCCTCCATGCGATTGCTGGCCTACCAAGAGACTTCAGAGCTACCCATGTCCTCCGAAATGCTGGAGCTATCCACTGGGTCGAGCAAGCTTTCCAAGGTTGCTTCGAGAAGGACATGACAGTTGACCTGAAGTGGCACCTCAACGACCCTGACGGAGCCTGGTCTTACTGCAAGGCATGGATGAATCTTACGAGAGGAAACATGGAGCAATGGCCTCTCGAACTTCTAGAGCCGCTATACAAGCTTCAAGACCTCAAAAGCCACCCAGATGGAGCTGCTATAGCCTCATGTGTCGTCGCAGTATCATCTGTTGATTCCCACATTGCACAATGGGAGCTCTTGGCATATCTCGCAAGATATGCGTCTGGAGACCTCCATCTGAGCCCATCAACCCTGACTTGGCTCCTCGACAGTATGATACAGGGATCGGTAAACTGGGAGATGCCAGCAGCTGTTATCGAGAAAACGGCGCTACGGGCAGTCCCTGTGCTGCTGCGCCTTCTACGCCAAACCGAAGACCTTCCCACCTCCAACCTTCGCAGCGCCATCGGTGTCGCATTGTATATTTATACCACTGGGCCGATCGACCTTGATGTTTACTGCAGTGAAGGCCATAGACGCGACTTCCACTGCGAGGACATGGTGATTGCACTGTCCACAATCGTCAGTCAACCTGAGAGATTCGGTATGGAGGAAGAGTTGTGGGACATTGTTGCGAAAGAATTCACCCGCCTCGCCACACCCATGGTTTCTCAATATTACCGGTTCTCTACCATGTCAAGGGAGAAGGCACGATGGAGTCTTTATGAACTCCTTGTGATTGGTCGTATCGGCGTTGGGGTGATACCGGACTTGGTACTGGTGGATGTTCTACATCTCCTGAATCCATTGCCAGATCTCCTGGCGGACCAACATCCTCAGGTTGTCAAAATTCTTGTTGGAATACTGGCAAACTCAACGAGGCCCGTCCTCGCAAACTGTGCAATACAATTGCTCATGCCATTGCTCTCCCAGCCATCTCCCTCTGTGATCGAGGCATTCGTCAATAGTAGCGGCATTGACGCCATTCTCAGATGTGCAAAGTCCAGCGATTTCGACAGTCGGAGACTTCAAGTCGACAGCTGGCGAGTCTTATGCTCGCTGATCACAGCAGCGACTACAATGGAATCCAAGCCCACTTCTTCTCCGCCCTCCCCTCGCATATGCAGAAGAATCGATTTCACGAAGACGTTGTTCGAGACCGAATTTTTCGACGCGTTGTCAAGCCTCATCCTAGCAAGACGGTGGACACTTCTAGATGTCAGTGGCAACTGGCCTGACGCTCTCCTCGATCTATTCAACCTCCATCCCCATGAACCCATCTGGCGAACGCTCGTCAAGACTATCAGGGATGCGAACACCGACTCAGGGAAGAGAGAACACGAAGGACTGATGGACCTCGCCAAGTCTATCTACCAAGAGATGAAGAAGATGAAACAAGCTGGAGCTGAAGATATGCAAGCGCCAGAGATTTCACGTTCGTCAAGCAGCGAGTCTGAGGGCTCCCCCGATGCAGACATCCGACCAACGCGAGCTGTGACGATGAGCGAGCAGCGGCAGGCTATGAAGCGAGATGATTCACCACTCCCGACGACCCCGCTGAGAAGTAGGAATGTCTCCGCAGAGAGGACGAGGTCACCGACACCGCTCACCTTGGACGCTGCCCTGACGACTCGTCAGCATGCACTCCTGTCAAGGCCAAGCTTGAAACATCTTCGACTTATACGACATCCCTCTCAACCCCTACGGGAATCCAGGCGATCAAGCGAGAATACGGCCATCGAGGAGGAGGATGGAGAAGGACGCGACTTGGAAGCCCAGGTGCCACCGAGACGGACAGCATCTATGGATGACCACCATCTCATTCGACCAAAATCTCAAGATGCACCTAAATCCAGGTGGTTTGGGTTATGATATAACATGTTATAGCATGACTGGAAGTAAACGGACAATATTCACGGAATATTATGTATTATTGTGTAGTACCAGTACAACAAACATCTCGTAGAAATCAAGGCATTGTTCAACAAACGTCCTCTATATCGTACTTTGGATCGAACTCTCCTCTCATACTTGCTTCCTCGTCAAGTTGTGCTAAGTATGCATTCCCCAATACAATTGTTGCTGATGAAACAGGGAGAACAGGGTGAGTCATGTCCTCATCATGCAATAGACAGGCAAAGAGACGCGAACTCACCGATCTCAACTAACCATATCACCACGAACATTGCAGTAGCGACTCCTCTCACGATTGGCATATTCTCCGAAAGCGTCCTGATGAACGTGTCGGATACGGAGCGAAGTTCCTTGTGAGCGGTCCCGACACTTGCGTCGATTGACCCGTTGTCATCGAAAAGGAGGCAAAGGCAAAGAATGCCTGAGCCTAGACTGAAGAAGATTTGGGCAATGACGAGGGTAGTGAAGACGGAAGCTGCTGTCCTATGTTTGGCAACACAAGCGAATATTCTGAATGAGACGTTAGCCCGAGTGGGTCGGAAAATCAATGCATGTACGAACCCAAAGCCACATATGGCTGCAAATAAGCCGGAAATGAATATGTGGAGGAATGCAGCCATTCGTTGAACCTCCGTCAATTCATCATCTGTAGACAATTGTGTTAGTCGGAAATATCTCCAAGATCTAGCAACTAGATGTCGCATACCTAGCCGTCCCTCAATGATGACTCCTACCGTCGCAAAGGTAACAGAGAACAAGCAAGCCAGAATAGTCATGGCTAACAACGCATACCGAACGAGGTTTCCAGCGGGCTTCCCACCAACAACCAGAGCAGGCGAGGCAATAGAATCGAACACTTGGTAATTCTGCACAGCAGACATGATTACGGTCGAGAAAGCGGTACTGGGTGAGGCTCTGCCTATCTGAAAGAATGCGAGAGAGTACAGGAACCTGCCTGGTCAACAGGCGAACGAGGAGGTTCGGGGAGTTACTGGGGGACAAGCAAGACCTGGCTTGTTGCAAGAAGAATTCTTACACGACCAGCGCCCTTATATGTATTCCCTGGAACGCGTTGATGGAGACCAGATGGAAACCACAAGGACCACCAGGGGTCGCCTGTCAAAATCCGTGACGATCTACAACACCAGGGTACGCTTAGTCGGATGAAAATACAGCAGATCAAAAGACATGTTGAAACTGTTCGCTCATTGTCACCGTTGCCCAACGCTTAACCTCAGTTCTGAAAGGTACAGCGAAGCAAATATACCTATTGGTGGACTGTGGAGGTGTTGGGAGCGAGTTCGCCATTTTGCGAGGAAAAGCCGATGGACCGTGGGAGCGTGTGGCGGTGATCATTGTTTGTGCAAACCTTGTGAAAGTAACACGTCTCATGGCCCAGCCGCAACTTCAGAGAAAGGTCTGTACGCTTTCAGGAGAGCCTAGCGCACATCGACTACAGAGACTACCACGAAATTAACGCAAATTACGGCTCAGATAGCATGCAAGATGCTGCTTATACGAGCTTGGGATATGAAGGCCTAACAGAGGAGCTTACGGCACTCATCACAAGCTTTCCACCACCTTTCCTCTACATTAACGACTCGACGTCGCCCAGGCTGACTTCCTCCCTCATATCTAACCTCCTACGAAGGATCTCTACCGAAATCACTGACCCTGGCCCCTCAAAACGCGTCGTTTACGCTCATATCAACGCAGTAGCTTGCTTTACACCTCGACTTTTATATGACAGCATCCTCAACGGATTCACGGATTGGACGCCTGACTGGGATGATGGCTGCGCTAACTGGAGTACAGACACGTCGCACGATCGGTGGAATGACACATTTGACGCGTTCGTGCACGGGCTTCGCGTCGTGCATAGGCATCTCCAGCAGTCAGCAACAAATGCCGAGGATATACCATCCGCACCAAGTCCCAAGAAGAAGGGCAAGCAGAAATCGGCGAAGAGAGGGAAAGTAAAGACGTCAGATGATATTAACCCGTTCGTTGACGAGAGCAGTGGACGAGGAATCGACTTTGTCTTATTCATCGAGCAGGCAGAAAGACTGAAGGATAACCTGCCCGAGCTCATGGTACCGCTAACTAGATTGGCAGAAATAGTACGTCCATATCTGGAAAATGAAAACCTCGATACTCATATTTGTCCCTTTCTCGACAGGCCATGCTCGATATCTCGGTCATCATGCACTCACACGTCAGATGGGAAGATATAAAACCACCATTAGGTGCTGCACCTGACCCATACTTCATGGACATCCCACCTCTGACCAAAGAGCGTATGTGACCTTGCCCCTCCCCCTCAAAACTCCTCCTGACGTATACCTCAAGTCATTGCTCAACGCCTCGCACATAACTTCACACCGGAAGCCGAGTCACCAGAGACACCACCAGGACCATTCCACCCGTCATTCAAGCAACTCTACGCCCACTTCGTGACGCTTGTCGCAGAGGTAGCATATCCATACATCCACGACCCTCTCGAAATCGGATACATAGCTGCAGCAAGATGGCCAGGATTTGTGAAGCCCATTCTAGATGAATTCCGATCCAAGCGGTCTAATCGTACACTCAGCCTCGATGAATCAGATGATCCCATGGACGTGGATGCAGAAGGCGACGTTGACGAGGATATAGCAGAAGACGCCCCTCTGACCCTCCGACCTCCCGATGAATCCACCCGAATGCGACTGAGCAGGCTTTTCACCCCATCCTTGAACCAAGCCCTTGAGGAACTCTACCCTCGGCAAATGAATGCCACTGACTGGGCTTCTGCGAATGAACCACCAGCGAACTTCCTCTCATCTCAATCCTTCCCGCAGTCCCAATCTCACCTACCGCAATATGATCCCGGAAACCCCTTTCTGTCCCCACTACGGCGAGACCCTTCGATACCTTCAATAGCGAAGAAAGCTCCGAAAGAGGAGGATGGTTCTGAACTCACGAAATGTCTTCCAAGGATGTCTAAGTTCATCCTCGTTGCCTCTTTCTTGGCTTCAACAAACCCTGCCAGTTCTGATTGGCGAATGTTCGGGAGAGGTCTGGATGAAAAGAAGAGGAAAAGAAGGATACAAAAGACTGTCAAAACGGGCAGTGGACCGGCGAAGGTTGGTCGTCATTGCCTTTTCTCTTGGGTTTTCATGATCGCTGATATACAGCTCCATATCAGATACCGCAACGTCTACTTGGTCCAACACCATTCGCATTGGATCGTATGCTAGCCATCCTTGGAGCCCTCATTGAAGATAACGACGCAGAAGCACAAGCAAGGCTCAACATGGCCGGTTCTACGGATGTACCTTCCGACCAATGGACCGACATGGAGACTAGTAGAGTTGGCATCTATGGAGCGGTATGTAGAGCTTGTCTTTCATTCATGAGCGATCAGATTGACAAGACTGATTTCATAGGTTATGGAGCTTGCGTCGATGCGTCTGCTCCATAGAACTTCGCACCCTGACAGATTGGACGGACCACCTATGTTCAAGTGCGGGATACCCTATGAAGTGGTGTTGGTTCTAGCGAAGGAGTTGGGAGTTGCACTGAATGACCTGCTGTGGGATCCCATATGACTGTGGCTGACATGGGGTTGCCTATTTTTGGGAAAAGGTGCAGGCGCTAACAACATCAGCTAGGACGGAAATGGGAAAATTGGATAGTGATATAACCACACAAGATTGATGAGAGGTGCATGCGGTTCATAAGGTTGTTCAAAGTCACAGCTTTTGTGGGTCCACGCCTGCGTTAAAAGGCTTGCAAAATATAGCTGGTCCTTTGCCCCCCGAAATCATCCTACCTCAGCATGCGAGAGCTCTTAGAACACTGTACCGACTACAGTGCTGAATCTACCTCCCCCTTGCATCATGTAATTGTCTGGAAGGACGAGGACGGCGCTATCTATCTCACGACATTGCAACCAGAGGAATGCGAAGATCCTAGCGAAGTAGCTGTGGACACACTAGATGCAAACTCTGATTCCACCCAAACCATCCTTCTCGAGAATTGCCACGGAAGCTGGAATAGTGCATATTTCGAAGCTGAGGCTGGCCTATCCGATGTCGACTATTATCTGAAGAAACCAAGATTGCTGTCTTACGATGGAACTGACTTCATAGGACGTGTGGTAACAGCGGAGGTTGAGGTTATGGAGGTTTTAAGTCAGAATCCTCATCCGAATGTCGCAGAATATTATGGTTGCCAGAGAGAAGGAGCTTATATCACGGGGATATGGCTCAAGAGATATAAATGCACTCTTGAAGATCTGATGGAAGGGGACCATGAGTTTTCGGACTCCGAGTGAGCTTTCCACACTAAATGGCTGTCGCATAGTATCTCATTTTGTTCGATTACCAGGCTTCCCACAGACTCAGATTATTCTTCAATGATGAAGAAAATTCGCGCTGGCGTCGAACACATCCACTCGCTTGGCTACGTTCATAACGACATAAATCCTGCAAACATCATGCTCGACAAGGCTTGGAACCCAGTAATCATTGACTTCAATTCTTGTACGCGCGTAGGGGAGCCAACGAGGGGCAGTACTCCTGGCTGGTCACGTCTTCCGGAGAAGGCCAGCGTCGAAGACGACCTATTTGCCTTGGATCTTGTGGAAAGATACCTTAGAAAGGAGTATGATCCAAACGAAGATGAGCTTCCCGAAGAGCAAGTCGAGATGCTATAATAGTTTGTTCTAATAATGAGAGTACACTGTTTCAAGTTACACTGTAGCTGAAGTCATGGGCAAATTCATTTGCTATCCCAGTGGACTGAGGACTAACTTGGACAAACTTGTAGGAATTGCACAGCCACGATGCATTCCTGGCTCTTGAGGTCACCTGCCCACAGCCTCGGATGGGGCCACAGCAGACCATTGTTGTTTTGATGGGACTCCTTTGCTGACGGCCAATACATAGCTTTGGGCCTCTTTATTGAGGAGTCCTTAGCTTAATCGATATTTGTCGTTGTCATGAAGAAGCTATTCAACCGTCTAACGAAGAAGACGCCAAAAATCGAAGATGGGCCGCGGCAGGAATCCGAACGACAAACAGCTTCTGTGGTAGTGCACGGCCCAGACGAGTCCCAGCTTGGAAGCGCTTCAGCAGAGCCGACAATATCGCCAGGCCAGAGAGCTGCAAATGGCAAAGCTTCGGGGCCGCCAGCTGCTCATGATGGCCCTCAAGGACTGCCCCCAGATCTTCGAACCGGTCACAGCATAACTGGTAGCAAAATCGAAGCGGGGAACAATCTCAACATCAGCAGCATTGGTGTTGGACAGATGAACATCGTTAACAATCACTTCCGGGCATCGACTGATCCTTCAATCTTGGTGAGTAGTTTATCATCAATATCGATTCTCAAGTGCTGATGCGAAGTAGAAAGGGTTGCATGCTGACTTGGAACCAGTAGATAGTGCAGCTTACGACGCTTACTCTTCTAAAACCGGCCAGTGCTTCGAAGGCACTCGAGTTGCTCTCCTGCAAGATATACAAGCTTGGATTGAAGGGAAAGGCAGCAAGGCATCCGTCTACGTGTTGGACGGAGTGGCTGGGATTGGGAAATCAACAGTTGCTCAGACAATTGCATTTCGCGCCGCTCAGAGCAATACTCTCGGGGCTTCTTTCATTTTCACAAGGAACGAAGAGCAGAGAATGACAATTCGACGCTTCGTTCCGACGATTGCGTTTCAGCTAGCGTCTCACAGACCCGCTCTGGCGACTGAGATTGCATCGGCCCTTGAACAACATCCTGATGCTATCCAGAAGACTATCAAGCAGCAGTTCACGCTCCTCATCACGAGGCCCTTGGAAAATTTGGAACCTCAAGAAGCATCCCCCATTCTGATTGTTATTGACGCTCTCGATGAATGCAATAGCGATGAGGCAGTCACGCTTCTGAAACTGCTTGCCAGTCAGGCACATACCCTTCCACATCTCAAAATCTTCATTACTTCCCGACCAGAAACCCCAATCCGACGAATTCTAGACCAAGACCAGAATCACGAACGCTTCCACCTCCATGAAATAGAGGCATCTATTGTGCACTCCGATATCCGCCACTACCTGGATTATCACCTCTCTTTAGTCCAGCTCCAATCCCACTTTCCGGAGCTCGAGATCTCCTGGAAACCCAGTCCGAAGGAAATGAAGCTGTTGAGTGGAGTCTGTGGGACTCTCTTCATCATTGCATCTACCGCTGTCAAATTTGTGACAGACGAACTTCAGTGTGATCCTGCGGGACAGTTGTCCAGGCTCTTGCAGGGCATCTCTTTCAAGGACTTTTCGGGGTCGCATCGGATGGACGTTATGGACACCATCTATATGCAGATTCTTATGTCTGCTTTTCCACAGAAAGCCGATCAAGACAGCCAAGAGTCCTGGTTCACTCGGTTTCAAACGGTTGTCGGAGCACTCATTACGATACAGAATCCTCTTCCTGCAACATCCCTTGCTTCATTGCTTGATATTTCTACAAATGAGGTGGAGATCATTCTACGCCCGTTGCATTCCCTCGTCGCGCCAAACAAGGAGCGTGTGTTTCGAGTCCACCATAAAACATTCCCCGATTTCATCACGAGCAAGAACCGCCTTGATCAAGCTCTCCATGTCTCTGACGCAGACAACACAACCCAGAGGGCTTCAAGATTCCTCATTACTACCAAGGAGCATCATACGAGACTCGCGAAACATTGCTTTCGTATCATGCTCCGCAAATTGAAGTCCAATATGGGTAATTTTGGCCCGGAAGACTGGTATAGGTTCAACGAAGAAGTGGAGGATGTCTTGGACGCCGCTGTCCCAAAACAATCAGAGCTTGCATATGCGAGCGTCTATTGGGTTTCGCATCTTGAACTGGGTGAATTCGATAAGGAGCTTCAAGACCAATTGAAAGCCTGGGCAACCACGCGTTCTTTAGCCTGGATCGAAGTCCTTAGCATTCTTGGGCAACTCAAGAACGTCAACCACCTGTTGCTCGCAGCAAGGAACGTGATTGTAAGCTGTCCTTTGGTCATATGGTGCTTGAAATACTTACTGGTGTATCATAGTTGAACGCACGAGACTGGGACGCGGCACAAATAGTCACAGATATATTGAATGATGTCAGCATCTTAGCGCAACGGAGCCACGATATTCTGGATTTATCTTCGATGCACCTCCATTGGTCGGTGCTTCCGTTCCTACCAACTGACATCACAACAAAGGGCACACTCAGAACGGAGCTGGGAAACCTGAACATTATCTCGGGGGTTGAACAGTCTTGGGGTGCTACTCCCATTAGTATCTTAAGAGGCCATACAGGCTGTGTTCATCAAGTAGAATATTCACCCGATGGTTCCAGGCTTGCCTCGGCATCTGACGATGGCAGTATTGGTCTATGGGATGGGAAAACTGGCGCCCCAATTGATACCCTAGAGGGCCACCGGAGAAGAGTGACAACCATTTCATTCTCGCCCAATGGAACCATCCTGGCCTCTGGATCTGGCGACTCCACTGTAAAGTTGTGGGATTGGGAGGTCTGCACCCTTGTTGCAACCCTAGAGGGGCACACTCGCGATGTCGAGGTAATCACATTCTCAAGTGATGGGTCAAGGCTAGCGTCAGCATCCCACGATCAAACTGCAAGGCTTTGGGATGGGAAGAATGGCGCACTGATCGCAATCCTTGAAGGTCATTCTGATTCCCTCAGATCCTTAGCATTTTCGAGGTCCGGGAAAAGGCTTGCCTCAAGCGCCCATGACAAAACAATCAGATTATGGAATGGGATAGATGGAACCCACATTGCAACCCTCGTCATTGGCAACTCTCTCACCTTCTCGGTCACATTCTCGCCGGATTGTCTGACACTTGTATCAGGTTCTGGGGACGGGTCAATTCATCTCTGGAATGGGGAGACGGGTGCCCATATGGCCGTACTCGAGGGACATACCGAGAGAGTGAGATGTGTTCTTTTTTCTCCCGACGGTTCACGGCTCGCTTCTGCCTCTGATGATCGCACGATCCGGCTTTGGGATAGCCACGCGAGCGCTCAAATTGCCACTCTTGTCGGGCATGCAGGCGAAATCCCACGTGTGGCCTTTTCAACAGACTCTTCGATGCTTGCGTCAGTGTCGGAAGATTGTACGATCCAAATTTGGGGGGGAGTATCAGGGAGTCATATGGTAACCCTAGATGGGCATTCAGATATTGCAAGCCATGCTGCATTTTCACCCAACGGTTCGACACTGGCATCCGCATCTTGGGACCACTCGGTGCGACTATGGGATGTGCAGACACATAAAACCTCGCCTGCATCTCACCATAGTCGGCCTGGTGGCCATTCTTCCCAAATCCAATCTGTCACATTCTCAACAGATGGGTCAATGCTAGCCACTGCAGCCGAAGATATGATAATTCATGTCTGGAATGGGCAAACGGTGGATCACATTGCCACCATGACAGGCCATTCTGCATTGATTTTTGATGTCGCTTTCTCAAAGGACGGTCAGCGGCTTGCATCGGCTTCTGATGATAAAACTGTGCGAATATGGGAGGTCAAAACGGGCGCCTGTGTGCGAGTTCTCGAAGGTCACTCGGATGCAGCGTACTGTGTTGCTTTCTCAGCGGATGGATTAGTCCTTGCCTCAGGTTCTTCAGATCATACCATTCGCTTCTGGGACTCTATTACAGGGTTAGTATTGATAACTCTGACAGATCACTTGGGTGAGATTACGTCTATCGCATTCTCAAATGACCCGGATAATCTTCGATTCGCATCATCGAGTGATAGGGAATTGGATGCGCGATTGAGAGATGGAAAAACAGGCGGCCTGATTGCAATCCTCCCCGGTCACGCGAGTAACGCCTCTCTCGTTAGGTTCTCTCCAGATAATCGCAAGCTCGCATCCATTGATCGCGATAATTGCGTCCGAATTTGGGATGGTTACACAGGAGCCCACCTCTCCTCCATCAGTCTGGAACCATACGCCCACGAGACATGGGTCATTTCTTTCCCGTCACTCTCTTCGAAATCAGAGAAAGCAACGCTCATGGAGGGACAACAGCCTTTGTTCGGCCTGATCGAGAGGAACCCCTCAATCTCTGCCCTCATGTTGGTTTACAAAGGGATGGATGATTGGGTTGCCGTCCCATTCTTTTGGGTGCCCCAACATCTCATAGTTCGCTCATTTGCAGTTGACAATACTGGCACCCGTATAGCTTTAGGTTGCCATAATGGGCGTATTGTGTTGCTAGATATCGCGAAGATAGCATTACCCAATAGACCGATGGTCGAGTAAATCTAGTCGCATTTACCATCACCTGCCGTGTACTAGCAGATGCTATTGGCTTTGACATGGCCACCCGGGATAATCGATAGCTACGTATTATTCCGTCCTCCTTCGACCGATGCACTTGCATATTTATTCTCAATGAAATATATCCAAAATCGTTGATAGACAGTTGCGGCTGAGGTTGAGAGCGTTGGACATTGGACGTTGGAGGTGCACTGGCAGCTGTACAGCCACACGTCAGTTTTGCTCTTGCGGTCACCTGGCTCTCTGGCCTAGACTGACATGGGACAATGGCGAACCGCTCATTCAGGTCACTACGTCGTCCGGCGGCCACCGCATAGGGCTCGTACTTTCTGACATGAAGAAATTGCTCAACCGCCTGGGGAAGAAACCGACTAAACTTGAAGGTTCGGGCGAGCAACGAATTACCTTCAATGATCACGAAAGCCAGAAGGTTACCGCAGGGGCGCATAATGCGGACAAGGAATCAAAGGAGGGAGCTTCAAGAACTTCAGCCGATCCAGTGCCATCAACAACGAGCATCCGTACTACTCATGTTGACCTTTCTGACGTGCCAGCTAGTCACGTTAGTGAGCCCCCAGTGGCATCGTCAAGCATCCAAGCTGGTCCAAACATAACGGGTAGCAAGATAGAAGCAGGAAACAATCTGAACATCAGTAGTGTTGGCGTTGGGCAGATGAACGTATTCAACAACTTCCAGGCACCTGCCGATCCCTCGATCCTGGTCAGTCAACAATTTTGGGTAGTTTTGAATTCCGAATATTAATTTTGAGCAGAAACGCTTGCATGCAGATCTGGAACCTGTTGACAGCGCTGCTTACGACGCGTACTCTTCGAAAATTGGCCAGTGTTTTGAAGGCACACGCGTGGCACTTCTACAGGACATTCAGGCTTGGATCGAAGGGGAAGGCAGCCAGGCGTCTGTCTACATCTTAGATGGAGTTGCTGGTATCGGCAAGTCTACGGTCGCTCAAACAATTGCATTTCGCGCGGCTCAGAGTAATGTTCTCGGGGCATCATTCCTCTTCACAAGGAATGAAGAACAGAGGATGACAACTCGAAAATTTGTTCCAACTATCGCATTTCAGTTGGCGTCTCACAGGCCCGCCTTCGCCTCTGAGCTTGCATCAGCCTTGGATCAACATCCAGACGCCATTCAGAAAACCATTAAGCAACAATTTTCACTCCTGATTATGCGACCCCTACAATCGCTCTCTGAAGAGACATCCCCCATCCTAATCGTTATCGACGCTCTCGATGAATGCAATAGCGACGAGGCGGTCACTCTCCTCAAATTGCTTGCCAGCCAGGCACACACCCTTCCTCATCTCAGGGTCTTCATTACCTCAAGACCGGAGACTCCCATCAGACGAGTTCTTGATCAAGATAAAAATCATGAACGCTTTCACCTGCACGAAATAGAGGCCTCCATTGTGCGCTCGGACATCCGTCACTACCTAGATTATCACCTCTCCCTAGTCCAGCTACAGTCGCACTTTCCGGAGCTTGAAATATCGTGGCAACCCAGTCCGAAGGAGATGAAGCTGTTGAGTGGAGTCTGTGGTACTCTTTTCATCATTGCGTCCACCGCTGTCAAATTCGTCACAGACGATCTGCGATGTGATCCTTCAGGACAGATGACGCGACTCTTACAAGGGATTTCCTTCAAGGACTTTTCGGGGTCCCATAGGATGGACGTCATGGATACTATCTATATGCAGATTTTGATGTCTGCTCTCCCTAGCAAAGCTGACCGGGAGGACCAAGAGTTCTGGTTCGCCCGCTTTCAGACGGTTATTGGAGCCCTTATTACGATTCAGAACCCTCTCCCCGCACAATCCCTTGCTTCATTACTTGGAATTTCCGCGAATGAGGTCGAAATTATCCTGCGTCCCTTACATTCCCTCGTTGCTCCCAATAAAGAGCGCATTTTTCGAGTTCATCATAAAACGTTCCCCGACTTTATCACAAACATGCATCGCATCGACCAAGCTTTTGGTGTTTCGGGAGCACAAGACACATCTCAAAAGGCTTCAAGATTTCTAATTGCTACAAAGGAGCACCATACAAGACTCGCGAAACACTGTTTTCGTGTCATGCTGCGCAAGTTGAAGCATAACATGGGCAATCTAGACACAGAGAACTGGTACAAGTTCAATGACGAAGTGGAGGATGTTTTAAGCACATCTGTTCCGAAACAATCAGATCTCGCGTACGCGAGTATCTATTGGGTGTCACATCTTGAGCTCGGCGAATTCGACAAGGAACTGCAAGACCAGTTGAAGACCTGGACAACCACGCGACTCCTGGCATGGATTGAAGTTCTCAGTATTCTTGGCCAACTCAAGAATGTGCATCACTTGTTACTTGCAGCACGAACCGTCATTGTAAGCGATATTTCTCAGTCATGGAATGTATATCGAGCTGATCGATATATCATAGGCCAATACTCAAGATTGGGACGCTGGCCAAATGGTCGCAGAGACGTTGAATGATCTTAGCACTCTCGCAGAACGCAGTCATGACATTCTCACTCAATCCTCTATGCACCTCCATTGGTCGGTAGCCCCGTTCATCCCTACTGAAATAGTAGCAAAGAACACACTTAAATCGGAGATGGGAAGGTTGAAAATTGTTGCAGGGGTTGAACCGTGCTGGGGCGCCTCCGCTATCAGCGTCCTTAGAGGTCATTCAGACTATGTTCGGCAGGTCGAATTCTCCCCCGATGGATCCAGGCTCGCCTCAGCATCCGAGGATGGTACGATTGGGATATGGGATGGGAAAACAGGTGCCCCGGTCGATACACTCGAGGGTCATCTCGAAGGGGTTTCCAGTATCTCGTTTTCACCCGATGGATCAATCCTAGCCTCAGGCTCCTTCGACTTTACCGTCAAACTATGGGATTGGGAGGTCTGCACTCTCGTTGCAACTCTCGAAGGGCACTCGGGCGAGATCAGAATAGTCACATTTTCACCTGATGGGTCAAGACTGGCGTCGGGCTCTTCAGACCATACAGTGCGACTTTGGGATGGAAGGAGTGGCACGCTCATTGCAACACTCGAAGGGCATTCAGATCTTGTCATGTCTTTAGCATTTTCACCATCTGGATCCCGGCTTGCATCGAGTTCCTACGACAATACGATCAAGCTCTGGCAGGGGGCAGCAGGAACTCACCTTGCTACTCTTGACTTCGACACGTCCTCCGCCCTCTCGGTCGTATTCACCCCTGATGACCGAAGACTTCTATCAGGGTCTGTAGGCGGGTTGGTTCAGATCTGGGATGTGGAAACAGGCGCACATTATGCCACACTAGAGGGGCATTCCGAAGCTGTAAACTGTGTCGTGGTTTCTCCAGATGGATCAAGACTCGCATCCGCATCGGACGATTGCACGATCCGCCTTTGGGATTACGCGGGCATTCATATTACTACCCTCGTCGGGCATACGGCCTCTGTCAACAGTGCTGTATTTTCGCCAGATGGTGCAAAGCTCGCATCGGTCTCTGAGGATTGTACAATCAGAATTTGGGATGGAAGATCAGGCGATCACATCATCACCCTTGGTGGGCATTCAGATACCACCATTCATGCCGTTTTCTCAGCAAATGGTCAGAGGCTTGCGTCAGCCTCTTGGGACCAGTCGGTCCGACTCTGGAATCTAGATACGGACAATTCTTCTTATCCCTCACCCTCCCCTGGTCCGCCCCCTGGTCACTCTTCTCAAATCCTGTCAGTCTCATTCACAACAGACGGCTCCAAACTTGCATCCGCCTCGGAAGATAACACAATCCGAGTCTGGGACGGGCGGACGGCTACTCATATCTCTACTATGATTGGTCATTCCGAAGAGGTGAATGAGGTGGTTTTCTCGCCGGACGGCCAGCGGCTTGCCTCAGCCTCTGGGGACAAAACTTTACGCGTATGGGACGTAGATACCGGCGCTACCCTTTTTGTCCTCGAAGGACATTCAGATGCAGCTCGGTGTGTCGCATTTTCGGCAGATGGATTAATCGTTGCGTCGGGATCCCTTGATAAGACCATTTGCTTGTGGGACTGCACAACCGGTTTACCTATTACGACGCTTAATGACCACACTGGTGCTGTTGTTTCCGTGGCGTTTTCAAACGGTCCAGATAACGCTCGATTTGCGTCGTCAGCTAGTCGTGAATCAACGGCACGACTTCGAGACGGAAAGACGGGGGCGTCAATCGCACCTCTTCCTGGTCATGCAAACAATGCTTCTGTCGTCAAATTCTCGCCAGATGATCGCAAGCTTATATCAGTCGACCGCGACAACACCGTACGATTTTGGGATGGGCTTACGGGAATGCTACTCTCTTCCACTAGCCTACAGCCATATGCCGATGAGACGTGGTACATCGCCTTTCCATCTACCACTCTTCTGGACCCTCCAGAATCCGAACGAGTAATATATCGCGAGCAGCATCTGTTATTTGGCCTCATAGAGAGGGAACCCCCAATATCTGGGCTCGTGTCTGTCTATCAAAAGGCAGACGATTGGGCCACTGTCCCTTTCCTCTGGATGCCCCAGCATCTCAAGATCCGTGCATTAGCGGTCAATAACACGGGCAATATGCTTGCACTGGGTTGCCACACCGGCCAACTTATTCTGCTTGACATTTCTAGAGTACAGCTTCCCCACCGACCAATGGTGAACTAGGTCGAGTCCTCGTTATTGCTAGCATGTAGCCAAATGTGTATCGACTGTTGTTACGCTGGGAATGAATGAATGAATGTAACATTAAGAGACTCATTACTGTAGTTAATCTTCTACACTATCCGTATCAGAACCATCCCATTCCTCCTCTACCAGATTTGTCTCCAATTCGTCCAGTTTCTTCGGTAACCGGTACTCACTACCTAGGAAGCTTAAGACACTGCAACGAGGTCAGCGGAATTCACGACAGAGGAGAAAGGCTCCTCACTAGATGGTACCGTCAGCATTGCCTATCACAACTTGTTCATGGCTAAGTTGCATTGACATCGGATTCTTCTCAGGCGTTGCCAAGCCCTGGAACTTTCCAGGTAGTTGTCCAAGCAGCCCCCGAACCGCAGCCCCTTCAATGTTGTCGCATTCTGCAAGTGCTGACCAGACTCCTGCGACGGGACGAACATCGGTATTGATATCCACAGGAGGAGGTGCAAGATATTGTGAGAAAGAGATAGTGTCGTCCTCTTCCATATCACCGCTGTCGTTTGCATCCCTTTTCTCGGTAGATTTCAGAGAATCTCTGTCTCTATGAGTTGTCATGAATATCTGTTTGAGAGATAGAGTCAGCTTGATCACAAGTACAGAAATTGAGACTACTAACTCTCCGATCTGCGCCTGCTCGAGAGCTGAACCTTGTGGAGGTAACGACACGTCTCTTCAACGGATCCACAGCGCCAACAGCCACATCAGTCGGTGTCTCAACAACGGCCACAATCCTCGGTGGAGCCGTCAGAATGGCCGCACGACCAAACCTTACACTGAACAAAGAGTCTCCAGCCAGGTTTGAGGTGGGCGTGCCTGGTCCTGGTGTACCGGTTCGCGGCGAAGGGCTGGCGATCGACGACGGTGTCCGAAGACCAGAGACGCTCATGCGGCCTTTGGTGATGCTGCCCGCTGTCGAAGGAGGCGTCGCAATGCCGTTGGGAGTTCCATTAGTGGCGAGGGAAGTTCGTCTGCTGGGGGTTGTCACTGACCCAGCTGACCCTCCGAATGAACGCGAGAGGGAGGAAATAGTACGCGGGCGAGCGGCCATGGGACTGACATCGTTGTGGACTGAGCGTGCTCCAGCGCCAATGGGACTGACGACGGGGGACTGACGGCTGAAGGATGCGGAGAGGATGGATGATTCGTCTCTGACTTGACTGCCTTCCTCTTGCCACTGGAGGTGAAGTATGATGGACTTTGTCGCACACTAGAAGGAGCTCGGGTCAGATCGCAGTATGTATCGCAATTAAAAGAAGGAACATACGGTCATCTGGTTTCCTTTCGCTGCAAACCACCTATCGCCTATGTGAGTCTTATGTATCATGATCAGAAATGGGAAACATACTGTAGCATGTTATTCGGGGCAGCACCAACATTGAACAGCTTGGAGTTCAAGACAGGGTCCGAACTTCCAAGCTCAGAAAGCTTGAACTGTGAAATCATTTCTCTTCTCGCTGTTCGTCACATTAGATCCTGATCATTCCTCCACAACAGCAGAAGAACACCTACCGATGGAAAACACCCTAACAATCCCATCAATCGTGACACTGACCACCCTCTCTCCCTCTTCTTTGTCGTTACCATCTCCCTTCACGAGCTGGACCCCAATGTTAATCGTTGTCTGCTGACCGAATCTAACGATCTTAGTTCCACGACGCCAGTCCCAGCAGACCAGGGCTTTATCGGCACCAGCAGAGACGAGGTTCTTGGAGGAGAGTGCAACAGCACGTATACCATTGAGATGCCCAGAAAGTTGTTGGAGAGGAGTGAACGTTAGTGACGAGAAAAGATGAACGCGTCTAGATGGAATATGTGAGATGGGTAACTTCAGCGGAAGATAGGGAAGCGCGTACCCAACGTCGTGGAAGCCAACAACGAACACCTCTGAGAAAGGACAGGCGGTTAGATTGATAAGCCGAATATCACGGATAAAGAGACAAACCTTCTTCAGCCAACCAATCAACACAACTAACAGGTTTCTTCACATTCAAGCATTTGGTCTCAATGCCCTTTTCGACATCCCAGAAACGAATCGTTTCGTCATAGCTTCCACTGATCAATCGCTTGCCTGTACACGGTCAGCTCAATGTCACTCTACTTGAGCTTAGAATGCGACCGTACCTCTGAGGAGCAGCGTAGTGCAGAAGTTCGTATGTCCCTTGAGGAACCTGACAGATTGCGGGAGTGCATTGGCAAAATTGTATTCGCGGTGGTGCAGAGAGCGATACAGTGGGAACCTGTATCACGGGCTCTTAGCTGACCAGATCTATCAATGGGAAGGCTAGAACTTACCATCCTTCAGGAGTCGAAGGAGGATGTACTGGATTCGGGTCATCTGCAGTTATCCGCAGGCAGTGATACTTCCACAAGGCCGGATGTTGAACTAGATCGTTCCAGACTTTAGCAACCTGTAAACAACCGGGATGAGTAACAGAGCAATGATGTTCGGGAGGGGAGGAAGCTTACCCGCCGAACACCCAGCACCTCCTTAACCGTAAGATGCTTCAAAATCCTCAACGCCAAATCTGGAGCCAGCTTGCCAACGATATCAATCGTTGACTTCGCATACTTTTGTAGTAGTAAGATCTGCAGCGCAATATCACCAGGGAGAGCAGAGTCCAGGATGATACCAATTCTGGCCAATCTCAATTAGTACCAGCGCCCAGCAGGGAAGACAGAGGGGTAACTTACAGCCTCATCCTCCCTTCCCTCCCCAAACCTCTCAACGCCCTTCTAACCTCCTTCTCACTAAACTCCCTCTCCTTCTTCCCTTTCCCATCGGACCTCTTATATCCTCTCAACGCTTTGACCAATCTCTTATTAAACACCCCATCATCTCCTTCTCCATCATGATCCCAGTCCCCTACCTCCTCTTCGCCATCATCATCGGAATCATCATCCCGATATCCAGACCAATACCCTTTCTTCCTTCTTCCACCACATATGCACCTATCATCATCGTTCAAGTTTCCGGTTCCTTTGGTGAGCATGTGCGCAGTGACACCAGAGGTTGCGGTAGAGTCTCGGAGGAGGCGGATTTCAGCTTGCAGAGCATGGAGTTGAGCTGCGGAGGAAGCTTGCGATTTGTTCAGAAGACGTTTGAGTGCGAGGATCTTGCGTTGATGGAGGGCTTGGATGTCAGCCAGTGCTTTCGCCATCTTCAATCCACAGTCAGTTTGTGCTTTCAACAGGATGAAAGGGTGGAGTGAACCTACATCCTCATCTACCTCCCCATCGTTGATATCCGTAACCAAATCACCATCCCAATCGTCTTCCATCCCATACCCCCCACCAGCACCACTCCATAGCGATAATGCACCCTCCCCTCCCATAACGCTCATGTCCAAGCTACCCATGCTGGGCAGCGAGACTTCGGTAAGCATCGCCGTATTGGACGCACCAGCTAACTTCGAAGGCGTCGACTGAGGTGTCCCATTGACTTGCCTATGTCGAGCCTTCTTAGCCGCAGATGCCATACTTGCCTTCGAAGGTGTATTAAACCTCGAAGATGAGTTCAATTCCTTCCCTGCACCCGATTCTGCACCAGATTTGGTACGGAACCGCTGTGGGCTAGGTGAGGTCAGATGGATCGATGGCGAACTCTTAGCAGCCGTCAGACGTTTGACCGGGCTACCTTTCGCAGGTGTTTTATGAATGGGTTCAGTAGGGGAGGGAGTGGTGGGTGCAATGTTCGTGGTATTGGAAAGCGTCATAGCAGGTGCTGTAACACCACGCTTCATAGCGACGCTCTCCGTGATAGAGTTCAACCTCGCTCTTTCACGAGCTGGTTGACTTAGTTCTGCAAAATCCAATGTAGCAGAACGCGTAGCCTCTGAGGTCAATGAGGTGGTTTTGGATGGAGAGGAAGTAATTTGAAGTGATTTTGACCTGGCAAGGTCAGTTTGTGAACGGCGTTTGTTCAACCCATTCTGGCCAGCTGGCTTGTTCTCATTCGCGAAAGATGTCGATTGTGACAACGATTTGCCAGCAATAGTACTGGTTGAAGTGGATGTTGAGTTGCTGACCTGTCTGCCAGACACGCTCGCGCTGAGTGTGACGCGTGGAAATGCCTGTGACTGGCTCTGCAAAGAACCAGGAGGCGCCGAGATGCCCCGAGAAGCAGCAACGCTGGGAGGTTTTACAGAGGAAGAAGTAATAGAAATCTTCCTTGGCCGAGCAGTTGCATCTGAGAATTTGCGTTCTCCTTGTGATGGCATAGGCGTGGCATTGGGCGATCTGACTGTTGTTGGCGGACGGCCAGCGTATGACCTTGCAGTGGATGACGATGGGATGGAAGAGATGGAGTGGCGAGGGCCAGTGCTTCGAGTCGTGCTACCTGCACCCGTAGTTGAAGTCGAGGTGGAATTCATGAAGGATTTGGACGTAGCATTCTGACTGAAGGCTGATGGCGCAAATGATCGAGAAGAGCTCAAGGAGTGCCTCGTTGTAGACACCTCAGACGGTGCTTTCTTCGAGAGTGACCGCTTCAGAGGAGGGGGCGGTTGCGCCATGCTGTAGAATCAACTATTTTCCCGGGCTCCAGAGCTCAAGGCTGGTATTTTTGAGATTCCTGAATCTGAGGAAACGGTTCAAATTGGCAAGGGTTCTTCCAGAAAACCGAACATAGGCTTTCGCACCCACCTCGCTACTTCCTTATTTTCGATGTTTATGTTTTCCAAGAATTTCCAAGAATTTTGAGGGTATATTCGCTGGGAAATGGTCCAAGCAAGCTGTAACGACGCTCGAGGAGGTGTATTGTCAAGAATTAGCAGGTGTCAACGCGGTGAACGTGCCTGGGCAACGGACGCGCTGGGTTTGTGTGGACTTGTTTGGCAACACCTTGCGAAGCTCCCGCATTACTCGGGCCGATCCCTGCTTAACTTGAAGTCGATCACGGCAACTTGGCCAACAGCAACTGCAGAACGGAAAATGCAGCGAAGAGCGCCATTCTCATATATTGTGCTCTAAGTAGGCATATCTCAATACGAAAGCTTTAGCTTGAGCCCTAATCTTGCCCAAGATTTGGGTTTCCTCAACCTTTCTCCTCAGGCTCCTTTTCAAGTTGTAGATTATATGATTAACTTCGGAGTCCTGATACCAATGAAATCTCTCGCCATGGCGCACGCATCATTCACTTGCTCAGTTTCCACTTCTTCCACCACACCAATAGAACTGGCGCTACAAGTATCCCAACGAGAGCGGTTCTAAACGATAGATATTTCGTCATCCCTTCTCCTCGATCTTCTGGCGGCTCAGATTCGCGGTTTGGCGTCTCACCTTCTGAGTCGTCGATGGGCTCTGGTTTGCTAATATTATCATCCAAATTTTCTGGAGTCGAACGAAGCTCTGCAGCATCGCCTAGCACGTCGAAATTATATTCGTGAGCGTTACTCCGAAGTCACGCATTTAAGACTCTAACAAAACTCACAGGTCTGCGGCACGAGATTATATACGTTCCCTTCGGCGTGTATAAATTTGCCACCATAGATATTCTGCGCTTGACATTGGCAAAAATTTGATCGACCAGAGACCGAGCAAGATTGCATCCTTGGAATACTGGGATACGGGGCAGGCCTCCTGTGCCAATGCGAAAAGGTATGTGGTTCGTACTCCTGGTCGGTGTGGCCAACATCTAGTCGCAATTCGTCATCCGAGGTTCCACAAAAAGAGCAGGTTTGGAAGGCTACCTTGATTGTTCATAGTCGAGTCATCTGCGACGCAATGATGCATTTGGCAGGAGTTTGTGTGAGCACAAGTGCATCTGGCTAGTTCCGAAGAATAACGCGCCCTGCCGGAATATAGTTGTGTCATTGGACTAGTGGAAGACGGAAAGGAACAAAAGACAAGCTAGAAAGTTGGTGCGAAAGGCGATTCGCTGGCATTTCAAGCTTTCGTGCTTGGACTATTTGAAGGGGAGTACAACAGCCAACTGGAGATAAGTCTGAGCTCAATTCCGGCCACGGAAGCTTTGCCAGTGGAAATGGCCCTGCGGGACTTTAGTATAAAACCTAAATTGATTGAGGCTGTACTCCACCTTGCCGCGAGGTCGGGTTCCATTCGGTTCCATGCGACCGATGATCAATGGGGGTGTAGATGACTGTGCTGCCTTGTCAGATCTGACTACATCAGAGAACATTTACTAAATTTGTGTGTGTGATCTGTATTCCTGATAGTTCAGTACCATGTGTGCACTACAGGGCTGAGACTGTCAAGTTGCCGTTACCTCCGATGCATGTGCGAAACCAATTCCCAGAATCGTACATAATGAAATATTTCCGGTGTAAACTCTGGGTTCATTGGCGTGAACCACGTGAAATCCAATGTTATGGGCACCCCCAACGAGAGGACAATCCTATCAGCCCTGGGGACCAACATCCTGGTATCATGTGTCACAAGCTGTCACAAGTAATAGACCTTACGGTGATCACAATGAATACACGGAATGTGAGTGAGCGTGTGTATACGATCTCCGAAGTCCTGATCCGTGCAGACGTCTCGGCCGATTGGGGCTCAGGTTCCAAAGCGTGCAAATACGCATGTGTAGCGTCCTTAGTGTTCCAGGGGTGGTGATCAGATTCTAGCCCTTGATCTAACATCGGGGAGTCCCTCCGTAAGGAACGGGCGCATGTGGATGAGGATTATGTAGAATGAGACAAACCCCGAGGACATTGCAAAGAGTAGATAGAACGAGTCCGCTTCCGATTGTGGTGGGATTTGGCACGGTGCATATAGATGAAGGATATTCCGAGTCAAGCGGGAGGTCACCACGAGGAAAACCTGAAGTCCTTGCTGTTGCTCTTTCGATTTATTAGATACGGAGGGTTCCTATCTCGATGTCCATGGCATTTCCTTCAAGTTCATGTGCTGCAGCTCTTTTGTCTGGATTGGCAGTTTGTCCAATTACAATGCACTGGTTCGTGTGCACGAATCACCCACCTCGTTGCTTCTCGCTATCAAATCTTGATGTCTCTAGGGATATGGACAATGTCTCAGCAGACTGTGCGTTGGGGCCCAAGCTGAGCGTGCCTGAACAACGAACGAACGAAGTGAGAATTGAGCTGAGTAAATAGGGCGGGGAAAGGGACTCGGGAAGGCGCGTGAGAAGCGTGACAGGGAGAGTAAACCTAGTCACTACCGCCTTGGGCGGGTCCAAGGCGCAATTAATAGTTCTCGCTAGTTGCTCGCTAGAGGCAAACTCGTTTATCAGAAAGGGGTGCTCTGGGAATCGGATATATTCATACTGGATAATCGAACCCAATAACCTGACCGACAGACTTGAAAACGTCAATTAGCTGACACGTCCTATTCTGATCGGTTTGACCCATCTTTTCTGGACTGCCACCATCCCAAACTTCTGTTCTCTTCCGAAGAGGTGAGTGTTACTAGGTTACCTTGAGTATTGCCTCAGGTATAAGCAGTACTGTAGCAAGTACTCTAGTGTCCCCAGTAGGTACCGAGAGGGACGCTTCCCGCAGGAAGGTTTTTCTTACAAGCCAAGTCGGGTGCGCAAACCGCTTCTTCGGGAGAATTCTCCGTGAATTTCCATCTTCGAATTGCATATGCATTTCAGAAGTGTCGAAAATTCGTCAGATAGATGATTAGAAGTTCCCGATGCAGATTGGCTTTCACTGTAGCCTTAAACAGAACTGAGAACGCCTCCGAACAGCACGACGTGATGTCGCCCTGGATGAGCAGAAAGTCGGAGTTGGAAGATATATCGGCAGTTGCCATATCTTGCGTCGGAGCCAGAAAACCTCAAACCTTATTTTCAAAGACTGTACAGTTATCGACAAGAGTCGACTCATCGCCCCCAACGACCTCCGCAACCTCAAGACAACATGGGAAAAGGTGCTTATCCGCCATATCAAAGCTGAACATACGAATTCTGATACGATATGGTTGCGATCTCTAGTTCACGGATCTCTCGCTCGTGCCGGTAAGGTCAAGTCGCAGACCCCCAAGGTCGATAAGCAGGAGAAGAAAAAGACACCAAAGGGTCGTGCAAAGAAGAGGATTCTTTACAACCGCCGGTGAGTAATGGATATAATTGAAACATATACAGAAAGTCTGACCTTTGCCTTCAGATTCGTTAATGTAACAACAGCACCAGGCGGCAAGAGGAGAATGTTAGTATCGCTCGGTTGTCACCTCCACGATTCTTCCTTCCACCTCTTTCTCTTCCGAATCATCTATCATCCTGATGATACAAGCAAATCAAGCATAGTTCACACTGAATCTATACGAAGTGTTGATAAACATGCATCTTATGTCTTTCGCTCCTATCTGACTCATCCTCGGTCTTCCTCCTACCTCCTGCCTCTACTCTCGCATCTTCCTCAACTTGCGCTAATCATTATCTCTTTCAGGAACCCCAACCCCGAGAAGTAAAAACGTCCACACCATTGGGCGGCCCCGCTCATCGACATCACGGCATGCAGCTTGTAACTGCTAGATTCGCGCTGGAGGGCTTTGGAGAGAGTAGAGCGGGTGTCGAGTTGGGAAGCTTCATGATCATTATTTGTCTTATCCTTCATTGCTTTCTGTCTGTTCCCACTGCATACGCTACACGCCATTACTCTCGATATGCAATCCAAGATATGATATAAGCCCTCTCCCGATGCGCCCTTCGTGGCTATCTGTGCTTTTTTCCTAGCCATCTTCTCTCCGAAACCTGGGCGTATGCTTGGGACAGCTATCAACGATGTATTGTACCTCCATCTCGCAGTCGAGGACCCTGAGCTATCTTCGTTGACTGTCGCGCAGGGTCTAAATTCATACTTCGAAGTTGTCATTACGTAATAGGCGTTCAACACCTTCAACAAGGTTCTCGTCGGCACTGACAGCGAGCAGCCACATTCAGGTAGCCTACTTCAATACATGCCGTGCTCAACAACTCATTGACTGCCTTAACCTCAAACTATTCAGGGATTATATGGCTTATGACGATGAATTTGACGTATCAGAACGTGAACCCGAATCTCAGTTTGTGCCACAAGAAGGCGACGAAGAAATTCTGTGGGAGGTGATTGAGATCATTCAAGAGAGGGGCAAACAGTATAAGGTTAAATGGGCTGGGCAAGATCCTGCGACGGGGAAGCCTTGGAATCCTAGTTGGGTATCGAGGCAGGATTGTACGGATGATTTGGTTCTCGAGTGGAAGAGGAAACAAGCAGCGAAGAAAAAGAAAAAGAAGGGGGCTCAGGGTGAGTATCTCAGTACTGACTCCCCTGGAGGAATGCTGACGTTTTGAATTTTGCTCAGGTGGCCGTGGAGGCTCCGTGGCATCCAAACGTTCCAATGCCTCTAGTTCAACTGTCTCTAAAGCTGGCAATGTTGCTTCCTCGAGCAAGCACCAGGCTGAGAGCTCTCATAGAGCTGGCCAAAAACGTAGCCATTCCTCAGCGCTGTCGGTTCCACAGGAAATTATGGATATGTTTCCACTGTCTGATGCAGAAGACAACGTACCACCGCCCACGAAGAAACGGAAACTTGGCAAATCACCCGAGAAAGAGCTGCCACGCGTGTCTGTGGAAATAAAGACGCGTAGAAAGTTGAAGCAGAAAACTCCCGAGGCTGAAGAATCTGACGTTCCGGACGAACATCTAGCTAGGGGAAAGAGCAAGGATTCAGGCTCTGCTAATGCAGTCCCTTCAAGACAGTCCGTAAAACAACAGGCAAACGAACGACGAAGACGGAGCCCTTCTTTCTCTCCCCCTCCCCCTGCAAAACGTCGAGTTGCCACCAAAGAGCCTTCCATCCAACAACTCCCTTCACACGAGTCAACCCGAGGTCGTGGTCTTACTGATCGAAATGGACGTAAACCCAATGGCAGCTCAATCATGGGGAGGGTATCTTCCCTCTCCCCCGCTTCGAAGGAGCGCCTGAGACAATGGGAGGCCGAGGTGCACTTGAACGAGAAGGCTTCTACATCCAAAGTATCCCGTAACAGGTCTCCTTCTGTAGGTGACCTAGCTGCCCCTTCACCACCACCGCGTTCCCCATCTCCTGCTGGATCCAAAGCTTCGGCAAGACGAACCAACGGCGCTAGGAATGGACACCAGGATTCTTATCGACGTGAAATCGTCCCAGAAACTGAACCAGAATCTTCAAACAACACTCAAACACAGACCCAGTCCCAATCTCAAGAAGTCCCCATCGCTGCACCAGTTCCAGTCAAACCCTCCTCTAATCACCTCCTCACCGCCACAAACGGCGATGCAGGAACTTCACGTCCTTGGGACCCTCCCCGAACACCCTCCGCTCAAGGAGCTAAGAGGTCATTGCAAAAGACAAACTCGCTGATCGGGAAGATGAAGCCTAGAACCCCTGGGAGCCTCAGTCGGACTGAGTCGAGGTGGTCTTTGTACGAGGATGGCGGGCATGATAGTAATTATCAACCTCCTCTTAGTCCGACTAGGGCGCAGTTGTTCACACATCATGAGAACTCGATGGAGGTGGATGAGGTGGACACTGGTCGGAGCCCTAACCAGGAGAAGCCTCCACTGGTGGTTGCAGGGAAAGGAGTGGCTAAAGGATCGAGGAGGGATGCACAACCTGAGGTGGAAGAGGAAGAAGCTGAGGATGAGCTGGATGAGCTGGACCCAGATGAACCTATCGTGTCGCTCAAAAGCACCAAATCCCAACTCCAGCCTATTCCCCAAATCTCCCCATCTAAATTCACGCCCTACTTACCCACATCCTCGATATCTGTCGAAAATCCACATGAAGAAGAGGCTGAGGAACAAGAGATTGTCAGCACTATTGAACAGTATTCTTCAGATGAAGAAGGTGGTGAACGTGAAGAGAAGGAACGGGAGTTGCCAGGGTGGACGAAGCAAGACAAAGGGAAGGGGAAAGCTATTGAAGTTGTTGAAGACAATGGGACGGTGCACATGTCTCCAGCGAAGAGGAGGAAGCGATATACTCTTTACGAAGTCGACTCCGACCAGGCTAGTCAAGAGTATTTCGACGATGACGACGATGACTCTTCCATCCATGACCGTGGCCTTGAGCTCGCTGAACAAGCGAGACAAGAAAGGCGGCGGTCTAGCGATGCTTCTATCAAGGAACGGAAAGGGCCTCTCATCAAACCCACCAAGCCAGAGGAGGCGACAAAGTCGATACCTCCTCCTACCGACAAGAAACAAACAAAACTTTTCCACTCGGATTCGGAGTCAGAGGCAGAATCTGAGCGCTCACTACCGGAGAAGTACTGGACTAGGAAGGAGAGGAGGAGGAGGATGCAAGAAGACGACGACTCGGAAGGCGAGAACTTGGAGGAGCCACGTTCAAGTCCTCCTCCAGCTAGTCCTGAGGTGGAAGTGGAAGAAAGTCGGACTCAGGAGGAGGACGACTTGGCACCCGCGACACCCAAGGCGAAGGGATCAAGGCTGGATCTGAGGCAGGAGGAAGAGGAGTCTACCCAAGATTTGCTTGCTCAACAAAGGCGAGCGTCTCTACCAAGGTCCTCCCCGCCTCCAGCGGATGTGGACGAGGGCGTGCAACAAGACCAAGACGTGGATATGGATGCATATAATGACGTTGGAGATGATGACGATAAGGTCCCCGTTGCAAGCAGTCTTCCAGCTCAACAGCCAGACGAAGATCAGGATATGGAAGAAAACGTGAGTCCATAACTTGCCCAGTATAGAACTCAGCCAACATAGAACTGTGTTTCAGCTCAATGGTCATGCTGCAGAGAAACCAGCAGAGAAACTACCAGGTCCTGCTCCCCATCCACGGCCTGCTCGTAAGGCGCAATCTCCAGAAGTACCTTCCTCGTCTCCCGCCGTGCAAGAAGAGCCCAAAGCTAGGTCCCCTAGCTTCAGCCCACCACCTGCTAAGGACAAAGCTCGGCCTCCGTCGGCGGATCGCCAATCACCCAACGGTGTCGCCCAGGTTTCGGCTCCTCCACCACCAGCGCCAGCTGCAGCGTCCACCCACATGTCAAGCACCACGACAGAATCTGTCATCCAGGCTAACCGGATTGCACGACTCGAGGCTCTGCTATTTGCAGAACAAACCAAGACAGCGGCTCTTGAAACCGAGATTTCTGCACTCAAAGACGCTCTTGTGAATGCCAGTGTCTCGATACCTCCACAAGACACTGCAGAGCTTCAGGTTCTACGCGCCCAGGTCGAGCAGCAGAAACAGGAGTGGGAGGCAGAGAAACTTGTGTTGACCACCTCCGTCGAGCAGTTGACCAAGCGCAAGGAGAGTGCAGAGAAGGACGTTGAGTTCTTCCGAGAACAATACGCCCGAGCTTCTGGCTTCGTGTCCTCCGTCCGTGAGGAGAACAAGGAGCTGGAGACTCAAGCCAAGGTTGCTTCCCAGCAGGCCAAGGTCGGAGTCGAGATGGTTAAAGCTACCTTCGAACAGAGGGTCAAGGTGCTAGAGGATGATGTCAAGATGTGGAAGCGTCTTGCACTGTTCGCTCTAGAGAAAGATGCCGCTACCAACGACGATATCCGACGACGTGCAGCCGAAGAACCAGAACTACGAGCCCGTATAGTTGACCTTGAGTCAGACTTTGCCGACGCAGAACATCGCGAGAAGGTTTTGTTCGATCTTATTGAGGGAAGAGACGATCAGATAAAGGCGCTGGAGAATGAGAATGAGGCGTGGAGGAAGGAAGTCATGAACCTGAAAGAGCAACTGAGCGAGCATCAGGCGGTGTCGGACGAGAAACTTTCTCAAGGATCAAGTTCGGGTAGTGCTGTGAGTACGGCAGATGAGCTGGTGTACCGATGTCAGTGGCGGCCAGAAGGGGGAAATGACTCCTGCGGTGGGGTGTTTCCGACTGCAGAGGTAGGCGCTATTTATATGCTGGTTATTGACTAGAGACTGACCACTTTCTTTTACAGGAGTTGCAGGAACATCTGTTCGCTAGTGGTCATTTGCAGCACTTATGAAGAACTTCGACAATTCGAGGCTTTTCTTGTTCATAATTTATTCGAATGTATGTATCAAGTGCTATCTGGGGTTAACAATTGTATATCAATGGGCGAGCCTTCCTACGTCCGAAGTCTCTTTTCTGACCGATTCCTGATTGTGAAATGTTGGTTGGTGGAGCCATGGCAAGTATAAAGCAGGGATGTGACGCGGAGTTGTAATCCACAGGTCTCTTTGCACACTCACATCACTAACTATTCCTGTTACTATTCACCAATACTCTCCATCCCGCCTAGCCAGGATCAACGCCTTTTGCTTCTATTATCCGAAAGTCTTATCAAAAAATGCATTTCACTGGAACCCTGGTGGCTCTTGGCCTCGTCCTTACCGGCAACATTTGGGGTGCCTCTGCCGCTCTTTACCCAACGCAACCCACCGCATCGACGATATTCTACTCTGGGAAGCAGGCCGCCCTAACGTGGAAGGATAGCCGTCGCCGTCCATCATTGGAGGAGATGGGTGATGTCAGGATTGAGCTGATATGTAAAGAGGTCAGCGGCTAGCCACACTCACACAGTATCAGAGGCTAACCACTTGCAGGATTTCGTCGCTGTTCTGGAGAAGGGGGTCTCGCCTATAGCTAGAGCGTATTCTGTGCAAATACCCGGTGGCCTCGCTGAGCGTTCAGACTAGTAAGTACTTCAGATCTCGGGTCAGTGATTCTCTCGCTCACAGTACGCCAGCATGATTCGATTCAGATCCCAATATCCACCTCTTTCGGTTTATACCGCCTACTTCACCATCAAGGCGGACTCCAATCTGCCCGCCAAAGTAGATCTCGCCAACGCGACCATCTCAGCTTTGCAGTCACAAGCCTCTCCGACTGCGACGTCTCCCCCAGTGGGCACGATCCGTCCAAGTCCCGCTGAAGCTTCTTCTACTCGTGTTGAGCCCAGCAGCAGCAGGTTTAGAAAGAACGCTGGCATGAGACTGGATCCCAGCTCCTCTGGGTTCAGTATGACGACCTTCCTCTTGCCCTCCATCCTCGGCATTCTCATGGCATTGTAGTAGAGTCAGAGCCTCAGGGCAGTCAGAAGGTCACAGAAATCTCCTGTATCACTAGTGAATCCTCCATTATTTGTATCACTATTAACTACTACGCTAGAGCTACCTAAAAATCGCCCCGTCTCGTTGTGATGTCAGTTTCTTGCCCCAGAAATTCCTTCAAAAGATTTTAAAATTCGGACGCGTCGGCCGCGTTCTGCCCACGTGATCGCGTCAGAGAGGAGGACTGCTTGTGCGGTGCAGAGCGCGATGAGATGCAGACGTCAAACTTGAACTTGAACCTGGTCCGCTCTCAGCCTTTGGCCGCCCACTTTTTTAAACCTCGCCATACAGCTCAAGTCCCCTGCATTGCTTGTAGTGGCAAAAGACAACTTGCGTTGAAGATTCTCGTGCCTCGCTTATAACGCGGACGATATCATACCCCGAGACTTGGCAGCACTCGATGCATGTCTCTCCCATGGAATCAACGGAAAAATCGACTCTCGGCGCTTTTGAAAGTACAAGGCGGAGACGATGCCGAAGGAGTTGCCCTTGATCGTCTTCTACATGGGCAGAGCGTCATTGGGAAGACATGTGAGCAGACAGCTGATTTCGAAGCGTGAAGCCGTCTTCTGACCCTCAGTTCAGCAAAAACATCCGAGGTCGACTCGCTGAGGTTTCAAGACAGAGATCTCTCTGTAGCGGGTACATTGGAATACGGGCAATTCGGTGTGGTATGCGAAAGCATGGAGCCTTGAGTGTCACGCGAGACTTACCCCACCTTCAGATCGATGTCGTTACCTGCCGACTGAACGGGAAAGTATACGTACGGAAGACCATCGAAAAGCGGTTTGCTCTTAGAACGCGAGATGTATGCTCAACTTGTTCTATTTCTGGGCATCTCTCTCATGCCTCCCCTGTAGCAATGTTCGCCGCAATTTGAACGAGATATTTTGTTGCAGGCGGCAAAACTTGATTCACCATGGGCTCCCCATCTCCTCTGTGCATATCAAACTCCTACGCATCTCAGCCTTGTAATGGACTATGCGGAGGGCGGGAACCTCTGGGATGTCTTAGAATCTAGTCCACATGAAGGACGAATATTGGAATCCGATCTAAGGTGGTGGACACCCCAAATTGTGAGCGCTATACATTGGTGTCATTCTCAAGGATTTGTACATCGGTGAGCACGTCCGCTTGACCTTATCTATCATTGTGCTTAAGAGATTACCAGAGATATCAAGCCGCACAACTTTGTGATAAATCAACAGTCGCATGTCTTGCTGATTGACTTTGGGACCGCTGCACCTTTGTTAGCGCCAGACCATGAAGGCGTGCAGCTTCTCCCAAAAAAGCACTGTCTAGTGCCTTGCGGTACCTGCGACTACATCTCGCCAGAAATTCTGCAGGCACACGAGGAAGCTCTTGTGCAATTGGAGATGGAGGATGATGACGATTTCCAAGCTCAGAAGAATACATCTGATGAGCTTGGTTATGGACGAGAGACTGATTGGTGGAGCCTTGGCGCTATGTTGTACGAAATGGCTTATGGTGTGGCACCATTCTTTGCCAAAGACATCCGTCAGACCTATCTACGAATTTTGGATCACGAGGTAAGAAATCAATGCAGATTAGCCAAAATCCGGAGATGCCGACCATTGGTATAGAGAAGTTTACGATTCGATCATGCGATACCCATTACTCCGCAATACCAGCATTTCATACGATCGTCAGTTCACAGCCATCTTCTTCCGTTTCTCAAGGTGACTCACTTGAACTCCATCAAGTCTGTTAACAGTACCCGAAAGGCGTCTGGGACGTCATAATATCGATGAAATCACGAACCATAATTTATTTGAAGTGGTTAATTGGGATACACTACCGACAGGTAGGTTACCTTCCCAAAACATATTGGCCCTTACTAATTAATTTCTTTCCAAAGAATCCCCACCGCCAGATCTCCACCTACCGCAATTTAGTTATGCACAACCACAAAATCTGGGTGCAAGCCCAGGTCCTCTTCCTCCTGCAGAAGAAGAATCCGCTTATTCACAAGGCTTCGCATTTTCTGCACTCTTCCAATCCTCCGTCGGTTCTGGATCTCCTGGACTTTCTTTACGTCGATCGACTAGCTCAGTACCGGAGCAGCCCAAGGAGGATGACCTGACCTCGGCTTTCATCGGCTTTTCCTGGGGTCCCACCATCGATGCGTTTCCTCAAGCGCCGCCTACAGAACCAGCTGCTCCAGACCCCAGTCTGTTTGCTGCTCCAAAACCTATGCGGATACCTTCCTCCTATATGACGCCCAATCCTGGGATGATCACCCCTCGATGGCCCAGCTCTCGGCCTATGCCTGCCAGCGATCCTGGAGTAGGTCAGGATGGTCATAATCATGATAAATTCAAGACGCCGATGAGACCTACTTCCCTAGTTGGGACACCTTTCCATACGTTTCAACGGCCTGAGACGGTTGGTCGTTCAGCTGCACGGAGAGGTGTATCAGATCGGGAAGCTATGAAGCAGCTGGTACATTGTATTGGGATGAGTGCTAGGAAGAAGGTGTTGGAGAGTGGGAAGAAGCCGAAATTATTGGATTCTCTTGGCTATTCGACCAAGAGTAATGGGGCATTCAGGCGAGAGTTAAGGTTCGATCGGTCGCATCCACCACCCAAGTTTGGTGTATTGCCAGATGAAGACGAAGAGAGCAACCATACCATCTCATTCGCTGGGCTTGCTCCTGGACAGAGACCAAAACCTTTCCCCTCCGAATTTACCAAGTCAAGTCAACCAGGCCAAATTCCAACCCTGGTCATCGATACGGAGCATGTAGATCAACTAGGTTTCTCAAGCGGAGCAGAAGATACGGAATCAGAAGGTCCACCCAGCCCTAGTCCTACTCCAAGACCTGGATCTGCGATGTCGATGTATTCGAGGAGAAGTGCTACGCCTACGTTTACCTCGTTGAAGATGTTTGCACAGTCTGGTGGGAGTGCGAGGAATAGGAGTGGAAGTTTGAGTCAGAGTCAGAGCATGATTCAGGTGGAAGGGAATTCGAATGGAACGATGATGATGACGAGGAGTGAGGTGAATTTGACGAGGAATGAGGTGGAAGTAGAGGAGCCTTCTGGGGTTGGAATGGCAGATCCTGAATCTGATGACGAAGAGCCACGGGAGCAAGAGGAAGAGCAAGATCAGGAAGAGCAAGAAGAAGAGGTTGACCCTGAGCCCGAGCTCGAGGAAGACGGGGATCGACCCGCATATCTATGGGAGCCAATACGAAACTCAAGCACGCCTACGGTTGACCAATTGGAAGGCCGGTTGATTATGATGCTCGGAGACTTGCAAAAGGCGGAGGGGACGCTTGAACAAGTGAAGAGGATACTTAGGAGATGAGTTGTCACCGATGGAGTAGAGGACGATGAACTATCTATTCCCTATTTTTTCTGCTAGTAGCAGTATTACTTCCGTATTACCAGAGACAATAATATGAGCCAGCACCACGCATTGATCGACCTTTCGATGTGGCGTCAACATGGCGTCAACAACCACGGTTTCTGCCTTGACGTCTTGACTTTCTATTTCAGGCCAGACGGGGTCAGGAGGCCACAGAAGTCAATCGAAATAGGTGTCAAAGGAAATTCCGCTTGTGTAGACGTCATATTCAATGTAAGGATTCAAACATATAATCAATGAGATATTAGAGGGTTCGAGAGATAGATATCAATAACCATTTCATGGACACCTAGTTCTCCATCTAATAGTTGACGCTGATCAGGTAGTCCGCAAGGCTTTCGACGATAGGTGTACTCTCTCCTTGCTGAAGGGGTGCTACGTATACTGCGACAAGAATGGCTTGCTTGGTCTTGACAATAGTTGCTCCATTGGCCTGTAGGTACCCGTGTTAGGATTGGCAGGCAAAATATAGGATAGGCTGTAACTCACAGCTTTCTTCAACAGGATGGTCCTGGCATCTGCGCTTATACCGAAATACTTCTCGCCAGCAAGCTTGAGACCGCTGGCCAGAACTTGGTCGGGGTTCTTGTAAGCATTGATGATCGCATTCTGCTCTTCTGTAGATAGCTATAGAGATGTATGAGCCCCACGTATAGGTATTAATCAATGATGTTTCTTACTGTGAAACCCGCACTGGTAGCCCACACTCCTCCCGCTTGCCCGACGATGGCAGCCTTGCTGACTCTGTTTGTGCCCAAGAGATTTGAGTCAACGTAAGCTGCAGGACGGTTAGCTTCGTTTCCACATGTGTCTGAATGAGTGTTACATACATTGCCAGGACATTCTTGTCGCGATATGAATTCGGATTGAAGTTGAATAGGGTTGACCGTGACTTGGCCAGAAGGCTGCGCCTCAGCGAGCTCGGCGATATCCAGAAGATATGATCGAATGACATAATCCAATCATCTTTGCTTGTTCTTGTGTGGAATAGAGGCCAACAGAAGGTGAACCAAGCAGATCCAAGCGACGCGCAGACTGCCACTGCCACTCAGCCTGCTTTCACCCGTTCACCTTGTGCAGAATTTTATCTGCGATTGGCTTACCACTGGCTCAACCACTCTACCTCCATGTTATACCGGCTGAAACGAATTCCCAGCTGAAGAATACCTTTTTTTGTGTTGATCCATTCCAATAAGTACTAGCCTGCACGCTTTTTTCCCCTTTGAATGCTGCGGTCAAAGCACGAAGGCGTCGACTCGGACGCCAGGGTTTCTCTTGGTTGCATCGCTACGAGGGGTGCCAAGCCTGATCGACCATTGTTCAGCCTTATTCTCGCTCTCCAAACTGTGCGATCCAGCGCACTTTGAACCGGTTAACTCCAACTGAAATTGAAAATACACTGTTTTACCGGCGCGTCGCACCATACGCAATGTTACCCAATGACTGCGCAGCAATTACTAGTATGCCTACTCCCCCGATAGCTCGTACCCCCTCGTCCTACAAAAGGACGAGGCAAGTGAGGGGGGTGAGGCAGACAACAACTTAATCCGCTTCACTCTTTATCGAGATGCTCTTCACTAATCTCCTCGCAGCCGTCACTTTCGCTGTTCTTGCTTCTGGTCTGTTCTCGTGTTTCAACATAGTATCACAACTCTGACCTTTGTTTCAGGTCATCCTGGCGAGGAGCATCATCACCTTTCTCGTTCTGAGCTTGCACGAAGACATGTATGTCGCTCTAGTTACCGCCTCTATTGCACTATGTCCTGACCAGTTATTTCGAATTCAGGCCGCTAGTGCCGGGAGGCACCTTGTAGCACGCAACTGTGCTTCTGCCATCTCCGATTTCGAAAGGAGGCGATTCGCCGCCAGGGAACACCTCCGGAAGAGAGCTACTCTCACATCCACTGCGTCTGCCCCTCATGTCACTGAGATACAAAACGTTTGCATTTTCTCTCTTTTCTTGTCTTCTACTGACGACTGTCTATACAGACCACATGTGTCACCGCTCCTGAGGTCGTTGAAGGCCCCTACTACATCCGGAACGAGTACGTTCGTCAAGATCTCCGCGAGGACCAAGGGTTCGACTCTTCTTCATAATTTTAATTAAAATGCACTCATCCGCTTGCAGGGGAGTTAAGCTAATCCTTGATATTGGTGTCATGGACACAAGCACCTGCCAGCCCTTGAACGGCGTTTTCGTCGAGCTATGGAACGGTGGGTCAATAAAGAAATACCGATAGACATCAACTCATGATTCATTCCTAGCCAATGCAACCGGTGTCTATGGCGGTTATGACGGTTCTAGCGGAGGTGGAGGTGCTGGCGGAGCTACGCCCTCAGGCGCCGCACCTTCTGGTATAGCACCCTCTGGTGCCGTGTCTTCTGGTGCCGTTCCATCAGGTGCCCAGTCTGCATCCGGTGTCGCACCTTCTGGTGCAATGCCCTCTGGCGGGCCCTCTGGAGGAGGGGCTCCTGGTGGTGCTTCTTCACCCCTTGCGAGGAACGAGACCTTCCTCCGTGGTGGATACTTCACGGATGAAAATGGTATTGTCGAGATCACGACGATTTATCCGGGGTTCTATGAGGGTAGGACTGCCCACATTCACGCCATGGTACACGCAAATTGGACTGAGAGTGCTAATGGGTATGTTACTTTTACCAATCTCCCGGGACAATTCACTGATCATTCGAATAGGACTCTTGTTTCCGATTCTGGAAAACTGGTCCATGTTGGTCAATTCTTTTTCGATGATGACTGGAATGACAAGGTCTTCGCCACCTCTCCCTACTCTACGAACACGCAAGACAGGACTGCGAACTCTGATGATAGTATCCTCACCACTGCCAATACTGATGGTTACAACGCATTCGTCAGGTAAGTACCTATCTGGGTACTGTTGGAGACCTGCCATTGACTTTTGGCTCATCAGTCTTTCGCTCATCGGTGATGATGTTTCCGACGGTCTCTACGGCTATATCAGTACGCTGCCTTTCCCCTCTCCTTCGCTCTTTCTATTGCTTACTCCTTACCCACAGCTGTTGGCGTCGATATATCCTCTTCGTACACCATCTCGAACACCAACTACAACCCCGTTGTCATCTCGTCTCTGACTGCAGGAAGTTCTCTTACGGCCTCGTCCCCGTTCCCTAGCCAGTCCGCCAACTCTGCCTTCTCCAATCGCCCTTGGGGTAGCAAGTTCGTTAACGGGGGTCCTAAGGTTCAAGGACATGGCGGACAACATCCTTGATTTTGAGATAATTCGGTGCATTGGACGCTGATGGACATTTGCGAAGTAGTAGACCCTCATATATACACATTTACACATTTTATATGATGAATATCAGTTGTTTGTTCTTTTCCCAGCGCTGCATACAGCCTAGCGCATGATGGAGTGTTACATGGACTACAGGTCCGAATCCAAGAAAGTAAAGCGCCGTACTCAATGCAGGAGCTGTCAAGAGAACGTCCTTGCATCGTGGGAGTAAAGGCAAGGACGGAGCACGCTTGAACGTTGTTTGTTCCAACAACTTCAACATGCACTATGTCAGCCGGGCTCAAGCACCAGGACCCTTCAGCGCTTCGCCTCACACAAATCGACTCCGATCGAGTTCCAAGTTTCATCACGCAGTATTTTCCAGAAATGCTGAAAATGGTCCTTGAAGCGATTGATCCAAAGCCTGCAACGGGCCGTTCCCTGTCCTCAAGACCGTCAGAATCTGCCCGAAATACTACGATCTGTATCCTGGCGGAATATTAGCACGAAGACAAGCCGTGGAATCCTCATGGACAGCATCCGAATTCTTCTCCGCCATTCCGGCTCTCAGCTTGTCTTCATGTGAGCTCGCAATGGTCTTGGCATCGTCAAAGATGCGACAGCTCGCTATCTCGGACTCGTTCGAGCTATGGCGCCGGTAGCGCCTTTCGAGATGCCATGTTGTAATGGAAACATTCTGATTGGTTCCTTGGGCTCGAAGTGCGCAAAATGCCGCGAACGAGAATCTTCCAGCTCACATGGCCTTTTTCTGTCGTGAAAATGACTATGGTGTCAGTCTGACTCAATAACGCCTTGAACTAGAGCTCGATTATTCGGTTTTCCAAATCCACGCGGACAGACAAGGTCTGGGACTCGTCACTGGCGTCCCCCCAACAGGGCCAGATAGACCACGATCATTCTCAGACCCAAAATCTCCACCACAATGGAGTACTGTGGAAGTTAGGCGAAGGTCGTGGTCGTGGCACCATGACCAATAGCAAGCCTTCGATTTGTGCGAGACATCGTACTCCGGGAAGTCTTCGGTGCACTTGCAGATCTTCCTTCTCCGAAGCGTCGCACATTAAACTGAGATGGGACTATGTGGGGGACACTCATTACCCCACACGCTGGTAACTGTGGTATAAAAGGGATAATGGGACAAGCATATTCGACAGAAAATAATCACCCGAACTCTACAGATCAGCATGCGTTTTACTCAGCTCTTTGCCTTCATCGCCTTGGCTACTCTAGCGCTTGGTATGTGCAACAGTCCGTGAATTTTGATGAAATAATCCTGAGCCATTCGCTAGCTCATCCAGGCGAGGAGCACGGACATGTTTCACGCGAGGAGCTCGCTCATAGAGAGGTATCTTCCATATCCTTAGTAGGATAACGACAACCCCGTGCTCATAGACCCCCCAGCTCCAAGCAGCTGAGCGTCATTTCAAGGCCAGAAAGTGCGCTTCTGCCATTGCCGAATTCGAGATGCGGCGTAGGATGGCTAGAGAGGGCTTGATGAGAAGGCAGACCACTACTTCCACTGCAGCCACCCCTCATTATACATCCATCCAGAATGTGAGCTATTCCTTTCTAACGTTCTTGATGTTTACTGAAAATTGCAGTCTACCTGCATCACAGCTCCAGAGGTCACTGAAGGACCCTACTACATCAACAACGAGTATGTTCGTACTGATCTACGTGAAACCCAGACGTGAGTTCTCCAACCACACTTTTTGAAGGAGCTCAGCTCAATTCAATGTCAACAATATAGTGGTGTCTCCCTTGTTCTCGATGTCGGCGTCATCGATACCTCCACCTGCAAGCCTCTAAGCAATGCCTTCGTCGAGCTGTGGGCTGGTGAGTCACAATCCAAAGACACCTTCTCCTGCTAACAAATTGCAGCAAACTCCACTGGTGTCTACGGTGGCTATAGCGGTTCTGGCGCAACTGCTATTCATACGGAAACTTTCCTTCGAGGTGGCTACTACACCAATGCCAATGGAATCGTCGAGATTACCACCATCTACCCCGGCTTCTACCAAGGTCGCACGGCTCATATTCACACCATGGTCCACAAGAACTGGTCTCAGAATGCCAACGGGTGAGTAGCATCGTTCTGAGCCACCCTACACATCAAGCTAATCGGTAATGTAGAACCCTCGTCTCCCACTCTGGAAGCTTGGTCCACATCGGCCAGTTCTTCTTCGACGAGAGCTGGAATGACAAAGTCTTTGCTACCAGTCCTTACACTACTAACCACCAGTCTCGTACCCTCAACAGCCAGGACGGTATCCTCACCCAGGCTAATTCTGGGGGAAACAACGCTTTCATCAGGTAGGAGAAATCCAGACTATTAGACCATATAGTCCAGTTTAATAACAGTACTCCAGCCTTTCTCAGCTCGGAAGCGCGCTTTCTCAAGGTCTTCTTGGATACATCAGTGAGTATTTCATCACTGGAAGGATGAAACACGAGCTAATATTTGGAAAGCTCTTGGTGTCGACTCCACCAAGGCATACAGCGTTTCCAACAACAACTCCCTCTAAATGGACAGATTACTTGGTCGAATAGGATTCGGCCGTGGCGCGAAAGAAGCAACTGGTTATTGCCTGAATGAAAAAGCATAAAAACATACAGTTCTCTTCTAGTACAGCCCGGAGTTGTACCACTACACAACATTGTTCTACAAAACACTGACAAATCGATTGTTGCAATACAAACACCTATCCACAGCTTTCAAAAGTGCCTGAACCACCCAACCTCTCGCCGTAGGTGGCAAAGAGCTCGCCAAATTCGCATCAGACGAAGCGGGTAAGAAAGCTTTTCGTCTGCATCCAACGCATGTGCGCACGGCAGCTGTTGAGAGGATGAATGTCGTAATGGAGCAACGACCTGTAAATCATTCTACCAATTAGCTTTCGTGAGCGACTGGGAAAGGAAGACGAACTGACCCCAACTATGTCCATTAGAGCAAACCGCACCGCTGATATTGTTCAGAGGAACCTCAACTTTACAAGCTGGGCATTGTTCATTGAATAAATTGGTCTCTGCCCCGTTGACTGGTTCTTGTGGGAGGAGGGGTGAAGCGACCCGTCGGAGTTCTTGGCCTTCTGCCGCTAGGTCCTCTGGGGATCCGGGCAGGAGTGTTTGTACTATCATTCGTAGGAGGAAAGGGACGTCTTGATCTGAGGATGGGGGAGGAACGTTAGAAGGAGAGAAGATCGTTGACGTGGGGATTACACACCTGTTAGTAAACCAACAGCAGCACTCAAGTGCCGCACGACCGTCCTTAACACCCGATGAGATATCGCAGTCAGAAGCTCTCTCGAGACTAAACAATACGCTTCATGTTCTCCAGACATCTCTTCAGTCGTCACCTTTCCCCCCACCTCAGTAATCATCTTCCAGAACACAACCATCCAACTCACCTTCAAAACCTCCGTCAACGCAAACCTCAACCTCAACGCCACAAAACTATCCCATCCAAACAAATGTTGCTTCAAGCTGTCCCGAAAGGCATTGTGTAGATTTCGTCCAGCCGAGAATGGAGGGAGGGTTAATTGGGAGGATTGATCCTGTATTGGTTTTTGCAGTAGTGGGATGATCTTCGGTAGGAGGTCTCCACATAGACGTTTATCCCTCAGCCGTAGATAGAATGGCCGGAGAAGGGCGTATGAAGAAGTATGTTCGGCTGAAGGAGATAGGGAGAACTCAGCCTGACATCTAAGGCAAGCAGTTAGAGTTCTCACCTGCATGCGATCCATCCAAAACCTGTGTCAACTTGTTCAAAAAGGCTTCATCACTACTATCCCATAAATTCGCTACGACAAGCGAACTGTTCTGTTTCGCATCATGTTTGTAGCTGAAATCTGCTGGACGCGCTGATCTATATTTCCAAATCCCATCAGCTCAAAGTGATCGAACCGTATCGAGATAGGTAGACTTACTCCTGAACCCAGAACAACGTCGAGAACCCATCATAAAACGTAGCACCAGCAACTCGATTCATATCATTAAACCCCACCTGTCCCTGTCCCTCCGAACTTAAGAATACACCTCTAGCAATCTTCGACACCAACTCCGAACCAACACCATCCGTACTCATACTCGTGCTTTCATTTCCAAAACTTGGGGCCTTGCTGAGATTTTGTAAAACACGAAAAGATCCATCATAAAGCGTAACAATCAACGCATCGAGGTCTTGGGCGTAGATAATCCCAGTTGCAGGATGAAATGGGGAAGAGCCGACTGAGATCTTGATGAGGGGTAATTTGAATGATAGTAGACCTGACCAGGATAGGTTGGCGGAGGGTCCACACCAGATGAAGAGTCGGCCTGGTTTACACCATGTGAGGATGTGCTGTGAACGCGAAGAGACGGAGGAATGAGGGTGGTGTGAGAAGATGGGGAATGAGAGCAAGCATACCTTTCCCTTAGGAAGCTCTACCCAACTCAACGCTGTAACTCCCGCTTTATCTGGTTCCGCTACATGCTCATCCACGAAATCCAGAGATAACTTCAACCCTTTGCTCGAGAACGTGCCATCCCGCTTCTCCAGTGTTTGTGTAAGCTTGACAAGGCCGACTGCACCATCTGCACTTGCATAGGCGAGTAGCGAAGTACCTTTGCATCTGGTTAGTCACAGGCTGAGAGGATTGAAGAGAAAACTCACATTGCCCAGGTCTTTCTGTCGTCCATGGAGAAAATGAGAGCCGTGTGATCCAACCTTGGCTCAGAGAAATCGTATCAAGACGATCGACCCCTTCGTCGACCCGGTAGCTAAACAAGAGTCAGCTCAATGTGTTACATCTGGCGTGGTGGGCATCTTCTTACCGTAAAAAAGATATCGAGCCTGCCCGGCTTCCAACTGCCAGTACTGAACCATCGAGGAAGGGCGTAGGGACAAAGCCAAAGTTTGGCTGACGTAACCAGTCGATGCCTATTGAGATGCGTCAGAACAGCCTTTACCTAATCTCTAGAAGTAGTGGCTTACTAGTGATCTGACTCTCCAAGACTCGAGCTGAGTCACATGCAGACTCGATGTCTCCAACCACAGTATCGAGAAGGTAGGGTGTCAAATCGCAAATCTTGTCCCGGTTCATCGCTTGTATATGGTGTGTTGAGGCACACATACTTTGATCCATTCCCCTTTGAGAAAGTTTTTCGACGCCATCCACAATGTGAGGTCCATATTCGAGCTAAGAGCTGCCAGGATACAGCTGGAATAGATTGGTGAGTGTACTGCAGATGGTGAAGTCGAATGCGACTCACCCAGAATCAGACGATACTCCACTTGGTGAGAAAACGACATCCAACAGAGCAACATCTATAGAACCCAGTGACGCAGCACCCCAAGCTATAAAGTCCATCAGCAGGAGTAGTAGCTCCATCAACAGTGCGATAACCACCCTGAGAGTATTCAGGCCATTTGAAAGCTTCTGACTTGTCGAATGGAATCATAGTTCGAAACCAACGTAATGGGGGGACTTCTCGAGCATCTTTGGTATTGGCTGATCTCACTGTTGAGTAATTGTCGAATAATATTCCAGGTTCCGGTGTCTAACTCCTGGGTCAGCCTCAAAATAAGCTTAGAATCGCTCCGAGACATACCAGGATATAAGCAGCTGATTTGGTCACGAAGCATGCTTGCCCATCTGGGGACCATTGCAAAGAACGCACGGAAGGGTAGGAGATGACCGTTGGCACATTCAGTATTGAATATACGGCTTCCATTGCATGTGCTGGTTTGAATCCTCCAGGTTCTTGCCCTTCTGTCGAAATTCCTCTTGAGTGGGTTATATGATAGTGAACAGTGGTGAACAGACTTGGTTGGCTCTCAACAGTCGGTTTATTTGTCAATCAAGTGTAGTCCAAATACGGAACACACACAACGCGTAAACAACGCGATGTAATTTTTGACTCTCGACCTGGGACCACGATGGAGGGAGTAGTCACCCGCTTCCCTCAGCGACAACCTCTCCCTCCAAACCCATACGACGAAAACACTCAAGCCAACTGGTATCAAGCGTACGAGTGGTGCTGTCAACACGAAACTGATGCCAGGAGCAATACCAGCCGTGTCATGTACGCCCGATGCCTTGGATATCTAGTGCGCGAAGCGCCCACTGATGCTGGCCGAGACACGCTTTCGGAGGAGATTAATGAGTGCCGTGGCAATCAAGACGCCATAGATGAGCTGGCACAACTTTATATCAATCACTTGCTTCTCCTCTGTGAGTGGACCGGTCCAATGTATACCGAAGAAGCTTTTCTCACACAAATTTAGTCAGGCAGGATAAAGGGAGAACTCCTACTCCATCTGAACATTCTAGCCCCAGGCCCTTAGAGGATAACCTATTCTTTTCTTCCACAGTAGAGGCTGCCCCAAGAGATCATTGGGAGGCTAGACGCGCCGTAAGTCTTCCGTCCATCTATAGCCCGAGGCAACTTTTCTTGAAGTTCTATGAAGGCACTCAAACGCGACGGCTACCGTTGTATGGTGACTCGGTTTGTGGACAAATCTGTTTGGAAACACTTCACACCTCAAGAGATCACTACACGCAAACTCAACGGAACTGGAACAAACACACAATACTGTCACATCTTCCCTCCCTCGATCAATTGGAATCTTCAACCAACCTTACTTGAACACCACGAGGTGCATTCTATATCTCGTCCAAAGCGAGCTTTAGGTCACTGATCTTTTAGGACAGACTAATCACGCTAGAAGTCTGGGGAGCATTATCCATACCTTCGGCGGGATCAACGTTCTCGAAGAATTAAACGGAGCCAACATTCATAGTTTAAGAAATGGGCTAACACTAACTCTGAGTCTACATAAAGACTTCGACAACCTAAACTTATGGTTCCAAGCCGTTCCAGTACGTAGCACCAATTCCCAGCCTCTTCCTCTCCCTTCACTAACACTAACTAACACCCCCCTCCTCACTGGCAGAACCAACCCAACACCTACACCATCCACTCCCTCTCTCCAGACGATTTCTATCTCAATCAACTGAGTCAATCCCGCACGATCACGTTTACTTCAACATCTTCAGACCTAGAACTCCCTGATCCAAGATACCTTGCATTACATGCAGCTGTTTGTAGGGTTGCGCATTTGAGTGGTGCTGGGGAGTATTTGGATATGTGTGATAGAGAGGTGGACTCGGAGGGGAGGAACTTGAAGGTTCTTAAGAGAGATGGCTCGGAGGGGGAGGTTTTGGCGTCGAGACTTCAGAGGTTGGTTTTAGTAGCACGTCAAACGATACCCTGAGAGAGTATTCAGGTTGTTTAAAAGCTTAGCATTGAATCCACTGCTTCGATAGATCCTCGAAATTCTTTCCTTCCTGTCAATTGTGCCCCTGGTCGGCTCTGCGATTGGTGAGCAATCGGTCGAGGTGGTGGTTCGCTCTTAAGCGAGTGACTTTGTTTATCTATCAATTGCAGTCCAAATACTCAATACAACGCGTAAACAACGCGATGTAATTTTCAACTCTCTCCACCACGATGGCGGGAGTAGTCACCCGCTTCCCAGAGAAACAACCTCTTCCACCAAACGAATTCGATGCAAACAGACACCCCAACTGGAATAAGGCGTACGAACGATGCCATCAACATGAGACCACTGCTGGGACTGATACTACCCGTCTCATGTACGCCCGATGTCTGGGATACCTAATACGCGAAGCACCCACCGATGCTGGTCGAGATATGATTTCTGAAGAGATCAACGAATGCCATGGGGAGAAGGAGGATATGGATTTCTTGGCACAGCTGTACATCAACTATCTGCTTCGCCTCTGTGAGCTCATGAGGCCTCGTCACATGGCGGAAGCATTCCTCACGTAAACTCAGTCAAGCAGGATAGAGTGGGAACTCCACCTCTATCCGAACGTCCTGACCATCCGCCTTGTGAAGACTACGAAGAGTTCTTCTCCTTACCTGTGGAGACTACTCCGAAAGACTACATAGAGGCAAAACGCGCCGTGAGTCATCCGTCCATCTATATAGAGGGAACTTGTGTTGAAGCTTGTTGAAGGCTCTCGAACGCGATGGCTATCGTTGTATGGTGACTCGCCAAGTCGAAACGACGGCCGTGGAAGACTTGACACCTCAAGAGATTACCACGCGCAAACTGGACGGACCGGTAACCTATACGGAATATTGTCACATCTTCCCTCCTTCGATCAACTGGAATCTTCAACCGACATTGCCAGGACACCTTAAGGTATGTTCAGTCTCTTTCTAGGAAAGTTCCAGAGTGATTTATCTTTGACAGAGTCAATCTGCAGAAACTTTGTCGGGCATGGTTCTCGGCTTTAGCGGGATCAACGTTCTTGACGAGTTGAATGGAACCAACATCCACCATCTAAAGAACGGACTAACAATGGATATGAATCTACACAAAACCTTCGATAACCTGAAGATATGGTTCGAAGCCGTTCCGGTAAGTGACCTCAGTAGCTCGCCGTTGCCCGTATTAACGCTCCGAATCTATGTAGCATCAGCCCAACACCTACACCGTCTGCGCTCTCAGCCCGAACTACGGGTTTCTCAATAAGGGTCAAAATCGCACTATCACATTTACTACAACATCTGCAGACCTGGAGCTTCCCGATCCCAGATACCTTGCCTTACATGCAGCGGTCTGTAGAGTTGCGCATCTGAGTGGTGCGGCCGAGTATTTGGCTATGCAGGACCGAGAGATAGAGACAAGTAGATTTCTGGATAATGACGGATCATCAAGCAACACCTTGGCAGCTCGACTTCATAAATTGACATTGGCGGCATAGCGCCTAACATATCCCTGCACGATAACAAGTTTCTTTTGATATTTTGAAACACTGTGGTTTGCAGCGACAGAAGGGCGACAACAATTCTGAGCCAAGTGCCTACATTTCATCATCGGGGGGTAGCCTAGACGGTGTCGGTCCTACGCCGTAAATAAAGGAACTAGGGAACGGACCATGATATCAATGGTCGTTCCGTCTTGGTACTGAATAGCTCGAGCAGTCTACAGAAGTCCTTGTATGCTTTTCTATACTCCGCGCTGGTATTGCCGCTAGTATCCTCGACCACCTCAAAGACATCGATAGGATAGTTGTTTGCCCTTCGATCCCGCACAACGGAGAAAATCAGAGGATATGCGGACTCCGGGGTTGGTTCGCATATCGAACTAGTTAAGTTGTCTGACAAGACTTCTTTGAGGGAGGGGAGCAGGATATCTACAATAAAGTGTCATGAGTCCTGTGTTAACGAAAAAAACGAAAGTGGAGTTACCCCGATGTCCTCTGTCCCAACAATCCAACTCAAAGGCGGGAAGAACTGTAGCCAAATCCTCCGTCAAGAGCCTCTTCACCTTCGTAAATGGCTTTATGAGAGATCGAATGGCTTGTGGATCCCTTTCTTCCGAGGCTCCCAAACCCAGCTTCGTAACATTGCTGAAGTTCTGAAATACAGATGCTAGTGGTGGATTATACTCCGTGACATTCCATTCTGATTCGGCGCAGAAATGAAGAGAAACAAGTTCTCCCGGGGATTGATAGTCGCTCCAGTTGAATTTGACCGCCCTTAACCTTGCCCGGATGTATACATATTCGTGGCTTTGGTCTGAATGGTAAGAAAGGAGACGGTTGAGGTACGCTTGTACATTTCTGTACTCCTGTCCAGGCTTCATCCCGTCGCAGCGAATGGAGAACTGGGAAAGTGGTCGCGAAAGACTCAGATGGGTGAACAAATCTGAGCAGCTGTCGAGGCTACGATGAAGCCAGAAAATTCTGAGGTTTGGAAGGTAAACTGTTGGTCGTGAGGGGTCGACGCGTTGCATATCATCTTCCCAGTCCAACAACTCCAATGTCTCGAGGTTAGGCATGGCCTGTAGAATATCAAGCCAATCGCTTGTTCTCGATTTCGGACGGTACGAAGTTCTTCCAGGGAATTCTACTCGCAGACTGGTGAGGTTTGTGAGCGATTTTGCGACGAAGGGTGCTAGCTGGATATTTTGGAGGTGCAATTCTCGCAGGGTAGGAGTATGAGTGGGAATCATATTGATAAGAAGGTGACCTAAAAACCTAATGTCGCCTCCGGGTATGCGCACGTTGTAGAATAACGAAAGAGAGGTGAGGTGGGGAGCTGGCTGCTTCATCCAGTTTCGAAGGGTGGGGGGAATCATGTATAACTCGAAAGGTGAGAGTTGGAGGTTGATGACCAGTTCACGGACTTGGGAGAAGTGTGCAAAGAGGATCTCCCAACCAGGAGGAATACGAGCGGCATCCCGGATTCTGCGTTTTCGCCCTTCCTCAGTTGTTACAAGGCCTCCTTCTTCCCGCACTTCTTCTTCCTCTTCATCAGAGTCTATTTGCAGCGCATCGCACCCAATAGGAGGATATAAGATGGTTGAGTTGAAGGGAATGTCTTTCTTCCTCTCGAGGAGCTCCAACCATTTTCCATAGCTCCTCGAAAATGGTTGATTGAATTCACTAAGCAAAGCCGTTGTCCAGAGAAATGGACAGGATAGTGCGGCAGCTCTCCAATTCCTGCAAACTTGAGCAGCAATGTGTGCCCAAGGAACTGCCCCTGCAATCTGGTCCCGATGGGGAAGTGGCTGGTTCACCGTATCGCAGACGTCGGCGTTGAGTAGAAAGATGGTTACGAGGAGTTCTTGGGGAAGTGATTGAGCCATCGGATGGGGTTCGTTATCTATGTCGAGGGAGTAAGTATGAGTACTTCCAAGGGTTGTATCCCTCTGGTAAAGAGTCATGATTTGAGATGTTTCTTGATGAATAATATCGAGTCGCGTCTATTCTTGTTGATCACAAGTCCCCTTTTTCGTTTGACCATGTGGCTTCAGGTCTCAAAGCGACGCCAGTTCTCGCTTAGGATGTGATAAAAAGGAAGTGTGCGTGACTGGTAGTTTCACGGGGTGGTAAACTTTGCCTGTACGCTCGAAGTTTCCCAGTCCAACAATGGCGGAACTGAGCCTAATACTCAGGCCTACTCCAAATCTTTGACTCGTTCATGGAAGTCGGAACTCCGATCACGGGCGTTTCCGTAGATGTACAGCCACAAACAAAGCTCCCTCGCCGACATGGACATTGGCGACAACTTTGTTTGCCTAGAAAAGCATGGTCCAAATTTGTTTATATCCAGCGGTGCGTATATGTACCTACGCATCAATCATATTGATTAACATACGAAACGTGTCATAAATAATTAAATAACAGCGTTTTGTATCAAAGCCAGATGGTCGAATCCCAAAGCGAGGGCGTACGCTCGAAAACACAAGCATGATCAATGCAAGACAAACCAGGTTTAGCGGAGAAACTTGGTTCTGTGCCATATCTCTGCAATGCCATACAGAATGCATCGAATGATTCGCGGTCGTCCTCGGGTTGACATTCGACCTCAATGCTGTCAATGCCATGCCCGAACTGTTTCCTGACGTGTACAAAGTCAATGATACGGCCGAATATGCTTTCTGGCATGTGCGGGGGATTTCGTTCATCATCTCTCAGGATCGTCTTTAACGAGGGGAGCAGGACATCTGGAAATATGAATTCGCATTTATTTGACCAGAAAATCTCCCAGAATGCCTACCTCGACTCGCGTCATCCCATCGGTCCTTTTCAAATGCTGGGATGAAAACCCACAGGTCGTTTGTCACAAGGATATCTGCTCTTCGGAATGGCTTCAACAGTGATCGAAGCGTTAATGGATGTGGATAAAACGGAGACGTCAAATCAGATGTTTGAACTTGCATTTCCACCTGCGCCGCATCATTGAACGCCTCTAACAACGACGCAAGAGGTCGCTTTAGCGCTTCTACATGCCATCCATCGAGAGAACCCGTCCAAAAAGACAGTGTGACCTCTCTGCCACTCCGTTCTGCGCAGGTGAACCGCACGCCTCTTGCCTCAATGAGGAACTCGACTATTTCATGCTCCGGATCTTCCTGCTGCGAGAGGATGCGACTGAGATGTGCCAGGACCTTGTCATATTCCCCACCACGCTTCGCCTTCCGACAACGGACGTCCATCACGCGAAGCTGTTCCGGAAAGCGCAAGTGGTCGAATAGGTCTGAGCAGCTTTCGAGCGAGCGGTCGAGTCGTAGACACGTAAGGTGAGGAAGGTTGACCAACGGCCGCTCTGGGACAACTCGTTCATCGTTTCCTTGCCAGTCTAACAGGTATAATGTTTCGAGGTTGGGTATTGCCTCGAGAATCTCGAGCCAGTCGGTGGTGCTGGTAGGTGGGAAGTACTCCCGGTTTGAGAATGATGCCTTCAAGGTGGCGAGCCCCCTCAGAGATCGGCGAGCGACAGAGGGTGTAATCTTGATATTGTGTAAGTCAGCGACTTTCAGGGCGTCAGAATCATTGAGGAAAAGGGTGGGGAAAGAGTAGCATATAAAGTTGTCATGCCTTTCGCCGATTTGTCTGTTGTAAGACATCGAAAGCGACCGGAGGTTGGGAACTGGCTGTCTTAGCCGTGTTTCCAGGTAGGTCAGAACTTTCACTATGTTTTCGTCCTTAATTTTGAGGTTGATATTCAGGTCAGAAATTCGATCCAGGTGATTGAAAAGGATATCCCATCCAGGAGGAATTGCTAGTCCGTCTCGCGGCCCGCTGGAAACGACATTTTCCGCGACATCCTCTCCATTCTCATCATCGTCCTCGAAATCGAAGTCTTTATCCCTGATTTGGGTCGGAAACTGAAGTATTATCTTGATGGGAACAGACTTGCATCTGTCAAGGACCAGGTGCAACCAGTCACCAAACCCTCCGGAATATGGTTGGTTGAAGTCGATATTTTGCGTCCAGAGAAAAGGGCAAGCAAGTGCAGCGGCTCGCCAGCTTCGACAGACATGGGCAGCTACTTGAGCCGAGGGAATTTGGGCCATGAACACCGTGGAACCTCCGCATTGACGTTGTACGATTCGAGAGTCCGTGGTATTGTTGAGGAAGACCTCGATGAGGAGTTCTTGCGGAAGAACTTCGCCCATGGATTCATGGGCCTTTGAGATACCAGTTACGCCAGAAGACATGGTCCAGAGCAAGTTGGAGATCAGGTCTAAGATGACGCTTGGTCAGGAATGGAGACGGCCATGCTGTCGGCCACTCAGATAGCGCAACTGTTTCAATGAAGCGTCAAATGAGACGTCCTCCGAAATAGCACGACGCGGAGACGCGGAGAATCAGCACACGTTATCGTGTCGCATATTCTTGGGTCGGATGCCCGTGGCCTTCAGCTGCTTCGGAGACTGGTCATGGACGAAGAACAAGTTCCTTATTGTGGCTGTGAGGGTACATATTCATCCAGTCGGAGATTAATCAATAATTGTTCAGTGTCCATTAATGCATTACGCGCTGTGCTGGCTACATCTGAATTCCAGAACGGATTTACAGCAAGGCCAAGACTTTCAAAGTTATAATATCTCAAGGTTGAATTTGAGGAACGGCAGACAGGCAAATTCAAACAGTCCAATATACCTCAACACTGGCTTCATGCACATAATTCTGCCAATCGGGAAACATCGCCCGTGCGAGTATCCCTACTCTCTTTCCTTTCGCTTCCTCATTTTCAGCACCACTCTCGTCATCTTCTACTTCTTCCAATGCCCGCAGAAATCCCTCCCCAGCTCCCATCCCGGCAGTTGCAAGCTCAGCTAATCTGTCAGAATCGTACGAATCATTCCAGTTCCAGGTGATAGTATGCGTTCGTATTTCTGAGGAAGCGTGGACGTTGGACTGAATATGCCATCTTAGGCCATTGTATTCTCTATTCGGATTTGCTTTGGACGGCGAGTGTGATTCAGATTCGGATGGATAGAACGGAGATGATTGGGCGGAACGGGATGGGGTGTTGTCTACTTCATACGACGGAGGCGCGTGGAACGCGGTGTAATTTATATCAGAAATAGAGAGGACGTCGGAAGGTAGTTCGTATGTACCGGGTTTGAGGATGCAGGCTTCGAAGAAGGTGTACGAGGCTTGGTATGTGCCTTGGGAAAGTCAGTCATCGGATTGTATAAAGGAGACACAAGCACGGACCTTTGAGTGCATTGATTCCACCCCAACCTTGATCGTGACTCTTTATCCTGAATCTCACTCTCCGCAGCTTCACTTTTACCTCTTCCTCCTCCCCTTCCAACCGCACTCTTGAGGGCACTTCAGGACCAACTATGTAATACATGCCGGCATCGCTTTCCACGCTAGGATTCGCAAACACCGCCAACCTCTGCTTTCTTTCCGCTTTCTCTCGGACCCATATCTCTCCATAATCGAGGATGATAGAGACCAGTTCGAGAGGTAGATGGTCGAGGAAGAAAGAACGAATGGCGAGGATGTCATGGAGGTTGTAATACTCACGTGGGTGACTCGGCTGTTGGAAGAAAGAAGAGGCAGGAGAGGAAGAGAAAGGCGAGAATGAGAGAAAGTCGGATACGAGTGAAGTGAGGTAGTTCATCGCTGGTGGTGGTAGAGTAGAACAAGATTGCCTCCGTGCAGACTTGACGCTTACCGCATTCTATTAGATGAATTTGGATCCATCTTCACCTGGAAAGGAAGTCTCTGACTAAGTTTGGCTCTACTTTAGGTACGAAAGTAGTGTACTCGGATAAATCGGGTCAATCTTACCATACATAGATATCCCAATTTCCACTTTACTCGAATCTCTACGAAAATGATGGCCAGGCTCCGAGTCCTTCAAGTTGTCACCTTCGCTTCCACCACTGGCAGCTCGCAATCTCCCCACCCCGCCTTTCGTTGTCCCTAAGCTACCAACAGTACGCAAACAGAATGTCCTTTGAGCTTTCTTTGCCCGTTCACTGCACGTCCGATCAAGAGGCTTGGTTCCAGGATGTCGTCGCAGAAAGCGGTAGGTCTGCAACAATACCGTAGAGGCAACTACTTGAATCTATCATCCAGGAGAAACATTTACCAGAAGAGCCGATGCATTCAGTAGTAAAGAAGCGAAGCTGACCGCCTACTCTGCGATCTACGAAGAGATAGGACACCTTCAGAACAAAATACGCACCCTTCAAAGACTCATCTCTCGTTGCAAGTCTTCCATCATAGACTGGAAGGCGCATCACAATGCCTTAAGTAGCTTCTCCAAGCTTCCAGATGAGATTTATGTCGAGATCTGGCAATATCTCGCCGGTGATGCTTCGAATCTTACCACATCTTGGGTTCGGGTGTCCCACGTATGCTCACATTGGCGACGCCTGGCTTTGAACACCCCTGTGCTCTGGACCTGGCCCTGCATTCGTAGGCCCCAAATTGCCGCGCAGATGCTCAGACGAGCTGAAAACCAGAAGTTGGCTCCGGTGCTTGATCAACGCACTGCTTCCTGGCTTCCCACACGGTCGCCTGACGAGATGACGGGGAGCCAAAAGCTCCTAGCTCAAATCTTCCCCCGAGCCCGGGTGTTTATTGCAGATTTTTCGCATTACACTGAGGCCACGAATAGCTCCGGCAGCCCAATGTGGTTCGGTTCTTTATTGAATCTCTCAGCCAACAGTGTTCTTACCAATTTGGAGTACATCGAAATCACATATCCCGCATTTTCTCCGGTTCACGCTCAGAAGACCGTCGATAATCAAATTCTAAACCTTGCCCGACATAGTCCCAATTTAAAGAATTTGATCCTTGATGAAACGTCACTGTTTCTCCCTCAGAACGAGAGCTCATTTACTGGAATTGTCCAAGGTGGACGCGGAGCTACTGACGCCATAATGTCTCCTAGATCCATTACGATGCTTGTTGTTCATTTCCGACAAACATCAAATGCTCTATGTGCACCAATACAACAAATCCTAAAGACGCTTCGACATCTCCCCCATCTTAAGAGCCTCGTACTTTCAAATGTCTTCGCACCCTTGCAAGACGATGATATCGAGTGGTGCGAAACGTTGCCTCTACCAATATCGTTTGAAGGCCTCAAGGACGTGTTGCTCGTGGGTGATACCAAAGCACTCTCTCGTTTTCTGAATGCCATCTCTTATCATCCCCAGTCTACCATCAAGCTGCTCAGCTGGGAGCAGTCGGCAGGGTCACAGGATCGTAGCAGACGCCTTAGTCATGACGAAGCTGTGGAGCGAATTCTTCAGACAGCTACCCGCCGAATCTCTCCGTCCATTAATCGCCTCAGCCTACGTCCTCAGGCTGGTCCGAGGCCCAACATCTGGCATTTATCTTTCACCCATGATCATTATCTACCAGCGGGAGCCAAGAAGCTCAGCTCAGTCGACGTATTCGTGGAAATAGATCCCGTACTCCTGTCCCGGTTAGTTCAAACATGGCCTCTGGATAACCTTCTCCATCTTGATTACCAACTCTCCTACTCTGATCTGGCCACTTGGAAATTCTTCGGGGCACTACGATACCTCCGTAGCATCTCTCTTAACTACTCCATGCATCCCGCTTTCTCGCGGACATTTGCTCTGTTTTATGGGTCATCTGATAACACGGTGTTCGACCGTTCAATTGATCAATTTCACGTGAACACACCGACTGGGACTATGTGTCGGATTTGCACCAAGTCGTTATTTTACTTCTTCAGCGGAATTCAGATCATACATTTACCCTCCAGTGGAAACTCAATGGCGCCAGAGAGATTGTCCTTCCAAGAGGAAATCCTTCGCATTGGAAAGGCGCGTACACTCTGGCAGTTGGCATCACGATGTTGCTCGTCTCGTCCCGCCGTCCCTGAAAGGAATAAGGTGCCAGTGTAGAGAGTGTAGAGGAAGGAGGGTGAGAGTGTATATTTATAGGAGCTTTGCTTTGAAGCCGGGAATGGATATCGATACGAATGAATAACGATCGATTTGGATCCTGATAGGTCTAATCAATGGGGTGACGCCAGATCAATGAATAGAAGTGCAGAGTGCTGCTCGGGTAGGGTGAGGGAACAGGGATCGATGGTCTTACGAGTTGAGGCAAGCTAGTTGAACGAGGTAGAAGAGATGAATAGGATCTTGGGGATCGTAACGAATTATAACCGCCCTCTAGTCCAAAGCGAAGGTGTGGCTCTTATCTTGGAGAAAGCGTGGACATATTCAGAGTGACTTGGCCTCTCCTGCACGTGTTGAGAACGTTGAGAAGTTGGTTGCGATCATGATGATATCGATTGTGCTCGGGAGGGTACGGTAGTCACAGAAGCATTTCGTCGATCTTTACTACTACTAGAACGCTTCGTTTCGCTGAGCTACCGGAAATTTACCTGTTGTTTTTCTTGAATAGAGAGATGGAAGAGTCAGATTGCAGAGTTCGAAGGGCACAGGAGGCACTCGTTTGTATTTTGAGCGCTCAAAACGTCTTTGCCGCTCGCCAGCCTGAGTGTGCTTCTCCGTAATCTTCAAGTTGTTCCCACGACCCTCGACAGACTCCCTCCTCCTGGACTCCTTCAGGTTCCTGCATTCACCATCGTTCATTGCGCTCTCCTCGCCTCCCTTTCTTTGGGATGACGGTCAACTGCAGGCTCCTCCACCTATACTCGGCTATGACAGATAATGACAGGCACTATCAAGAACGTCTTTCTCATGGAGTGTTATACTTGCACAGCAATGCGTCGGGAATGGCACAAGGCCCGGGTTTGAACGCATCTCCTTGACAGTCTTCAACATGAACCTCCAACAGCTTCAAGACTGCACGTTCAATGTTGGAGGCTCATACACAAATGTCGTCAGCCTAAACCAGAGCATCTATTACCAGAGAGGTATGTTCTCAACTTCTTGGCTCTCCAAGCCCTCTGAGGCGACATTTTCCAGGCACTCGATCGTCGAAACGGCCCTCGGGCTCAAGTTCAGGTGCTCAGCCATCTGAGCGTATCGTCAACTTCCTATCTAATGTCAAAAACCTTCGACAAAACGCGAGGGATCTGACGCGTCAGCTGAAACTCATAGCAAGATCGCCCATTGAGCATGAGGAACTGGCCAGGGCTCTAGACGAGATGTCCGACTCAGTTGGGTCACCGGAGTCCGTGCCACAGGTTGGACCATCCTTGATGCTGACTCTGCTACCTATCTGAGAGTGTCTGGTTCTACAGGACGACCCGGACGTTCAGATGGAATACGAGAATATGGGTGCCACTTACAATGACCATATCGTCGTCCCTGCCTCTTCGTTAGTCCTCGCCCTTCTTCCCGCCTTCTGCTCCTCGTTATGATGGCTTACTCTGGATTGGACAGGCCGCCCCCTGGATTACAAAACGTCATTAATCAAGCTAGAGACGTTACGTTTCCCATAAACGACCATCCCGCTTCGGGGAACAGCCAATCTGGATACCCAACAGTCAAATGGCCTCCCTTCTCACAAGAAGGCAATGACAAGGGCTCCTTCACTGAGGTTCGTGACCTTACTTTTCGGAGTTGCGTTGCTCTTTATTGAGATGCCTTGATGTTATGCTAGTGGATCGAATGCAACGCGTGAGTTTCCTCCTCTCCCGTTTATTAGCCCTTTGTTCGAGCTCACCGGCTATGCAGGTGTGAGGTTTGGTATCACAGAGGATGCGTCGGTATACGCCCGAACGACCCTATACTGGGTGACGAAACCTTGTATGTTTGTCCGCCCTGTGAAGCTGTAGGAGATGGATCTCGAGCTGGTAAGCATTGGCCGCCGAAAATAGGAACAACATCGCACTAATAGCACTTCCCCAGTCTCCACTGTACCCGCGGACCTGCAAAAGGAACAAGCATTATGTGCCCGACCCGACTGTTGGAATCAATTCAGCGACGGCGAGCAATACTTCGTCGACTGCATCATCGGAAGAACCCTCGTTACCTCGGGAGATAAGGGAAGATTCAAATGGCTCATTCGATGGGAGGGGTAAGATCATGCAACATATGCATGTCGACAACATTGAGACTCTTTCTGATTTTGTTGCAGTTATACTGATAACGAAGCTACTTGGGAAGAAGAGAGTGCCATGGAATATAGCCACAAACTGATCATGGATTTTTACAAGAAGGCTGAGGTGGAAGGTCTCTTCCCTCATCAAGACCCGGGCCAGACAATAATACTCCAGGCGTCACTGGATGCAGGATGTCCACGATGTCCGCCATAATAATAAGCCAACGTCTCGGATTTTGATCTTGATTCCCAGATTTTGACCATCTATTCGATACTCTGTTTGATACAAGGAGCGTATTCTACTACTGCAATGTCTGTAAAGGGCGAATGAAGCGTTTAACCAGCCCATGGCGCACACCGAAGACTGCAAGGGAACTGCTCTCACTTTGCAACGGAGGGTTTCGTGATGTGTCCTAGTTTAGAGGGTCGGATTTGGCGTTGTCTTGGCAAGGATGGATGAGGGTAGGGGTTTGGATAGCGACGGGAGAAAGGAGGAAATGTGGTTGGGTCTGTCCTGAGGCATACACACGCCAAGTTGCCACTGGTAACCTCTATGAAGTCGTAGTAAGGAACGGAATAAGCAGAGTGACGAGAAATGCGTACCCAAAACCCAAACCCAGTCATTCGCTCGCTCTGGAGGGTGGAGGATCTATCCGGCTTTGAGCCTTATGTTCTACCCCCTTTCCGTGACCTCTCCAAAAGCTTTCGGTGACTTGGTATTGAGCAGTTCGTGCAACAGACGCTACTGGGCAGAGGATATTGAAGACACCGCAATAAATTGAGACGCGTGCGGAGGGCTCATCCACCTCTCCCAAAATTTAGAGCTTTGTGGAGTGCCTACGAAAGAAGAGCGATGAACAAGGCGGCCGACAGACCCAAAACAGTAGACAATCGTACCGTCTCGTTTGGTTGTCCATAGAACCCAGGATTCTGAGGAGATAGGCCTCAGGTATCAAGGGTGGATTCTCTTTTCCACTGGCATTCCTCTTGGGTTTGTGACATGAAGCCCACCAAGTCAGGGAGTCAAGCAAGTTGCGACGGGGAGAAGTTCAGGCAATATGGCCTTTCATCCACAGGCTTCCGCTGGCTGGCCGATACGAGTAGTACCTGGAGGAGTAACGAACAAGTGAGGTGAGGTGGTGGTGGCGGCGGCCAGGAAAGGGAAGGCTGCGCGATCAACTTGAAGAGTTGCTTCCTCGTTGGCGTCAACAGCCATCATGCAACGTGAACGATTCATGGGCGCCTTCCTACCACGTTTCTTGTTTAAGCCCCATTCGACACTCAGCTTCGCCCAGAGCCCAACGCTCGTTCCATCCACCGCTAAATGATCTCATGACCTTAGTGTTATTTCACCCGCTACTGACCGCTACAGTGGCCATAGTCCTTGGATGTCTCTTCTGGAGGTACCAATGGCACTTCAGTAGTCGCCGGAAACCTCATTCTTCGAATGTCGCCGGAGAAAATCTCATTCCGGACCCAAAACCTGCCGATACAAATATCGGCTCAGAACTACCTGCTACCACCAATAGCACCAGCCTCAACAATGCGTCACCGTTGGAGGAGCACGTCGAACATGATAGGCGCATCCTATCCAAATACACCTGGACATCATACAAGAGGCTGATTCCCGCAATTCAGGAGACTGTGGAACCTGCCGTGTTGAAGAATATCATGGCCACATATCACGATGTTTCCCTCGACGCTTGCTCTGCATGTCTCAAGGATAATCCCAATGTACGCGCTCTTCTGCTGCAGGGATGGGAGAAAGGCACTTTCGAAGCTTTGCGCAGAGAAATGACGAGTAGTCAGCGTCTAGTGCCTAAAGAAAATGCAACCTCTTCTGTGCCCAAAGGAAATGAAGACGAAGAAGACAGCGAGCATAAGGAAAGCGAAAGCCTACACAATCAAGGTGTACCCATCAATGGAATGCCAGAACAATATAGCGACGTCAACCTCGGTATTTCTGAAAGCAAGTTCATTGCGGGCCGTGATATCAATGTCGCAGTATCCGTTTGGCAAGCTACTCGTAGGTGGATGCTTCTCATCAGTATTCTAGCGTCGCTAACAAATAGTCAATTTCAGATACCAGTAAGCCCCGTATGTCCATCTCGCTCTTGGTACACAGTCTAAATTGATGTAGGTGGCGAGGATCAGAAGATAGCGACCTGGTTCTTTGATGTTGTCGACTACCGCGCCACCCACAACGAAATTGCCAAGAAGCGATTAGAGGGCACAGGCCGATGGTTGCTCCAATCGAAGACCTACGAAGAATGGTATCAATCTTCGCAACAGAGACTCATGTGGTGTCCCGGGATACGTACGTGCTTTCATGTCTATAGCGATCGCCCGTCTAAACATCTAAACCCCAGCTGGTGTTGGTAAAACGGTCATGGCGTACGTGTTTTTCTCCAAGATCCCACCTGCCTTATTAACTTATGCCTTTCAAGGTCTCTCATTGTGGACCATCTACGAACGTTCAACGAAGCGCATATATTTGTCGGCTTCATCTACTTCAACTACAAACTGCGAAGCCAACAGAGCAAACTTGCCATGTTTGAGGCTCTCTGTCGACAGGCGTTCGAGACTCATCAAAGGCCCGAAATGAAGCAATACTTTATGGACCTCTACAACTCGCATGAGAAGCGGAAATCCCGACCAACAGATACTGAGCTTCAATCAGCTCTATCCAAGGTCTTCCAGCATTATTCAAGTTGTTACATCATCCTCGATGCACTTGACGAATACACGGCGGAGTATAGCGACAAGAAGGTTCGGGAGGTGATCAGCGATATTCTATCGCTTGGTTCGAACGTGAAGCTCCTCATAACTTCACGCGTTCTCGGAGAAATGAGCACGACTTTCCGGGACCTGGGAGCCAGCAGAGAAGAGATTGAGGGAGACGACAGGGATATGAGAGCATATCTAAGCGAAAGGGTGGCAACCCTGAAGTCAAATCTCGACTTTGAGGTATCAAATGAATTTTCCGAGCATATCGTTGCGAAGGTTATCGAGGCTGCCAAAGGGCGGTGAGCTGTTTCCTTCATCTTTGTGCTTTCCGTGTTCTGATAGCTTCGAACTAGATTTCTAGTCGCCGAGCTGGGAATGAACCTCTTGGCTGAACAGTTCAACCTTGGAGAGCTTGAAGATGCTCTCCACAAGCTTCCGAACGAAATTGATGACACTTACGTTCGTGTCATAGAGCTCATCAAAACCTACCCAAAAGGTCGAAGGGAGCTTGCGATGGAGGCATTGAAGTGGGTTGCATATGCCAACCGTCGCCTTTCTGTCTGCGAGCTTCAACATGCGCTCGCTACAAAACATGGGAGGAAGGAAACCGATAAATACGTTACCCCACTGTCGACAATCACCAGTCTTTGCGCTGGACTCATTGTTGTACAGGACGGAGAATACAGCTTCCAGCCCGATGGTGATAGGATTGTACGCTTTGTCCGTGAGTGGTTCAGTCCTCACATCTGAGGGTCTAGATTGACGTCCAAGTTGGCAGACTTCACTACCCAAGAATTTTTTGAGAAAACGCAGTCAAAGTATTTCTCCAATCCTCATGAAGAGATGTTTTCAACTTGCGTTGAATATCTCTCAATTACGGGCAACTACAGTCTTCCAGGAGACTTTGCTTGGGGGCATTCGAACTACTTCAGGCTTGGACGGCGACACCAGCTTCCCTTCTATGACTACTCAGCTATGCACTGGGGGCATCATGCAAGCGCACACCATAACTCACATTATGAGGAGGTAGTTAAATTCCTCCTTAGGAACGACCGATCTCTAGACCTCACCTGGGACTATACGCTTTGTGTATTTTCACCAAGTGACGCTGGCATCGAACAGAATGGAGGATCCGGCGTATTCCTGGCAGCCTATCACGACCAATTCACTGCACTGCCCCAATTATGCTGTCAGATGCACAGCTTTCCTTCTACAAGGAATCGGAGAACACCGCTACACATTGCTGCCCTTCGTGGCAGTGAGCCAACAGTGAAGTTCCTGCTTGAGCATGGAGGTGTCGAGGTGGACACAAAGGACAACGACGGTCGAACTCCCCTTTGGTATGCGGCTCAGATTGGCAACGAGTCAATCGTCAAGCTCTTGCTTGAGCACGGAGGCATTGTGGTGGACTCCAAGGATAACAGCGGTCGGACTCCCCTTTCTTGCGCGGCCCAGCATGGCAAAAAACTCATCGTCGAGCTCCTGCTTGAGCACGGAGGCGTTGACGTGGACACAAAAGATAACGAAGGTTGGACTCCCCTTTTCTACGCGGTTTCGAGTGGTGGGGAGCTAATTGTACAACTCCTGCTCGAGCAAGGAGCCGTCGAGGTGGACATAAGGGATATCACTGGTCGAACTCCCCTTTCATATGCTGCCGAGTATGGCGATGAGCCAATTATCAGGCTCCTGCTTGAGCATGGAGGTGTTGATGTGGACACAAAGGACAACGACGGTCGAACTCCTTTTTCGTATGGGGCTCAACACGGCAAAGAATCTATTGTCAAGCTCCTGCTTGAGCACGGAGGCATTGATGTGGACTCAAAAGACGATGATGGTTGGACGCCCCTTTCTTACGCGGCCTTGAGTGGCGGGGAGCTAATTGTCCGGCTCCTGCTTGAGCATGGAGGCGTCAATGTGGACACAAAGGACAGTAGCAGTCGGACTCCCCTTTATCATGCGACTCAGCGTGGCAACGAGCCGATTGTTAAGCTCCTGCTTGAGCATGGAGGTGTTGGGGTGAACACAAAGGATATCTGTGGTTGGACTCCCTTGACTTGCGCGGCTTGCAATGGCCAGGCGCCAATCGTCGAGCTCCTGCTCGAGCACGAAGGTGTTGAGGTGAACTCAAAGGACCACCTTCATCGAACTCCCCTCTCTTACGCGGCTGACTATGGCAATGAGCCACTTGTCAAGCTCCTGCTTGAGCGCGGAGGTGCTGATGCAAACACGAAGGACAGCAACTGTTGGAGTCCCCTTTCATACGCGGCCCGCAATGACTGCGAGCCAATTGTGAGGCTCCTGCTTGAGCATGGAGGTGTCATCTCGGACGCAGACATGAATTACCTCAGCGAGCCAATCGTCAGGCTTGTGCTTGAGCATGGCCATCTGGACAGTAGAGGTTATTGGTCATGGGCTGACCACTAACGACGTGGATTTGATTCCTGTTGTCACTATAATAATTGTTAACCTTCTCTCTGTGCGATTCCAAAAAAAAAAAAACAAGGTCCCGATCAGTGATAAACAAATACAGCATAAGAATCCAGATCAATTTACAACGCGAACACGTATATCTTGAGTAAGGCTTCGAAAAACATGGTAAGAATTCAAGTCTGAAACGACGGAACTCACCACTTACACAACGCAACGATGGGGTGTCCCTTATCAAGGTTATCCCCGCCTTCTCCATGTCTGTGCAATGTGTTTGGTGTCGGCTGTGTCACGGTCATTCGTATTTTCTCGCGCTTTTGATTCAAGCCTCTACCATCTCCACTGTGTGCGTGCTGCCCCACCCATATCGACGCCAAGCTAAAGTAGAATGTACTTCGAACCCGTTACACCGCAATACTACGCTTCCGGTGACAATTGGTTGAGGGGCATGTTGGTAGAACGTGGTGGGTTGTCGTCTGCACCTCAAAACTGACTTTTCCAATGTTGTCCTTTAGGTGAATCGTATATCAGGAGGGCGAACGCGTTCAGCAGCAAACAAACGAAGCTATTCGCATATTCAACAATATACGAAGAGATCGGACACCTTCAGAACGAGATACGCAGCCTTCAACAACTTATTTCCCAATGCAACTCTTCCATCATCGAATGCAATTCCTCCATCATCGACTGGAAATCTCACCAGAATGCTCTGAGTAGCTGCTTCAAGCTTCCAGACGAGATTCATGTTGAGATCTGGAACTATCTAGCCCAAGATGCTTCGAATATCTCCTCGTCCTGGGTTCGTGTGTCCCACGTCTGCTCGCATTGGCGACGCCTAGCTTTGAATACACCCTCCCTCTGGACTTGGCCTTGCATTCGTAGGCCCAAGATTGCAGAGGAGATGCTCAAACGAGCCGGAAATTTGAACCTCGCATTGGTGCTTGATCAACGTACCGTTTCGTGGCTTCCTACATGGTCTCCGCTGGAAATCACCAACAGCAAACAGCTGGTGTCCCAAATTCTTCCTCGTGCCCGTGTTCTCATTGCGAACTTCTCGCAGTACACTGCGTTGACGAATACACTTCGAAGCCCAAGGTGTTTTGATTCTATCCTGGCTATCCCAGTCGACAATGCTCGCACAAATCCTGACTTCAAGTTGGAGTATATCGAAATCATATATCCCCAGTTCTCTCCAACTCGCGATCATCAAGCCATCGATGACGGTGTTCTCGACTTTATTCAACACAGTCCGAATTTGAAGTATCTACGCCTCAATCAGACGTCATTATTCAGCCCATTGAGGAAAGAGGCTATCTTTACAAGGAATGCTCATGGCCGACTCTTGTCCCCTAGATCCATAACGAGGCTCATCGTTATCTTCAAGCCACCTCCATACGCTCAAAGGACGTCAATACGACGGATCCTAGAGACGCTACAACATCTTCCCTATCTCACCCATCTCTGGCTTTCGAATATCTTCGCACCATTACGAGACGAAGATGTAGACTGGTGCGGAACACTGCCTCGGCCGATATCGTTCGAAAGGCTGAAAGACATCATACTCTCCGGCGATTCACAAGCAATGAGTGTTTTCCTAGACGCCATCTCCTACCATCTACAATCGACTATTAGGCTGCTTGTTGCACCAGTGGAAGGGAGACTGGATACAAGTAGCAGTAGCAAGTGCCCAACCTACGACCAAGCCGTCGAGCGAATTATTCAGACAACCACTGGTCGAATATCTCCGTTCATCAACCGCCTCAGGTTATTACCTCAGGGGGTTGGGCGGCAGGTCAACATATGTCACCTATACTTCTTTCATGATCCCCATCTACCAGGAGCAAATAAACTCAACGTTCTTACCTCAGTTGAACTAGTCGCGAAGACAGAACCTACACTTCTGTCTAGGTTAATTCACACATGGCCTTTAGACAACCTTCGCCATCTTGATTATCAACTCCCATATTCTGATTTAGAAACCTGGAAACTCTTCGGGAGTCTACGGTACCTTCTTAGAGTCGCTCTTGACCTCTCTATGCATCCCGGTTTTCTACGCTCGCTCGCGCTGTTTCATGATAATGAATCAAATGATACTAATACGGTATTTGACGGTGCAGTAGATGAATACTTTATACGAACACCGACTAGGACACTTTGTCGGATATGCCATAATGCGTTGTTTTATTTCCCTTGTGGAACTACTTTTGTTGATTTAGGTACTACGGCTACGGGAAGACTAACGGCTTCGAAGGCGATGTCTTCTGTGGAGGAATTTCGTCGGGTTCAAATGGCGAGGAATAGCTGGCGTCGTACACTCGTATGTCCCCATGTTGTTCGATCTTGAGGGAGGGAGGTTGGGGAGATGAAGACGAGGAGATGAGATGTTGAGGTTGTAGGAATGCCTGAAGTAGACGAGACAGAAAAGATAGATAGAACAGAAAGAAGAGAAAGATTCCTTCTCATGACATCAGTCTATTTTAAGCGCTCAAAGCGGTGCTCGCCTCCCTTCTTCGTCTCCGCAGTTCGCCGTCTATCATCATCATTCTCCCTTTCCATCATCCACCACAACAACGCTCGTCTCAAACCAAAGAGCATCCGTAGCTCACTCTTAAGGGAACATCACACACGATGTTCAAATCCGCAGCTACTAAGCTAGCGCATAATACGACTGTACCAGGTCTAGGGGGAAATAAGGATTTGAGACCGTTGCAGGATTTGATTACGGCTGAGAAGCAGGTTTTGATATCGTGTGTTGCTTCTTTCCTTCTTTTCTTCTCTCTATACTCACTTCCTTACTCCTCCGCTCTCAGATTACAAAAACTCTCTGTCGACTTTGCCAAAGCAGCTGATGCATTGAGAATATGGGGTTCAGGGGAAGGCGAGGATCTAGGTGTACGTCCCGTCTCTCCTCTCTTCCTTCCTCCTTCTCGAAAAACATAGTCTAACCCCACTCGCCAACAGGACATCCTAACAGCCTCAACAACCCTCCTCTCCCTCTACTCTTCCTCCCTCTCCCACTTCTCCTCCCTCTCCACCACCCAACGCGACATGCTCAAATCCCTTCGCACCCGCGAAGAATCCCTCGACTCCCTCCGTCGTCGTCGTCGTTCCCTCTTATCAAAAGCCGATTCCGCAGACCGCAAGCTAGCTAAAACCGCTTCGGAGCATAAGAGTTATCAGTCCCAGGTGGAAGGTCTGAATCAGTTGAGGGAGGAGATTAGAGGGTTGGATGGGGAGATTATGAGTGAGGAAGCTCATTTGGGGGATTTGAAGAGGAGTGTTACGAGACAGTGGGTGGGTTTGAAGTTTAGTGGGTTGGTGGAGGTTGGGGAGAAGGGGACGGTTGGTGGTTTCGTCATTCTCTCTGGAGTTCGCTTTACTAACGACTAACGACATGGATGGGTAGATCATTGGAGAATACGGAAAACTCATCACATCCTCTATACCTGAAGAAACGACTCAACCTGGAATGGCTCGATCCCTTTATTACGGGCGTCCTAAAGTCGAGAGCTTACTCAATGAAGCCGTGAGGTGCTTGAATGAAGTCAAGGTCGCTTCTATCCCTGAAAGCACTTATAACCCTAACGATAAGGAGGGATTGAGTGGAATGGGAGGACCAGGTGGAATGGGAACCATGGGAGGTGGACATGTATCAAGCACGAACGCAACCGAATGGTCATCCTCTCCCGATGGACAAATTCACCTCCATCCACCTTCTCAGAATCAGAATCAGACGGGAGAGAGGGGAGAGTTTTTACCACCTACTTGGACTCCCTCAAACGGAAACTTCATGTCGACCTCTGGGAGTGGATCTCAGCCTAGTTCACCGCTTACGTCTCACTTCACCGGCACCTCTGGAGGACAGGGAGGACAGGGGTATGAGCAGTACAGCACCATGCCGAACCTAGCTGGAGGTGGAGGGGGACGGTTCATGACCTCAGGAACGAATCAAGTCGATGACTTTGGCGCTCCTTTACCTCCTCAGAACACCGGACCTGGAGGACAAGGGATATCAAGCCCGATGGACGCCCCCGGGGCTGGAAGTGGAGGGAGGTTCGCCACTTTTCCGGTGAAGGGTAGACCTATGGGTGTCATTGGCCCATCTTCATCTGCTTCTCCTTTGAGTCAGGATAACACAGGCGGCTCTGTACTTTCTTATGGGTATTCGAATACGAACCTTCCCTCCGGAGCTGGCGTAGGCGGAGGAGTCGGCGTAGGAGTCGGCGTAGGAGTAGGAGGGGTCGGAGGAGGAATGGGAGAAAGAGGCATGGGAATGGGACAAGGAGATAGACCCCCGCCCATACGAGCTCACTCGCAAGACGATAGTTTCTCATCGAGTGTTATGGAGGCGCTTAGGAGTTCACAGAGTCCTCCTGGGACTGACCCCTCTGGGGTTGGATTCGGTGGACTTCCGTCTGCACCTGGTGGGGTGCAGAGTTTCGCTGCGTTCGGCGACGGAGGAGCCCGAGGAGCTGGAGGAGGAGTAAGTGGGGAGAGAGGATGGGAAGGAGGAGGACATGGACCTCATACACCAGGAGAAGCTACGACGCCTAGGTATACACCACCTGAGGGACCTCCTCCTGGGTTTAACCCACCTTACTCCGCTGTTCCTTTATCCGCCACGCCTACGAGCTCGAGTTTTAACTCGGCTTTGCCTCCGGGAGCTGCCCACCCACAGCCGTGGACTCAAGGACAGGGAGGAGGGGGAGATTACGATGGGGGGAGTATAGGAGGGAGGAGTATAAGTGGGAGAAGTGGACTGGAGGAGGATGTAACGTTGGCTTATGCACATGATCCTGAGGAGGAACTTGGGGAGCGGAGGGAGCTCCGTGCGGAAGAAGGTTTAGGACAGGGAGGGGAGAGGAACCATGTTAGATTCGGGGGAGAGCAAACTATTGGTGATCGGCAGGGAGGATATGGAGATGGAAGGGGAGGACAGGGAGGAGGGGGACATAGGGTCGAGGAGAGTTTCGATCCGTATAGTGAACATCCTAGGGTGGGAGGAGGAGGAGCTGGGGAGAAGAGGAGGGAAAGAGATGAGAGTGTTGATCTTTCGAGGTATCCTAGTGGGCCTCCGGAGTATAGTGCAGTCGAACATGGTGAGTCTTCGTACACTCTCTTCACATCTCCCTCTATTCTCTGTTTTACTACTTCACTACTTCACCGCGAGAACCTGCGAAAACAAGAAAACTAACACGAGACACACAGGTGCCCCACCACCACCCATCAACGAGAAAGACAAACACAACGAATCTCCTGTAGAGAAGAGGTCGATACCGGACGTCCCTTCGAGGTCTCTCTCCCCCTCTCCTTCACCACCTGCACCTCTCTCGTCGACTTCTGGGCCAGGCGAACGAGAGAGGGAGCCGGCGTATGCTTATGCTAATCAGAGGAGGGTACCTGTACCTCAAGAACATCCTTACCCTGATCATGATCAGCATGAGAACATAGACGATGCCACGACACAAGAAGGAACGGACGAATCTCCCCTAGCACCTCCCTCCGCACCATTCGGTACCCGTCGAGGTGTGTCTCCTAGACCTGATTTTGAGAAGTTGGCTAGGCAGTCGGGATATGAGTCGTTTTCTGCTTCACCTACATCTGGCCCGGACGTAAGCCAACCCCAAGCTCAACCATCACCGTTGGTTCCTGGAGTTCCGAGGATAGCTACTGCTTTCTCTCGCGAGGGCAGAGGAGGGGGAGGTGGGGTGGACTCACCTGGTGGAGTGGGGGCAGGAGGAGCAGGAGGAGAGAGAGGACAGGGAGGACAAGGAGGGTCAGTGTACGGCACGCCTATGGAGTATCCCGCGAGGGAGCGTGGACTTGGGATGGGTCTGCCCAGTACCCCAGCAGGTGAAGGTAGAGAAGGAGGAAGGTTAGGTGGAGGAGCAGTAGTGACTGGAGGAGAAGGTCGAGAGGGGAGGTTAGGTGGAGGAACGGGAGGAACCCCGAGTCCTGGAGGTGCGAGGACGATTAGTGCAGCTGCGTTTAGGAGGCCTCAGAGGATGGCTTCTGGGAATGAACTCAATGCACCAGGGAAGGAGTTGCCACTCGCGGATACCTCACCACTGGCGTTCAATAAGAAACGGTTGCCTGCTTCGCCGTATCCTGGTGGGAGGGCACCTGAGCGGGGAGGAGATGGTGGACGCGAAGGTGGAAGGGAAGGAGGAGGGAGGGAAGGATCCCCGAGACCTACCGCAAGAAGTGGGTATCCCGGGTTCCAACCTGGTACTATCGCCGTCGGTGGTGCTCGAGAGGGGAGAGATGGGAGAGATGGGTCACCGAAACCTGCTAGCCTTCGAAGAGCTGCAAGTCGAGAAGGAAGAGGGATGGGGAGTAGAGAAGGCTCTCCGAGACCGAGTTTGTTAGAGAGGAAGAGAAGTGGGAGTATACCTAGAGCTCCGGATGGACCTCCTCCTGTTGGTGCTTTGCCTCCTTTACCTTCTTCTGGTCCCTCGTATGGGCAAGGACGTGGGTACGCACCTGGACCTGGACTACCACCTGGACCAGGGGTAGGAGCTCACGGTGTAGGAGGAGGACTAGGCGTTCCGGGAGCTCAAGGTGCAGGACCACAAGGACAAGGACAAGGACCACAAGGACAAGGAGGAGAAGACGAAGAATATGATTATTTGGGAGCGTATGTACATACTGGTGCTACGCCTCAACCTGGGGAGTATGTTCCTGCTGGGTATGGACGACAACAGGGATATCCGAGTCAACAACGACAGGAGGGTGGGAGGTATCAGGGAGGAGGAGGAGGAGGGTATGGAGATGGGAGGTATGCTACGAATTTGGAGGATTCTGGGTTGACGTAGATGTCCAGCGGTTGGGGTTGGGGTTGGACGTTTGGATTAGGCGAGGCGCGCTGGCGTTGGCGTTGGCGTTTTGGGGTGGCAGGGATTGCGCTGAAATCAGACGGCAACGACGCTGACGACGGTATCGGGAGAGGTGTGTGCTGTAAAGAAGGGAAGTTGTTTCGATGGGATGAAAGAGGAAGAAAGTGCTGTAGCTGTAACTGTCGTTTCCTTCTTACCTGCGTCTATATATCTACATTCGGTTTTATATTCGTTTCACTTCGATACACATTACGACTTTGTTCACACCATGCATACCTATTTCCTATTATCACTCGATTGGACATTTGACATGTTATAACGTTATACTCGACTTCGTTCAGTTACCAGTCCATAACTCAGTTTGGTGATCACTTCAAGCCTCGAAACCCCTTTGAAGGTATGTGCGGTCTGAACTCTCCAGGGCGTCTAAATGGATGAAGATCATTATCACGGAGCATACACCTGCGTACGGGAAGTGCGCATGTGGTCGTCTGCCCACAGAACGGTATGAATCATGAATCATGCAGACGGAGGAGGGATTTCAGCTCTTTTCAGGGTGATGTACCTGATGGTATCAAATGAAAACTCTAAACAATGATATCAGGTGCTTTTGAAGCACCATGCAGCGACCTCGCCAATGTACGCGAATGACCATTTTTACCCCACATTATTGGATCTGTTTCTATTCTTGGCTCTGACTCTCTCTATCTCGGAGGGAAGTTCTACCGCCAGCCGATTGCCAAACTAGGCTCGTTATCCAGGCTGTGCAGGGGAGTCAGGACCTGATTTTGAGGGAGACGATCATGGTCGAGAGGTGAGGCCAGGCAGACATCAAGTATGTAATGGAGAAAACTTTTTTTCGGTCGTTAGATGTTGGAGGAGACGGAATGTCAACATTTTTCTCTTCCTTATCGCGTCCCGATACTTCCCGTCCTTGTTACCTATCATATTATCAATTCCTTCACGACTCGAGTGAGTCATCACGACGGTTACTTCAATGGAGGGGAAGAGAGATGTTGCCATTCCGTGCCGAGCGTTTTTGGCCTTGAGTGTATTCAAGTTGCCAGTGGGTGACTGTTGTGGCGCTGGCAATTGAGAATGTGCCGAGCCGCCGTCCGATTGCCGCATTGGATTACCAGATGGAGAAGATTAGATAACTACACGTGGCATCGGATATCAGATATCTTATCTCAGATCCCCACTTGGCGTGTGGCTGGGCTGGTTGCTGAGCTGTGACCTCATGCTGCAACAGAACCGTTGGCGACGCGATGAGGGAAATGAGCTGAAATACAGGTTGGTGGCGAGATCGAAACCTCCTAAGAGTGAATAGGAGGTAAACCAATGAGAATAGAGCGATTTCAGAGAACGAAGTAGTGGGGACCCGAAGTATATCCCGCTTTCGGACAATGTACACCACAATAACTCTGGTCATCATGGAGAACGACGGAGCCCAGGAACTGGGTGGATAGTATTGCAGAGGAGGAGTCATCCAAGGGATACTCTGGACGTCTCACAGGCACCTTATATGTCTTTATGACATAAAGAAGGCAGCCGTCGAGGTACTTAATTACCTTTCTCAACAATCAAACAGAAGTTTTGGTCGTGTGACTGAGCTTGAGCGTCGAGAGTCGGGTTACCGTTTCTCAATAGAACTCTGGCCTTGACAGTCGACACTCGTTGTCTTCAGGTCTGGGAATTTCTCTGCGCTGCAGACGCTCCGGCTTCGGTAATCGATGAAGTTCTGCGAGAGTGAAACTGAAAAGATGACTGGTTTCCTGTTTAAAATAGTAATCGTTATCTAGGACCCTTGATGTATTCTGTCTGTCCCTTGATTTGTATGCTCCGTCAATCTGATCGTTCGAATGTATCGAAGCCGTTCATCGAAGCCGGTAAGTCGGTGGTGACAGTTCTATGACGGGAACGTCAAGAAGCCTCTGCCAGGTTGTCGAATTCGGAAGCCCGCGTTCGACGGGGAAAGCAATGTCGATGGCGCACAGCCAGAATGCAGCCAAAATAGTAACATTGAAAGATAGGGTGAACTAGGACGCGAAGGAAGATTCAAATGATATTGACGACAGAGATAAGAAGGAAGAGGGGTCTGTCGGCTACCTGTCGACACGTCCCTGGAAAAAGACCCACTCTGATGAGCGCAAGATCAAACGGGTATCACTTGGAAGGCAACCATCTTTGGGCAGAGACCGGGTGCACATGTGCACGAACAGGTGTGCTGGGAGAGCCAAGAGGCACAGACATTTGTGGAGTCAAGGAAGCCACGAGACGGTCACAAGGTTCAGTGGTTCTTTGACTGGATTTGACTGGAAGGGGCCGGGAGGTCACTATATTTGAAAGCGCAGGCAGAAGAATCTTCTGACAGGCTGACGTCGATGATGGACAAGCAAATGGTGTGCCTTCGGATCCAACAACAATACCGGTCACCGAGCAGAGTTGCGGCGCCCGGGCAGTGTTCACAGCGTATGGAGTGGACGAGGACCCTTTCCAGTTAGATTCCAGAACAAAGCCCTAGTCCCGGAGGACAACAGTCCGACTTTCAGGTCGACTCTTTGGACGCAAAACAGTCCCTGTGTGGAATTCAGGAGACCCAAACCGCTTCTCTCGGCGACAAGAGGAAAATATAGACGCTACGCGCAGTTTTCTCGACATCCTGCTGGTGATGACCATATGGTTCTGAGGTACAAATGGTTATCGTATTTGGCTGACTGGTAACACGAGTTTCCGAAAATAGAAAACATCCGGATTACATGATCGACGATTTCTCGGCGAACGGAACGAAAAGACCCTGCACCACAGATCTTGGCTCAGAGGGAATGAATTCACATGGTGCACCGCTCTCTGCTATCAATTTGTTTCCAGGGAAGGGGATAGTGATAACCCCACGTACGATCAACTACTTAAGTCACCCAGTGGGGCCGAACCATCTGCTTCCTACCTGTCTTCCCACTCTCCCTTCTCGCCCTCGTCGTCAGCCATGTCGGCCCACAAGGACGTGGAAAAGCTCGACACCGCCAGCTTCAGCGACGACTCTGCCCCCAAGATCGAGTTTTATGACCCCTCCAAGGAATCCAGATGGACTCGACTCGGTCTCAACGCTGAGAGTTTCAAGCGTGCTCCTGGTACGACTGGGTGAGTCAGGTTCGACGTTTTTGCTTCATTCGAGACTAACTGTTGTAATAGTGGTATAGTCATTGCTGGAAATGTCGACGACATCAAGATTAAGGCGGACAATCCTATGCTTCAGCAGAAGATGAAGCCTAGGCATTTGACGATGATTGCAGTCGGTTCGTAGGCTCTGAAACACCTGTATTGCGTTCTTTGCTGAAACGAGCCCACCCAGGTGGTTCCATTGGTACTGGTCTCTTCGTCGGTTCCGGCTCTGCCCTTCACAGCGGTGGTCCCGCTGGCGTCGTCCTTGCATGGATTCTCATGGGTATCATGTTGATCAACGTGACTCAGGTAAGTTCTCTTGTTCTCCAAATATCGCGGTGACCATATCTGACAATGTTTTAGGCTCTCGGTGAAATGTGTATTCTATATCCCGTCTCTGGTGGCTTTTATACTTTGGCCGGTCGTTTCTTGGATCCCTCTTTCGCTTTCGCCATGGGTTGGAATTACTTCTTGCAATGGGCCGTCGTCCTTCCTTTGGAAATCACGGTAGCGGGCACAACGGTGAATTATTGGACAAATGACGTACCGATAGCGGCATGGATTACCGTCTTCTGGGCGGTTATTGGTAAGATGCTGATTCTCCATAACTGATAACCCCCAAACTGACAAGCTTTCCGCAGTTATTATCAGCGTATTCGGTACCCTGGGTTTCGCCGAAGAGGAGTTCTGGTCATCATGCCTCAAGTTATTGGTGGTTGTGATGTTCGTCCTCATCGGCATTGTTTGTGTTTGTGGCGGCGGCCCAAGCAGCGGTCAATACAACCACTACATTGGTGGCCTCAACTGGCAGAACGGCAATGCTTTCCCCAATGGTTTCAAGGGCCTTTGCTCTGTGTTCGTCACGGCCGCATTCGCCTTTTCGGGTACTGAGCTTGTCGGTCTCGCCGCCTCCGAAACTCCCAACCCCAGAGCTACCATGCCCGGTGCCGTCAAGGGTACTTTCTGGCGTATTACCCTCATCTACATCACTTCCTTGACCCTCATCGGTCTCCTCGTTCCCTGGGACGAACCCCGTCTCCTTGGTGGTTCAGGTGCTGCCGCTTCTCCTTTCGTCATCGCCCTTGACAATGCCCATATTAAGGGTCTCAACCGTACGTGTCTTATGAATTCGCGACTTTTATCGAGTCATACTGACTTTGGACACAGATCTCGTCAACGCCACCATCTGCATTTCCGTCCTTTCTATCGGTCTCTCATGCGTTTACGCCGGTTCCCGTACTCTCACCGCCTTGGCTGAGACCGGCTACGCACCCAAGATCTTCCGATACGTCGACAAGTCCTCTCGCCCTCTCTTCTCCGTCATAGCAGTTCTCCTCTTCGCTCCTCTCGGCTACATCAACGTGGCAGCCAAAGGTGCCACTGTCTGTACGTCATTTGAACTCAGTATCGATTTACATCTTGACTAATTCTGGCCCTATAGTCAACTGGCTCGTCGCCATCTCTGGCCTCTCAACCATCTTCACTTGGATGGCTATTTGTCTCTGCCACATTCGCTTCAGGGCTGCATGGCTTCACCAAGGACACTCTCTTGAGGAGCTACCATTCCGTGCTCTCGGTGGTGTCTGGGGTTCATGGCTCGGCGTCCTTCTCCTGTCTCTCGTCTTGATTGCTCAATTCTACGTTGCAATCTGGCCCATTGGCGGCATTGCTTCAGACCCCAAGGCGGTCGCTGAGGGCTTCTTCCAAGCTTACCTCGCTGCCCCTGTCGTCATTGCCTTCTACATTGGTGGATATGTATGGAAGAGGAGGAGGCCTTTGACTGTTGATGAGATCGACCTTGACGTACGTCTCTTCCCTATCATACGTCAACTGCTTTCTGACATTTGTTTCTGTATAGACTGGTCGCAAGAGTTGGTTGACCGTTGAAGAGATGAGGGAATACCGCGCGGAGCGCAGCCGTGCTCCCCTCTACATCAGGATATGGCGCATCTTGTTCTCGAACTAGAGACCCGGCATTCCTCGTGTGCATTTCTCTCATTCCTCATCTTCAGCGGAATTGTAATGGCTTTGTTGTACGATGTTAATTCACTATTTACTATACAAAAGTCGCATACCCTCCCCTATACCTTGTGTACCTAGTACTCTCCCAATCAATCACGCACTCTAACAATACTATTTCTTTGACACTCTCAACCGTCTCTCTCGTAATGCCTCTTTATTGGGCGAATGCGCGAACCTTCGGCAATTACCACTGAAGTCGGGCGGAAGGCGGATGACGGAGGGAGTTGAGTGCCGCCTGGGTAATCCAAATACCATGGCACTTTGTGGCCGACTGTGGTCCAGGAGTGATCTGACATTACCCCAGAATGGCTCAAGGTTCAACGCCCCCACATGTCGGCTGTGCTGGGCATGATCTGGGCATCAGCTCGTGGAGAATAGAGTTTGGGATGATATGTACAGTAGATCCATGATTTCCATCATGACGGTGTATGGGAAAAGCGTTCCTTGACCGACTTGGACGGTTTGCTTTCTAGGAACCTGGCCGGAGCTCGTAGTTCTATTAGAAAAGTACCCAGGTAAGGATGCCTGATGGCAAATTTGGGGCTTAAGACGCCTCTTATTTTCTTAGAATCACCTTACCTTCTAGATTGCTTCTGGGAACAAGTTTTCAAACCAATCAGGAACTGCTATCACACGACTTTGATGATTCTTTGATCCTGAGAGCGATACAGTGCGTCTCGATGACCGACTCAAAGTAAGGCAGATAAAGCCATCACAAAATCGCCTTGTTCCTTGCATACATTGAAAACTATGATACATTTCCGAGTGGAAGGCAATCCTGTGCCTGTTTCTGCTTTGATGATAATAGTAAATGATTGGGATGTACTGCGAATCTACGTCTTGGGAGATTTCGGAAGGGATGGCAGGGGCCGCTCCGAAAGACTCAGGCCTCTCGCACGACCAACCTGAATCTGTGAATCTTGAACATGCATATCCGATTTCGTATAACCCTTCTGCGACTCGACGTCATCAGCCTCGAAAGACAATGATGGCTTATCCACAGTGGCGGAATCGGCATCCTGGAATCGGAGGGTACTGAGGTTACGTGAGTGCTCTTGTAGTGGCAGGAAGCTGGTACCCTTGAGATTGGTGCTCCGTACGGTGGTTGCTGGTTTGGAGTCCCAAGAGTCAACAAACGATGCGTTGCCTTGCATGCTAAGTTGTGCAAGATTTCCAACCCAAGATGATTGCCCAAGGGTTCGGTCGACGGTCGCAGTTGCACCAGTGTTCCGGCCCCCGATGATTTTCAGCCGTGCATTGAGTAACTGGGAAACATTCGTCAGGGAATATTCACGCATGAGAACAAACAGACTTACTGTCATCAAGGAATTGCTGTAGAGCTTCGACAAGGATAGAGCAGGCGTCAGGTGATAGTTGGTATTCTTGAACGCGAGATATAGGATGAGATCCACTATTGCGACGGCAGCAGTAATGAATCCAGTCTCAACAGTAATGCGGATGAGCTTTACTAGGAGAGCATTAGTATGCCGGAAGCCACTCCGGGATCTGTAAAGATAGTATAGCATAGCAGCTGCCACAACCGCATCGCAGACGGCTGTACCGCCTAGCCATAGCTGCCAGTGAAAAGGGAGGTAGAATGAGCTCATCAACTTCGACGTAAGGAATCGCGTCACTCACAACAACGGAAGTGGTGGAATGCATTTGTAACTCAGACAACTGGCCAATCCTGTGTGCCTCCGACGCGTTCCATATACCAGCAGCTCCTTGAGCAAGAGCGATCTGAGTAGAAAATATTTGATCAACGTGCAAAACATTCATTAGGAGTCAACCTACCAGAACAATGAAGCAGGATATATATACTTTCTCGCTCAGAATCCAGATACGCCAGGCGTAGAAGATTTGAGTAATCGCACTTACTATGCGATATCAGTGTCGTGAAGGATGCTACACCGATATTGACGTGATACTTACTTACGCCAGTCATTAAGGGGACGCTAACCCACACCCAGCCGACCTGATCGAGAACTTGCATATTTCCCCATCCAGAACCAAAGATTTTGAAACCGTCCCTGGTAATCAGGAAGGTTTGAATAGCATCATAGAAATACACAAAGCCGACGAGAGCTTTGGTAGGGAATCGCCTATCCCTTGGGAAGGCAAGGTAATAGATATCTGGAAACGATTCTCATGAATGTCATAGGTTGTCAAATACCAGGACGAGTACGTACAGACTTGAATACTCAATGCCCCAAACAAGGCCCAATTGAAGAGGATTCCAAGAAACTATGAGATGTTGGATCAGCTATTCACCAGACGTCGAAGCGCAACGTACGAATGGCCCGGTTCTGACATGAGTATCGCGTGATTAACGCTGCACTAGAGGTCAGAGGTGGTAGACGAAGCTTACAGTTCTGCGATGAAGGGTGGAATTCCCGGCTGAGCCATCTTGTTGTTAGAGAGCGGTGGAGGATTTACCATTGGAAGACGAGATCTTCGTTTCTTTGAGGATTTATACCTGGATACCTTGATAACCTCGTGCCGAGTAGCAGTTGAAGTGGTGATTTCTATTCCCTAATCTGGGATGGAGGTGATCTTCCCGGAGGAGCAACTGCAAGGATGATATTCTTATCCTCGCGAGCGATCGAGACCAATGACGCGCGCCACCTACTATCTCAACACTAACTCGACATCACAAGACTCTCGAGGCACTCTGGGCCATGCTTTCGAAGCAAAAGTCAGGAGGAACCGGTCGCTGTAGAGTCTTGCTTGACGAGGCCGTTATGGTAGCTTTTGCCCGAAACGAAAGAGATCTGGTTGACCACAGAAACAGCTTTAGCCACGCTGTACCAGACGATAAATCGTTCTTAGAGCTAGCTCGTTGAAATTCTTGAATGTACTCGAACGAGTGTAGATTCAGAGCCAATGCTATTCGATCAAAAGAAGGCCAAGGACCTTTTCTCGGTGGCTATATCTCCCGTTCGGAGGTAAAGGTTAAGGTTAGTCTCGAAATTCGGTTGACATATCAAAGATGGCGGTGGTCGCTCCCTATGTTGCGCCTTGTTGGCCGATCGATGAAGCGTGCTCCTAATCAAGCCGCCGTGCTAAAATGTCAAGTTGTTTGCATATGAATGTGGTTCTTTGATTTAGGTATGATTTCGAATCCTGGATGGCCAATTATTTGAGAACAGGTGATCAGAGATCTGAAAGGTGCCGGAACCGGTAGGTATAGAGGACTTGGAGGAGCCAATAGTAAACGAGTTACCAGTGGTGTCACTTTGGGAAAAGGCGATCCCAAAGCCGCGATCGACGTTATCATCGTCACTTGCAAAGTTACAGGTGGGCTGCGATGGATAATATTAGGATGTTCTCCACGAGCCAATCGGTTCAATAAGCGATGGTTACTGTAAGGCTTTCTGCCATAGTGAAGAATGTCGTCAGTCAACGACATAAGGATGGGATGGGGCATGGGGATAGTGGACGGCTCCAACGAAGGTGAGCGACGGAAGTTGCCGATGAGGCAAAACGCTTATCAGAGGCCTCGAACGTCTGAAAATAAGCCAGTGTTTCGGTCTAAGAACATACAATGCCCCTAAAAGTCTTAGGACGATATAAGACCACGCTAGTTGGATAGATTAAGACTAGTGAGAACCATGGCCATGGGGATGTGGGCTGGGGAAGACGACGCCATGACTGAGAGAGGAGATGACAACGGGGTTATAGTTTGTATTCTGGATGGTGTAATTGGCGGAGGCATCAACACCGACAGCTGAAAACATATGAGTAAACCGTTCCAGGTTGCTGGCATAAGAACTAGGTCTGGCACTTACTAATATAGCCATAGAGACCTTCCGAAATATCGTCACCGATTAGATCAAGGCTGTAGAGACACAGTTGGTGATCAGCAGAGTTCGCAGTCAAAGGGTTGGAACTGAGGTAGGTGACCTACTCAACGAAGGCATTGTACCCATCCGTATTGGCATCATGGAGGATGCCATCATCTTCATTGAGAGTCCTGGACTGGTTATTCAAAATATAAGCGAAGTCGCAAAGACCTTGTCGTTCCAATCCTCATGGAAGAAAAACTGGCCAATATGCACCAGTTTACCAGAGTCAGAAACGATGGTCCTGGAATCTTGTGAATATCATTTGAAACAACGGACAGCTCATGGATAAAGCTCACCCATTTGAACTCTCAGCCCAATCCACATGAACCATAGCATGTATATGCGCCGTTCTACCTTGGTAGAACCCAGGATAAATTGTAGTAATCTCTACAATACCATGATGGTTTGTAAAGTGTCCGCCACGAAGGAAGGTTTCGTTTCTTGCTAGGCCTTGGGATGGCCCTCCTGGACCCCCAGGGCCACCTGGTGGAGGTGGCGTTCCTGCGGGAGGGGCACTGGACGTTGCTGTGCCAGACGTTGAGCCCGGGGGAGGTCCGGATGGGGGAGGTCCACCGCCGCCACTGTAGCCCCCATACACCCCGGTTGCGTTGGCTTTGGCAGGACATTGATCAGCTTGGATGTGGAGGAACGAGATTTCGAGACTCACCAGCCCACAACTCAACGAACACGTCGTTGAGCGGTTCACAAGTGTTGGTGTCATAGACACCAACATCCAAGACGACTCCACTATGCAGAGAGTGTTAGTCCACAATGACCAAGTCACATCGATATGAAATCACGGACCCTTGGCCTTCACGAAGATCGTGTCGAACATATTCATTTCTGATATAGTATGGGCCTTCAACTGTTTCAGGGGCCGTGACGCAGGTCGTCTGAGTATGTCAAGAGGTCACGAACGAGCACAAAGTTGGGGACAGGTTGAAAGGTACAAACGTTCTTGATCTCGGTGACATGGGGTCCATGAGCTGAGGTCGTATGAGTGGGTGGCTTGTGTTTTTCCTTCGAATTATCCCGGGCGACCACACGCCTTCTTTCATATTCAGATATCGCCAAAGCGCACTTGCGAGCTACTAGGTGTCTCTCAGCGCTGGCGGCCTGGCGTGAAGGTTTTTTGTCAGGACTTGTAGGCGAAGGGAAAGGTCCATAAAGAGCGACTTACACGTCTACGCCAGAGCTCTGAGCCAGAGAGAGGCTGATGATCCTCGCCTGGGTGAGCTGTAATAGATTGTATCAGGGATCAAGGATACTGCCCAAAGATAACAACGGTTTATACCTGCGATGAGAACGCCAAGAATTGCGAGAGAAAACAGGTTAAATACGATCATTTGTCGATTCGTTCGAGGGGATGTCTGATACGAGAGATGTATCCTTTGTGGTTTGAAGGGTCCAGACTTTCTCCCGCCGCTTTTTGTATCGAGGGACAATTCGACCCCATGTTTGACAAATGGCCTCGCGGTGATTGGTAGGGTTGCTGAAGAGTGCGACGCCTCGGCAAGCCAGCATGATTTTGTCCTTCTTCGAGACTCGACTGCATGGCGTGCGATGACTCGCATGTATTCTTTAGGAGAGAAAGACAGCTGAAGAGGCATGGGGCAACGAGGGGCGTGGGCTTGGCATGATCTGTAGGAGTGGGAGGGTGTTGAACTGGTGTCCGAGGAAACGCAATGGTGCAAGAAAGAAGAGTTCTTCGTGCAGTGAAGTGACAGTTGATATTGTTGGGTTCGATAATGTCAGGAGCAAAATGTAGATCCGACGGGGTTTGCTCGTGGAAAGTATAGGCACTTTGGGGAAAATGAGCACAAGGACATTTTCCTGCATTTCTGTCGATCGTATACTCCTCAGCACCGTCAGCATAGTAAGGGTCGTATTTGGACATCACAATGATATGAGGAGGAGGTTATTCGATTTGCCTCAAGTTGGACTCGGATTGCCGTGTTGCGAAAATTTTGACAAGAGACTTGTTTCGTCATTTCCGTCCGAACACCCTAGATATTAGAATATTCGGAAGTGGGGCAGTCCAAATGTTGGAGGCTGAAGCTGGAACGTTGAAGCTCTGACCAGTCACGAAAAGGACGAAAAACATGGTGGCGATGCGAAAAGTGTGACTGGCGCTAAATGCATCAACGGGAGCTCACTTTGAGCGCTTAAAATACTAGGGGACGGTGTCTGAAATCGGAGCGCGTCTTTCTCTACTCCCTCAAGCTTGATGCATTCTCCTATGAGTATCTCACTATTTCGACCACATAGCAGACTGACGTCTGCATTCTCCGATCTGAAACCTTCCAGGCCCCTTCTTCCCCATCTCCTCGAAGATGGGTTCAAATTACGCACACAATCACTACTGACATGTAGACACTACCTTCTTCCTCTCCTCCTCCTCCTCCTCACTATCGGCTCCCTTCTCTGCCTTCTCTCTTTCAAACTCATCCCTGGCATCCCCAACTACGTAGCCATACAAGCATGAGCGAAAGCGAGGAGAAATGAGAGGTATGTGGGAAGCTCGAATGTGAGCTACGGACACACGTTTAGAGCCCGTGTTGGGCTAGATTTGCCTTCAAGAGGCCACTAAGTGCCGTCAGCCATCCTGCTGCGAGGTATAAGGGATCAGAGGAAGTGAAGTGGAGTTAAGAGCCACCTCATCTTCGTTCGGTACCACCATCTACATTAGTCATGCTCCCTCTCTCTGCGTAAGAATCCACTTGGAGTAAGAAAGCTTCTCTGCCTCAAAGAGTTTCTTTCTGAGTGATAACAAGTTCCCGACCGACTAAGGAACACATGTCGATGAGGATGAATCAGACAAGGTTGAGCTCGAAGGAGGCCTCACAAAATGACCGGCCATTAGGCAGGCCAATGAGACGAATTGCAAGATTGCATTATAGGCCAGGAAATTCAATGATATGCTGAGTGATACATACTATATCTCTACTTAGGCACAAAAGTATACATTTGTCATTTTCAATAATGTTGTATTATCTCGTTGCCATATCTACTTTGTCTCCGGCATATAAGCCCGCGACTCCAGCTAGCCCGCGCCATTTGAATTTGATTGAATTCCTCCTTTGAAGACAGTGTCTCCTTTGACCCTTCCGTAAAAGCTAAATTCACGAAAGTAGTTCTACCAGGGAACCAAAATAATGCATTGGTGCAAACTCGACAAAGAGTTCCAGTCGGAATTCGCAAGTAGATTTCATCCAGTGCACCGTCAAACACTGTATTCGTGTCAGATTCGCCATGAAATAGAGCAAGCGTCCGCAGGAAAGCGGGATGCGTGGAATAGTTGAGAGAGATTGTACGAAGATACCGCAGCGACCCGAAGGACTTCCAGGTGTTTAGATCAGAACATGGGAGTTGGTAATCGAGATGAACGAGCTTTTCCAAAGGCCATGTTGGTACCAACCGCAACAGAAGCGCGGGTTCTGTCATCAGGACTAGGTCGACCAAGGTGAGAATCCTTTCTCTCCCTGGTTGAGGACGATCATGAGAGAAGTAGACACGCCACAGGTTTGGCCGCCTGCTAGCCTGAGGTGTTAATGTAAGGCGATTGATGAATGGAGATATTCGATGGGTAGTTGTCTGAATAATTCGCTCTATGGCCTCGTCGTAGCTTAGACGCATGCTGCGATTTTGTCTTCCTCCCGCTGATGACTGGTTTAGAACAAACAGCCTCAGGGTTGATTGTGGGTGGTAGGAGATGGCATCCAGGAAAGCACTGAGTGCTTGGGTATCGCCAACGAGTAATATGTCCTTCAGCCTGTCAAACGACATCGGTCGAGGCAATGTTTCGCACCAGTCTATCTCTTCGTCTCGTAGAGGTGCAAAGACATTTGCAAGCCAGAGTTGGGTAAGATGGGGAAGGTATTGTAATGTCCTTAAGATCTGTTGTATGGATGTCCACTGAGCATTTAGAGGCGCCTTGAAGGAGACAGTCAGGCACGTTATGGATGTAGGGGACGGTACGATGCCATGAGAATTTCTCGTAAATACGGTCTCGTTCCTCGAAGAGCTGAAGAGTGACGTCTCATTGAGGCGTAGATGCTTTAAATTTGGACTATGTTGGACAAAGTTGAGAACACGATCATCGATGGCTTGATGACCGTGAGTCGGAGAGAACGGGGGATACGTGATATCGATATACTCCAATTTGAAGTCACGGTTAGCGCGAACATTGTCGACTGGGATAGCCAGGATAGAATCAAAACACCTTGGGCTTCCAGGTGAATTCCTAGCCTCAGTGTACTGCGAGAAGTTCGCAATGAGAAGACGGGCCCGAGGGAGAATTTGGGACACCAGCTGTTTGCTGTTGGTGATATCCAGAGGAGACCGTGTAGGAAGCCACGAAACGGTACGTTGATCAAGCACCAATGCCAGGTTCAAGTCTCCAGCTCGTTTGAGCATCTCCTTCGCAATCTGGGGCCTACGAATGCACGGCCAGGTCCAGAGTGAGGGTGTGCTCAACGCTAGGCGTCGCCAATGTGAGCAGACGTGTGATACCCGAACCCAAGATGTCGAGAGATTCGAAGCATCATGGGCTAGATATTTCCAAATCTCGATATGGGTCTCATTCGGAAGCTTGAAGCAGCTACTCAGAGTATTCTGATGAGATTTCCAGTCGATAATGGAGGCCTTGCATTGGGAAATAAGTGTTTCGAGGGCGCGGATTTTGTTGCGAAGGTGTCCGATCTCTTCATAGATTGTTGAATATGCAGATAGCTTCGCCTGTTCACTGCTAAATGAATTGGCCCTTCTGGCATATGTTTCACCTAAAGGGTTGCGGATCGAACTCAGCCTCGGGGATAATATGGCAATCCAAGTGGTTACCAAGACTTACCACATTCCACCAACATGCCCCTGAACCAATGGTCATCGGAAGCACAGTATAAGGGGGCAACAGGTTCAAAATACATCTTATTTGTATAGTAGGTTGGAGTTGATAAAAGGTGAGTCGAGAAGGATGAGCACACTTGGGTGATGGTAGTTCGAATCAAAGGCGCGAGAAAATGTGGCTGACGCCGACTGCCAGTGCGAGTCTTCCGAGTCGTGTTCAAGTTTGACCACATGGACACACGCCTCACAACTCGTCAATTCTAAGTTCTCTATCTTGTGCAATCTCATCCACCAAGGCACAGGTCGTATGGCTTGCCTTTCTGCGGCCTTAATGCCATTGAAGGAGAATCAGAGTTGTTACCTGCAGAGCGACCATGTTGCAGGAGAACGATCGAATTTGATTAATCCGCGTCCTCGAATGACACACCTTGATCCGCTGTGGTTCCAATTGACGTTGTGCTCGAAGCTGGATTTGGTCATCATCTTCGCTGTCAGTTATGGGTGCCGAGGTACTTATAGCACGCGTTCAGCAGCACGCCCACATCCGCCTGGCGTTTCCCCCAGAGAACACCGTCATACAATATGCCTTGGGATACCTTCAAGTTGAATAATGGTACACAATTCAGCGACTCTGAAGAAGCTCAACTGACCTTTCGAACACGATCAAAGGCAACATCATACCAGGCATTGCATACGGCACTGGGAAATGTGGGAAAGGACAGGGAGCTGTTGACCAAGTTGACCAGGCAATTTCGGTTGGTTTTAATCACATCGGTGAGCTGCCTTTCTTTTCAGTTTCCGATTTTCCTATCGCTGCACTACCGTGACTAACACCATACGCTGACTTCTCCCAGACACAGCCCAATCCTATCGGAACGAAGTTGAAGCTGGGATAGCAATCCGTGAAAGCGGCCTCGCCAGGACAGACTTGTTTGTGACAACCAAGTTTTCTGGGTTGAATGGGTTGGATATTCCGGGTGCTATTCGGGCAAGCCTACAGAACGTACGTTCTTACTGGTTACACCTCTGGAAGCAATCGTTCGAGCTGACGGACGAGTTCTAGCTCGGGCTCACATATGTCGACCTCTACCTAATCCATTTTCCTCGCCTTGCAGTTCCCGACATCCCTACCGCGTGGGCACAAATGGAGGATCTGCAGAGGGCCGGGTTAGCGAAGTGAGCTTCCATTTCTTCACCAGCGTACAGATACTGACCTCATCCCCAGGAGCATCGGCGTCAGCAACTTCGAAGTGAAGGACCTCGAGATACTACTTGCTTCGGCGAAGATCAAACCGGTTGTGAACCAGGTCCGTCTTCTTTCCTTTTCAAACGCTGCAAGCCCTGAGGCTAATCATGAAAATCCCAGATTCTGCTTCACCCCTACGTCTGGGCTCAGCAGCAGTCTCTTATCGAATTTGGAGCTAAACACGGCATCGTCACCGAAGCTTATAGTGTCCTCATGTTCGCGTTTCCCATTCATTGACTCCTTCATCTACTCACCGTAATACAGACCCATCATCGAACTTCCCGGCGGTCCGCTCGACCAACCCCTCTACAATATCGCTGAGAAGAGGGCCGTCAGTGCAGACCAAATACTGCTAGCATGGGTCAAGGCTAAAGGGGTCGCCGCTATAAGGTCCGTACTGATGTTCTCCATCATGCTCCAGGTTCCTCTCAGGCATTTTCAAACCCATGACTGACACAGCTTTCCTTGTAGTACATCGTCCAGACGTTCGAGGTTGGAAGGGTACATCCATGCAGGAGATATCGGTACGTTCATTTCGTGCCTTATGTCATTGACGACTTGGTCGCTCATGCTCATGCAAACTCTTCCACAGACTTGTCAGAGCAAGAAATCAAAGCCCTCGACGAGGCTGGAGCTAAGTACTCTGCCCTCTCATTCTCCATCGTCCGCCTCTGGCCCGCGTTTCTACCCACGCCGTCCCCGAAGACTAGAGAGATGGTCAAGAGCATCATGTACTATCTTGCAACTCTGGTGCTGTTATGTATCGTTGGTTTGGTAACCATGGGCATCGTACTCTAGTCTGAATCACTGACGAGTCAAGCCCGAAGCTGATTCAGTCGATGATAGGATAGGACTAGAATGAATTTCGAGGAGACCAAATCCTTGATCACGAAATGTACAGGTCTTGGAGAGTAACGAAATAACTACCTTTCTACTACTTCAATGTCAAACTTTGGGGTTAGATATGACAAGCTCGCGTACTAGCATTGATCTTGTCCTCGTTGCCACCCCTCAGCTCTTTCTAGGGATACACCGACATCGCAGTGCGCTCTTCCAGTAGAAGCGTGCGGACCAAACCCGTTGTAATTCTTCTTTGGACGCCAGCGTCTCCAAGTGCTTCAATTTTGATGTTCTCCTGGCGACCGGTTGCCTCACATCCGTCATATTGGGGAAGTGAAGGAGGGAGTTGCTGCATTTCGGACAAGCCATCGATGCAAGCAACTTGAGATCCGGTGGCCAGTCAAACACCGTATCGAGTGAATCGCGGAGAAGAGCAAGCGTCCGTAGAAAGGCGGGATGTGTACGAAGATTGACTGAGATGCTGCGAAGGTTCTGCAGAGCACCGAAACTTCTCCAGACGGTCAAATCGGAGAATGGGAGCTCATAAACAAGCTTTGAAAGATCGTCCAATGGCCACGTTGGGATTGATGCAGAAATCAACGTTGGTTCTGCCTCCACGGCTAACTCAACCGAGGCAGAAGTTTTATTCCCCGAGTAGTGATTGAATAATAGATACCACTCCATCGGCTTCCGCCCAAATGATAGTTTGACATAATTGATGAATGGTGAGATTCTGTGAGTGACCGTTCGAATCATTTGCGATACAGCTTGGTCATAGTCTAGGAGCTCGGTGTCGTATAGTGAGTGTCGTAGAGTAGTACCAAAGACTCGCATGTGGGACTGTTGGTGGAAGGAGACGGCGTCTAAAAACAGACTGAGAGCTTGGGTTTCGCCAGTCAGAGTTATCCTTTGCAGCTGCTCAAACGATATTGAGTGAGGTAAGGCTGCGCACCACGCGATATCCTCGTTGTGAACCTCCTTGAAGATGTTCTCAAGCGTAAGGGTCGTGAGATGGGGGAGATGTCGTAAAGTCTGCAGGATCTGTCTTACTGGCGCGATCCATCGTGCATCTGGAATCCAGGTAAATGACACTCTCAAAGCTGTGATGTGTCTAGGGGTGACCGTGAGTCCGCTCTGGACATTTCTAGTAAACACGGTCTCATCTCGAGCGAGGAATAGTGAAGTTCCATTGAGAAGCACTTGCTTCAAATTCGGGCTGTGCTGGATGAAATCGAGAAACTCGTGGTTGATGATATCTTGGCCACGGAAGTAAGGGGGTTGGGGAAATGTGATTTCGATATACTCCAGTTTCGTAGCCCTTGATATATTTACATCCGCGAGGCCCACCTTGAGGAAAGAACTAGGGCAATGACCTCTAAAATTGAGGATTGTGTCCTGTGAGAAATCGCCAATAAAAACACAGGCTCGGGAGAGGACCTCCTTAGCTAGCTTTTGAGCAGGCTCAATCTCAGAGGACTTTCTCACCGAGCTAAGCCATACAACAGCACGGAGATCAAGTATTAAGGCAAGATCCATGCCCCCAGCTCGTTTTAGCATCTGTGCTGCGATAGATGGCCGACGAATGCATGGCCAAGTCCAGAGCGCAGGTGTCTTTAACGCTAGACGTCGCCAATGCGAGCAGACATGAGCTACTCGAACCCAAGATGTTGAGAGATTCGATGCATCGTGGGCCAGATACTTCCAGATCTCAACATAAATCTCATCCGGAAGCTTAAAGCAGCTGCTCAAAGCGTTCTGCCGTGTCTTCCAGTGGATGATGGAGGACGTGTATTTAGATATGAGATCATGGAGTTTGCGGATCTTGGTCTGAATATGTCCTATCTCTTCGTGGATTATTGAATAGGCGGTCGACTTTGCTTCTTTACTACTGAACGCATCGACTCCTCCGAGTGACTTTTCTCCTAGGGGACGAGAGTAGAGTGTCAGCGTGGAGGATCGAAGCCGTGACAATAATAAGGTTGTCAAACTTAAGACTGTAAACCTACCGTCTTCCATTTCGACATCCTCGAACTGATCTAGAAGATTGGATGTACACAATCTGGGTACAATTGGCTCAAAGGACATTGTTTCGAATATTCGATTGTATGGGACCAACGGAGGTGAAGGTGGTGGAGGCGAAAGCGCAAGAGGCTACGACCAACACTGCCAAATAGACCTCACCAAATTCCTGTGTGCGGTAAGTCTGATCCGCACGGCGTTTGTGCCGAAGTGAGTCCAAATTTAGTCATAGCCTTCCCTTATTAGGAAAAGGACGGTCTCACTAGAACGAAGCCCTCACCTAGACCTGAATTGGAGACTCCAAGCGCGAATGAAGCCCACGAGGGAATGGTTTGGTGGCCTTCACCATACAGTGCCAAGGATGTATCACGGCCGAGATGGTATGCAATAATGTATCGACGAGAGAGGCATGCAAGGACGGGAAATTGGTAGGTATGCAGTCTAAATTCAGAATCTAAATGAATTGATATGGACGCACTTTAGGATAGCTAAGTCTTCTATAAGCAGACTTTTTCATCCGAGCCCGTGTATTTGGCTCGAGATAGAGAAAAGCATGATGGTTCAGAGAGAAAATGATGTCCTAGGGGTAGGTATATGCAGGGCTCGAGGTAGGAAAAGTAGCATGACTAAGTGAAGAAATGACGACGGGGTTATAGTTGGAGTTTTCGATCTCAAAGTTGGCGGTTGTGTCGACGCCAATCGCTGCAGACGCATTTGATGAGCCCGAAAGAATCGAAATGGAGTGGGAGAAGACGTACTGATGTATCCATAAAGACCTTCCGAGATCTCTTCACCGATGGCCTCGATGCTAGTGAGTTTGGTCAGCAAATGCTTGAGTGAAGGGGGAAAGGAACCGGTAATTACTCAATGAATGCGCCATCAGCGTTCCCATCATTCAAAATGGAATCATCTTTGTTCAGTTTCCTTTGTTGAGTGTTGGTTGTATAAGGCGCAGTAGCAAACACCTTGTCGTTCCACTCTTCCTCGAAGAAGAGCTGGCCGACATGAACGAGTTTACCAGCGTCCGAAACAAGCGTTCTATGACGGAGAATAGCCCTCGTCAGCACCGAACGGTTCGCGAATAATCAGGGGAACATAGGGAACATACCCATTTGAACTCTCCTCCCAATCAACGTGCACTAAAGTGTGTATATGCGCCGCCCTGCCTCGATAATATCCAGGATAGTTGGTTGTTATCTCGACTATACCCTGTGAGTCAGTAAAGTAACCACCACGAAGGAAAGTCTCCTCTCGAGCGATTGGATGTGATGGACCACCTGGGCCGCCGGGGGTACCTGGAGGAGGGCCGCCTGGAATGTTTTCAGGTTCGTAGCCTGAGTAAATACCAGTCGAATTCGCTGTGAAGGAGTTATTGCCGACGTCAGTATTTTGGTCGGCAGTGTAGGAGGAAAATACATGTACCAGCCCATAGTTCGACAAAGGCATTGTTGAGGGGTTGGCAGGTGCTTGTGTCCATGACGCCGATATCCAGAACCAGCTTGACACCTCTACAAGACAGTTGGAGTGAGTTGATTCAGTGGGTAAGTGCAATACACCTACTCTTGGTCGTCGCGGAGATCCTGTCGAACGTACTCGTTTCTGATATAAAAGGGACCTTCCATCATCTCGGGAGCCGTAACACATGTCGTCTAGCAAGCAAGTCAGCTCTTCAAGAAACACGATCGAGACCAAAGGAACTACTGACATTCTTGATTTCGGTAACATGTGGTCCGTGAGCAGAGGTAGTATGTGTTGGTGGCTGCTTATGCTTTCCTAAGCCATGGCCAAATCCCATAACACGCTGCTTCCTGAAGGCCTCGTAGGTGGCGATGGCGGAAGCACATTTCTGAGCTACGAGGCGACGTTCGAGACCTGCTGCCTAGAGAAGAGCATAAATTGGACCTGAGTCGATGCCAGACGATGGAAGCCAGCCTACCTGTCTCCGTCCGAGCTCAGAGCGAGAAATATGCTGATGTTCTTCACCTGGGTGAGCTGGTAGAAGAGAGGATCGGATTAGAATTATTTCCTTCTCGTCGTTGAATGCACTCACCTGCGACCAGGACACCCAAGGTGACCGCGGAGAGAAATTTCAGAACGAGCATTTCGCCGACGTCAGGAAGAGGCGAAAGAGGTTAGTAGGGACCCTTGAGCCTTTAATATCAGCCTTTAATGTCATGAAAGCTTCTAGAAATCCTTTCATCATGGCGGATGTCACGGAAGAACGTGCACACCCTCTTCGGTTGCATCAGTTCACACGAAGTGCCAAACGCCGCCAGTCCACCCAGTTACTTTCTCTCTTCCTCGACGCCACCTCCATGCCTTACGACAATTGCTGACGTACAACATGCTACCTTTCAAGTTCAATCCCCCAAATTAAAGGACCTCGCAGCAGGGATTCCCACCTTTGCCAACACCTCTCACCCTCCCTCAAGCGAAAGATGTGGTCGTCCCTCGTCAATGTCTTCGTCTCCTTTACTTCGATGGTCCCATTCCTCAGTCACCTGGCACCGCCGATGATACCTGGTAGCGTCGGCACATGTTCGAATCCAATTGAGAGAAGAGAATGGCGGGCCTTATCTGCGGCTGAACGTGCAGCGTGGCTCAACGGCATCAAGGTGAATCTTTACTCTCCTGTCTCCGTCATCCTTCATTGTTTGACATTAAATCTCATCCTTCAATATGACTAGTGCCTGGCAAATATGCCTCACGATCCTTCTATCATCGAGACTCAGTTCGATCCAACTCAGCCCCGCCTCAATCCGAACTCCACATTTTACGATGGTATGCGTCGGTCATATTACTCCGTCGTTTTCTCCCGTCTAATGGGCGTTTTCCAATAGACTTGGTTTTCATTCATAACGACCTAGTTCAGATCGTAAGTTAATACTCCAAACCCCTTTAACAACCCGTCTCATCTCTATGTTACAGATCCACGGAACTGGCTTATTCTTCCCGTGGCATCGTCACTTTCTGCACATCGTGGAGGGTCGCATGAAAACCGATTGTGGCTTCGAAGGAGTATGGCCATACTGGGACTGGTCTCTAGGTTTGTACCCTCACTCCCACTCCCCTCTCGCCAGTGTCTAACACACTCTTACCAGATGCTCACGACTTCGGGAACTCTTCCTTCTGGAAGGACTCAGATCCAGAAAGCGGACTCGGTGGCTTCGGGAACCCAGATTCCAACATGCAAGTCCAAGACGGAGCATTAGCTGGCCTTAAGCTAACCTATCCATACCCTCACGTTCTACGACGTCAATTCGCTATTCGACCATGGTTGAATACTTCGATTGGTTTCCATGTCGACCCTGAGCGGATGGTAAATGAGACTTTTACCAGGGCTGAAGTGTCGAGAGTGGTAAATGGTTATGTTGGTGATTATAAAGGCTTCCAGACGGATTTGGCGGCACTGCCGGTAAGTAGTGAGCTCCTTGTCAGTCTTCGTCAGTATCCGATAGATTGATGTCTCGCAACATCTAGGGAATGCATTCAAGCGTGCATCGTATAGTTGGAGGGTAAGTCGAGCTCAACGTTCCCTCTATAAAATAGTTCTTGACGCACATTTACTTCCAGAGATCTCGCTGGCCAATGCCCAGACGGTTCATCCGACAAATGCTCACTCGGTACCTCTCCTAACGGTACGTTGGACCTTCTCTCCAACACCTCCAACAACCGACTAACATCCCTCCCCAGATCCCCTCTTCTACCTCCTCCACGGCGTAAGTCTCCTCCCCCAAGTCCACCTAGAATACTCTTCTAACTCCCATCTTTGCAATTGTATAGGGTCTCGACAAAATATGGACCGATTGGCAAAATGCCCACCCTGCGAATAAGAACTTATTTACTGGAGGTTCAGTTGAGCATATGAATAGTACGGAAGATTTTGATAGGTATCCTGTTGGAGGACCTCCGAACCTTACTGTACGTTTCACCTTCACGATGCCTTGGTCTTGGTCAGTGGCTGATTGATTCTGATTTTGTTTCCAACAGCTGGATAGCATTCTCCCTTCGAATGGTCTGCATGGTCCTGTCCCCGTCAGAGACGTCCTCAGCACCACGAGTGGTTACCTCTGCTATGTGTATCAGTAATCTAACTAGATACTTCTACCTTGATTATCGACTTCTGTGGATAGCATATATAACCGATTGTAGTGGCTGTATGCGTTCAATTTCAGAAATGATGATCTCTCGTGTCTGCTTGAATTGCTTCCAGGGTCTAGGGCCTCTAGGCGCCCGTCATCAACCATCGGCGCTAAATCCGAAGCGGAAGCAATTTCAATTTGATTCCGTTCCTCTCAGCTTCTTGAACGACATGGGATGACCCAGGGGCACTGACATTGATAACATATGTCGTGGATCGAATGAATGCGAAGTGATCTGGTGGTGCTCAGCGCTGGAAATGGCCCAAGGCTGCGAATTCGCGAATCGCGATTTACAGTATACAGCAAGCTCCCAAGCATATACTTAGTCCACTTTCAACTTCAAGGGATATATAGATAATTCTATAGATATATACTACAAATACATAATCTGAGCTATATGATACATTCTATATACACCATTCCCTTCTCCCCTCCCTTTACTCCAACTCATCCCTCTCCCAAACAGGTCTAACATCATCCGGCAACCGTCTCCCCAGCCAAATCGCAAATCCCGTCAACACAGTAAGCGTAGGATAAACCGCATACCCTCCAAGAATATTATGTTGTACCGAGAATGAGAACAGGGAATCTGCGAGGAGAGGTGCGATGATGGAAGATATTGAGTGACAGGTTGTTGCGAATCCGTTTGTTGCACCTAGGGATTGACGGTTGGGGGAAGAGGCTGTTATGAATGTGTTTAGACATCCTAGAAGGAGAAAGATTAGTTTTGGTAATGAATGATAGCATATAGTGAGGCAAGACGCGACGAACCTCCAGCCATATCAGTAAAAAACATCGGTACCACAAGTACCCCAACACCCAACCACACACCCCACCCACTCGCACTCCCTCCCTCTCCTCGAACCTTCAAATCCCACCTCGCACATAAATTAATCAAAGGAAGCATCACCCACGTCCCCAAAAAACATCCAACACCCCACAAATACATCTTCCTCTCCCCAACTCTCTTCAATATCCCTCCACTCAACCACATAATCCCAACCGCAGTAACTAAATGATACCCACCCAATATATACCCGATCTGATGTGGAGGAAGACCGAGTCCGCCGAGGGAGATGGGCATGGAGAGGAAGAGAGGGAGAAGGGCGTCTTGTGAGGTGCCGAGGAGGGCGAGGAGGGCGTAGTTGGAGGAGGAGATTAGGAGGGGGCGGTGGGAGAGGAGGGAACGAAGGGGGATGGGTTCGGGGAGGGAGGAGGGTGAGAGGTCCAGGGAGGAGGAGGTTTGCCAGTCGGAGAGGGTGGGCTTGCCCGGAGCACTCTGGAGTGGGGGAGAATGATTATTGTGAGAATGGTGCGAGAAAAAGGGAGGGGAGGCAGATAACCTACCTCTTTAAGAAATATTACCGCCAGTACTAGTACTACCGCAACAATCATCGAAACGAGCAGGGAAGGTAAAAAGTACGGATTATCCCTCCAAAATCTCCCACCGAATATTTGAGGGAAATGTTCATGAGGCATGACCAACATCCCTCCTATCAATGAGCTATTTTAATTTCGTTACGTTCGATACAGATTTGAGAGGGATTAGAGCTACCCAGCGACTGTTGCACCAGCGAAAGAGAGAACGAAGACCCAGAGGAAGGCTTGTGCGCGGTTGGTGGAGTCGGTGATTTCGCCGACTACGCTTTTTACGACGCCTGTGGATGAAATCAAAGATGAGTGAGGGTGATTGGTGGATGACTTGGGTTTTGGGAAGACGTACCGTGGTTTCCGTTTGTTAGCTTTTGAAGACATTGGCTGGGAGCGTGGTTCGTGAGTACAAGAGGGAAGATAAATGGGTGGTAGGACTCACCTGATGACTAGTCCCCAGTATGTACGAGCAAGGCCGAACCAGAAGATAGATATCGTGGTTCCCAGAAGACCGAATAGAATGACAGGCTTTCGTCCTATCCTATCGGAGAGTTGACTCCATCGTAGAACTGATACAGCCGATAGGACATTCACAAGGGCACCCTTCAGAGATTCGAGGAACGTTTTGAGTATGCACGTGCTAGCAGCGAGATGTCAAGCTCACCATGAGTCCTACATAGTACCCTACTTTCCGCATGTCTCCCTTCGTAACATCGAGCTGACTTACGCGCTAAACCCTTGGTTAACGATGGCGAGGTAGTAGTAGTAGATGGTTGGCTCTTACTTGGTTGATGTAAGGTCGTATAGATTGACCTGGTAGGGCACCGCAGCACTCGATGCATGAAACCAGCGATAACTGTTTCCAAGGAGGAGGGTTGATTGTCCGAGTCGATGGTTTAGGTGATGATTCCTCTCCCAATAGTGGTGCTGCTTCCAAACTAGCCCTTGACATACTGGTGAACAGGAGAAAGATTGTCAGCGCCAGGTACGTGACATAGATTTCTCCGAGATATTTGTTCCCACCTGAAATCTGAATCGTGATCCTGGTCGTCTTGCGATTGGCTTGAACGTGATTGACGATGACGGGGAGAACTCGGAAGGGCAGAAAGCAGGATGGAGTTCATTTTGGTTATCATAGCGGCGGTGGCTGAGTACTGCGTGTGGATGGATGGTAGAGGAGGACCATTTTACTAATTTGTAGTTTTCTCGTGTTCTTCCTATTATGGCACTTGCTTGCACAACGCGGTTTTTTGACAGACGCCGCCATCGAGGCACACAACGTGACGACATTTGCTTCCGATCCTCCGCCGATCGAAGACGCGTTTTGTTTCCGTCCCCTCATATACCCGCCCTTACGTTCATCACTTCATGCTGTTTTGATTCTCAAACGTTCTGGTCGAGACATACTCATATCTCTCCAAACGCTCGCAAAAATACTATCCAGAGTCAAGAAGCGGCCTCGAAGGAGGAGGAGAGAATGCCACTCAAGCTTTGGTCGTACTCCTGAGGACTGGCAGCTCATTTCACGGAAGCCATACTCCTGGGTCAGAACTCGGTGGTAATAGCAAGGTTTGGGAAGGGAGCGTGCTTCACTTCGAGATGCCATAACCTACGTGCGGCAAGAAATGAAAGTTCTGATTCCGAAGGTCTCTTCCCTGATAACTCTGAGTCGAGAGAGAAAGGAATCCGTCCCTCTTTCTGCATACTGATCTTGTTACTCTCCAGCTCTCACGTATCCTGGATGAAGTAAATGGCGATGGTGGCAGAAGGCGTTTCAAGGGTGGTACATGGAATGATCGTTGAAGATCGAAAAGAGGTATGCACCGCGAAGCTCATCAAGAACCTCACCAATTAATATAACGAAATCTATTCGACGGGAAGCCCGTAATGTCCTATGCTTGCGTAAACGAGCTCCAATATGTCGAATACAGAAGTGTACTTCGAGAGTCGAATCCCAGCATGTTCCCGGGTGATGTATTATTGTCGATGAGTAGGGAAATGGCTTCTAATCGTACTGTCGTCAACAGTACAAGTGTTGCTCCAGCTAACACAACCTAGGTCTCTCTGCCTCTTTTGTCACACTGTTGCTCTTGTTGCTCATCCCAGAATGTTCAAACATCTGCCCTGGGTTCAAATTCCAGCTCCTCTGTGGTTGTGAAGAGATCAGGCAGTGGGGGGATATAACAATGGACAAATGATTCTGATAATTCGAATGTGGATCCGACTCCGGCTTCGGCATAGTCGGGGGCATTGACCCACCCGCCAAGTGACTCGGAAGGCTTGAGTGTGCATTCAGCTCCGACTCCTCCATGCCTGGAGGCAAATGCGGGTGAATTGGGTGGATCAACGGGAAAGTTGACTTGGAGTCGGAGTCTAGACTGTCTAGCTAGTTGCTCCTCGTCCAGATCTCTAATAGGTAGGTAGCGGCAGGCAACTTCTGTTCCTTGACGTTGTCCCCGCTTGACGCATCTCCCACATGGCTCATCTGTATCGAGAGAAGGCCGATCACACTAAATAGTACCAACGATGAGATCGATATCGACCTGGATGATATTGGTCGGGATCGTACCTTGACCTTGTCCCGTCTACACCTGAGACACGTAATATAAATTCTAGTCCGATATCGTCCATCTGATGAATTCCCGTCCAAGAACCAGTTTTCCTCAATGGGAATCCAATGCGAAGCTGTCTCGGATTTCCCATAATCCTTGACCAACTCCTTCCCATTTTGCTGTAAGTTGGGGGGGAGTCGGCCCGGGTTTGTGAGCCATCCGGGGCCAGCAAAGCTGGTCGTTGTGGAGGTATGCTTCGATGGGGGGCTTACCCTCCTGTTCGATATCGAGAAACAACGGAAGCTTGAATATCGGAGCTGCAGAAACTCCGAGTGTCTGTAGCAAATAATCAGTACGCTCCCCAATTAGAGGCTCGCAAATGTCAAGAAGAGGCCGAAGCTTTGCTGACCTTGATTGACCTTGCGAGGATGCCTCGTCTGTGTGTGAAGGGGTTTCCCCGTCATCAGCCTCCGGATCGAATGGTGCGATATTGAGTTCTGAATCACACCGCAGACTGTATCTTGTATCAAAATCTGTACTGAATCTGTACTTAAGAAAATAGGAAACGCACCATCTCATCGAACCATCACGAGTGATCACCTTATCACTGCGTTCACATCGAGGGCACAACGTTTCTTGAGAGTTGTCTGTCGGGTTTTCGGATGGCTGGTCTACCAGCACACTGAGTAATAACTCGTCACTCTTTTTTACCGTATCTTCCCATTCAATCGCTCGGATGTGAGGTTGCCCGTATTGCTGGAATACAGCGAACTGTTTTAGAGCAATGATAAGCTCTCCTGGACCATCCTTGAACTTGAAACGTAATATACTGAAGAAAACCTGAAATGAAGCCCCGTGTAAGAATGTCGGAATGATCCACCAGCGTTCAATGGTATAAGTGCTTACTTGGCGATTAAGACATAGGTCTTGGGGCAAAGACCATTGCGCGCCATGAAAGTCGATAATCTCAATGTGATGGCGTCGAACTGGAGTTGAAAAGGATGATGCCAGTGGCGCAAATCTAATAAATGTTCAGAAGACAGTGAGCAACATAGATAAAGGAGTACCAAAAGAGCGAGAACTAACAGTGCCGCATAGAGTCTATCTCGGGAAGCGATCAGCGATTTGCGGACGGTGATGATGAGGTACTTCGTAAGAATAAGGCACCAGAAGCACCTCCACACCCACTCGAGTAGACACACTCCTGTGAATGTACTTTGCAAACTTTGAACTGCTTGGTTGCGGCCCACATTTCGCTTGCTCGGAAACTCGTCTAATATACCCTGCATGTAGGCAATTTCTACTAAAGCCTTATGCTCGTGGATTTCTTCGAGTCGGTGGATAAATCCGTCGATGGAAAATCGGAGAATGGAGGGGATGACTACGTCTGCGACTTCATCGAGTGTTTTGGCCAGGTCGTCCTCCTCGATAGGTGGCGCGATCGTGAGCTTCAGCTCACGCGAAAGCTCCCTTGCCCTATTTTGAAGACGCTCCGCCTGGATGACGAGCTGGATTCTTCGTTCTGACGACGTAGGAGAGGAAATCGAGGTTCTGGAGGTTGAGCGAACAGCTACAAGTAGAGTCAACCAAACCTTCGACGAGCATAGATCAACCATTTCTCATAGTATCGTACCTCTTTGATAATACGAATTAGTAGTGATAGAGACGTTGAGGGTGGTAGCAACGTTTGAAAATGAGCCACCGACGTTGAAAGTACAATCTCGAAGCTGTTGCCAAGTGGCCATGAAGAAAGGGCTGTAAGTTGGCGACGATCCTGTGATGTTTCTATGGGGCCCAGTCTTTTAGTAGTCCCTAAACGTCGTGAAGGCCGTGTACACGTGTGACACACGCTGCAATGCTTTACAGCACTCAAGATTGGCGCTGGATTGCATTGGCGCCTACTAGTGAGCGGTGAATCGGCTACCAGCGTTTCAGTCTCTGGCGGAACAAGAGATAGAGAAGCAGCAACACGGTTTTCAAAGCGATCAGTGCAAGGATCAAATACCGTGTTTTGTATGAAGTGGTCGACGAGATAAGGACTTCGAGGAGAGGATGATCGATGATAGCTCGAAAAAGCAATGCATCAAATTTCAAACCGTGTTGACAAACCCGAGTTGTAACTCGCCTCTAGCAGCACTAACCTCACGGGAGGCTTGGATCTAGATCAATGCCAAGCATTAGGATATTTCATTGCATTTTTTGTTGTGCAATACGTGCCTCGTAGAGAACAGAGTAGAATTCTGTGCACTACTTTCGGGAACCCTTATCCACGTTTTCTACTCCTAAGAGCGCAGTCCACTTCCCGTATCATCGCCTCCTTCCTCTCCCAGAACGCCTTATAACAAAGCACCACCCCCGAGGCAAATGCAGGATTTGACTATGAATTGCTGGTATGACATGAAGTTAACGGCGGGCGAGAGGTTAGCCATAGTAATAACAACGATCAATAGCCTCAGGGGGCAGTGTGCAACTCCCTGGCCTTATGCGTGTCTGGAGCAACAGCATAAAAGAAGTCACCTATCGCTTTAAACTGCGAATGATGCTATGTATGTCCAGAGGATCCAACACGATTTTCTTGCCATCACATCGAGCCCTAGACGTGAACTGAGAACACAATTCATTGATATCGACGTCCTAACGGATTTCCTTTGAGCACCCTCACACTTATTACGAGTGAAGAAACGTACCTTGAATTGAGGGTTTGATGTGATGATTCGCCATGCAGTAAGGACTTCGACGTTCTGATCACTCTGTTGGATTTTCGGGAACGATGTCCCCTCTGAGCAACGGACCATTGGGTTGAGGGAATTGGTTGACGTTTCCCGGTACTTCTTTCAAGTTGTCGTGATCAGGTGGAGATCGGCGAGTATTAGCCAGAGTCTTACCTTCATGGTCCTGATAGAGAAACGACGGAAGCTTGAATATCGAGGCTGAGGGCTCCTAGAGAGTCTATTATTAACTGGGAACTCGAAGCGGAGTATTTCGGGTTTACGAACCCGAACTCAGCCCGAGGAGATACTTGGCCCGGACTGAGGCCTTCCAGTTATGATCTCTCGTACCCAAGCTAGTACCTGGCTCGGAAGCTTCCAATTCGGAGGGTGCGGTGTTGAAGGCAGAATCACATCGTAAACTAAGTGTGTTTTTTGGAGTAAGTAATGACAAAATGGCTTATCTGGTGAACACGTACCAGGTAGCCCAACCGACTGGGGATTTACCAGTGATCACTTTATCAGTTTTCTCACACCGGGGGCACGCATTTTCTCGTGCATTATCCACCAGGACGCTAAGTTGCAGATTATCACCATTGTTGATTGTGTTGGGCCACTCGAACGCTTGAATGGGGCGTGAACCGTCTTGTTGAAATACAGTGAATTGCCTCGACAAGATAACGGCTTCGCCGGGTCCTCCCTTGAATTTGGCACGCAATATGCTGAAGAATATCTGTTATATCCAGGTGTCAGAATGATGATGAATGGAGATGAAGTAGAGCTTACTTGACGGTTAAGACATAAGTCTATGGGGAGGGACCACTGGGATCCAAAAAAATCGATGATTTCCACGTGATGAACATGGATCGGATTTGAGAGACAAGATGCCATGGGTTCAAATCTGAGGAATTCGAACATTTCATGAGGCAGAACCGATCTTGGAACGTGAAAGGGAGAACGCACAAGGCAGCGTAATGTCACGAGAGATAATTAGGGATTTCGAACGGTCTTGACGAGATATCTGGCCTTACTTCCCCGTGCAGATATCTTGGTCGAGAAGTCTTCCATTGTCTTCTGCATACAGTCCAATTCCGTCAGGACTCTATGTTCGCAAGGTTCTTCCATCTGATGGCCAGACGAGTTGACGCAAATGCGAAGGATATATGGGATGGTTTTGGTTGAGATATCGTCTAGGGTCTTGGCGAGGTCATCACCTCGATGGGTGCTCTGACCGTAGATTTCAATTGACGAGAAAGCTCTTTCGCAGTCCTTTGGAGGCGTTCCCCCTGCAGCAAGAGCTCGGCTATCCATGCTGTAATCTTTTGGAGGCCGAGTGAGTCCCTGGAAAGCACATGATTGTTAACGTCCGCAGGCGTAGCAAAAAGGCGCTTGTCGTACCTATCTGGTGGTAGGAATGCGTCACCAGGTTGACAGTGACGCTGTTCGTGTAGGAGCCACGGACGTTGAACGAGCAATCACGAGGTTGCTGGAGGGCCATGGAGAAGGGTGTAGGGGCGAGATGGCTTCCAACAGGTGGGGTGCCTCTAGTACTCCCTGGATCTTGTCAAGACCGTGCAAACATATGTAAAGTACGCTGCTTTGTTGGGCACAGCATTGAAATTGACGCTGGATGACAACATCGTCTACTGAGCACTAGAGCATTGGAGTGCCGATATGCGACGAACGAGATTCGTGGTTTTCGTGGTTTTCAGGAGAGTGTAGGATAAACAGAATCACGGGCTTCAAGTTATCCCATTCCGAGTAAAGGGTTGAAATGCCGTCTGTCAAGAATGGTTAAGGACGGCAGGACTGGGAGGAGACAATGGTGGTTCTCAGAAAGGAATCATTTCTTTGTAACGAAGCGCGGCGGGCTTGATCTCCAACCATCATTATGGCTGCCACCAACCTCATCTGCTCGCCTCATTACATTCTCTGGTGTTTGGTTAACCCAGGAGGAATACGTCTTATGTCTTAACCGATACTACCAACCCTTCCTAGGCCTTATGACGGTTTCCGAGGTTCTTAGACTCGCAAAACACGCTATCTTGAGAGACTCAGTGCGTTCATTTTCTTGTCAACGTCCAAGGTGTCATTTTTGAGCTTGGCCTTTCCTCTTTCGCAGATTGCGGCCCGACATTGCCCAGAATGCTTTGCGTACCCTCTCATCAGCGTAGACCTGCAACACCTGTCGCATGTCTGGGTTATAGTTGCCGTTCGACAAAGCCTACCCTCACCTGCTGGTCGGCTCATAGAAGCCCTTCGATTCTTCGCCCTCTCAGAGCTCTTGTCCAGGCCACTCACCTCTCGAGAACTCAGAAGACATGCAAGCACTCGACACCTCCGCGACCAGGACTCCATCCGAGGAGATACATGGTGCATTTCCTTCAAACGGGAGGGAAAAGGAAGGATATGGACCAGCCTCTTCGTCGGAGAACAATCAAAGCTTCCATCCACCACACCGAGAATTCGAGAAGCGGGGTTCTTGCATTGGTAGCAGCAGAGCTGTCTAGCTTGGAGGTACGTTTACCCTTCTGCTCTTTCGTCCTAATTCTGACTCCTTTGCAGGAAACGTCAAGTTCAGGCCGAACTCTTGGTCTTCTTGCTCTGTCGGTGAAAGGGCCCGAGAGGACATACGCTTCGCTATCGTTCCTCCACTGTCACCGACGGCCCTCAGATGTATCAAGGGCACCAATTCGTGGACGACAAGCAATAAGACCAACGCTTTTTTCGTCGACCAAGATGGCTCACGACCAACCTCAACGTGCCCTCTAGCCTTTCTTTCCAGCGCGATGTCCCTGTCTACGACCATTTCCTGGTTGTTCATATTGCGCACCGTTGTCGACTGGCTACTGTGTGAGCGCGATGTTCTTGGTCAACCCCTAATATCACTGACATTTCGTCGTTTGTCCCTAGTCTGTAACGACGGGAGCGCCTTGGGGTCTCAGTTCTACTTCACCTTTGCGTCCGAAATCTCCGGAGACTCCTCAATAGCCAGAAGGGTTGGTCAAGGGAACAGCACTACGCAAGAGCAATTGACATGTTTATTGGTGAGTCATTCTTTTCGACTACCCTCCTTGTCTTTTCCTTCCGTCTCACCTATGACTGTTTCAGGCTTCGGAGAGCAGGCTACTCGGCGTCTATTCTCTACAAATCCAACTCAGAGAAGGCACATCATGGTCAGCAATGTACATCGCCAGTACTTATTGGTCCGATGTCCCATACATGGCTCTTTCCAATTCACCACGACATGACACCAGGACGACAGATGTGATGCTGGTTGGACAGCGGATGTGGCTGCGATCATGCCTACGATTTTCGCCGGGAAAGAGAAGCAGCACTTGTGCAAGCAACTTTTCGCCGAAGGCAGAAACTTCGCGTATGGCGTGGCCTTAACAGGTTCTAGACGATATCGACAACTCTCACTACAGGCGCCGAGCCCCGTTGTCTCCAGAAGATGTGGACTTGTACTACCTGAAATCATGTTCTTTCGCTCTCCAGTTACTTGCATATATTCGCCATCTATATCTTCTACTACTAATCAACTACGCCACGAGTTCATTATCCGTATCTTCTCCCCTCCCTTTATATTTCGTGCTATTGAAGCCTTCCCTTTTCAAACTATACACATAAACCCTGGCTTAGGTGGAAAGTGAGGAGCAGCATGTCGTTGAATGGCTACTGCCCAGCCGTCCAGGATCCGAGGTCAGAGCATGTTAGCATCTTGGAGCTACCTCGAGCCACGAATCTAGGAGAGGCAGTAGGTTGTCATAGCCTATGCTGGATCTCTTCATGTTCTGAAAGAATCCAAGAGGTGTGATCGAGAAACTCTGAGGAGGTCGTGATGGGGATGGTCAAAGGAAAGGGTGAACGTTGAACGCGTTCCAGGAAAGCGCGACAAACTTGATCAGCAACCACCATCATGTCCTCCTGGTTGAACCTCTCATTCTGCAAGCACTAGATCCTATTCTCGTAAACCAGGATATATAAAGCGATGTGTTTTGGATGTATTCGTCAGGACAAGATGGGTTCGCTATAGAGAATCAAGGTATGTTTATATTACTGGTCAGGGTGTCGTCTCTCGGGCTGACATTTCTTCTCATTTAGTGGCGAGATTCTCTGGCTGCGTCGCTCTACAGTCAGTTTGAAGAACATGTAGCTTCCCCGGGCCTTCAAACTTGACAAATGGTTGTAAACGAAGGAGGAATGTTTTCGCCATTTGACTCCCCTGCGACACCTGCTTCTCTTCGCCACACATTGAGGCCATACAGCGCCTTCCGAGAGACTGGGAACGTTCAAATAAATGGTATTGAATTTACTCATTTATTCGACAAACCTTGTTGCTCACGACTTTGTTTTCTAGCGCTCTCCTCCTCTCTAGACCGTACACAACTCAAAGCGACAACTAATAGCTCCGCGGTGGTAGATTCGAATAGCTAGGTTGGAGGTAAGTTTACCCCTCTCCTCTGCTCGTTCTGGGCATTGTGCTGAATCTTCTGTACAGAAAGTAAGGACCAATTCAGACCAGAAATTTCGGTGTTCCTAAAGCTGGTCCGCAGGATCCCAAGACAAGACCTTCACCCTCCATCCCCCTTCTACGGGCATCGGATCATCTTAATCCTGTCCATGGAGGATCCAAGCCGCGATTTTTACGAAGCCGGTTGTGGTAGATGCATAAAGCTACATTGGGTACGTGAAGCTAGTTGTTCTATCGCTCTGGTGCCGACGTTCTCCGCAGGAAATGGTCCCCGAGTGCAAATCACTATGACTGAAGTTTTCTGCTGAAGCCGCCACGCTGGAGACTTGAAAACCAAAACCCCATATCTCATCCATCCTGCACACTTCACCCAGTCTACTTCGAAGCTCTCATGTGCCGTCAAAGTGCTCCAAGATGAAGACAACTAACAAAGAGTTTGACAGCTTGTTCATCGACCACAGCGCGGACACAGGCAGCGTTTGAAGCAGAGAGAAGAGCGTTCACAGAGCCGTCCCGGACGTGGGTTGAGGAGTGACAACCCATTGCTGTCTTGTGTAGGTGGCGGATTCCGTTGTTTCAGGCTTGAACTCTTATCACGTGGAACTGCATTTTTCGAAGGTTTACTCCAGAGGTACATGGTCGTGTTGTAACTCGATCCGGATTCTCTTTTATCAGCGAGCGGGACCGCTTTTATTGTACACGCCAAGGGTCAATACATATGTGCATTCATACGCTCCATGTTACACTTGTGTCTACTAGTATGCTCCCAGAAGTTTCAAATGGTGTACATGTCCCCTTTACTCAGTTGGCTGGCAGAGACACTTCGTCCGAGTCAATGCCTCCATGTTCACGCAGAAGCTTGACAATCGACTCGCTGTCATAGACACTTCTCAATGCATGTGAAAGGGGTGTCAAACCCTTGCTATCCACTGTGTTCACCTCAGCTCCTCCATGCTCAAGCAAGAGCTTGACAATTGGCTCCATACCATTCTCAGCTGCATAAGAAAGGGGAGTCCGACCGTACCCGTCCTTTGTGTCCACCTCAACACCTCCATGGTCAAGCAGGAGCTTGACAATTGGCTCCCTGCCATTCTCAGCTGCATAAGAAAGAGGAGTCACACCCCAGTTGTCCTTTGTGTCCACCTCAACACCTCCATGCTCAAGCAGGAGCTTGACAATTGGCTCGCTGCCATCCCCAGCTGCATAAGAAAGGGGAGTCCGACCTTCATCATCCTTTGTGTCCACCTCAACGCCTCCATGCTCAAGCAGAAGCTTGACAATGGGCTCCCTGTCATACTCAGCCGCATAAGAAAGGGGAGTCCGACCACCATCATCCTTTGTGTCCACCTCAACCCCTCCATGCTCAAGCATGAGCTTGACAATTGGCTCCATACCATTCTGAGCTGCATAAGAAAGGGGAGTCCGACTGTACTTGTCCTTTGTGTCCACATCAACACCTCCATGCTCAAGCAGGAGCCTGACAATTGACTCCCTGCCATTCCCAGCTGCATAAGAAAGGGGAGTCCGACTGTTGATGTCCTTTGTGTCCACCTCGACGCCTCTGTGCTCAAGCAGGAGCTTGACAATTGGCTTGTCACCATTCTCAGCTGCGTAAGAAAGGGGAGTCTGGCCCTTGTTGTCCTTTGAGTCCACCTCAACCCCTCCATGCTCAAGCAGGACCTTCACTGTTAGATCATTGCCACAAAAGGCAGCAATGTGTAGCAGTGTTCTCTGATCCCTTGTAGAAGGAAAGCTGTGCATCTGACAGCATAATTGGGGCAGTGCAGTGAGTTGGCCATGATAGGTGGCCAGGAATACACCAGATCCACCATTCTGTTTGTTGCTGGCATCACTTGGTAAAAATGCACCAAGTGTATACTCCCAGGTGAGGTCTAGAGCCCGGTCATTCCTAAGGAGGAATTTAACAACCTCCTCATCAAGCGAGTTGTGGTGTGCGCTTGCATGAAGGCCCCAGTGCATAGCTGAGTAGTCATAGAAGGGAAGCAGGCGTCGGTGTCCAATCCTGAAGTAGGTTGAATTCTCCCAAGTAAAGTTTACTGGAAGACGGCAGTTCCCCGTAATTGAGAGATATTCAACACAAGTTGAAAACATCTCTTTGTGAGCATTGCAGAAATACTTTGACTGCATTTTCTCAAAAAACTCTTGAGTCGTGAAGTCTACCAACCTAGATGTCAATCTTGACCCTTAGATGCGATGACTGAACCGCTTACGAACAAACTGTACAATCCTATTCTCTGAATCAGGGCGCCAAGAGTTGTATTCTCCGTCCTGCACAACAATTAGTCCAGCACAAAGACCGGTTATTGTCGACAATGGGGTGACATATTTATCAGTCTCCTTCCTCCCATGTTTTGTGGCGAGCGCATGCTGAAGTTCACAGACTGAAAGACGGCGGTTGGCAAATGTAATCCACATCAATGCATTCATTGCATGTTCCCTGCGGCCTTCTGGGTAGGTTTTGATGAGCTCCATGACACGAACATAAGTGTCATCAATTTCATTTGGAAGCTTGTTGAGAGCATCTTCAAGCTCTCCAAGGTTGAACTGTTCAGCCAAGAGGTTCATACCCAGCTCAGCAACAAGAAACCTAGTTTGATGCTATCAGAACATGGAATGCAAAAAGAAGGAAGAAACTACTCACCGCCCTTTGGCAGCCTCAATAACCTTGTCAGTGATATGCCGAGAGAAATCATCCGACACCTCAAAGTCAAGATTGGACTTCAGGATTGCTACCCTTTCCCCTAGATATGCTCTCATATCCCCCTCATCTCCCTCAATGTCTTCTCTACTAGCCCCCAGTTCCCGAAAGGTTGTCTCCATGTTTCCAAGAACACGTGAAGTTATAAGAAGCTTCACGTTTGATCCGAGCGATAGAATATCGCTGATCACCTCGCAAACCTTCTTGTCGCTATACTCCGCTGTGTATTCATCAAGTGCATCAATGACGATGTAACAGCCCGAATAATGCAGGAAGACCCTGGATAGAGTCGATCGAAGCTCAGTATCTGTTGGTCGTGACATCCGCTTCTTATGTGAGTCATAGAGTTCCATAAGGTACTGCTTCACTTCGGGGTTTTGATGAGTCTCGTATGCTTGCCTACAGAGAGCTCCAAAGATGGCAGTTTTGCTCTGTTGACTCCGCAGTTTGTAGTTGAAGTAGATAAAGCCGACAAGTGTATGTTCTTCATCAACCGTTCGTAGATGATCCACGATGAGAGAGCTTGAAAAGTTGAAAGGCATGGGTTAATGAGGCAGGTGTGATCTTGGAGAGAAACACCTACGCCATGACCGTTTTCCCAACACCAGCTGGAGGTTGAGATATTTAGACAGGTGAATTCAATGGACATAGAGCACGTACGTATCCCGGGACACCACATGAGTCCCTGTTGAGGTGAATCACACCATGACTTGTATGTCTTCGATTGAAGCAGCCACCTGCCTGTGCTCTTGGATCGTTTCTCGGCAATTTCATTGTGGATCGTTCGGTAGTCGACAACGTCGAAGAACCAAGTCGCTATCTCACGATCCTCGCCACCTGGGTCAATGTAGGGGGTGTACTAACAGCGCAATGGGCATGCGGGACTTACTGGTATCTGAAATGGACTATCCGTTAGTGATGATAGAATATTGATAGTGGTTATCCACCTACGAATGGCTTTCCAGACGGACACTGCGACATTTATGTCACGGCCCGCGATGAACTTGCTTCGAGAAATACTGAGGTTGGCGTCGCCATATCGTGCTGGTATTCCATCGATTGGCGTATCTTGATTGCGTAGGCTTTCGCTGTCTTTATACTCGCTGTTTTCGTCTTCATTTTCTTCGAGCGCAGGATAGGTTGCATCTTCTTGAGCCTCTTGGGCCACCAAGCACTGGCCGCTCGCCTTTTCGGTACCTTTGCTGTGTGGCTGACTTGACGACACTACGAAGGCATGAATAGATCAGCAACTTTGCATATCTTTTTGTTGTTCTTACTCACGAGTAACGCCTCCTGTATCAGTTTTGCTAGATCCTACGCTTGAGATCTTGCCCTCTAGTTCCCCGGAGGAAGGCTGAGATGCTTGCTTGCCGTTGCCATGCTTGAAAGGCCTGCCAAGGGAGAGAAACTCCTCTAAAGGAATATGATTAGTGAATTTATGTTGCTTATGTCGGGCGCTTACCATCACTACGCAAAGCTTCAAAGGTGCCTCTCTCCCAACCTTGCAGAAGAAGCGCGCGGACACTGGGATTATTTTTGATGCATGCAATACAGGCGTCGAGCGAAATGTCACAATTGGCAGCCAGAATATCCTTCAACACGGTAAGTTCGACGGACTTCTGGAATTCAGGGGGTACAGCCTTGTACGACGCCCACGTGTATTTGGACAAGATGCGCCTATCGTGTTCGACATGCTCCTCCAAGGGTGGCGGATAGTCAAGGTTGGGAATATTGTTCGGGGTTGGTAGTTCTGAATCTGAGCCAATGTTCGTATCGGCAGGGTCTTGGTCTGGGATGGGGTTTTCTTCGGCGGCGTTCGGGGGTTGGGCTTTCCTGCGATTGCTTAGGCGCCATTGATACCTCCAGAATAGATACCCAAGTACTATGGCCACTGTAGCAGTCACTAACGGTTGAAATGACCCCAGGGTCATACTGTTATCGTTTAGACGCGGATGTAGCGAGTTGGGCTCGAGAAAAAGCTAGGTGGTGGGTGACGGTTCGAATGAGAAATGTATCATGGCTGTACAGGTGCTGTGATACAAAACTGGCGGGAAGGCGCTAACCTCCAAACAGCACTCAGGAAGGCGCCCATGAATCGTTCACGTTGCAGGAGGGCTGTCCGTAAGGTCCTTTCATCGAATTCTTCGCGCGCATTGACACAGAGAAAGAAGTTTACGCCTATACTGGAGCTGCAGGATCTTTCTGGACAGTCTCTGTGTGAGTGCAGGAATCAGGAGAAGATGATCGTTGAATTGAAGGAAAGTTGGGCTACACCGCCACTCGAGCAGCTCTCCCTTCTCGCCATGATCTCCAGAATGCCAGAACGCCAAACCCAACACGGCATAGGAAGTCCTCACCACCAAGTCAAAGGAGCTTTCGTGATACTTAGAGCCAAGGTCACTAGAAGACCGGATGATTTTTGAGGGAAAATGGCAAAGAAGGTGCGTCCATGTCCTTGGCTGATTTGTGAAATATTATAGACTTTTCTCTGCACCCTAGGATCACATTTTCGGTCAACATCCATCTCAATGATTACCAGAGCTTTCTGTAGCAAACCATTGAGATCTCAGGAGTGTGGTTTGACGAGCGAAGCCATGCAGAAAAGGCGGCCTGTTGAGCTTGCACTGAGGGCATGCTTCACGACGCGACATGGAGGGATCTAAAGCACCCAAGGTTTATATCACCTTGGCGGAGAGTATGTTCTTAATTTTCTTAAGACCTTTGGGATAGTCCTAACGTTGTTTTCTAGAATCTTACACGGGACATCACCGCCGCGACCGAGGACGCTCCCTCGAAGGCGGTTGCTTTATCTGTCGACCGTGTACGTCCAAAATCGAGGTATTTGGAAGCCGATATTCTCGATGCTCAATGCAGAGAGGCGTTCACCATCACCCCGTCCACCTACGAGACCACGCCGCGCCTCGTTTCTCCTACGGTTCATGCAGGACCTCCAGCTCGTTCGCTCGCCCCACCCAGAAGTCAGGTCGGGAACTACAGCTACAGCCACACGCCTCGAGACTTCGGCCGATGACCACAACCAAGTCTTGCCCGAGTCTGGTCGGACAACGGTTGAGCTTCAGCCTAGTCCTTCCTCAGGCGACCTCTTCTTCCCAGCATCAACACTTTCCCTCAACACTGTCAGAGAGTGTTCTGGAGCCGTGACTTTTGAGCAAGGACTGACAAGGAATAGTTGGGGTAGGATGGGATGGTAAAACTCATGTAAAGGTTTGCGTTTGAATACTCAGAACTGGAATGTCCAATAAGTAAAATAGTGCGCGTCAATCCTATAACCATTGGCTATCTATATCTATATGGTGTCAATTAATAGTATGAATGTGATGTTGCCTTGCTGGAGAGTAAGTAGTCCGTTATATAACGACGATCCCTATGAGCTTCCAGACCGTCCTCGAAGTGAATCCGCCACGCACTCTCTGAAACATGAAACCACAGACAAACTGAGACCACCAAGTCCAGCCTGAAAGGGATGTACGTCAGCATCCACCTCCCTGAACCAACGCTCGGACTTCTTCGCGTCCCCAACCTCCAGAAGTATCAAAATTGAGTTGGGGTCGACCTCTGGTATCCGTGAACGCTAAATGAGAATGGTTCATGAGCAAAAGGGAATAGGCTCACTTGGATGGCCAGGCGAGCGAAGTTTCCTTGGCCGTTGCTCGTGCTGTTGTTGGCATCGGAGGGTGGTCTGGCAGGACTGGATTCTGTGTACCCTCGCTATCTGTGTCATCCTCTGGGCATGTCAAAGCTTGTCGCAGATTGTAGAAGCTCTAAGGTAGATTGACGGGGTATGGTGGGGGAAGTCCGACAGAACGATACCGCTTGAAAGGCATCAAGTGAAATTCGATGTGGGGTGCTGTATGGCTCCATCTTTGCGCCTGCGGATGCGGCTCTTCAGAACGAAAGAGCAGAGGCGTAATGTGCGTGGCTGGTGGTGGAAGCGTCTGCCTGTGAGGTCGCAGACTTTGAACACAGACGGCAACGGTCGAGCGACTCGCTTTTCAGTCATCCCCACTGTCAGGGATTTCTTCGACAGTACCCTGTCGCAATGTATATGAGTCTCTGGAAGCGTGAAGGAATGTTCGTACCCACGATAGGTAAGTCTTCCCTGTCCTGTTTCTGCTGGAAAAATGTGGTCAGTGTCGTTCCTGGCAATGCGCAATTTGACTCACGTTGCCTTGCGCTATCCAAATCAGATCATACACCCTTTATTGAGAGCTCCTGGCGCCCTGAGTAGTACTACTGAATCCAATGCAGTAGTCGATGTCGGAAACAGGTCCCTCCACAAGTCAGGTAAAGGTCAAGAGGACGCCTTACTCGTTCTTGGATGTGAACGCGCGATCTCTGGTGCGTCAAGATCCGCGCGACGTGCGAGAATCCAGACATGGAGGAAGCTGCGAGCTTGTTGGGAATCAGAATTGGTTGAGGAAGGGACAGAAAGAACTCACCTGGTATCTACACGGTGAATGGATACAAGCCCGGACGCGTCATGAATTCCGCAATCTATGTATTGTGTGAGAGTGGAGATATAGAGGACAGAACGGGCTAGCTCGGGTTCAGAATTGACTAGAGGAGACCAGGAGGAGAAACTTGAACTCACCCGGTATCTGCACGCGGTGGACCGAAGGCGTCGCACCAAAACAGCGTCAAGGAGACCATTCAGACACGATGTTTGAACCAGGCCCATGCCCATCCCCGAAAGAGGCTCCGGGGTTCGAAGGGGATGGAGCAAGAGAGGTCGGCGAAAGCAGCCTGAAGGCCTGATGATGGTGGTTGCTCATCAAGTTGAGTCGCGCGGTTCCTCTCTCCTCCTTGTCTTGACCATCACGTCCTCACGCATACGACTGGACACTGCTCTCTTCAAGCTATGGTACTCAGATCCGGTCAGCCACCACAGGTCACAAGGCTATCGATTCATCTAGTTCACGGCATTCTGTTGCAAATGAGGTACGAAAACGTTCTCCACCATGGTCATGTTATCAGGCTCCTTGCTCGTCGTTTCTCTCTCACAGGTACTCCATATCTGAATTCCTCTACACGACCCAACCATCATTGCACAGCGGTCTTCTAGCAGCCCTCCACTGAACGGCGTTAGAATTCCTCTCGCAGCAAGAAAACGTCCGAACGTTCTCAAGAGTTTACGGAGCTTAAGGAGGTACACGGGAGTTTGAGGCTTGGGCACGATTCCACCCTTCATAGCGAGCAAGTGACTGAGTCGGGGTATGCTTTTTGAGCGATTCTGCTCTTCTCGACGCTTACCGGCTACCTCACAGGTCACCACGGCCATTCTGAAGCGTGCACAACTGAGGCCAGAACAAACGCTTCCCCTGCATGTTCCTGCTCGCCCAATCAAAACGAGGCCAAGGCCAATCTTGCAAGCCAGGGCATACCTCACGAATCTAGGGTGCCTTGCTGAGCGCAATGAACTTGCACCTCTTCAGCCTCAAATCAATTGCTCATTTCCGACTACGACTGCCCGCCAGCCCTCACGCCGAGTCCTCACCGTCCCAATCAACCATATCCTCCTCCCGTTAACGTGGCTCAGGGACCTCGCTGCCACTTTGTACGATGCGGACGATATATTTCCTCTAGACGACTCTCATTGGGGCGTCAATGTATGACGGACGATATGCCTGATTCCAGGATCGGGATGAACGAAGGCACAGGCATCAAGGCATTCTACGTATTGATGGTCAAGGACGCGAAGACTGGGAACGAAGCGCGACAAACTTCATGCCCAACCATAATCATGGCCACCACTCACCGCTGCCTCCTCGAATACCATGGAGGGACGCGTCTTGGCCTATCTGGACTGTCTAGATAACGGTTTTGAACTTTTTGGGCTTGCAAAACGCACCTTTGGAGACTTGGTACGTTCAAAGTTCTTGCTTGATAATGTTTGAGTTTCTGAACTCAGTCTTTCCTCTTTCGCAGCACGACATTACTCGGAATGCATTGCTGTGCGATTGGTACAGACCTGCAGCACTTGCCACATGTCCATGCAATAGTTGCCTTAGTGCATGTCTCGACAAAGCACACTCCCGTCAGCCGGGTGGCTCATAGCCCCTCCCAGGATTCTCGCCCATGCCGCTCGCATCTTGGAAATTCAGAGGACAAACGAGCACAAGCCACCTCCACGATCAGACCCTCCATCCGATGCATGTCACCCTAATTCAACGGGAGGAAGTACAGGAGGCTCCGGAGCCAGCTTCCTTCCTTTCAAAGAACAGTCGAAGCTTTCCATCCACCACATTTGAGTACTTCTGGGGCAGCGCCCGTTTACCATGATACAAAAGGTGGCAGTTATGTATGGGTGGATCGGAGGTACGTTCATCCTGCTGCTCTCCCCGTTCTAGCGCTAATTCTCTTCTGTACAGACAAACCCAATCAGCTTCCCCCTCTGTCGTATGAAGGGATTCGGATTTGAGACCCCTTCATTCTGCTCCTGTTGCCGTCGTCCAGAGCCCTCAAGTCTAACAAGGTACAGGATGAGGATTTGTATTACCATGCGTCTTTCGAAGCCTTATTTTAAATGCACATGCTCGCGCTTTGAGAGATCTGAATTCTTGTACTATTTATCACTGAGTAGGACCATGTTTTTTTCGTACATACAGAGGGTCAATAATTACACAATACACGTATTCGTACACTCCATGTTATACCTGTGCCTATGCTCCTGCAAGTTCCAAGTTGTGTCCATCTCCCAGCGAGGCGAAGCCGTGACAGCAAGAATTGATTCAACTGAACCACCTCGTTAGTAGTCAGCATGCAGCCAATGACCGATGTCAAAGGTACGCCTCATTGTCCAGATGGCCATGTTCGAGCAGGAGCTTGACGATTGGCTCTTCGAGGTACCTCATGTCCACCGCCGAGAGAACACCTCCATGTTCATGCAGAAGCTTGACAGTTGGCTGGCTGTCATTCTCAGCCGCGTACGAAAGGGGAGTCCGACCGTCGTTGTCCTTTGTGTTTACCTCGATGCCTCCGTGCTCAAGCAGGTGCTTGACAATTAGCTCTTTTCCATACTCAGCTGCAAATGAAAGGGGAGTACGACCAATATTGTCTTTTGTGTCCGCCTCGACGCCTTGATGCTCAAGCAGGAGCTTGACAATTGGCTCGTTGCCATACTGAGTCGTGTAAGAAAGGGGAGTCCGACCGTATTTGTCCTTTGTGTTCACATCAACGCCTCCGTTCTCAAGCAGGAGCTGGACAATTAGCTGACTGCCGCTTAGGGCCGCGTAAGAAAGGGGAGTCCTACCATCATTGTCTTTCGTGTCCACGTCGACACCGCCGTGTTCAAGCAGGAGCTTGACAATGACTTCATTGCCAATCTGGGCTGCATACGAAAGAGGAGTCCGACCGTCGTTATCAGCCAAGTCCACCTCGACAGCTCCATGCTCAAGTAAGAGCTTGACAATTTGCTCCCTCCCATTTCGAGCCGCGTACGAAAGGGGTGTCCAACCGAACTGGTCCTTTGCGTCGACCTCAACACCCCCGTGCTCAAGCAGGAGCTGGACAATTGGTTCGCTGCCATACTGAGTCGCATACAAAAGGGGAGTCCGACCGTATTTGTCCTCTGTGTCCACGGCAACACCTCCATGCTCGAGCAGGAGCTTGACAATTACCTCGTTGCCATTCCAGGCCGTGTAAGAAAGGGGAGTCCGACCGTATTTGTCCCTTGTGTCCACGTTAACACCTCCGTGCTCAAGCAAGAGCTTGACAATTGGGATGTTGCCATAGCGAGCCGCATACAAAAATGGAGTCCGACCCTGGTTATCCTCCATGTCCACCTCGATGCCTCCGTGCTCAAGCAGGACCTTCACGGTTGGCCCCCTGCCACCGAGAGTCGTGTTCGAAAGGGGAGCCCATTCATCAAGGGCAGCAATGTGCAGTGGTGTTCTCCGATTCCTTGTGCGAGGAAAGGTGTGCATCCGAGAGCATAACTGAGGCAATGTATTGAATTGGTTATGATAGGCTGCCAGGAATATGCCGGATCCCTCATTCCTTTCCATGCCATCGTGGCCAACTGATGATGCCTTGAGCGTATAGTCCCAAGTGAGGTCTAGAACTCGGTCGTTCCTGAGTAGAAATTTTTCTACCTCCTTGTGAAGCGAGGTGTGGTGTGTGCTTGCATGGTGGCCCCAGTTCATAGCCGAGTAGTCGTAGAAGGGAAATTGGTGCCTTTCCATGAGGTAGTTGAAAGGATCTGCGTCCCAAGTAAAGTCTGCGGGAAGGCCGAAGTCGCTGGTGACTGAGAGATACTCAACGCAAGTCGAAAACATTTCTTGGTGGGAATTGCAGAAATACTTTGACTGAGTTTTCTCAAAAAACTCTTGAGTCGTGAAGTCTGCCAATTGAGACGTCAATCTTGTCCACTAGATGTGACGACTGAACCACTTACGAACGAACCGTACGATTCTATTATCACTGGGCTCAAAGCTGTCTTCTCCATCCTGCACAACAATGAGTCCAGCACAAAGACTGGTGATTGTCGACAATGGAGTGACATATTTATCAGTCTCCTTCCTCCCACGTTTCGTAGCGAGCGCATGTTGAAGTTCGCAGACAGAGAGACGACGGTTGGCATATGCAACCCACTTCAATGCATTCATTGCGAGTTCTCTTCGACCTTCTGGGTAGGTTTTGATAAGCTCTATGACACAAACATAAGTGTCATCAATTTCGTTAGGTAGCTTGTCGAGAACATCTTCAAGCTCTCCAAGGTTGAATTGTTCTGCCAGGAGATTCATTCCCAGCTCAGCAACAAGAAACCTAGTTCAAATCTATTAGAACACAAAACAGACGAAGGAGAAAACAACTCACCGCCCTTTCGCGGCCTCAATAACCTTTGCAATGATACGCTCAGAGAATTCATCCGACACCTCAAAGTCGAGATTTGACTTCAGTATTGCCACCCTTTCCCCTAGATATGCTCTCATATCCCCATCGTCTCCCTCAATGTCTTCTCTACTAGCCCCCAGTTCCCGAAAGGTTGTCTCCATGTTTCCAAGAATGCGTGAAGTTATAAGAAGCTTCACATTTGATCCAAGCGATAGAATATTGCCGATCACCTCGCGAACCTTCTTGTCGCTATACTCCGCCGTGTATTCATCGAGTGCATCGAGGACGATGTAACAGCCCGAATAATGCGGGAAGACCTTGGATAGAGTCGATCGAAGCTCAGTATCGGTTGGTCGTGATTTCCGCTTCTCATGCCAGTTGTAGAGGTCCATAAAGGACTGCTTCATTTCGAGCTTTGGATGAGTCTCGAACGCCTGCCTACAGAGAGCCTCAAAAATGGCAAGTTTGCTCTGTCGACTTCGCAGCTTGTAGTTGAAATAGATGAAGCCGACAAATACATGTGCTTCATCAAATGTTCGTAGATGATCCACGATGAGAGACCTTCAAAGGTATGAGTCAACGAGACAGGTGGGATCTTGGAGAGAAACCCGTACGCCATGACCGTTTTACCAACACCAGCTGGAGGTTAAGGTAGTTAGACAGGTAATCGCTATAGACACCAAAGCACGTACGTATCCCGGGACACCACATGAGTCTCTGTTGCGAAGATTGACACCATTCTTCATAGGTCTTCGATTGAAGCAACCACCTGCCTGTGCCCTCTAATCGTTTCTTGGCAATTTCGTTGTGGACCGCTCGGTAGTCGACAGCGCCGAAGAACCAAGTTGCTATCTTGCGATCCTCGTCACCTACATCAATTTAGACCATGTACCAAGACTCGGAGCGAGATAGGCATACAGGACTTACTGGTATCTGAAATCAACTATCTGTTGGTGATGGTAGAACACTGATGATTATTCACTTACGACTAGCTTGCCAAACGGATACTGCGACATTTATATCATGACCCGCAATGAACTTGCTTTGATAAATACCGAGGTTGACGTCGCTGAGTTGTTCTGCCATTCCGTTGGTGGGCGTATCGTGATTGCATAGGCTTTCATTTTCCTTAAGCTCATTGTCTTCTTCGTCTTCATTTCCTTCGGACACTTGCTTGCTGTTACTATGCCCAGAAGGCTTGCTCAGGGAAAGAAACACCTCTAAAAGAATGCAATTAGCGAGTTTACATTGCTTGTGCAAGGCGCTTACCATCACTGCGCAAAGCTTCGAAAGTACCTTTCTCCCAGCCTTGCAGAAGGAGAGTGCGCACATTGGGATTATCCTTCAGGCATGCAATACAGGCATCGTGCGAAACGTCACAGTATGTACCCAGGATATTCTTCAACACGGCAGGTTCCAGAGTCTCTTGGATTGCGGGAAGCAGACTCGTGTATGACGTCCAGGTATATGTGCACAGGATGCGCCTATCATGTTCAACGTGCTCCTCCAAAGCTGACGGATAGTTGAGGTTGGTGATATTGTTGGTAGCGGATCGTTCTGAATCTGAGCCGATATTCGTATCAGCGAGGTTTGGGTCCGGGATGAGATTTTCTTCAGCGACGTCCGAAGATTGAGGTTTCCTGCGGTTGATTAGGCGCCATTGGTACCTCCAGAAGAGACATCCAAGTACTATGGCTACCGTAGCAGTCAGTAGCGGGTGAGATAACCCCAAGCTCATAAAATCATTCAGCAGGGAATGGAGCAAGTATTGGGTTCTGGGGAAAGCTAAATGGTGTGTGAGGGTTTCAACGAGGAACAGGTGCTGTGATAAAAGACTGACAGGAAGGCGCCCATGAGTCGTTCACGTTGCATGACGGCTGTCCGGGTCAGCGCTAGCTAGGGAATTCCGAAATACCTCAGTGGTTCGCCTCGTCTTAATACAGGCGAACTATGCAGTGAGAGAGACGTCTACCACGCATTTGTGTTTATCCGACAATGCTTTCGTTATTGGCGATGAGATGGTGGTCAAAGTCGAAATGCAAACGGCGCGTCTGACTGTCGGCCATGTGGCGGATCAGAAATCCACTTTTGGCCTTCCGGAAAGTGGCCGACGGTTGCCCGGATCAAACCTTCTTGCTTGGGTATTCATCCTTGTGATGTTTTTGCAGGAAACCTTCCAGCCGCCACATGGGACTACGCCTAAGCCTCAATTTGCCTCTCTCCCTTTCGCTCCTTTTCCTGGTCAAACCGTGATACTGCTTGCTAGCAGTGTATTGCCGGCATGGCGTATCAGCGTCGAACGTTGATTGCCTCGAGGTGCGTCCAACTTTCGTCCTTCGCCGCCTGCCATCTCCAATCTTCTGTCTTTTCTACCCTCACCCTATACAGGTGCAAACTCGTCAATCTGCCCTCAGTTTGGCTTGAGCTCTTTTGTACGCGAAGCGTCTGAAGAGGACTCCAAAGAAGAACGAGCAAACATCCCACTTCACTATCAACTTGAAGGATCCAATACAGAGTTCGGTCTATTTGTTACACGCAGAAGGTTTGTCTTATTTGGTACTCATTTTTTTCCATCGTCGCTCACCCGTGACTCCCTTAGCCTCCAAGAAGTTGCTACTCGATGGCATCACATATCCGGAAAATCTAGGACAAGCCCTCCGCTATCTATACTACATCTCGCCAACTCTGTATCATCGCGCTCGGGTGCATCATGGCTTCAAGACCAGGATGATGAGCATCGTCATCGACGCCTTTTTCATCAACCTCCACCCCGCCCACCGGCTAGTCTCGACTTAAACATCATCCATTGATTTCGTGCTCTGTAACGCGATGTCCCGCTCTGCGATTATCCTCCAATTGCTGGCGTTGCGAGTCATCGTTGATTGACTGGTGAGTAAGTATGATTTCCTCCGTCGAACTGTCACATCTCTAATCCTCGTCTTTTAAGCCTGTATGGGCTCGTCAGCGGGCTCGTGGCTGGACTTCAGCTCTTCCGTGGCGGAAACATTCGAGGACTCCCAAGATGACGAAAACAGGTCTGCGCAAGAGCACCTGCTTGATTTCTACCGTTGACATATTCACTTGTCAGTTTCCCCTCCTAACCGCGCCCCTTATCTGCTCGCTCACCTATAACTACTCTTAGACCTCAAAGAGTGGCCTATCCGATTGCGTATACTCGGATGGAGGACGCACCCATGGCCGGTACCCTACATCGCCGATACCAGCATTGTTCGCCCGGTTCAGCGAACACGGCTTCTACCAAGGCAGCCTTGCACATCATTGAATGACACCAAAACGGCGGATATGACGCTGGTTGGGTACTGGATACGGCTGCAGCCGGTCCTAAGGAAGATGCTCGCTTTCTTGGAAAGTTCGCCCGGAGCCAGGGAAAGATAAATGGCATGGGCAAGAACAACGCTTTCTGGAGGAAGAAGCAATAATGTATGGCATGGCAACAGAGGTTCTGGACAAGCCTGAAGGTTGGGGCAGTAGAGGCGGCGGGCTCGGTCAGTCGATATGGAAACCTTGGACTCCTACTGTATTGAATCACGTCTTTGGAAGTCACTTCACATGTACATGTTTGCGCTGTGACTGATTATGAAGTCTGTATATTCGTTATTGGGCAGTATAGTATTTTGTATCGTATCGTATACCAACGTTGACAAATACACGGACAGTTGGTACATTTTACTGGTACGTGACTGTTCTCCTCGGTGTGCGTTTCATGGCCAGACTAATAGAAACCCAATGACCAATGTTGAAACTTTGTCGTACAATGATCTTGCGGCAGAGACAGAGGAGGGCAATGACGAGATAGGATGCCTTGCGCCGCAGGTCCCTACGGTTGGCCTGGTGGGAGAATCGTGTCAGAGCACAGGAAATAACTGTTAAAGAGTGTTCGAACCTACCAAGAGTACGAACGGAAGAATCGTATTCCTCTCTTCCATTTGTTCGCCTTCCCATATCAGCGCTGGACCAGGCTATAGAGCTGAGTCGTCCGCCGGTCTTGAGTCTAAAGTCGACCTTTCGAAGAAACGACTTCACGCGTCTAGCTGCTTGAAGTGGACTGAACCTTGCTGGTATAGGCGTGATGCGGCGGGAATTGGTGGTTGGATACGACGCGACCACGAAAGAAGGTTTGAAAAGCCAGGTGGAGGATCATAAGCCTCAGAATCCGAGTCTCAAGGTCAAGCTAGGCTAGAACATGAGATTTCAACCATCGGGGTGGAGAGCTTCAAGGGCTGAGCATAGACATAAGCTACGTTGCATTAGGAATGACTGGGGAAAAGAGGACTTGGCACACCTATTTCGTATTTCTAGCCGATCTACAAGCCGTTGCCTCTTGATCATTGGGAGTCCCATCTCATGGCCCTTGAAGGGGCTGAAAATTTTCCGGGCGCTGTTACTCGAGAGCCAGCAGCGACGAGGGAAGGTACAAGCAGTGGGAGTGCACAAGGAACAAGAAACATTTGGCACCTTCAAGGTGACCATTTCCGAGCTATGGTGGGCATCAATAGAGTAGTGAGTGTCGTCTATCGTTAGGTAGTCAAGCTGAAGTCATTTGAAGGTGGTTCGGTAGAGATGATGCCTTTAATGAGTCGACAAGACTTATGAGGCCGTGAGGAAGTGATGGTCGAAGGACAAGGGCAAAATGAGCCGCGCCAGATGACTTGATGTGCGACCACCACCATGGGTCCCAACAGCCTCAAACCGACTCCAATCTACCCTCTTACTGATCAAAAGCTACTGCAAGCCATACCATACACCTTGCACAAGATATTACAAGAATATGGCTATACTCAATTTGGCATGGTATGTGTATGTCCATTACTTAACTCGCCCCCCACACACGATGTTTATTCTGACCTAGGATTTCTTCTTTTCTTCTCAATCACGACGCCCTTATAAAACCTCAACTTCTGCTGAACCATAGGCAAAATGACCATGTTGTCGTATTCTCGACCCAGCATAGGCAAATCCTCCGAAAACCCCATCTTTGAAGATGTGCATTGCAAATGATACTGTCGCCGCTGGCTGTTCAACACGGCCATGATACTTCCCGATACCATACCCATGTACAGGTTCCAAATGACTGGGCTGCTCACTCCCGAGATTCTGTCGCAACATGGTTATGATGCTTTGACGTACGTCCATTCCCTTATAGCCTTCCAGCCTTCCAGGTCATCGTTTCCGATTTTGACGCTTCTCCTTTCTTTTGCTGTGATGTCCTGGTGGTTCATTCTGTAGGACATCGAAGCTGACTCGAAAGTCTCCATCATGGGCGTAGATCAATCACGTAAAGGCACACTGGTAGAGGGTGAGTACCTCAACATACATCTCAGGACCGTGTTACTCATAACTCCCTTTCAGCGGCAGATAAGCTCGTGTTTGTTTGACTCCATCCACCTATGCACGTCTAAGTGCAGATGTCTACGCCTTCCAACCGGAGATGCATACCATACCAAGGGAACAGAAGAAGCGCGCACGACGGTTCCAAGCCCTGTTCAGCGCACAAGCAGCCTGTTACATCCAACTCGCTGAACTCTCAGGACGCCTCATGACTATCATGGTGAATCCCACGTTGAAGGTATGTCTATCTCAATCTACTCTTATAGTCTCATTTTTGTAACTCACGGTTCCTTACAGCGACCTCCAAAACACTTTGCACCCGGTAAATATACGTCCGACTCTCTGTCCAAGAGGGTTTGAAACAGGACCTCCCGTGTCTATCTTCACACCCTGGTCTGGTACTCGAGCAAGGCATCATCACCACGCTTTCGAGGTCAGGCAGGAGCACCATTAGCGTTGGTGCAATGCAAGTGGATCCGTTCAGGCTCAGAGAAGAGAGAAATATGCCATTGGAAGTTCCTATTTTACATAGTGAGTCCACATATTTGATCTTTCCTATTGAAGACCAGCAGCTCACGGGACTTTCATAGAACTATATCAGTGTCCTCCCCGCTGAGCATGAGCTTTACCAAAGACGATGAGGACCGGCTAAAACCCCTTGACCACAGCCCAATTACTGCTACCAGAAAAGTGTTGTACAGTTTGGATATGGAAGAGACGGTGGACAATGGGGCGACTGAAGTTCGTTGATCATTTTGGTCCGCTACGCCTATATTTAACGACTGTCGTCTAGGAATCAGTTCCCCAACCTGACCTCCGATGTTGCATACGAACGAAGGCTGGGAAGTCAGTGTTGGTCTCTAAAAATCTGAACATCTCAAGTCTCCTCTCCGAGCTCGTTGATCCACTCTTTCCTCACTTACTGCGGACAAAGCACCAAAATGCCTCCGCCCCTTCCACCAGTTGCTGGTGTGCGATCGGGAGCGGCGAACGTGCTACAACGACAAGTTCCTGCTCCCGACAAAGACTTGACTCCTGGTCCCCATACGTTGTCCATGGGCGATTGTCGTCGCTCTCTTCGAAGACAAGAAACCGGATAACTATCAGGTATGAAATTGCTCGATATCAAGCGCTGCCAGAATGCTAACCGTTGCTGCCGTGCAGGTTCACATTTACCTATGCTCCTCGCCTGGGCATTTCCTTAGATCCCTGGCGCAACGGCAGTTTTGAGAAGATGTATTGGCGATACGGCGTGCATTGGGAGTACTAGAGCAAAGAATGCTAGAGCAAGGAGGGTGACATGGGAAAGTCGGTATGAGCTGGAACACCCATATGGAATTTCGTGGTATTCTGAGCTGTAGCTCGTGATTCGTACAATATCATTGCCCTGTCATTCATCACCCCATATGAATCTGATAATGCGATATCCCGACCCTAAGCTAGCCGAAGAAAGCTGAAAAGCACCAGTGCCTACACACTTGAGCTACATTCCGTATATCAACTTGTCCTTTGACAATTTCCTCGGCATTTCGATTACATCTGAACGGACGTTCGGATTGTGAAATTTCCTTATTGTGGACGAAGATCTTAATGAGTAGTTCCAATGGCAAAGTTGGAGCAATGACCAAACTGCCACTGTTGTCTGCGAACCATGTAAGGACCAGGTAAGGGTAAGGTTGCAATTCTGATAGGGTAATTAAGGAGAAATATGTCGTTAAATGGCTACTGATAAGTACCTCAGAGCACTGACCAGTGACCGACCGTCCAGGATCTGAAGTCAGATCATGTTGGCAGCTGGGAGACACTCTGAGTACCAAGTATACACTTGTACTTGTCTAGACATGTTGTGGACAGAACAGAGAGCAGTTGGTTGTCGTGAGATATGAAGTCGATGACCATCAAGGTGTGAGAGCTGAGTACTGAGGAAGCCAAGGTGATAGTTCGGAGAAACGTGTGAAGCCTTCGAAGTTTGAAGCAAGGCGCCACAAACTTGATCAACGACCACCACGGCCTTCCTGTTGAACGTTGAACTTCAATGCAAGCACTGGATCCTAAACTCTGACAAACGACGAGGGGCGCGTCCAATTCACTCGAGTCATGTCTCTGGATTCTTGCTAGGGGCCGATACGAGTCTGTCATAGAAGGTATGGTCATTTTACTGGTCAAGGTGTCGTCTCTTGGTTTAACAATTCAGCGACGAGATCCTGCGGCTGGGTTGCTCTGCAGTCAGAGGCCCAGAGATACCTCTCTGGGCCTCGAACTTGACAGATAGTCGTAAATGGAGGAGCAATCCTTTTTCGCAACATGACTACTCTGTCGCACCTCGCTCTAATCGACCGCTCGGAGAGATGATATCGGTTTATATATCTCCCAGAAGCCGTGTTGCTCACAGCTTCTCTCTTCATGATAGCTTATACAGACTGTACAGGCGTCAAAACCCGAGGCGATAAAAGATCCTACGCTTGCCTCTACGAATGCGACTATTCATGTGTAGAAGGCGGAAAGTTTAAGACCGAGATATTGGACGGCGTTGCAACGAACAAACGAATGAAGGGCAGACCTATGTGCTAGCTTCCTGCCCTGTAGAGAGCAAAACGTCTTAATTTAGCCCGTGGAGGACTCGAGAGGCGATTTTTCTCAAGCTTGTGGTGGCAGATGGGTACGGCTGCATTGGAGGTACGCGAACCCTATTACTCTATTGCTCTGGAGCTTGAGATGTATCTGTTCGCTTTGTAACTTGATCTAGATCCTTGTATTGTTTACCACTGAGCCAGCGTGCTTTTTCGTACATACAAAAGGTCAATAATTACATGCGTCCGTTCTTACACTCCATGTTATGTATAGCAGAGATACTTCACGTCCGCGTCCAAGACAACACCTCTATGCTCAAGCAGAAGCTTGACAATTGGCACAAGGCCATGCTGAGCCGCGTAAGAAAGGGGAGTCTGACCATTGTTGTCCTTTGTGTCCACCTCAACGCCTCCATGCTCAAGCAGAAGCTTGACAATCGGCTCCCTGCCATACTGAGCCGCGTAAGAAAGGGGAGTCCGGCCGTCGTTATCCGCCAAGTCCACCTCGACACCTCCATGCTCAAGCAGGAGCTTGACAATTGGCTCGTTGCCATTGCGAGCCGCGTAGAAAAGGGGAGTCCCACCATTGTTGTCCTTTGTGTTCACCTCGACGCCTCCGTGCTCGAGCAGGAGCTCGACAATTGGCTTGTTGCCATACTGAGCCGCGTAAGAAAGAGGAGTCCCACCGTTGTTGTCCTTTGTGTCCACCTCGACGCCTTCGTGCTCAAGCAGGAGCTTGACAATTGGCTTGTTGCCGTACTGAGCCGCGTAAGAAAGAGGAGTCCCACCATTGTTGTCCTTTGTGTTCACCTCGACGCCTCCGTGCTCGAGCAGGAGCTCGACAATTGGCTTGTTGCCATACTGGGCTGCATAAAAAAGGGGAGTCCCACCGTTGTTGTCCTTTGTGTCCACCTCGATGCCTCCGTACTCAAGCAGGAGCTTGACAATAGGCTCCCTGCCATACTGGGCTGCATAAGTAAGGGGAGTCCCACCGTTGTTGTCCTTTGTGTCCACCTCGACACCTCCGTGCTCAAGCAGGAGCTTGACAATTGGCTCGTTGCCACTATGAGCCGCGTAAAAAAGGGGAGTCCAACCCCAGATGTTCTTTGTGTCCACCTCGACACCTCCGTGCTCAAGCAGGAGCTTGACAATTGGCTCGCTGCCACGATCAGCCGCATACGAAAGAGGAGTCCGACCGTAGTTATCCGCCAAGTCCACCTCGACGCCTCCATGCTCGAGTAGGAGCTTGACAACTGGCTCCCTGCCAGACTCAGTCGCATAAGAAAAAGGAGTCCGACCGTCGTTGGCTTTCGTGTCCACGTCAACGCCTCCGTGCTCAAGCAGGAGCTGGACAATTAGCTGCCTGCCACTCATAGCCGCGTAAGAAAGCGGAGTACAACCTTCGTTGTCTTTTGCGTCCACGTCAACGCCTTCGTGCTCAAGCAGGAGCTTGACGATGGATTCTTTACCATAATGGGCTGCATACGAAAGAGGAGTCCGACCGTCATTATCCGCCAAGTCCACCTCGACGCCTCTGTGCTCAAGTAGGAGCTTGACAATTGGCTCGTTGCCATTCGCAGCCGCGCACGAAAGGGGAGTCATACCGAACCGGTTCTTTGCGTTCACCTCGACGCCTCTGTGCTCAAGCAGGAGCTTGAAAATTGGCTCTCTTCCATACCGTGACCCAGCTGCAGATGAAAGGGCAGTCCCACCGTCGTTGTCCTCTGCGTTCACATCAACACCTCCATGCTCAAGCAAGAGCTTGACAATTAGCTCGTCACCATTCTTGACCGCCCAAGAAAGGGGAGTCCAACCTTCATTGTCTTTTGTGTCCACGTCAATGCCACCATGCTCAAGCAAGAGCTTGACAATTGGAATGTTAACATATCCAGTCGCGTACGAAAATGGAGTCCGACCCTGGTCGTCCTCCGTGTCCACCTCGGTGCCTCCGTGCTCAAGCAGGACCTTCACGGTTGGGCTCCTGTCAGCGAGAGTCGTGCCCGGAAGGGGAGGCCATCGATTAAGGGCAGCAATGTGCAGCGGTGTTCTCCCTTTCATTGTGCGAGGAAAGGTGTGCATCTGACAGCACAACTGGGGCAGTGTATTGAATTGGTTATGCCAGACTGCCAGGAATATGCCGGATCCCTCACTCGTTCCCATGTCATTGTTGCCATAGGATAAATTGTTGCCATAGAATGATGCCTTGAGTGTATAGTCCCAGCTGAGCTCTAGAACTCGGTCATTCCTGAGTAGAAAATTTTCTACCTCCTTGTGAAGCGAGTTGTGGTGTGTGTTTGCATGGTGGCCCCAGTGCAAGGCCGAGTAGTCGTAGAAGGGAAATTGATGCACTTCCTCAAGGTAGTCGAGAGGGTCCCAAAAAAAGTCTGCTGGAAGGCTGTAGTTACCGGTGATTGAGAGATATTCAATGCAAGTCAAAAACATTTCTTGGTGGGAATTGCAGAAATACTTTGACTGCATTTTCTCAAAAAACTCTTGAGTTGTGAAGTCTGAGAACTCATGTGTCAATCTCAACCCTCAGATGTAATGACTGAATTACTTACGAACAAACTGTATAATCCTATAATCACAAGGCTGAGAACCGTCATTTCTCTCATCTCCCGGCACAACAATAAGTCCAGCACAAAGACTGGTAATTGTTGACAGTGGGGTGACATATTTATTGATCTCCTCCCTCCCATGTTTTGTAGCAAGTGCATGTTGGATTTCGCAGACATAAAGGGGCCGATTGGCATATGCAACCCACTTCAATGCATTCATTGCAAGCTCCCTTCGACTTTCTGGGTATGTATTGATGAGCTCGATGACACGAACATAAGTGTCATCAATTTCGTCTGGAAGCTTGTTGAGAGCATCTTCAAGTTCTCCAAGGTTGAATTGTTCAGCCAGGAGATTCATTCCCAGCTCAGCGACAAGAAATCTAGTTCGAAGCTATTAGAACGGGGAAAGCACAAAGACAAATGAAACATCTCACCGCCCTTTGGCAGCCTCAATAACCTTTGCCACAATATGCTCAGAGAATTCATCCGACACCTCAAAGTCGAGATTCAACTTCAGGGTTGCCACCCTTTCCCCTAGATATACTCTCATATCCCCATTGTCTCCCTTGATCTCCTCTCTGCTAGCCCCGAGTTCCCGAAAAGTTGTGCTCATTTCTCCGAGAACGCGCGAAGTTATCAGGAGCTTCACGTTTGATCCAAGCGATAGAATATCACTGATCATCTCGCGAACCTTCTTGTCGCTATACTCCGCCGTGTATTCGTCAAGTGCATCAAGGATGATGTAACAGCCCGAATAATGCTGGAAGATCTTGGATAGAGTCGATTGAAGCTCAGTATCGGTTGGTCGTGATTTTCGCTTCTGATGCAAGTTGTAGAGTTCCATAAGATACTGCTTTACTTCGGGCTTTTGATATGTCTCGAATGCCTGCCGACAGAGAGCCTCAAGGACGGCAAGCCTGCTCTGTTGACTCCGGAGTTTGTAGTTGAAGTAGATGAAGCCAACAAATGTATGGGCTTCATCAAACGTACGTAGATGGTCTATAACAAGAGAACTTTGAAAGGCGTAGGTTAATGAACAGGCGGGATCTTGAAGGGAGACACGTACGCCATGACCGTTTTACCAACACCAGCTGGAGGTTGAGATATTTAGACGAGTGAATGTGATAGACATAGAGCACGTACGTATCCCGGGACACCACATGAGTCTTTGTTGAGGGGATTCACACCATTCTTGATATGTCTTCGACCGAAGTAACCACCCTCCCGTGCTCTTTGATCGTTTCTTGGCAATTTCATTGTGGATAGTTCGGTAGTCGACAACGTCAAAGAACCAAGTCGCTATCTCACGATCCTCCCCACCTACATCAATTTAGACCGTGTACTATGAGGGCGATGGGCATACGGGACTCACTGGTATCTGAAATCGACTATCCGTCAGAGATGGTAGAATATGTATGATACTTATCCACCTACGAATAGGTTTCCAGATAGACACTGCAACATTGATATCGCGGCCCGCAGTGAACTGGCTTTGGAAAATACCGAAGTTGTCGTCGTTGTATTCAGGGTGTTCTAGCATTCCGTTGATGGGCATATCTTCATTGTATATGCTTTCCTCACGCTCGGTGTCTTCTTCGTCTTCGTTTTCTTTAGGCACTAAGCGCTGACTGCTCGTCATTTCTGCAACTTCGCTGTGTGGCTGACTTGACGACACTGTGAAGTCATGAGTAGATCAGCCACCTTGCACGTCGTTTTAGTAGGTTCTACTCACGAATAATGCCTCCTGTAGCTATACTATTAGGCTCTACATTTGAGATGTCGCTCTCCGTCTCCCCGGATGGCTGAAATGTCCGCTCGCTGCCCCTATGCCTAGGACGCTTGCTCAGGGAAAGAAACTCCTCTGAAAGAGCACAATTAGTGAGATTGCGGCGCTGGTGCAAGGCACTTACCATCGATGCGCAACGCTTCGAAAGTGCCTCTCTCCCAGCCCTTCAGAAGAAGGGTGCGCACATTTTGGTTATCCTTGAGGCATGCAGCACAGGCGTCGAGCGAAACCTCACAAAATGTGGCCAGGATATCCTTCAACACGGCAAGTTCCACAGGCTCCTGAATTGTCGGAGGCAGGCTCTTGTACGACGTCCAGGTGTATTTGCACAGGATGCGCCTATCAGGTTCAACGTACTTCTCCAAAGGCGACGGATAATTAAGGTCGGTAACATTGGTGGTAATGAGTGGTTCTGAACCGATATTTGTAGTATTGGCGGAGTTTTGGTCTGGGATGAGATGTTCTTCGACAATATTTGAAGAATGAGGTTTCTTGCGATTGCTGAGGTACCATCGGTACCTCCAGAGTAGACACCCAAGTACTATGGCCACTGTAGTAGTCAGTAGCGGGTGAGGCAAACCGAAGGTCATGATGTAGATGAGCGAGTGTTGACTTGGGCTCTGGGTAGAGCCAAGTGGTCAATGAGGGTTTGAACAGGAAACGTATCATGGGATCACAAGTGCTGTGATATGAGACTGGCAGGAAGGCGCCCATGAATCGTCCACGCTGCATACATTAATGGCAATCCGCAGGGACTGGACAGCCTCGAGTTCCTTCGACTCGGAATTCTCAATGATTTGTGATGGCGTCAATCAGATCCAGCCAAGCCTATGGTGCCCAGCACGAGCGTCCACCTACGAAAATCCGTGAAATGTCGCCGCTGTAGTGAGTAAAGATAACAGTATTTGGTGTAGAGCCTCGCAAGTCTCATGTCCCATGTAACATAATAAAGAGACCAGATCTATTCGCGCTATATACGCCGAGTTACTTACGAACTCAGGGTTTATAGGAAATAACGACATAACATTCTCAATGACCTGCGTGATGTGCATGGTCCCAACGGTAACCCATGCGCAGACGTAGTCTGCTGTGCGAGACCACAGGACCATCTTCGAATCAACCTCCTTCCTTTAAATTTCTCATATCCCTCTCCCTAGTGAGTTCCTCTATTTTCGCCTCCAACTCCAGTATATACTGCACCTTCCTCTGTCGCGAACGGCGAGCAGCAAGGGTGTTCTGACGGCGCTTGTACTCGATCTGCTCAAGCTCAGTAGCGTCTGGGCCAGGAGCCTTCCCATCTTCAGGCTCGGAGGCGTTTGAGCGAGCACGTCTTGGAGCGAAGGAGGCGGGTATCTCTTTCCTTGAGGTGGTAGAGGGAGTGATGTACCTGCGAGGTTGAGTGGGAGCATCGATAGGGTTAACAAGGCCTTCGGTTCCGCTACCTGTCGGAGTAGCCTTGAAGTTCCTGATTTGTCGAAGGTTGTCGTTCTGAAAGTTGATAAATGTGTCAGACATGGTCTCCAATAATGGATTGATCACGAAAATCCCTCACTTTCAGGATTGTTATTGAGAAACAACGAAAGATTGATAGCAGTTTGAATTGGCTAGTGTTACTTCGTGATGATCTGGAGAATTGCAAGGACAGTTAGACAAGCCAAAGGAGAATTTCGGCTAGACGTACTCCCGCTGAGCGCCAGAAGAATTCAGGTCTGTATGAACCTTCTCGTCATTATCCTCTTCCAAGTCGACGGCGGGCGTGATATTGAAGGTGGAATTACATCGCAAACTACACTTTGCGGTCAGTACACATTCACTACAGGAGTAGAAAACGCACCAATTGACCCAACCGTCAAGAGAACTCCCGTGTATTAGCTTATCATTCTGTTCACATTGGGGGCATTTGTGGTCACCAAAGCCCTCTTCAGAGCGTTGGTTTACCAATACGCTCAATTGGAGGTCCTCGCTTTCTTTTATGGTCTTTTCCCACTCCAGCGCTCGAACCGCACGTAGGCCGTCGTGCTTAAAAATATTGAACTGGTTTGATGCGACGACAAGCTCGGCAGGACCGCCCTGGTACTTGAAGCGAAGAATAGTGAGGAAGACCTTGGACGCACGATAAGAACCTACGCTCGGAACTAGAGTCAAATAGAGCTCACCTGTCGATTAAGACACAAATCCTGTGGTAGTGACCACTGGGCCCCGAAGAAATCGACAATATCGATATGGCAACTTCGGATGGGATTCGCTAAGGAGGAGGCCATCGGCTCGAACCTGATAAATCTCAATGGCAGGTTCGAAGGAGATACAGAGACGAGAACTCACAATGCAGCATATATCCTATCCCGTGAGGCCATGATCGATTTACGGGTTGTCAAGATGATATATCTGGCGTAGAAGAGCCAACATAAGTAGCTCCAGAGGAACTCGAGGAAGCCTTCCACTGTAAACGTTCTATGCACCCTTGAAGATGATTGATTGCTGCCTGAGGGCTGCCTTCTTGAAAACTCGTCCAGGATCCGCTGCATGTAGGCAATCTCCATCAGTACTCTGTTCTCACAGCGTCGGTCCAGTTGGTGAGAGAAAGAGTCGATGGAGAAGCGTAAGATGTGTGGAATGGTCCTCTCAGCCATCTCATTCAGAGTATTTATAAGGTCTTCATATTCGCGGTCCAATCCAGAGATGGGTTTGATTTGGCGAGAAAGGTCGTTTATGGTCCTTTGAAGCCATTCCGTCTTGACCAACAACTCAGGAAGTTGGTGATGTGACGAGACCTCCGAGGTTACGCTTCTCGAGGTAGTGCGAGTCGCTGTAAAGGCGTATTAAATGTCCAAAGGCCATAGAAGCTTCAAGAGTCGTGACAGGCATACCTCTTCTGTGATAGGTGTTCGTCACCAGGTTCAGGCTGACAACATTCGAATACGAGCCACCAACATTGAATGTGCAATCCTGAAGCCTCTGGACGGCCATGTAGAAGGTTACAGAATGAGAGGGCGTTCCAACGACAACGAGGCGATGTTGTTCGTACAAATTGGCGCTGAAAGGCTGTGGCGTCGGCTTATTCCCAATAACAGAGACCTTGAACAGAGTCCCATTGTACTGACTGAACCACCTCGATTTGGGCGAAACAGAGAGGTAGTGGGGAATTTGAGTGTGCCTTAGTCAAAGATCGAAGTTCGAAGGCCCCAAGCAGCCTGCATCAGGATGAGGAGGCAATGGAATGATGATGGTAAGGAGAGAGCCCATATCAGGAGGTCATTGCGTTGACGCGCAACCACCATCCCCGACTGAACATTCGAGTGTCCTATGATTAACTGACAATATACACGGGTGTGCACGATTAGGCTCCTCGTGGACGTTGCGGTCAAATTATAGTCGCTGCATAACACGTAATCAGGACAAATTTAGTGATTGTCTCTGTCGTTTGCCAGCTGAGCTCGTTTGATGCAATTTCAACCCTTCATGAGCGTTTACGCTTGATTGGGGAAGCTAGTTACAATATTTACAGGTCGGAAGTGAGTATGAAGCACTCAAGCTGCCCCATTAGGTCGGACAAAGCCAGAGGTAGGAATCTGGTATCCGTAAACATTCGTCAAAATTGGTGTTGTATTCTCCTGGATACCTGATCCGTACAGACGTACACATTTGTGCATGGATTCAAACATTTATACACATGAGCAGCAAAGGCTGGTCACTCGAAAATCCCTAAACCCTCGAGTGCTCACGAGCTTTGTGATCCGCAAGAAGAATATGCTGTGCTTTCTTCTGGTCGTAGATCCCCGTTGTCATAAGTGCAGTGTAACCATTCTTCGCCTTGTGGTGAACATCGATGGTCTGCTCCTCGAGCAGACGCTTCAGACAGGGGATGTGCCCACCGATGCCTGCGTAGAAAAGAGGCGTCAAGCCTTCCTCGGATGCCTCGTTGATATGGGAGATGGCTGAACGTCCACGGTTGTATGATGAAGATGCTTTCCATATAAGAAGGAATGTGAGGCCGTTGAGGGCGGTGAGATGAGCTAGACTGCCCTGGTCAGTCGTGCCGTTGTTAATACCCGTGAGGAGTGGTATTGAAGCGAGTTGGCGGAGGGGTTCGGGGGTGTACTGCAGGACAAGAGGCTCGATATCCTCGCCAGGCGTGCCATCCTCTGGATTGTCCATGGCCAGGCGGATGTAAGCTCCTACATATCGGCAGGCGTGGTCCAAGAATACCCGAGAGCAGAACATCGCTCTCAAAGCATCTTGGGCCAAACGTTGCCCTCCCAGAACGACCTTCATGTAGGTGGCACAGATTTCAGCCAAATGATAGTGTGGTGAGCCAGTAAACACACTTTGGAGCGAATCTTTCCTGGCCTCAAAGAAGTGGTGGGCTGTGACGTCTACACAAGAATGTCAGTCGATAATCCAAGATACAACAGAGAGAAAACATACGAATGAATCGGAGACTACGTGTTTGGCGTTCGAAGGTCAGCAACCCACAGCAGGTCGCAATCAATGTATCAGGCTGGACAAGTTCATCTTCCCAATCGACATGTTCAGAGCCTGGTTTGATAGCCAGGGCTTCAATAAGCTCAGGCAACTGGAGTGGGCGGATCGAATACACCACCCAGCCAATGACGCGAAAGGCGAGCAGTTTCATTTCTTCTGATTGATCTTGCACCCGTTCGAGAATGGACTGATACATCTCGTCAATGCTTTTCTGGGGTAGGCGGTCAACAGCTTCTCGGAGTGCCTTGACTGTGACTGCTTCCTTGAGGGTGGCGACCTGCAGTGCAGCCATCAAGAACCTGCACAAATTCGGGTATCAGTGCATGAATACATTAAAAAACTTGAAAAACTAACAGCCCGTCGGATAACTGTTCAACCTTTTCAGCAGCCTCCGTCTTGATTGTGTCACCATCGGCTGTACCCGCCAAAGCTGCCTTGAGACGAGCACAACCGTCAATCTGATGCCGGACAAAGGCATGAAAATCGGCTGGTGGTGCCCTGATCTCGAAATCGGGAATCTGGCCATCGGGGAGGTCCGTCATACGAGAGGTCACAAATGTTGCAACCTTGAATTCCTTCTGCAGGATCCCGACTATGTCGTGGCGAACTTGGAATTCGAGCTCATCAAGAGCATCCAGGACAATATAGGTCTTGGAGAATGCGCCCATGCCAGTGAGGATGGCCTTTATAATCTGGGGTAATCCAAGTACTCGTGCTCGACCTTGACGAGTGTAGGGTATGTAGAGCTTTTCTTTAACGTCTGCGTGGACGGTGTCCGAATTTTCGACCAGCTGCCTAAGCAATGCGGCAAAGACCTCGGCTACTGTAAGCCGTTCGGCGTATCTGCAATACACATAGATGACAGTGGTCGCGGTGGAGCGACGATCTTTCGTCATAGTTTCGAGGTTGTTGATGACAATAGATCTATCATGGATCGAATTAGCCATCTTGTTCATTCGCCTACGAGCGCGAACTTACGATAGGCATGTTTTGCCTGCTCCAGCTGTAGAGATTTATCAGCCTTCGTTGCACATGGGCAGTGAGTAGCTCACGTTTGCCTGCCCCCCAGAGGAGCTTCGTGTTTCCTTTCCAATTCTCATATGCCGCGCCATCCAAGAACCAAGAGCCTGTTCGAGTGTAACCTTCTCATAAACCGAGCCCTGAACGGCTTTTGAATCAATACGGGAGATCCAATTCAAGAAATCAAGTTCCTCTGAAAGGACGAGGATGAGCACTCTGAAGAGTGTGAATGTGATGACTAGTACCTTTGCCGACGTTTTCCACCCCGTTGTAAACGTAGACGTCTCGGCCAGCGGTGCTGAGGTTGAGATTCTTCCCTGCCGTGAGGACATTGTTTTCCATTGATGCTATGACCCCAGAATGCGGAGCAGGTAACGATTCGAGGCCCTTCAAGGGAGAAGGCGATGTCGCAGCCTCTGCTTGTATCGTTCCAGATACTGTGACTTCTGGAACGGGAGCACTAGATTGTACGGGGGGAGGAGGGTCGGGATTCGCGTTGGCTCCGTCACCCGCAGGACCGTCAGTCGGGGCAGCTAGAGGGATTAATCATTAGCGTGGCCATCCAGGAAACAGCACTCGATCTGACGCACTCGTATTCGTAGGCTCAACAACGACAGGGACCGGTATTTCCGCGGGCTCTAGTTTTGGTGTAGGCTCTTGTGCGAGCTCTTTGGTAGGCTCTTGGCTCGGTTTGATAACGTCTTCATGAGCCGACAACGGCACACCTGCAGATGGTCCTGCTCGTGCGTCATGACGATTACTCTCCACACCGGGTGTCGGTCCAACAGCCTGCTGTGCAAAATAATGATCTGGTGTACGAGGGGTGTGAGGTTGTTCTGTGGCGTCAGGTCCTCGACCTATGATAGGGAGAAACGGAGAGAGAAGATCATCGGTAGCAGAGCGTTGCTCTAGGGAAGCCGCCATGGATAGTCGTCTATTTGGGATAGGATTGGGGTATGCGCTTGGGGACAAAGTCGAGAAGAACGGGGATCGTGAATCAGATGAGCCAGTAGCAGGGGTGGATACATCTGTTGCACTCTGCAGTGGTCGAGGCGGCACCGGAGGAGCATATCCCTGTCGTGAATTATTCAGACCTAGATCTGACGGCGGGGCAGGCTGAACATGCCAGAACATAGGGTTCGCCCGCTCAGGAGTGTGGCTGGCAAGGGGTGGATAGGTAGAAGTACGGCTGGGGAGAGTTGGTTGGGGGAAAGCCAGCTGGGGTCGTATCCCTGTGTCAAGCCTCAAGGGTGTAGCAGGTCGGCTGTTGGGAAGTAAAGGAACAGGGATAGGTTTGATGGGTTGAATATGAGTCAGCCGATTGGCATCCTTCAAACGGTGAAAAGCTTCTCCCAAGAGAGTATCGACACTGGACTGTCCCTGATGGGAGCCAAAAGAACGCTGCACTCTTTCGGTCTCATCAAGAACAGTGGAAATGATGCGTTGGCCGTAACTCCCAACGATCTACGTAAAACAGTCAGCGATGAGGGGCTTTGCTTGATAGTACGGACTCACGGATGCTCTCTCCGAACACTCTGAGATGTTCGCTATCTTCGATGAAAACCATTTTATCATGACTGATTTTACATCCGCTCTCTCGCCATCGAGGAGCGATTCCATTGTCGCGATCTGTATGTAGAGGTCGTCCAGCTGCTGCACCACACCGGATCGACGTGGATCCTTTGGATGTAGATTTTGGAGGAATCGCAGAGTTGACTCCGCTCTGGAAGACAATTGCTTGGACTGTTCCTCGCGCTGGAGAATAGCTTCTTCACGAGCACGGATGGCGTCAAGCTCGATATGTATTTCTTTGTCTCGAGATACTTGCTGCTCGAGCGCGCTTGCATAGGCTGTGAACAGATGTGTCAAGGCATTTGTAGCCTCCTATCTCGGCCGTTTAATCAGTTATATTCATTAAGGCCAGACTGGTTATGTACCTCAAGATCACCTTCCCCTCGCTCTTCAATCCATTTTCTGGACGCATCTGCAACTTCACCTGCATGTGCACTAAGGCTCCGAAGTCTAAGAATGTGGTTAATGGGATTATAAGCAGGCATACGTGTTCAAAGGCTCACGAAGTCAAGAACTTTTCCTCGGCGAACACAAGGCTTTGCAGCGGAGTAATCACAGGCTGGTTGGCAGTATGTGGTGGAAGATAATTGCGCTGCCAGTTAGGCATGGGAGGCGGGTGATGCCCTTGCATAGCAGACTGTAAATCGTGCAGGCACCAGTGACCCAAAACCCGCTGTATGCAGACGCGGATTTATAGTTATCTAGGCGCTTGACGAGCGGTTGTGGCTGAACACACGACAGACACGTTTTCTGACGCTGTATTCTCTATGGCTCATGATATCCGTTCCAAGCTCTGGAATCTGCTTCAGAGGCCAATCTAAGAAGCTTAATGCCACCGAATTTGAGCCAGACATGGTCAGAGTAGCCCAAGTTCCAGGATTTTGACACGAGAGCAACGTGTTTTCGAAGAAGATAGGATAGAGAAGCCGGCGGCGCCTAATATACTATTGCATTTATCCGGCAAGCAAGGAGGCGTGAACATCGGTATTATGGAGGTTGACGAAGATATGGTGCTCGAAGTCCTAGGCCAAGTCTAACAGACGCGACTGTGACCGTCCGACGGGCCACGGAGGCGGATCAAACATACATTCCGCCAGCGGGCCGCAAGGAAAGTATCCAACAAGTTCATAAGTACGTCAATGCTTGACAAAAAACTGTTTAATTAGGTACCTTGGAGGAAAGGCTTCCTAATATTTGAATTACCCCACTATTGTAAGAGGATATAGGGAGTTTTCGAGGTTTGTGGTCGTACCAATATGGCCGCATGCCGGCTCTACCTCCGGATCAAACCTCCCTTATTGGGCATTCCCTCTCGGTAATATTTTGACCAAAAAAATTCTTGAGCGTAAATACGAGGCTTGAATTCTTTCTGGAGGACCTTCATCTGCTCGAATTATTCCAAAACATCTCAGACACCGAAACTCAAATGTCCTCAAGCTTGACGTGCCTCAGTGAGGGACCCGTCAATGGCTCTCGCTGAAAACTGGTCGGAGACCAATTGACCAAAATAACTTCGACTGCGCTTTACTGCATAATTCAGATCCAGTCGCCCCTACCCAAGGACAAACTACACAAAATAGATCCAGGCACACTCCAATCTGTCTCCTCCCCTGATACGAAGCTACATCTCCCACTGTTCCTGTCTCGGCAGCCAGATGGTCAACAGTCAGCCACTGCGAGCCTAACAAGCTATTTGGCAATGACAGCCATTCAAAGTGCCTCCTCAACAGAACGCGGAATCGGGTACCGCGTACCTACGATCTTCCACAGACGTCACCCTTGCACGAACCCTCAGCGCTCCAGCATCAGACGGCACCGAGTCACTTCATTACGGTTATGTTCCAGCGTTCTCGCCGTTACGAAAGAATATGGAGGATCTGTACCTGCACGCACGGACGTTGGTGTGGCTCAATAGGTACACTAAAACGTGTAAGCCAACGAGGGACATCGCAATAGATGAAGATTCTTTTCTGTCCTCTAATCGAGCGGCTGCCGCTAGTGCTATCAGCCCTTCCATTTCGACCTGGCTTATCGTCCGCAAGATGTTGGTCCCCAGTTCGCCTGTCATTTGGCTGGAGGCCGCTCCACCTCGCAATTCAGGGACGACACAATGATCATGGAGGTTCCAAAGGAAACGATCATCCTTGGATTGTTCAAGATCGGAAGACTTCGGGTGGAGGACGCGGACTGGAGGTCCAGTTTACCTACAAGACTGGGCTACGATTGGCCCAAATGTATCCGGGAAGCCGCATTCGAATCCCAATAGGAAATATTAGGGTTCTTTCCAGATAGGTTATCCCAAACGAGGCATTGGCGCCAATAAGGAGTGACAGTGATCGTGGGGTAGTACCATTTTTGGAAATAGGAACGCAGCTGACCAGTACTCGTGATCCGGTCCGTGAATGAATATGCCCTCACTGCGCGATGTCTGTCCCCATTCTAAACCCCTCTTCAGGTGATTCCCAAGGCAGTGTGTACGTTACTGCTTGACGGTTGCGTTCACCCGATATCAGCCTTCAAATACCCGGCTTGTTTGCTGGTGTTCTATTCTGATTGTCACCTTTCGCGACTGGAACATATCACCCATCTATCCTATCGACCTCACGAGGCGCACTAGCTGCCATTATATCTGAACGGTCTTCTCTTCTTCGAATTTGCCCGAGAATACGAGCACGCGACCAGTTTTGATTCGAATTCTCACATATACATCAGATCGTATATAACGTGAGCGTGTATTGTACCGTTTTGTTTCCTTCCTTGTTTGACCTAGTTCTTGATTCGTCGCAGTCATCACTGCGTCTATAGGAGCATTCAGCGTTAAACATGGCAGAACCCAAAGCGCCTGCTGTCCCTGTCGTGCAGACACCTCCTAAGAAGAAGCCATACCCATTCTGGCTTGGAGGTACGTCTGCTCACTATCTTCTCTCTCTCGATCTCATGTGGACCAACAACCCATATCTCTAGGTGTCGCTGCGACCATAGCAGCCTCTATAACTCAGTATGTTGTCCAATCCTTTGAACAGGGCACGATATCTAACCCAGAACATCATCGCATCTTAGCCCTCTCGATCTGACCAAAGTCAGGCTACAAGCCTCCGGCGATAAACGGATGATAGAGAGTATCAAGAAGACGTACAGAACAGCAGGTACGTTCATTGTGCCTTCCCCTTCCACGAGGCCCTTCTATTCAATCACAAGACTGACAACAACACCACATCACAGGTGCTCGTGGCCTCTTCGATGGCATCTCTGGCACATGGATGCGTCAAATGTCCTATTCGCTCTGTAGGTTCTGGGCGTACGATGAAAGCAAGAAGATACTAGGCGCTGGGAAGGATGCACCTGCTTGGAAGCTCGCAGCTGCAGGCAGCATGGGTACGTTTCGGTTGTCCTTGGACCTGACTTCGACGTTTAGTGACGTAATCACGCAGCTGGGGGAATTGCCGGTCTCGTTGGCAATCCTGGAGGTATGTGTTCTTTTGAACATGCTGTCACTGAGGTACAATTCTGATGGAATTTTATTTCTGTAGAAATTGTCATGGTCAGGCTGCAGGGAGATTTCGCGAAGCCACCAGAGAAGAGATTCAATTATAAGAATTGCTTTGACGCACTGTTTAGGGTGAGTGGTCTAGACCCGCTTAGCAACGCTATCGTCAATTTCCCCACACATTGTTGTCGCCCTGATGTGAGAGGTACGCGAGTGTAGATGACATGAACGTCATCGCGTCATCTCTACATCTGGCTGTTCTCTACCTTTTCTCATTCTTTGGTGCATCAGAAAGTATGTTATCTAATGCGATTTTTCCAATAGATGGTTCGAGAAGAAGGCGTTTCTTCTTTGGCTCGAGGTGTGGGGCCAAACGTATTCCGTGCAATTTTGATGAACGCGAGTCAACTTGCTTCGTGAGTTCTTTCTACTCGTAATGCGGCCGGTTCGAAGCTGATATAGGGACCCTTTAGCTACGATTTCTTCAAGTCTGAGCTACTCAAGACCAAGTACTTTGAGGATAACATCGCTTGTCACTTCACCGCAAGTTTTGCCGCCGGAACCGTAGCTACGACCGTCTGTTCACCAGCGGACGTTATCAAGGTTAGCATAGGAGCTTTACCCACTTTAGTTTTTGACTAACGCTCTTATCTTTTACAGAGTCGAGTAATGAACGCCTCCGGGCCTGGCTCATCGGTAAGACCGACGCGACTCAATTCCCGATACTCCGTGACTTAATATGCTCCTCTTCACAGTCGGCGGTCCAGGCAATCAAGACCGCGTTACGCAACGAAGGAGCGATGTTCATGTTCAAAGGCTGGGTTCCAGCCTGGACTCGTCTGCAACCCACGACCATCCTTATCTTCTTGACACTAGAACAGTTGAAGAATCTCGTTGACTTCTCTAGGTCAAAAGGCTTCGATTTGGTCTAATACTCCTCGCTCTGCTCATCTCATTGTACATCCTTCACGCCTTGCATTCACATTCATCTCAGCCATCTTTCACCCATTCATATTCTTTATCCCGACTTGTACCACCATTTATCCTTCTTTGTCCTCCTTGAGATAGCTGTTCCGAGGTTGAGACTCCTTCCTCTTCATACGTTCACCTTCTACTGGCACCCTCACCCGCCATTTCATTAACCCACTGAAAGAAAACCAAATGTTGTACTTACCGTGACTCGCATCATCGCCATCCGCTACCGCTATCTCGTCTGGAGGGGAGGGGAGTTTGGTGTAGAGAGGTTGTATCTTATAGTGTAGTTCTAGAATAAACCTCGTGCACATCGCTGCCATTGACTATTGCTTGTCCAGAAACGTGCAGTAAGCGTGGTTTTGTCGAGCTCTCTGCGAGTTTGTTAGTCTGTATGCTGTGAAGTACGCATAAACGTTTTGTCCAAGATGAGAGCTTTCGGCCGATATTTCGATGGGGTCGAGATGACATCCCACGATAAATGCTCACTTCCATGACATTCGCGTGATTCTTTCGCATCTGTGAGTGCCAATATCCACGCTTCAGAGCTGTTGCCTGACTCAACTAATTTTACTTACTTCCGACGACATAGGACAGACGCCCAAGACAAAAGCTGTAGAAATCCATCAACTCGGTCTAGAACATAACACGAGTTATCGATAGAATCAGGCAAGAAAAGCCATCAAGCCGATAGTCAAGCCGTCGCATTCAAAGTGGCGATAAAGAGCCTACGCGACGCGTTCATCAGTTCACGGGGATGGACCGTGTTTCGGCGTTGAACATGCTGAAGAACGCCGCGTGGGCAAAGCTCAACAGCAATTTAAGCGAGTTCCTTGAGAGGCATCAGATGCGTTTCCGGCGGGACGGTCCCCTTTTACAAAATATGATTGGCTGACGATGGAAGGATGAACTTGGAAATCAGGAAATCATTTTGACGAGTGACTCCTTGTCCTCACGTTAGGGTCGCTTGAGGGGGTAGAATCAGGATCGAAATGTCAAGCCTACTTCCGATAGGCTCGTCAAAGAGTGAGGAGGCTATGAATAGCAATAAGTAGGTGAAAAGGGTCCGAGGATTCCACGCAGAGACGCAAAACGGCTCTGTATTCGCATGATGAACCGTGAACTCGAAGTCAATGACTCCAACCTTGTCATAGCCTCCAAAGAAACAGAGATCCGAAAGGACTTGAACTTCTCACAGACCACATACCTTCGGATATGAGGTTCAAAGAGGAAAGAGAGGGAGGAGGGGAAAAGGTATATAAGGTAGATGAAAACCTCCTCAAACAACATTGAACCAACTGTCCTTTGGTCAATTCAGCAGTCCAGATCTTCTCTGAGCTTTCTTCTTCGTCGTCTCTTAACCATCTCTCTCATCGCAAACATGTTCACTCGTGTTCAGATCGTTGCTCTCTTCGCCGTCGCTGCTTCCAGCTTCGTATCTGCTACCCCTGTCGTTGAGCAACGCGTTGCTGCTCGTCAGGTTGGAGACGACTGTGCTAGGAGCTACACCGTTCTTTTGGGTGATACTTGCGACTCGATCTCTAGGTGCCAAGGTGTCTCCACGTTAGTATTATTTCGCCCCATTGAAAGATAAAATGATTACTGATTTGTATGAACAGCTTCCAGCTCGCTCATGTCAACTCTGCGATTAACACTGGCTGTAGTAACTTGGCTTTGGGCGAGGTTGGCCTTCTCTCACTTTATCAGTTAACCGTCACTGACATTGTCATTTTAGCCTCTCTGCCTTGGTGTCACTGGTCAAGACTGCACCAACTTGCACACCTTCCAGATGGGAGATACCTGCGATAGCGTTCTCGCTAGCACTGGTTTGACTCTCGACCAGTTGAGGGCCAACAACCCCAACGTCGACTCTGGATGTGCTAACCTTTATCCCGGAGAGGTAAGTTTCCGCTGTTTATCCAAACAAAGGATGGCTCACTCAAAGTTTCTCCGACAGGTTCTTTGCATCAACAAGGATCCCGTTGGATACGCTTAGATGTGGGAGGAAAGTATTCCCCAGTAGTATTTATTTTTCTTAAACTTATAGGCGAAGTTTCTCTTTCAAAGTATGGGTTTTGGATGAATATATCTTGTTACATTTGCTTTCCATCAGACCGATCCGATTTATCCGCTTGTAGAAGGACAGTCGATGCGGATGCGAGCAGGGTGAACGTGTCTAGCACGAGCCCTGGAGCAATAACGGCCAAGGTACCGAGAGATTGGCAATTGGGATCCCCAAGAGCCCAAAAAGAAAGCTCTCCTTCCGTGAATATGCTGTCCTCTGAGGAGGCTGGCTGATAGCGGTCTGAGCAACGGCGCAACCGCAGCGCCTGTAAACTTTTCGGGGTAAAATTGGCCGTTACGGTTTCGCCGAGCGTATTTCTGTAAATTGCTTTCCCGTGGTTGATGACTCCAAGACCTTTACGATGAATGGCAAAAAGCTTCGCTTGGACGTATCTGCCAGCGTAAGCTCTTGTCAGTTTGCTACGCGAAGAGCATAAGCCAAATCTGTCAGCATGCTGTGGTCGCCCAGTGATGTGTGGCTTTGCTGCCAAGAGTAGAGCCAAGCTGTTGTTTTGCCAGCAAAGATATTTTCGAAAAGGCATAGCTGCGCGCTGCTGAGCTTCATAGCGCGTTCATAGCGGTGTTACTATGCAAAATGGCAGTTCATACCGATAGATTACTCATTGGTGAGATATGAAACGGCAGTCGTGTGTTCGTGCCAGTATTCGTGATTCATCACAGCGGTTTGATGGCAAGGGTCCCTTTTCGGCCAGCGTTCCAGGGCGTCCACCTGACAACATTTCCTTACTAGCCTCCCTCACCATCCCCAGCATCGACGACGGCGTTGGAACCGTCCAGCGCTCCTCCTTTTGTACACGAACACACTCCCTTAAGCCGTGCTGGTTCTCGGCTCTCACTTCGTGGGCGCTCCTTGACAACATCCGGCTTTGGAACGGACGATCACATCGTGAAGCTTCTTCACCTGCTAAAGGCCACTGTGGAAGATGGTTGGATTCCGGAGGCATAATGGGGACGATGACTCTACGGATGAGGAACACGATGATGTCGACCCCGAGCTCAGATTGAGGACCGTACGGACGGCGGCATCAGCAACGCAGGAGGGATTCAGGATTGAGGAAAGGAATGAACGACGAAAATCACGGCGGATAAGAAAAGGATTCTTTCGCAGCAAGTCAACGCTGAAACGACCGAGTACAGCCAGCTCGCAAGAGGTTGGGAAACCCAAAGAGGTCCCGGGAAAGCGGAGGAATGTATATGTGAACTACCCACCGTCTGCAATGGAGGTCGACCAAAATGGGGAAATAATAGTGCGGTATGTCAGGAATAAAGTCCGGACAACCAGTGAGTGATTATACCGTTCTCTCATTATCTGTGACTAACAACTCTCAGAGTATACCCTTGTGTCGTTTATACCCAAGAATCTCTATGAACAATTCCGTCGGTGAGTGCAATCTGTCAACGGACCCTGACCACATCTAAATTAATCTTTGCAGCGTGGCCAACTTATTCTTCCTGACACTAGTCGTGCTACAACGTAAGCCACTCATCCAACCTGCTATCCCTCATTCTAACACGTATTCCCAGTCATCCCCGTCTTTGGCGCAGCAACAGGCGCTATCTCCGTTCTTCCCCTCGCATTCATCCTTACTGTCACTGCCATCAAAGATGGCGTCGAAGACTGGCGTCGTGGCCAAATCGACGAAGAGGTCAATACGACTGCTGTTACCAAGTTCTCTGGAGGATGGAGAAACGTCAACCAACCCAAAGACCCTCGTTCCTTCATTGAAAAGCTGCTTGGGCTCAATACACCTGGGAAAGTGACAAAAGGTGTCCGCAAACTGAGGGATAGGGAGGCTGGTCAAGCTGAGTTCGGCATGAGGGTGATGCTGAGCAAAGCTGGGGAATCAAGAGCAAGCTTCGCGACTGCTCAGGAAGAAAGCAGTAGCATCAGTCTGGACGTACCCCGAGGTGCCGGCGGCCGAAGACTGGAGGACATTCAGAGTGTAGACTCTCACAGCTATCCACCGCCTACCCTTGCAGAGATGTCCAATGCTGCGCTATCGGATATGACTATGGTTCCGAGCAACCAAGGTTCAGTGGATTGGAAGAATCCCATTGGTTCTCTTTCCCAATACCAAGCCTCTGTACGATCACAGAGCCATGGTCATCTTGGCGTTATTGATATGGCCAAGCGAATGGCTGGTATAGGCCGATGGGAAAGGACATTGTGGAAGAAGCTTGAAGTGGGAGATATCGTGTTGTTGAGGGATAACGAGCAAGTTCCTGCTGATATCGTTGTTCTATCAACGTCAGATGCAGATGGGCTGTGCTACGTTGAGACGAAGAACTTGGATGGGGAAACTAACTTGAAGCCACGTCGGTCGGTCAAGGCTACCTCCAATATCACTTCGGAAGAAGACATCGAACGGTCATCGTTCTACCTCGATTCGGAACCTCCCCACCAGAATCTCTACCTCTACCGTGGCGTGCTCCGCTACAAAGACCCGTCGACTACGGAACAGAAGCAGGAGCCTGTTAGCATCAATGAACTGCTACTGCGCGGCTGTGCTATCCGAAACACGAATTGGGTTATTGGGCTGGTCGTCTTCACCGGTTCGGACACCAAGATTATGTTGAATGGGGGTGATACTCCGTCCAAGAGGAGTAAGATTGAGAAGGAGACGAATTTCAATGTGTTGGTCAACTTTGCGGTGTTGACGATTATGTGCACGGTTGCGGCCATTTTCAATGGATTGGAAGATAACAAGCAGGATACAAGCTCCAAGTTCTTTGAGAGGGGAGTCGATCCGACGGATTCGTCTATTGTGAATGCCATCGTCACTTTTGTGTAAGTCGTCACCTTGCTTTTGATCTTGCTAGGATCTAATTAGCTTTTGCTGTAGGTCATGTCTTATCGCTTTCCAGAACATCGTCCCCATCTCCCTATACATCTCCATCGAAATCGTCAAGACCATTCAAGCCTACTTCATCTCCCAAGATGTTGACATGTACTACCAAGCCTACGACACACCTTGCGTCCCAAAAACATGGAACATCTCAGACGACCTCGGCCAAATTGAATATGTCTTCTCCGATAAGACAGGCACCCTTACCCAGAACATCATGGAGTTCCAAAAGTGTTCAATTTATGGGACTTCCTACGGCGAGGGTATAACGGAAGCTCAGAGGGGTGCAGCTACGAGGGAAGGCAAAGCGGACACACTCAACCCCGAAGAGCTTAACGAGAAGCTGGCCGCTCTCAAGCAGCAGATGCTCGCTACCATGGATAGGGCTTTCAAGAACCGGTGGTTACAAGCTGGGAAGCTGACGCTCATCTCACCGAAACTGGCCGAAGACCTGACCAATCGCCAAGGAGAGCAAAGGCAACACATTATCGCTTTCTTCCGTGCTTTGGCACTTTGCCATAGTGTGCTATCGGATAAACCTGATCCCCAGAACGAGCCCTACCTGTTGGACTACAAGGCTGAGTCTCCCGATGAAGCCGCGTTGGTTGCTGCAGCTAGAGATGCTGGGTTTCCTTTCGTCGGGAAGACCAAAGATGGGATTGACATTGAAGTCATGGGTCAACCGGAGCACTATGTCCCCCTCCGTATGCTGGAGTTCAACAGCACCAGAAAGAGGATGAGCGTTATCGTCCGAGCACCAGATGGCCGACTTATTCTCTACTGCAAAGGTGCCGACAGCGTCATCTACGCCCGACTTTCCCCCAAGCAAGACCCCGAGATCAAGGAGAACACTAGCAAGGATATGGAGATGTTTGCAAATAATGGGTTGAGGACTTTGTGCATTGCGTATAGGTATTTGGAGGAGGATGAGTATTTGACGTGGTCGAGGACGTATGAGGAGGCGATTAATTCGATTGAGGGAAGGGATGAGGCTATTGATAGGGCGAATGAGATGATTGAACATTCGTTGCATATTTTGGGAGCGACGGCGTTGGAGGATAAGTTGCAGGAGGGAGTTCCAGAGGCTATTGATACACTGCACAGGGCTGGGATTAAGTTGTGGATTTTGACTGGTGCGTTGCCTCTGTTCTGGTTGTCAATTCCCGTATTCTAACGTTGGTCCCTAGGTGACAAACTCCAGACGGCCATCGAAATCGGCTACAGTTGCAACCTCCTCAAGAACAACATGGATGTGATGATCATCTCAGCCCAAAATCTAGAGGAGACGCGGACCAAGATTGAGGCTGGGTTGAACAAGATCGCTTCAATCCTTGGCCCTCCTTCATTCAAACCTGAAGATCGTGGATTCTCGCCGAATGCCAAAGCTTCTTTCGCTGTTGTCATTGATGGAGATACTCTTCGCCATGCATTGTCGGACGAGCTGAAGGAACTGTTCCTCAACCTTGGTACCCAGTGCGAGACGGTCGTGTGTTGTCGTGTCTCGCCTGCTCAGAAGGCCCTGACGGTCAAGCTGGTTCGTATCTCCAGTCTCTTTCTATGCCAATGCTGCCAGGTACTGACCACAGGCTCTAGGTCAAGGAAGGTCGTGATGCAATGACACTCTCCATCGGTGATGGTGCAAACGACGTTGCCATGATCCAAGAGGCCAATATTGGTTGCGGTCTCGTCGGTCTTGAGGGCTCCCAAGCTGCCATGTCCGCAGACTACGCCTTTGGTCAATTCCGATTCCTCACCAAACTCCTCATTGTGCACGGACGCTGGTCATACCAACGTGTTGCCGACATGCACAGCAACTTCTTCTACAAGAACGTCATCTGGACGTTTGCTCTCTTTTGGTTCTTACCCTTTAACTCGTGAGTTGCTTTGCCGTTTGGATCGTTTGACAGTGTTGACTGGTCCTTTAGATTTGATGCCACTTACCTGTATCAATACACCTTCATCCTTTTGTGTAACCTTGTATTCACATCACTACCTGTCATCGTTCTTGGAGGTACGTTACCTGCTTACCTTCCCATCATTGGTCCTTCCTAACCCCTTGTTCGCAGCTTTCGACCAGGACATCAACGCTCAAGCAGCTCTTGCCTTCCCTCAACTTTATGTTCGGGGCATCCGCGGTCTGGAGTACACACGGACCAAGTTCTGGCTCTACATGTCGGATGGTCTATACCAGTCGGCCGTCGTTTTCTTCTTCCCATATCTCTTCTGGACCCTGGGACACCCTATTTCCTGGACTGGAAAAGGACTCGATTCCTTGGCGGATTTCGGTACCACTGTTGCGGTCTCAGCTATCCTGACGGCCAATACATACGTTGGCATGAATACCCATTAGTAAGTGTTTGAAGGCATCGTCATGCAGGTTGTGAGCTGACATTGTTATAGTTGGACTGTTATCACATGGATTGTAGTATTCGGCTCCACCATCGTCATGATGCTCTGGATTGTCGTCTACTCTTTCTTCCCCACAAGTGACTTCAATGATGAGGTTGTCGTTCTATTTGGAAGTGTCCAATTCTGGGTTACTGTCTTCTTCTGCGCAGCTGTTGCGTTAGGTGAGCTTTTCGTCCTTATTTTTCATCCTAAAGCGAAAGCTAATACAACCGCTCTCCGTAAAGCTCCGAGGTTCCTTGTGAAATTCTTCACGACCGTGTACTTGCCTCTTGACAAGAACATCGTTCGGGAAATGTGGGTGAAAGGGGATCTCAAAGATCAGCTGGGCATCAAGCATCGGAGGCAGAGAAAGGCGATGAAGAAGCAATTGGAGGAAAATCGGCTAGAAACCCTTGAAGCAGTTCCCATGTTCACACAACAACACCTTCGATCCCTTTCGGAGATTTCAAACAGTGGTGAGCAATACGAGCTCGCAAGGACTTCCAGTCCTGGCCAAACGAACCTACGACCGACATACATCTCCACTCCTCCAATGACTCAAGCCTCTGACATTGATTACGCTCAATACGCTACTCAACCTCAAGCTTCCACCTCTGCCCAAGACCGACACCTCTCACCTCCAAACACAGGTCTCCGACTTGAAATGAACCCTTCCCCTCAACCTTCCTATTACTCCGCTTCCGACCTACCCCCTCAATCTCCCCTTCCCTCACCGACGTACAAGCTTCCTAGTGGTGAAATCACCAAGACACCACCTAGCAGGCGGACGAGTATCGCTACTACAAGATCTCGTGCGGGTTATTCCCAGTATCACACCAGCAACAACCCTATGCCAAGTGATCAGAGGGTACCCGCGTCACCGACCTCGCCTCATTCGCCTCATTCAATCAATGTCAATGTGGTGACGCCTACGACGGCTGGAGCTAGTCCTCGGCCGTTTGAGCTACATGTGAGAAGGCCGTCGGATGAGTTCTCGCCTACGAGTACGAGGCAGGAACATAGGCAGTCCAGGAATCCGTTCTATCAACAGCAGCAGCAGCAACAACAACAGCAACAGCAAGAACCCCACTCACCGACATACTCACAACACCAGCACCAGTACGGATACGGACAAGGACACGTCCAAGACCGAACTGGTAGCTCTGCATCGTACCGATCTGCCAATGACGACTTCTGGACGGCGGAGGATGGGACGTTGGAGAGCCCTACTCGTGAGGCGCAGAACCACGACAGGCACACCCAACAGCAACAGCAGCAGCAGCAATACCAGCGCCAGCAGGATCTGTATCAGAACCTGCAGTTCCAGCAGCAGCATCCACAACATAGTGGTGAGGATAGTCGAAGCCATAGTCGAGCGGATCGAGCGTCGTATGCTTCCTCTCAGTGGGATGGAGGATATGCTATGTAGATTATAGGTTTTCGCCACTTCTTTCCTTTCTTCCGTCATTGTGCTTATTCGATTTTTTGTTTGTGTTGTTCATACCTGGATCTCGTGGCTCATGACTCGTTCGACACTGATTATTCTCCATTGGATGTGCATTGCTTCCCCTTCCTCTTTCTTGTCGATAACCCATATACATCTTGACATGCCATAATACCCTCTCTGATTTGTTTATTGGCATTGAAAATATTTCCTCCTTTCCGCGTGCTCGCTCTTCCTTTACAACCGTTAATTTAGTATATATATCTCTATCGCGCCCTCTCCTCGTGGTCGGACAACACGTACATGCTATATATTTTTGCCTCACTAGCTAACGATACGAACGAAACAACCAAAAGCATCGAATGTCATTAAATTTATGAATTGCATGTATTTTCGGGGATAATTCTGACGTCCAATCAGAGCAGTGTGATTTTAGAGTTTAATCGGTATTCGGGATTCGGGTATAAGTTCCCGACCTTGGCTTGTGCTTGTCCGAAGCCACGGTCGACACTCGAGGGAATTAGGTAGGGATTGAGCCAAGATCTGGCCAGGAATGGTGATGTTCGAGAGGGAATACTGCTGTTGCAAGTGGCGCGGATGCGAGCGGTAGGACGGACGATCAAAGAAGGGGCTCAAAGGTGAACCAGACCGGCATCTCAGGCAATCCCGAATGGAGAGAGAACTTGATTCTGGAACGTCGCCACTGCTGCGTTTCTGAAGATTTTGGCAGGTACCAAGAGTAACTATTACTGTAACTATTACTGTAACTACAATTAGACATCGGGTGAATTCGGTGGTGGCTCAATAAGATCTTGAGTCTCGTGGCTTGTTTTGAACTCGAGTCAGCGAAAAATTGGAAAGATGTTTGTTGCAATTGAATTTGATCGAGACGGTGTATGGCGGACAGGAGGGATTATACTTGACGCACTGAGTAAACTGCCAAGTACTTGTACCTGGACCCCGCATAGCTTTCTTGACTTTTGACTCTCATCATCTACTGGCATGCCTTCAATGGCAACGTCAGATTCTCAGTCTTCAGATCAACAAAACCAGTCACTGGGATCGTCGTCGTCTTCTGGGCCATCAACGTCGTTTCTAAAAGAAAGGAGATTCAAATTAAGCAGGTGGGTCAGTCACAAGAGTCATCTGGAAGGTGCATTGACGCTGCGTTCTCCAGAGCCTGCGATCGATGTCGGTCAGTATCTTTTCTCGCAATAAACTGTTGAAACCCGGTATTGAAGCTGGATATGAACGTACAGGAGAAGAAGGATAAAATGCGACGAGGGTCACCCATGCCAAGCCTGCCTCACCGCAAACTCGGCATGCACGTTTGAAGAACCAGGGAAGAGGACGCACCCGCACAAATCCAAGTCAGTTATTTCTACCTACATTCGCTATAGTTTTGGATGGACAGATGGCTCAACGGATCTTTGACGTCATGTACAGGCGGACTGCTACCCTCGAGGACCGGATGCATCACCTCGAGACGCTCATTCAGGCTATTCCTCCCGCAGTTTTTGCGGCCAATGGGATGGTACCACCTACGAATCTCTTGGGAAAACAACCTGCAACGAGTGAAACGCCCACCAGTCCCATTCAACCCTTCGTGTACCCTACCCAGTTCCCATCGGGAGTCCCTCCGCCTTCACTACATGTCTTCCCTCTCACCAACCCTTCGACTCATTTCGGAAACTCTACGGATGATAATAGACGAGCATCGATCTCGGGGATGGCTCCGCCGTTTGATACTGGGGAGATGACTGTTGATCAGCTTGCAGAGGAGACTTCACGGATGTCGCTATCGGCTTCATATCTCTATTTCGACGACGAAGGCTATACCCGATGGCAAGGCGAGACGTCTGGACTCCCTGTACTCGATCTGCTTGTTGAACGACATGCGGTTCGACCTCAGAATACGAATGAGTCACCTTTGCCGCCTAGCTATGGTGCAATGCCAACAACGGGAAATAACGGCAACTCGAATTCTTCCAATGCAGAATGGTTCCCAGATAGAGTTCCTCGAAGGACCTCTGTAAACCCTCAAGCGTTATGGAGGTTAATGACATCATATATCGTCCCCGAGTTAATGGACAGGCAAGTCTTTCACTCCACTTCGTTCAATCCAGGAGTACCAACAGAGCGCATATAGTCTTGTCCAATGCTACCTCTCAACATCCTACTACATCCTACCCTTCCTTCACGTTCCTTCGTTCCTAGCAGTGAGTTCTAGCCCTCCTAATCCATTTACCCGGACTGACCCAGATTCCCCGCATTCATCAGGATTACGGTAACCCCAATAAGTGGGGAGAGCCTGGATTTGCGGCGTTCATCGTTGCAATCTGCTGTCTTGCCTCAAGGCATGTGGATGATCCCAGAGTCCGAACATCGCCCGGGGACGGAATCACCGCAGGCACCCAATGGTTCGAGCTCTTTGGCCGCTTGCGGACACTCCCCATCGCCGATCGACCTACCCTCTATAACATTCAAGCCAACCTCATCGCAGCTGTATATGCTGTTGGTTTAGGCAAGCTGTCAAGAGCCGCCTCTCTACTTGCGGAAGCCACGACGATGTGTATTGATGCAGGACTTCATCGCAGTGCAGACACTTACGACCTCTTCGATCCTATAGAAGATGAAGTGAGGAAGAGAACGTTCTGGTGTGTGTACATCTGGGATAAACAGATGTGTGCGCATTTTGGGAGACCATCGATGATTAGGTTGAGGGATTGTGATGTTGGGGAACCATTACCGATTGATGATGAGTTTATCACGAAGGACGGGATTGGGTCACCTCCTGCTGGGACGGAATGTAGGCTGAGTGCGTTTGTGTGCTCGTTGAGGATCATGGTCGTCCTGGAATCTGTCCTCAATGTCCCGCCTACGCGAAATTCGGATTCCACTGGAGCGTTCCTCAACAGAGCCGCTACGGTTCTATCGGCGTCGAGGAGGATGAAAGAGATGAGAGACGAAGAATCTCTGCTGGATGAAATCCATCGAAGCATCCCAGCGTTTTGGGCACATACTCCAGAGACGTTGGCCAGCGAAGACACGATTCGGTTAACTCAAGCAGAACGACTTCACTGTGCGGAGCATTTCGTGAGGTTGTTGATCTATAGGCATAGGTTCTCGGAACTCATGGCGGAGAGGACGAGTGGTGGATCTGAGGAGTTGCCTGGAGAGAAGGAGAAAGATGCGCTGGTGAATGCCCAGAATTCGGCCTTGCAGATTATTGCGACGCATTTGCAGATTGCGAAGAAGGGGTTGATGACATATTGTAAGTTCGGATCTATCCATACTTTTTCTTCGGCTTGGCCGCCTCCTTGCAAAGTTTTTCGAGTTTCGTCTTTGCCTCGTTCTTTTTCATGTGCATTTCTTTTGAATGCACTTCGTCCCTGCCCCTGATGTTTGAGCTGTACTGACACGGTCTTCTCGCTCGCAGATGGCGTGCACGTTATTCACCAACTGACACAAGCCGGAAGAACACTTGTCGCGATTCTTCTCAGCTGTAAAACGGAAGACTTACAGCATCTGATTCCCCCTGGCCTGGACGCCCTTCGGTCTTGTGTCGGGTTGCTTCGTCGATTCAGTGGTCGTTATGTTTGTGGACTCAGGTCGGGAGATCTCATGGAAGAATTTTGTCGACGTGAGTACTTTTCAGGTTATCTAAAGATTTGAAGGATCGACCCTAATTAATTGAATTACGTCGTTGCCTTGCCCTTCCTGCCTATCCCATCCCATCCCGTCGTCCCTTGACCCTCTTACATCGGAACTTGATACCGCACACACGACACATTCGGCACACTTACACCCGACATCCTACATTCACTTTTTCGACCCCTCGTATCCACGTGGCTATCTCCGTGCACGAATACCTCCGGGACCCATACGAATCCATACAAACCTGCGACTACTGCTATAGTGACTCAAATCCCTCTGGAGACCAACCGCCGAGAAGGCCAACAATCCGCGAACCGACCACCATGGATTCGACCCGTCCGAAAAAAGGCACCTTCGGTCGCTAGATCAACACATAGCACGGATTCTCCTTCCCATCATAGCAGTCCAGAGGCATTCTCTCCTTCGGATTTCTATAATGAAGTGCCGAAGCCGAATGCCGTAAATTTCTCTAATGGGCCCGCGAATGGATCGGTGGTGGGGAATGGGAGTCAAGGTCAAGGTCAGGGTCAGAACGTCAATGGGATCAGCGTGGTAGGCGTTGGTGTCGGTGGCGTATCAGTACCTGCATCCTCGTCTACTTTTGGCCACGTTTCTGGTGGACCTGGTGGGGTTGGGGTTGGGGTTAGGTCCACCAACGAGGATCAGCAGCAACAGCAGCAACAGCTTAACTCGCAGCAACACCAATCGCCAAACTCGTTCAACTTGGATCACTCTGGGTTGTCGGTACCGGGATTAGGCTTGGGGATGCAGGATGATTCGTCGGTGTATATGTTGCCGCCTGAGATGATGGCACTTTTCGATGATTCGGTGGATATGCAGCAGTTGTTTGGAGGAGGGTTTTTGCCTCCTGGACCGCTTGCTCAGTCGCCTGAGCATGGACACCATATGGGAGGTGCGACGACCGGGAATGGAGAACAGCAGCAGCATTTTGGCGATAGTCCGACGTTTCTCAAGCATGGCCATGGCCTTGCGACCTCACCATAGTGATTAGGGGGTTCTCGGGTATGAGAGAAATTCGTGGTTAATTATCATTTATCTGAATTGTTTTGTACCTTATGTTCCAAAGATCTTTTCTGTTCTCGAGTTCATTTATCTTTCTGATTATTGATGCTTTGACCTCTTCATTCTTTGCTTTTCCATAAAAGTGCGACTCGTTTGTTTTCTTTAATTACATAGTATTATGGCCAGCACTTTCATCTATAGTTATGCTAATGTATTTATTGTGACATGCAGAATTGGGAAGAGGCTTCTATTGTCTGCTAGACTACCACGACTTGACAGTTGTCGGTCAGATGAGCAAAGCGTAGCCAAGAAACCTCCTTGGCCGCCGAGCTCTCCAGGTCCCAAATACTGTATTGCAGTCGGCCATAGCAAGGCTGAGCGATACGGTCGTTACAGAACGTGTTTTTTCCGTGGACAGATGGTCTCATCGTCGCAATGCTCGTTGACGAGGAGAGCAAGCGGACGATCATGCCGATTCAAGCGAGGCCATCAGCCAGCCCGCGTGACCCGACTTTCCTGAAATGGTTGGCCTGTCAAAGTTTTGATCAATCATCCCCGTAATGGCCTTTCGTTTGTTCTCTGCTTTTGTGATTCCATGGCCACCTCGTCCTCACGGATCCGGGCTTGGTTTCATTTTGCAGGCATGCGGCCAAACCTGGTTGCCTACTGCTGTGCTTTTTACTGTTTCCTTAACAGAGTTTCGGTCAGTACCGGGAGGTATTAACCCCGATTCTATGGGTCTTTGGCTTTACCGGTTGCAAATCTAGAAAAGATTTGGAAAAAAGCTACTCCAGGGAGAATCTTCGCGATCGTTACTTTAAACGGCAGGGACAGGGCCGGAATGAGCGAAACAATAGTGACAATGCTAATGCCCGATGGATCTACGAATGATGCATTCGTCTAGCGACCCTAATCAGGGATTCTCTTTTGTCTTCAGTGATCCCATGAGACAATAGGCTTCATGGCCATTGCTCAAAGAGGCGGGTACATATAGGCACCTCTCGCGCCGCTAATCTTACTCTCCCCCTCCCTCCCTCGACTCACGACGATGGCCCGGTATCCACAACTTTCTCCTGTGCAAACACTACCAGTGGAGATCCTCTCATACATCTTCCTGCTCACCACCCATAACCCACTCGACGATGGCAGCAGCGGCAGCAAACCTCAAGCTCGGAGTTTGTCCTTCAATGCGGAAACCGTAAAAGTCCCACTACTACTCGCAAGTGTCAGCCGACAATGGAGGAACGTTGCTCGCTCAACACCTGGCCTATGGACAAATATCTGCGTCTCGCTGGATCTGCTTCAGGAGACTGTCGTCGGGAACGAGATTTGGTCCTTGCTCAACGTCAAGCCCCTTCAGAACTATCTCAGCCTGTCACGGAACTACCCACTAAGCATTCTAATCGATGCAAGGGATCCGGATTGGGACTTCACTGAACCAGAGTGCGTACTTCCATTCCTTCTCATGGATCATTCTGACTCACCGCCTTTCCAGGATTCCACTCCATAGCGAAGACTGTGACATCTATGTTCCCCCTTTTTCTCCGGACCACATGAAATCCGCGATCACTTGCCTACTTCCTCATCTCCATAGGTGGCGGTCTCTCGACATTCTGACAGATACATGGGCCCCTATGTATCTCGCATTGAGCCAAATCCAGCCTTATATTACCGCATTCGGGGCACCTTCTCTGGAATCGCTCAGCCTCATGCGATGTAATGACTTCGTCAGCTATTCTCCAACTTTCCAACCTGAACAAATGAAGGCACCCTCATTCCTCAACCTCACCGGCCACAACCCCTCCCGGTCGTTCAACCTTCTTCCTCGCCTTCGGAGATTGACCCTTCGTGGCGTCCATCTTGAATGGGCTGGTCTATCCCATATCCTCGCCTCTAACCCTACCCCAACCCTGGAAACCCTCGAGCTCGGCTCCCATTCACTGGATGTTCGACCCACTTATACCGAATTTCACCAACTACTCCAATCTGCTCCAGCCCTCACCAGTCTATCTATCAATGGCTCTGGACCTTCAATTCCCGAGGACGTCGATCGTGTGGACCTACGATTAGAAATTGAAGGGTTCAAACCTGTTTCACTTCCTGCTCTTCAGGACTTGACCCTTGGATACCGAACTGGGCATGAGAGCCAGGTCATCCTCGAGATGCTCGAAGCACCATGCGTTCGCCACCTCTCACTTGAAGATGCAGCACACCCCGGAGAACCCGACCCTATCGATGCCAGCTCCCTTCTCGAATACGTTGCTTCGCAGAAGCTATCGACACCTCAAAATCAATCTCGCCCTACCGGTGGCAAGCGCATCCGACGACCTTGCGCTGGGCAATGCTCACAAGGGAAGGACGGTGAAGCATCTAATGCTGCCTTCCCTCACCTCGAGAGTGTCACACTCAAGGGTGTTCGATGCTGCCCTGTGCAACTGCAGGTCTTCCTTGAAACCCTTTCGGACCTTCAACGTCTCGAGCTCGATCGAATGTCCGTTGAGGACGTCAAGGCTCTCATGCCTCACGAAGAAGACATCATCAGCCATTCCGCCTGCCCCTGTCCCCACCTCCAGGTTCTCAGCATCCGTGGCTGTGAATCTCTTCCCGACCACGACTTCATTCGCCGGGTTGGCCTCCTAGCCCAGGAGCGGGCAGAGAAGGGTGGCTGCAGCCTCAAGGAGATTGACATTCATGTCGATGCTCTCGACGGTGAAGATGCATCCGAGGCCGTCATTAACGTCTCAAAGGCCGGAACTACATTGAAGATTGTCCGGGAAGCCTCCGTCGAACTCGAGTGTGAGCTTGATGAGGATGTTGAGGACTACCTCTCTTCATTACCTGACCCTCATCGCGCTGGTGGAGAATTCAATGACCCCATTTTTGACGCTTACATTGCTAGTCGAGCAATCAACGCCCACTAACTTCTCTCCCTCTCTCTGTTTACCGCTCGTCGCCTCTTTTTGCGATATCCATCAACACATACCACGCCTTCGACATTCGCCATTCAACCCACCTTTACCCATATCTTTATTCCCTTTCGTTTTTCCTTTTGAGGAGCTCATGTTACCCCTCACTTTTGTCGTCCATCATTCATCTGTTCATCCGCTGATCCATACTTGCACTATCTGATGTAAATAGACACCCACACCTGTACTACTACCTGCAATGAACGCTTCGATCAAGATTTTGTCGATGACGGATTTGGGAACCCCTTTGTTCTCTTTTGAGGGATGAGCTCGGTTTCCATCTTGGTTATGTCAGAACCACGCGTCACTTAGATAGCCCTTAGTGGCGACGCGTACTGAGGTCTTCGTTCTCACAGCTGCGCCTGAGAATGGCCCGACGGCATTACGGAAAGAGGGTGAATAGCTGCACTGTACATTTCTGGTAATACACGAGGCGGTGAGTCAGTTACACCTAGATAGTTCAGAATATCGAGAGAAGGCGAGAGGAAAACTATCACATGTAAGAGAGAAAGTCCTTCGGAATTGACATCTTGGCATCTCTACATGAGCTCAACACCCGCAAGGCTCGCCAATCCGACGGCAGAAGCCCCCAAGAGAGCTACAACCGCAAGACGTTGGATGATGGTCTTTGCAGTAAGCAACCGGGCACTCTGGGCACCAGCTTCTTCAAGATCCCTGATATCTTCATCTGATAAGTCTGTTGGTGTGCATGAGGCACTGTATAAGGATGGGCGGAGATAGTGGAGTACATACCGATATCTCCTGCATGGAGGTACCCTTCCAATCTGGACTTCTTGGATGAAGTGCTAGAGCAGAGTCTTGTCAGGTCAAGGTTCTTACACGGAAGTAAATCGGGGACATACGTCACAACCACAGCTCCTTTGGACTTGACCCATGCAAAAAGAACCTGGTCTGCGCTAACGTTGAGCCTTTCGGCGATTTTGTAGAGAGGTTTGTCCAGCGGCCCGCCAGGTTTTGCAGTGATCGGTCTAAAGCGCGTGTTCCGTGAGTCTAGCACTCAAGGTCGTAGAATAGAAGACGAACATAAGACTGCTGTAAGCTTCAGTAACGATGGCGTGTTTGGTGCCGTAGTCTACAATTGCCTTTTGCCGGGCCCAGACGTAAGGATGAAGGAGAATCTAGGACAATGGGGCCGGATTATGACGAGTTGCAAGCAAAGTCAAGGAGGAAAGACGCACCTGGTTTGCAACCGGCTTGATTTTTGCTGAAGCGAGAAGAATCTCAAGCTCTGCAACCCCGAAGTTGCTGACACCAATACTCCTGAAGAAGTGTGAGCAAATTAAACCTGAATGGAGAGTTATAGCACACTTTGCCAGTCCTTTCTCCTTCACCTCCTCCATCTGTCTCCATGCCGTCGGAATGTCGGGCTGCGCAAGTCGTGGGTGGTGCACCAAGTAAAGGTCGACATAGCTGACGCCAAGCTGTTCCTAACTTTCAGCCACTGCACGAAGACGGGTGGAAGGGCTCACGTTCTTGAGGCTGTTCTGAATGGACGTGGGAATGTCCAGTCCATTCAGGCCCGAATACTTTGTCGTTATAAACAACTCCTCGCGAGCAAGACCACTCTCGCGAATGGCTATTCCAGCTTCCTCCTCATTCCTGTACATCTGGGCGGTGTCTGAACCATGCGAAGTCAGCCCACTTTTTGCTGGCTGTATGGATTGATTCTCACCAATGTGGCTGAAGCCAACCGAAATAGCTTGGTCGACTTGGTCAATGGGTCCTTGACCATTTCCTATCTTCCAAGTTCCGAATCTACAACGGATAACAACTCAGCGTGCAGTTTCAGGCGGCCTTCCGCAGGACCTACGCGATGGTTGGAATGCTATGACCTGCCAGAGCCAATGCACATGGTCAGATTATTTTCAAGTTCTCGCAGCATGACTACACCGCGTACCATCGTTGAGCTTAATAGAGTCCCAAGGCATGTCGACAACGTTCTATGTGGATGCGGAGACAGACGGAAAGACCTCAGACGTTTCACCACGCGTCATGCTCGATGGTGCCATACTTTTGAACTTCGCGTTGATAGTCACGATGCTGACAAAGTTCGAGGAGATCATGGACTCGGAACTGATGGATCATATCTAGCGCCAATTGTCACGGAGGTCTCGATCCAAATAACAGTTTTGCGTTTTTAATATTAAAGCTGATATCATCGAGTCCATTGGCAATTCAGTGCTTGACCTGATGATACAGGCTCCGGGCTCATGGGCCGATGGCGGGTAGGCAATGCGACTGGTCGCCAGGCATGATGCAGTATTTCAGGGGCTCCGTCTCGCCTTATCCCAATCTGCGAGTTTCCCCTCACCCACCTCATGGTCTCTAACAGCCCAAATCGTCCAGAAGCATCTTTAGCAACCGAGCTGCCTTCTGAGCTTCTCGCGAAGATTTTTCTCTACAACAAGGGGGAGCCCTACACGAAGTACGGGAAGCTGACTCTATCGGAAGAAGCAATCACCGATATCAAAAGTTCATCTCAAGTCTGCAGACATTGGCGTACCGCTGCCCTATCCTGTCCCTTCCTCTGGAATGAAGTCGCTATATTTGACCGACCAGATTCACCTGCATACGCCAATTGGATTCAGCTCATGTTCGAGCGCTCACATCCTCTTGGAATAGCGGCCGAAATTCGTTATCCGCCAACCGCTTCCTCCGACGTTGATGGTCCATCTATGCACGAAGATTTTTTCGAGACAGATAACATGCGGCTTCTGTTTTCCAATCTTCACAACATCTGGAGACTGAAGATCACCATGGAAACTTCCAACACCCTCCCCCCGGCATCGTATTTCGAAGAGCGGCTGCTCCAATCAGGCTCGAGTCTTAAAGTCCTAGAGTATTCCATCAATCAAGAATATGAGAACCTCGAAGACCCTTATCAGGTCCGCGTGCTTTCCAACCCAATCCTCTCCGAGGATACTACGCTGAGCGAGCTCAAACTCTTCAACGTTCAATTTACCCCAGCCTTCGCCCATCATTGCCTATCCAATTTGACTCGCCTAGAGGTCGGATTCCATGCTGAAAAATCATACGGCCCCTCGACTACCACACAAGATTGGCTCGAGATTCTAGATTGCATGCCGCAGCTCGTGGTTCTGCGAGTTGACGATTGGGCTCCAGGGGGATCCAGAGTTCGTCCCGATACGAAGGTGGTGGAGCTTAATCACCTTCAAACGTTCGATCTTGATAGAGACATTGGCGAATGTGTCGACTTTCTCACGAAAGTCAAATACCCCACATCAGCCTCCCTATCTCTCCGGTGTCGCAACACCACGCCGGGATGGGATTGGACGGCTATCGCGATCTACCTTGCCGGGAACTTCGATTTTGCGGCTCAGAATCGAGGCCTATCCAAAGTGGAGATTAGTGCTATGAATTCCACGTTCAACGTCTATGTCCGAGATGAAGAGACCATGCTTTGTTTGCAAGTGCAACTCTGGCCACACATCGAGGACGATTTCGTATTTTCGGCGTATAATCCCTTGCCGACTGATTGGATGAAGGGTCTCAGAAACGCCAAGGAACTCTCCCTCACTTTATTAGATAGGACTGACGCCGAAATGGACGCGGAAATAACCCAGGAGGCATTACGCTCCATTCTTTTGCCGTTTCACAGAGCGAATATCATTTGGACAGATTCCATTGACGCTTTATTGTGGGCTTTCGAGCCTTCCGAGTCGCTCCCGGAGGGACACGAAGAACAGGACTTGGCAGGTGAGGGACAGATTTCGAACGTTTGTATTTCATCTCAGGCATCGACTTTCAACAGGGTCTTTACTGCCTTCAGCGGAGGATATCTACTGCCTTAATCAAGACGAGTGGCAGGATCAAGAATTGTGGATCAAATTTCTAAATCTGGTTCGCCGGAGACGCTCATTAGAGCGTGATATTCTCCTCATCGGCGTGAGCGTTGACAACTCGAACCTCGATTTCTGTCAATCCTATATGCAACAGTTAAGAGATCTCGGCGTAGAAGTGTTCAATTCGTGTGAGCGGCCCGAGAACATTGAAGAGGTAGAGTGGATTGCGACCTACTATAGGGAAAGAATCAAGACTCGTACTGTGACCTATTCTGGCTAGTGACCGAGTTGTACCTGCCGTGAGATATGGACAGATTCGTTTTGTAGGATGGTTAATATTTATCGTCGGTTGTCTAACCGCGACGCTATTAATGGTAATACTACTGCCTTGTGGGTTGGACTGCGGCGGATAAGCCTTCGGATCTTCGGCATGCATGTTCAATCATCTCGCGGTGGTTTTCAGGGTCTCCATTCTCGCTTGTAAGACGCTTGTTGCCTCCTACACTCGCGTTGCGCCAGTTCAATGGAAACTGTAACCGCATCGAACCAGGTGCAGACCTCTCTAGCTACTCAGCTACCCTCCGAGGTACTTGCAAAGATCTTTCTTTACACCAAGGAAGTGCCGCTTCACAATCAATCGTTGATCTCACCCCCCGACGTGGTTGCCAATGTCAAGAATGAGTCACAAGTTTGTCGTCGTTGGAGAGAAGCCTCCCTCGATTGTTCAGCCCTGTGGAATAATATTGCAGACTTTGTTCGGCCCGTTGCTGGATCATACCACAACTGGATCGAGCTCTGCTTGGATAGATCCCTTCCACTTCCATTCAAAGCGCAGATATCTTTCCCAACCCTAGTCCAATGGCAGGCGATGCGGCTTCCAGGGGCAGAACCACCTGAATTCCAGGCTACACGTAGCATGGCGATTCTTTTCACCAATCTCAAACAGCTTGGCCATCTGCAAATCTTTATCACGGCAAATGATTGTTATCCCGTAATCTCATATCTTCAAGAGCAGTTACGCCAACCTGCGCCAAAACTCAAAAACGTCGAATATCAACTCCATCGAAGTCCGAATAATAGGCATTTCAACGACCTCACCAAAATTTACTCAATCGACGCACCTCTCTTTTCTTCGAGTAATACGGTCGAGAAGCTACGTCTCCGTGCTATCAAAGTCACCCCCGAAATTGCACGCCAGTGTTTCTTCCATCTAACAGACCTGAAGGTGGAGTTCGACTCTGACCGTCCATACGATGCATCGACCTCCACGTCAGAGTGGCTTGATATTTTGAGATACGCACCGCACCTCAGATTCCTCCGAATCTCTGATTGGATGGAGGATAGAAGTAGAGGGCAGCCCAACCTAGCCAAAGTCGAGCTTCCTCATTTGGAGAACCTATACCTTGATAGAGATATCGGAGGCTGCTTTGATTTCCTCGATAACCTCATATTCCCTCCGTCGGCATCGTTTTCCCTTCATTGCCGTCACGGTATCCCAGGTGCTGACTGGAGGTCGATACACGCTTACCTCTGCAAGAACTACAATTTTATGGGCTCTCAACAAGATATCGCCTGCGTCAACGTTTCATTTGGTCGGTCTACCTTCGAATTTAGCGTGGAAGATAGAATTGGGCATTATTGTCTAGAGTTCGAGCTTTCGCCACGTATCGATGACGCTATAGAATTCTCCAATTACGAACCCCGCATCTCGGACTTGTTCAGAAACGTTGGGAATACTAAAAAGTTGTCTCTCTTCTTGTTGGGCAAGGACTCGGAGGGTGGAGACACAGCTAACGTCGAGGACCTTCGGGAAGCCTTACTACCTTTCAAAGAAGCGACGGTTGTCACGACCGATTCAATGGAAGTGTTCTTGTCCATTTTTGGAATGGATGAAGGTGGATGGGATGATGAGGACGAGGATGAGGCTGGAGAAGAACATGATGGTGCAGAAGAGGACGAAGGAGGGGATGAACTTAAGGCGATAGGTAATTGTGCCTTGCTTTGCCTTCACTGGCTAGATTTAACCGAGTTGATTATCTAGGGGCTTTGCTACCAGCCGCTTCTGGTATACGCTGCTTTAACCAGAACGACTTCTGGGATCCGGACATATGGCATAGATTGGTGAAATTTGTACGCAAGAGGAAACGTGCAGGGTGCAGTATCCTTCGCCTCGAGGCTGAAATTGAAGAACTGGAGATACCTGGAACAGATCAAACTTGCCAAGAGTACATCGACGCTATCAAAGAGCTCGGTGTGGAAGTTGTCGCTCGTGTTAGATAAAATGTGCCAACCACGGTAGATATATACAGACATTTCATTATCTGCATAAGTATTTATTCTCTCCTGAAAGCGGTGCTGCCTATTTCACCTGAAGCGATCTCATTCCTGGCTATTTTGTTGAAGCAGCCCCTTTGGCAAGCTTGTTGATGATCGTTGTATCGCAAGTGAGTGGTCCAGCTTGAGGGCAGGTCATCCGGTAATGCTCTCATGATATCGGGAATTCGAGTCACAGTCGAGGTGAGTACATGTAGTCTTATGAACTCACGCACTCGTCATCGCGTGACGTTCCGAACGGGTTTGCACATAGGAGTATCACTCGGAAGAGCGATCCCTGTTATCCCGATGAGACCCAGACCACCGAAAAGACCAATCGGGGTCTTTGCCCGATGGCTCAACAAATATTCAGAACTCCATTCCCGCTTAACACTCTTCCTCTCTCCCTCGATCTGCAAGCAAAAGGACGGAAAGTTGAGGAAAATTATAGCGTTGAACTACATGGGAGCACCCACAGCTGCTCAAGTGCCCCCCGAGCTCCTTACAGAGATCTTCCTCATCATTCGCGCCAAGCCCGCCCGCCAGTGGGAAAGTACCCGGGGAATAACGTTACCAAACAGTATAATCGAAGATATCAAGCACGTATCCCAGGTGTGCAGAGAGTGGAGACACGCAGCTCTCGCCTGCCGGTTTCTTTGGACAGACATAGCAGACTTCGAGCGGCCATTCGTCGGTACATATCAGCAATGGGTTCGACTCTTGCTTGAGAGATCATATCCCCTCCCATTCAAAGCCCAAATCAGCTTCTCCGATTCTCCCCAAAATACGACGGCACGCAGGAATCATTTCACACAGTCGATTCAAAATCCAGGATCCTCCCAGGTTCTTTTTAGACCGACCCAAGCCATGGAGCTGCTTTCCAACCATCTCGATCGGGTATGCCACCTCAGGATCACCATTGCAGGCAGAGATTTCCTTGCCGCTACGTCGTACTTCGAGACCCGTTTGCGCCTATTGGCGCCGAACTTGAAAAAGTTCGACTATTTTCTCAAACAGCCAGAACTCAGGAGGCGCTGGGATCATCCGCAATACCTATTGATTCATGAACTCGATGAACCTCTTTTCCCTACAACCACCAGACTTGAGGAGCTGAAGCTCCTGAACATCAGATTCCCTCCGGAGGTTGCGCGCCAATGCTTTTCCTCTCTCACGAGCCTTGAAGTAAAATGTGGCCCGCATAACGCCTGTTTCGACGAAACATCCACCACTGCAGCATGGCTCGATATCCTGCGTCATACTCCTCTTCTCCGAACGCTCCGTTTGAATGACGCTGGTTGGATGAGTTGTGAAAGCAGGGTCCCCGCAAGAGCCATGATGATTGAGCTTCCTCATTTGGAAATGCTCGTTCTGGAACGATACATACAGAACTGCGTCGACTTCCTGAAGCACGTCAAATTCCCTGCCTCGACCGCGCTATGGCTTCAATGCCCTTGCGATGACATCGAAGACATCGAGCCTTCTGATTGGGAATTCTTTACAGCGTATCTTTGCGATAACTACAACTTCGTGGACCGTCAACAGGATATCGCCATTGTAGAAGCACACTTCATCGGCTTCGAATTCAGCATCCACGTCCAAGATGCATCTGGCCGCGTCCCTCTTTCGGTCGAAATCTTAGAAGATACCTGCCTCAGATCAATTTCTCCATATGTGTTTTCGCTACGAAGGTGGTTTGAGACAATGGGAAATGCCAGGGAAATTCGCCTCTTTCTGGAGCGAGCTCGTGAAATGGACATGGAAGCACCAGGGCGAGAGGTGTTCCGTGCCGTACTGTCATCATTCAGAGAGGCTACAACGTTGACGGTCGATTCCCTGGACATGCTACTCGAAATTTTTGGATTGGAAGCAGGCATAGCCGGTACGGAGCTTTACAAGCCTTTATTTCATGCTGCAATATTCTGAGCGCCTACTAGGTGTTTTGCTGCCCGCTGTCTCCAGTATACGAGGCTTCTGCGCTGACGGGTATTCCAAAGAGACTTGCCACAGGCTTGTGGAGTTTATCGACAGAAGGAAATCGGCGGGGTGCAACATCTTACAACTTGAAGACCGGATATTGCCTGAATATGCTTTGTACGATTCCGACGAGTCTGACATCCATTGGCGCGCTGACAAGCTACCATACTACTATGTTGGTCCCTTGCGAGAGTTCGGTGTCGCGATTGAGGCTAACCTTAGCCCAAAGCAGTTTTTGAGGGATGTAATCGTTGGCAACGAGTATCAAATATACGAGTAGTCGAATAATCAGATGTCTCTTTCATCATTAGCCAATCATTGGCATGGCTGAGATCATAGGTGCGCTTGGATGCCCGTATTTTTGAATAGTATGATGGCCTTGGCTTGAGGTAAGTTCGTAGGCAAAATGTTTCGAGGAACTGTAGCGGTCGTCAAGGTGAGAGGGTAAATATGACGGACGGAGATAAGGCGTGAAAACGCGCAGTGGCGCAATTCCCATGCCTGTCTTCACGTGACCTAGACGCGCTACACGTGGTCTATTGCTTATGGTAATCAACAGAGTTGGAGGTTGGGAATCGATTTTCGGAATCTAAACGCGTCTTGTTTCCCCGCCCTCATCTGCCCTTTCACCAGCGCCCCCTTCTCCACCAACCATGCCCAGAAAAGCCGCCGCCAAATCCGATGCAAGCGCTACAGAAAGTACCGAGCCTCGTCGCTCGTCTAGAATCAAAGATCAGCCCAAGCCAGAACCCGTAGTCAAGAAGGCTGCTAAGCCCAGGGCTAAAAAAGCCGACAAGGAAGACAAAGCTGAAGCTGCTGAACCCGCCGAGAAACCCAAGTCCACCGCTGGAAAGAAGCGTAAGGAACCTGAGGACGCAAATGGCGCTGCTGAGGGAGAGGCCGCCACCGAACCACCAGCAAAGAAGGTAGGCTCGTCACACATTGTCAAAACCCTCGGCGTCGCTTACGGTTTGCCTCCAGGCCAAGCCAGCATCTAAGGCTAAACCCGCCTCAAAGGCAAAGACCACCGAAAAGCCTGCCTCCAAGGCTACAAAGCCCGCCTCGAAGTCGGCGAAACCCGCTTCAAAGGCTACCAAGCCAGCTTCCCGTGCTGGATCTGCGAAACCCGCATCACGCGCAGGCTCTAAGAAACCTGCATCCAAGGCGAGTTCTGTTTTTGGTTGTTATCGGCCTGAATACTGACCTTGTGCATTCAGGTTGAGGGACAGGCGCCCGCTGCCGCTGCCACCACACAAGAGCCTATCGCTGAGGAACCCGAGGCTGAGGCTGAGGCCGCTGCGCCTGCTGCAGAGGAAGCTACTGCTACTGTGCGTCCTCCCTTGATTTGATCAGCGAACCACTGTTCTGACAGTCGTCATGTTATAGGCATAATTATCCGATGAACCAGAAATAACTGTCCCGTCTCGGCAGGAGATTACGACATGTAAAGTGTATCCCCGTACCTTAGATCTCATAAAAGTATGAGATATTGTCCATATAAACCTCGTCGTGCTTTCGTCCTTGCTTTCTGAACTCTCTCCTCCTTATCCTACTGTACACGTGTACTCCCTGTTGTATGTTGTACAAGCCACCTTTTACTCTCTCCCGCGTTTCCTCTATTTCTCTCTTCCTTATTTTATTGGCTTTTGAAACGCGATCTCACACCCTATTCCTTCTTTCCTGTAGAGGTCTCCCCACCGTTTCAGAGGCTTTCTTGGTTCCATCACATTATCTGTTGTCTTTTTAGGCGTAGGCTTATTCTCCATGTTGGCTGCGGTTCATGTACGTAGTTAATTCTTGATTTAAATATGTATATATTTTCCGAGCTCAAGCCCGCATTCATCATCCATCGAAGGCACAGATGTTCATCGAGAGAGACAAGGAAAGGATAGCAAACTGGTGCAGCAGATATATTACATCCTCGAGTCAAAGTCAATAGGAATGGGACGTCACGTATTGTAAAGCACTAAATAATTAACCCAGGTGAGTAAAGTCTGTCAAGTCTAGTGTGGAAGTGGAATGATTGTCTGAAAGTATGAAAGAACTAGCACGTCCATTCGTGTGTAGGAGTCATGACAATGCGGAAATGGGATTAAAGTTGATCAAAGGGACCAAAGGAGTGGGAGCGATTCTTATTACAACAGTCTTTCTTTCGCAGAAACCGTTCGGATCCAGATTTCTCCGGGACGACTGTAAAAGGATATGAGAATCGATACGGCCAGGGGAAGATGGTAGTCAACAAACCTCTTTTCTCTCATGATGCGATAAACCATCTTTCTATCTTGCTCGACAGGAAGACCCTTTCCACCATGTTGCTGCCTTGGTCGAGGAGGGAAAGCACCTGGCCCACATCTGTCCTGCAGATCGGCCAACGCTTCATTTGTTCCTTCCGTTTCCAGCACGATGGTCCCATACCAGCCGGGATCCACGAACAAATCTTTGCTACCAGGAATCGGTATCCTCGTTGTACCCTGGAAAGGGCTGCCTCTTATGTTGTAAGAGTTAGGAACCCTGCCACCCCGAGGAATGGGGCGGATTTGGAATGACGATCGATGGACCCAGCGAACGACATTATGGAAAGCCCCTTGAGGACTAAGCACGCCTGCATTAGTATGGTGCGGCGAATGCACAGCAAGAGAACATACGTTTCTGTCCGGACTCTGTCCTGCAAAAGTTGGAGATTAGCAGCAATCTCCTCTCCCCAAGGTTCAATGTTGATGTGTGCGATAGGGTTTGAAGAGCCTGGGCCACTGCGGATGACTCGGTGGAAGTATGAGGGAGGGAAAGCCAAGGTCGGGAGGTATTTGGGTAGGTCGCCAGCAGCAACATAAGTATAGTCAAGGTCCTGTAAACGATGGTTAGTCTTAGCGAAGAATGTCAAAAAGCCAGATTGCTCACAATAAGGTAACTGCCGTCCCAAACAAGTCGACCGACGTTGCCCTCGTCACCAACAGCTACATCCCACACCACGTCACCCATGCGCATCAAATGCGAGACTCCTGCCCTCCTAAGCTCAGCCTCACACTCTAGCACACTCTTGTCTGACAACCAGTCGCCATCTGGTGAAGGCACGAAGACCCGAAGTAACGGCGCTCGACGGAGGCGGAACAATGGAGACTGGAAGCCCGAGCTTCCTCTTGAAACGATAGGAGGTCGTTGAGGAGAAGCAGGATCACGATGACCATTTTGTGAGTGTGAGAGGGCGGACATCGTTGGTGATGGTGCTCTGCTTCCTGGCCGAGAGCCACCGCCTCTGCCGTTTTTCCGCGCTATACTGGACTCTTTCTCAGCCTGAGCACGTAGGCGAAGAACTACGCGGGTATACGAGCGAGTAGCAGCTGAAAGATTGGCTACAGTCTCATCAAGAGATTGATCCCGATGTGAAGGATGCACGCCTAAGGAATGGATGTACAATGCTGCAACTCGGGCGTATTCATGTGTAGGAGTGGAAACTCCGCGCATATAGTCGTTCAAATCCTAGAGTAAAAGGTAAGTCGTCAGTATAAAGTTAGGTTCAGTGAGTTGTCGGAACATACTTGAAGAGACAGCGACAGAGGTTCGGGATCACCAAATGTCCACGTCCTATACCCAACGGTCTTCAAGAACCGCTCCAAAACGGCCTCCCGCGTTCCTGGATTCTGCACAACACGAAATCGGATCTCTCTTGATATGCTCAAGATCATGCACCAGTCGTAGAAGGAAAAGTAGGACAAGAGATTTGTGAGAAGCGGAGGGTTGGTCAAAAAGTCGGTCAAACGATCCTTGCCGTCGTTCGGAATTTCCTCAATCGAGGGTAATCCTTCCCCTGGCTCTCCTTCTACAAATTCCCCATTCTCCTGTCGATCGAGTCCATCCGATGGTCCCAGATTCTGAGAAATTCGGGGAGAAGGACTCTCCGATGCCGAGTGGAAAGCCCCATCTTCTCCCAATTCACTTCCCAAAAAGTCGCCTCGTTGGTCTTTCGAGAAGGGTGAAAGCATCGTGACTCCATCAGACTTGGCGAATGGATCGTCATTCAGAGGCACCCCTAACGGATCTCTGTCCACCATCATCTTGTTAGGAGGCGGTGGGCCTATACTTGAGGCCAAATGTGGCGGAGGGCCAGGAATGACAGACACTGCAGGGGGAGGTGGCTGCTGTCTCGCCATACCCATATCCATAGGTCCTGGAGGAGGGTATCGTTGTGCCTGTTGCTCCTGATAGTGATGCTGTGGAGGTCGTTGCTGGAACTGATTTTGCGGGTGCGGTTGTTGAGGTGGAGACATTGACTGAGGCCTATCAGGCCCACTACCAGGCCTCTTCTGTGATTTTGAGGACCGGATAGACGCCACATCACTTGGAGGAGGCTTCTTGCTCAACCGTCTACCTTTCGTAGGTGACGCTCGAGAAGGTTCGGGTGACATCCTCAGCTGAGCCGCAGCGTCTCTCGGAGGCGAGTTAGATGCTCTTGGCCCACGAGGTGGTTCGGGGACTGGCTGTTGAGGTTGTTGGAATGATTGTCGGTGGGACGGGGGAAGGTTATTCGGGTTCTGATGGTGAATCGGGAGCTGAGGAGCATGAATGGGTTGGGGAGTGTGGATAGGTCCTTGTTGCGGTGGCGGTGGTCCTCTGTCATTCCACCTTATCGAGTTATTCCTGGGTGGGCCCTGTGGTGGTTGCTGAAACGCACCAAGGGGCGGTGGCTGCTGCTGGGGCTGAGGAGGAAGGCCCCGTCCAGGTTGATTCACCGAGTTTTGGCGAAGAGGATACGGCCCATCCAGGGATTGCTGGGGAGGTCCACGTACATGCTGGTTCAATGAATTTGCACGACCAGGATAGGGTCCATCACCATTCTGCAGGGGTGGTCGATAAGACTGAGGTGGTGGTGGAGGCTGCTGGAACTGATGAGGGTTCTGGAAATGAGGCGGGGGAGGCTGTTGATGCTGGTGGTGCCGGGGTTGATGCTGAGGAGGCACGTTGTTGAACGGCTGCTGCTGTTGCTGCACCTGGTCAACTGGTGGCGCCATAGAACGCGGCCGATCAGGACCACGATTAGGTTGAGTTGCATGTGGAGGTGCAAACTCGTGTACTGGTTCTGGATCGACAGAAGCCATTGCAGCGAAGATGAGAGGTTTACCTCTCCCGGCTAATGAAGGCGGGGCAGACGGTGGCCCCACAAATGACTGGCGGACGCTTGTCCTGCGAGATTGTGGTTGAGGCTGGGGCGGTGAGACAGGGGGTGACGGTTGTTGCTGTATAACATTACGTTGCTGTTGCGTAGGTGGGGGTGGGGGTGGAGATAGGTCGTCCGTGCGTACATCCTTGTACACAGAGGAACGAATTGAGTGTGAGCCTAGTGAGCTCGAAGAGGCACCCATAGTGGGGTTGCTTTGTAGGCGAGCAATGTCTGGGGCGGACGGGCCAGGTAGGTGCTTCTCATTTTGAGCAACCTGAAATAAGAAAGCACAGAAATGAATGAGGTATGAGATCGAGATGTGCTATGCTATTCTTGACGACAAACACGCACCGGAGTGACTTGATCATTGAAGACAGACGCCTCTTGTATCCGGGGTAATTTCCGGTGAGAATCAGGCGAGCTAGAAGGACTTGGTAGCGGAATCTGGCTTAGTTCCTGTTGTTGAATAAGGTTTATCAATAGCCGTTACGAAAATGAATGGAGAACGAAGTGATAGTGGGCATGAGGACACCACGACTTCTTTGACAGTCCCTGACCGGGGACACGTTCACATCACGGTGATAAGAATGAGAGAAATGAGTTTTCCGGCGGTATTAACGCGTCATGATGCATTGTGCCGGAGAGAAGGATGATGTTTGTCCTTCATCAAAGAAAAATTGGAAGTGAATAATTACCTTTTGCATTCGTTCCGGCGTTTGCTGCATATATGTGCTTGTAGGACGAGATTTTGGCATCGAGCCATTGGGCTTCACTGGCGGAGGTGGGGCGACCTGCCCTGACCCAAATACATCTTCCGTTGGCTTGGAGGTGCGCATATTGGTACCGTTGCCATCGTCTTGGTCGGGGTTTATCCGTCTTCCATAATTAGTGTCCGTGAGCAAGTCATGACGTGAGGGATCACTGAATTTCTCCAATGTGGATCTGCCGTTGTTCACAGGCGGCGTAGGTGTGTGTGAAGTGGTAAACCCATTTGCTGGCCGCTCTGGCGGTCGCGCAGTGACTGGCACTGAGGGTTTGGATGAGGTGTCGGTGTCATGTGGAGGAGGTGGAGGAGGTTGCATGGGTTCCTCAGGAAGATTTTTGTCACCTACGGGACGAGGAGGGGGAGGTTGCGATGTAGGAGGTGATCCCTGAAGAATCGTAGAGTCCTCGCCTGCGATGACGCTCCATAGATGGGCATATTCTCCGGAAAGTGCGAAATCAGTGGCAGAGGCGGGACGAGGTTCCGCCGGTGGTGGAATTAACGTCGAAGAAAGTATAGGCTTCGGTGCGGGAAGAGGCTCAACCTGAGGAGGAGGAAGTGGTTTGTCGATGCTAACACGCGAAATGGGACGTGCACGAGGCTGCGCTTGAGCCTGAGGGTACGAAGGACGAGATTGAAGCGGAGGAAGATCCTTTGCCTGTACCAAAGGATTCAGAAGCATAGTAAGCTATGAAATCAAGAAAGTGAAGATGTGATTTCGGCGTACCTTCTGGTCGATAGTATCACGTCGAACCTGGCCATTTATGGGCATTCCGTTAGATATTGCCCTGGTACTGTGACTTCGATGCTGTGCAACCGGATTGACATCTCTCCGAGCTGAACTTGCCAGTGTCATGGGTCCAGATACGACAGCCCTCTGAGGCTCATTCTGAGAGGCAGTCGTCGCGAACCGAGCAAATAGAGGGGTCGCGGGCGGAGATGATGGGGTATTCGCAGTCACACTCGGCCTCGGAGGAGCTGGAGCTTCCTGCTTGCTCTTTTTACGAAGGAAACCAGCCATCGTGAGCAGCCAAGATAGACGGTATGCCCCCTCTTTCGATAGCTTCGCTACTGGGAATGCTAAGGCGAGAAGCGGGCGTTGTTAACCTTAGGGCCGAGCCAGAGCCAATGCATGAAGGCGGCGACCATCCATGATTACATAATTTTCATAAAAATTGCGATTTCGAGGAACGTGGATCAAATTCAGGGCAGCTAGTCTCGGATCTCCCACGACCCTTCCAGCATTTCGTCCAAATTAGGACGACCTGCTAAGGGTCTGGGCAGTTGCCAACACATTTTGGCGGTTTGTGCAAATGACGTCAACGTCAGCTTATGTCACCAAGCTCCTCCCTTTTTTGGTCTTCTGCCTGCCCAGCTGGCGACATTCGTACCGTCGGTTTACTACCCCAAAATAACTTCCTAGCAGACTTAAACGTATAGAGAAGGAGTATAAGCTCTATAGCATAAATAACAGGGGTAGGAAGTCGCGGGGAAAAAGAATACATTGGCGTGGTTCGAACGCTCGCTTGCTTTATTTGACTTCTGACGCGTTACCACTACACTACTACGGAGCCTGGAGCTGGCGACCCCTTAAATATATAAACCGTTGAGACAAGGAAACGCGAAATCGGCATAATTCCAAGTGACAAAAGGCTGAAAATGCGTATGCCGCCTCTTTGGATGTTATCGCCATCAGTATATCTCAACTCAATGCAATATTAACTGCGAAACTCTTCTGTTAGCTGAATGTTCTAAAAAGGGAGGAGTATAACATAAGCAGATGTTGACGTCATTTGCACAAACCGCCAAAATGTGTTGGCAACTGCCCAGACCCTTACAGCAGGTCGTCCTAATTTGGACGAAATGCTGGAAGGGTCGTGGGAGATCCGAGACTACAGGGCAGCAGGCGTTGTTTCCCTTTCGGTTGGAGAGCTCAATACAATAATCATTGACAGACGACATGGTGCTCGTATGATCAAGTCGCTTCAAGGCAGAGTTGAAGGCGCGGCAACTGTCCTGCTCAGGCTGGCTACGGCAGCCGTGGAAAACACACATCAGTGAGAAAAGCTTGAAAACCCTTGCACACCCTGTTGGAGAGAGCTGGCATCGAAATTCTCATTCGGTACGAGCCAGAAGAGCCCATACAATGACCTCATCCTTGGAAGCCTAAATTATGAAGATCTTGCACGGCCGAAGGCAAAAGTATGAGGCCATAATTAACGATGATCGGAAGTGACACGCGTTTTCCAATCTCCCGCAAACCGGGCGCTGGGATCAATAATCATGACTGTTACAAAGAGTCGGGCCAAAAAGTTGTACAAGTTTGTATGATACTTCAATTCAAAAAGAAAAAGAAAAGAGAACAGCTAGCTTTCGTTCTCATACCATACATTGCGAACCGTGAAGATCCTGTCTATCTCCTCGTTACTCGAAGTATAGTCAGATTCCTGGAGACTTTCCAGAGAAGGATAATATAGTGGTATATGATCCCACTCATTCTCCCTGTCACTCTGATCCGTATCTGCCCCAGTGGATGTGAATGGTTCAAAGATACTGTCTCCTGATGGCCTATGTATAGAGAAGACCTTCATAAACGTGGGATGCTTTGAAACCTCTATGCCCCAAATAGACCGTATCTTCGGAAGGCATCCAAAAGCCTTCCACATCTCGATATCTGAGGGGCCACAGACGTAGTGAAGGGTCTCAAGATGCTGCAAAGGGCAGATGCGTGGAAGATTGCGCAAAAACGTGTATGATTCAGTGGGGAGCCAGAGACGAAATGGTGAGCGAGGGCATGCTGAGCCGTGCTGAAATTTGAATGTGACAACATAATACTGATATTGGCTATCATAAGGAGGTTCAATGACCAGGGTTGTAATGGGGGCACCCGTACGGTTGATGTCAGTGATAGTAACCAATAAATGTTGCAATGCTGATGGTTCGATCGCACCTCTGTAGGGGTCGCTGGCAATTATAGCTATCACCTCTGCCGATGGCGTGTATGAAATGTGCGAGATGAAGAAGTGGGTTTCTTCAACATAAGATCCGACATAAAGGATTCGGAGATTCTCCAAGAGGGGGTGGCTGCGAGTCGTACGTGCCTTGCTCCACTCTCTATCCTCATCACTCACGGCTTTGAAAACGTCAAGGAGAGTCAGATGCAGTAGACCCGGAAGCATTTCAATAATCCGTATCGCCTGCCGCACGCAAATCTGCTGAAATACACGATACTTGCTGTCTAATAGGCTGATACCCAGGTTCGTAATTAAGGGCAGTGGCACCCGCGGAGACGCATTCAGAGTGAACATGCCGGTATTGACTAGGTCTATTCTGACCAACGCTGGGGCCGATATAATGAGTCTATTGATATCGACCTCACGTGGAAACTGATGACGGGGAGGTGCTTGATTGTATGCTACAATGAGTGACCTGAGTTTGGGATAGGGCCCAGAACTTTCGAGGAATTGTACAAATTGTGAACAACCGTCGAGCCGGTCTGGGTTCAAAGTCTCGTCAGCCAGGAGGGTAAGTGATCCAGCTCGGGGAAGCAGCTGGCAAGCCAGAGAAAAGACGTCATGGGACGATGCTGAAATGAGGCTAACGTTGACGATTAGCGAGATGGGAATCTCTCCCATTCTTGCCAGGAGGTGGCGAGCTAGGTCTGGAAGTAGGATGCAGGGCCATCGCCAAAGCGCCTGTGTGTCGAGAGCAAGTTTACGCCAGGAAGAGCATACTTGCGTGACCCGCAACCATTCTCTCTGCATCTCTGGACTCTCAGCCGCCACTTCAGCAATATAAGACCAGATTTCCAACAGTATGTCATCGGGAAGCGTTGCCACATCGGTTAATGCGTTTTGGCGCGTCTTCCACGAGGTGATCTCCTCTTTCCAGGCAAGTATCTGCTTCTCGTACGCTCGGACGTTAATCTTCAACTTGTCTATTTCCTCCCAGATGAGAGTAGATGCGTGCTGTCTCGCCGGTTTCGCACTGCAAGCGTTGGTAATGGATGAGAAATCCAGTACTGTTGGTATACCTGATATGGCCGATCATTAATCAATACCTTACGCTGGTTCGCCCAGAGATTGCTAGCCCTCACATTGCAATGAAAATGGTGTGAGGGAATCCATCGGTGAACGCTGGCAAGAAGTCGTGATGATGATCAAAGGGGAAGAGTTGAAGTCGTTTGATCAATCGTACAGGGGCTTTCACACGATGATCTTTCCGTAGATCATTATGCCGTCAAAGCAAGCGTCAAGAGATTCCATGTAGAAGTAAAGATTAGCATGACAAACATTGAGTAATAATGGGGAAAAGGTATCGTAAATATGTACCAGTAATCTATCGTACCATATCAAGCCAACTATAGGCAAGGGAAATAAGTAGTGACCATCGAAGAACCCAATAAGATATCTACCGTAGTTCTAATATTGCGTCCATGATTTGCGAACCTTCAATATTCTCGTGACCTCTTCGTTACTAGAAGCATGGTCCGAGGGCGCGATATGCTCGAGGCGAGGGAAGTATAGCGAGACCGGGGGTATTGGGAGGGCGACCCCGCCAGGTGTCCCGTCAATGTCAACATTGGTGGGTGGATCGAAGATACTATCGTCCGACGACCGGAAGCTGGCGAGGACTTTCATAAGTGTCGGATGTTCCTCAATCTCGATTTGCTTGATAGTTGACAGATGTGGTAGGGACCCAAGAGTCTTCCATATTTCGGTTTCCGACACATATAGGTCGTACCAGAGGGTTTCGACTTGTTGCAGAGGGCAAATGGATAGAAGGTCACATAGAAGAGTTGGATTCTCCAGCTTCAATAAGAAACTGAGTTCGGGGGCAACGATATTGGAACTCAAGTAGAGTCCCAAGAAATAGGCAGGAAGCTTCCCTCCTATAGGAATGGAAATCTCCAAACCTCTACAGTGGCCACCTAGTCGATCGAAATTCGCTGTAGCAGCCATTAGTGCGCTCAACGACATAGGGTGAACTGCATCCCCCGAGATCTCTATTGTAACTTCGGTAGCCTGCATGTAAGATATATGGCGGAAGAAAAATTGACATTCTTCCGCCTCGTCCGCTACCCAGAGCGACTTCAGATTTGGTAAGAAGACAGGGGAGGGTTGTTCTTTGCTCCACACTCTATCCTCATGTGTGATTCCTTTGAAAGAATCGACTAGAGTCAGACTCTGCAGATTCGGAAGGATTCCTAGGGTCTCTATCAGCTGACGAAAAAGTACTTGAGTGGGTCCATTTGTCATGAGACGGATATCCAAGAGCGTAATTGGGGGAATTTGTACCATGGTAAGATCGCCAATATATGATTTCAGATTCAGCATGCTTGTGTTGTCGAAGACTATGCCCGTGAGGGCTGGCGCCGAAAGAATCAGTTTCGTTACGTCAGGCTCAGATTCAACCTGACGGCGCGAAGGTGGATTATCATAGGTGATGGACAACCACTTGAGTCGATGGTAAGGTCCGGACTGCATGAGGGACAATACGAACTCTCCGCAACTTGTGATCCCGAATGGGGTCAGGGTATTGGAGACTTTCAGGCTGAGCGACTCGGCCCTCTGAAGCAGTTCGCTAGCCAGAATGAAAATATTCCTAGCATTACTCGCGAATGGCGTCCTGCTGATTTGGTCGATATCTACGAGCAATGAGATAGGACTGGGGCCTGCTCTTTCAAGCAGACGGCTTGCGATGTTCGGAAGCATGATGCACGGCCAACGCCAGAGGTTCTGGGTATTGAGGGCCAGCGTGCGCCAGTGGGAGCAGACTTGCGTTACATGTAACCATTCTCTCTGCATCTCTGGACTCTCTGCGGCCACTTCGGAGAAATAAGACCAAATTTCCAGTAGGATATCATCAGGAAGCGTCGACACGTGGGTCAACGTATTTTGGCGCGCCTTCCACGAGAAGATCTCCTCCTCCCAGGCGAGTATTTGCTGCTCGTAGACACGTATATTGTTCTTCAATCTGTTTATCTCCTCTGAGATGAGAGTAGACGCGTGCTGTTTCGCTGATTTCGCAATGCAAGCGTCGATGGTGGATGAGAGATTGAGGACTGTTGGTATACCTGTAAAGCTAGCCATTAATCGCCGCTACGGTCTAACGGATCACCAGAAGGTTGCTGGGCCTCACATTGTGATGAAAGGGGCAGAAAAGAGCCCATCGGAGAATGCCGTCGATCCTTCTTATTGGTGGTGAAAGGAAAAGATCATTGGCAAGGGGTTGATCAGTCGTAGGCTGAGTTCACACGGTGGTCTTTCTGCATATAGTAGAAGTTGAAATTGGTGAGATAAACATCGAGTACCAAAGGAGAGAAGGTATCGGAAATATGCACTGGTAGGCTGTAATATCCCTGTCAATTCAATTATAGTCTAACTCGAACGTCCGTGAAATAGTGATGAATAATATGGCATTAGGATATCCACCAGTGTTGTAATGTTACATCCATGATTTGCGAACCTTCAGTATCCTCATCATCTCTTCGTTAATGGGTGCTTGGTCCGAACGTTCGATACCCTCAAGGCGAGGGAAATACAGTGAGCCCGTGGGTATAGGAAGGACAATCTCGCAAGGTGTCTGGTCAGTGCCAACATTGTTGAGTGTGAATGGCTCGAAGATACTATCACCCGACGGGCGGAAGCTTGCAAGGACTTTCATAAGTGTCGGATTGTCGTCAATCTCAATATCTTTGATACATTTGAGATGAGGTAGGGTCCCAAATGTCTCCCAAATCTCTGTCCCTGTCTCGTCGAGGGTGAACCAGAGAGTCTCCAATTGTTGAAATCGATGGATATATAGAGGATCGCAGAAAGATGACAGAGTTTCCAGCTTCAGTATGAAAGAGAGACGGGGGTTGGCACTATCGGAACTGGGGTAGAGACCGCAAAAATAGGAAGGGAACTCGTCGTCGTCTTCAGAAATGGAGATTTCCAAATCTCGAAGTGGGGGACTCAAATATCTGTCATCAGTTGTAGCATCCATTAGTGGACGTAACGCTGTAGAATGTACTGCATCTCCAGTGAATTCTAGTGTCACTTCGGTAGATGGCGTGTAGGATATATGCCGGAAGAAGAACTCCAGTGTTGTTTCATCTGATGCTACCCACAACATCTTCAGGTTGCCTAAGAGAAGGGGAGAAGGGTGCCTGTTGCTCCACTCTCTGTCTTCGTGAGTTACCGCTATGAAAGTGTCCACGAGCGTCAGACTCTGCAGACTAGGCAAAATTTCGATGGTCTGTATGCCTTGAGAAATCGATATCTGATGGGGTGTATCTTTTTCGAGACGGATGTCTAGGAATGTGATTGGGGGAACTTGAGTTGGCTTGTATGATTTCAGGTTCAACATACTGATGTTGTCAAGGATGACATTGGTGAGAGATGGAGCTGAGAGAATGAGCTTGCACACGTCAGGTTCAGAACGCATCTGAGGTTGGGAAGGGGAGTCGTCGTACTCAACGGATAACGAGGTGAGTCCATGATGAGGCCCGGATTGCATAAGAGATAGCATAAATTTCTCGCAATCCGCTATACAGGATGGCCTTAAGGTGTTAGGGCCTTTCAGGCTGAGCGATTCCGCTTGACAAAGCAGACGACTTGCCAGCGAAAACGTATCACGAATGACATTGATGGGCATGCTCGAGTTTGCAATCTGGCCGACGTCTATGAGTAGCGAGACCGGATTGCTCTGGGCTCTTTCAAGCAGTCGCCATCCAATATCTGGTAGCATAATGCATGGCCATCGCCAGAGTGACTGTGTATTGAGGGCAAGTGCACGCCAACGGGAGCATACTTGCGTTACCGACAACCATTCTCTCTGCATATCCGGGCTCTGAGCGGCCACTTCAGCGAAATAAGACCAAATTTCCAATAATATGTCGTCAGGAAGTCTTGCCACGTCACTAAGAGTGTTTTGACGCGTCTTCCATGAGATGATTTCGTGCTTCCAGACTAGTATCTGATTCTCGTATGCCCGGATGTTGTTTCTCAACTTGCTGATCTCTTCCCAGATGATTGTAGATGCGTATTGTTTCGCCGCGTTTGCACTACAAGCGTTGACGGTGGACGGAAAGTCCTGGACCAACGGTACACCTGGAATCCTTCAGTCAATTGGATCAAGGACTATACAGCTGAAGCTTCATTGCTCTCACATTGTGGCGAAAAGGACAAGAAGGACGGCGTTGGCATTGGCCAGGAGTGTTTGTTGTGGCGACGGTCGAGAGCTCGATGCGGCTGAGTTGGACGACTGGGACGCGTCTTGATTACGATCGTCTTCGCGTTCACATGACTCCCCACTGTTCAATCAATTCTGAAGAAAACAAAGATGACAACAAGCGGTGGGGCCGTTTTACTTCGATACTTTGAAAGACGCGCCGTTTACAAAAACAAGAAAATCAAATCGGGTTTACCTCGATGACCACGTGTAAATCGCGTCAATCTTTGATTCTAGACCATGTGGCCTTGCCAACGTTCACGTACGTGATGCAAGGACACGAGGCAATGACGGCACAAATGAGATAATAACCTCAGAGGCGGACCTCCGCAATAGTGGTTGAACAACCAGGATGGGTTCACGAAAGGATATCGGCCATCTGGTCGATACAAGCGTTATGACAGTTACGCCCCCTAGAATCTACGCAACCCAGTAAACACCCAATGAGTCGAATTCACTTGAACGAAAGCCAACGAGATGATGGCGGTTGAGCGTAAGAAACAGCATTGAATTTTGAGCATTGATCCCGATTTGGTCCCAATGCTCGGGATCTACCGAGGTGTCTCTACATTCTCTGCATCCAACGACGAGGACCGCGCCGTCGTGGCGGGCACTAGAATCACCACCATTGAGCAGCACTAGCAATGGCAGCAAGCGTCGTCGAGCAGGCAATCAAGGCGGACCCAGCAATATTGGTATCAGATCTGCCAATAGAGGGCCTAACCACCTCCGGCACACTTTCGATTCAAACAAGCCAAGAACTTGAACCGAACGTCCTCTACGCAATCCTCACATATCGTGGAGATCTGGCTTCGTGGGATTGGGCATTCTACGTGGCGAACCCGGAAGTTAAACCAATCGGTTCTAAGGGCACTTTATTCCACGTTGTTAACGCCTCCGACGCTGCAGATGACTGGAAGCTAGAAGTTCGATCATGCCCCGTCATCACTTCACCACTCGTCGTTGCAATTATTCGGTTATGCGATCTGGGTGAGCTAGGGACATACGAAGAGGTCGTAGGGCCGGATAGCTTGCTGTTGATGATGAAGACGGTAACCATACCGCCAAAAGGTGCTGCTGCATTGAACGGACGGCCACCCGAGTTCAGCTCAAGAACTTGGTTCTTGGATGCCATTTGCGTGCTGCATGACTGCTGTGTCGTCAACTGCGACGATGTGTGGATGCTGGAGAGGGAGATTCGAAACTTTGGGTTCAATGCAATGGATGGGTATCTCCAGAATCAAGGTACGTTCTGTCATACAATCTGCCTCCCTGATCTATCTCTGAGATTTCCTTACAGGGTGGACTTCATACATATCAGAACGCTGCTCTTGATTCTGAAGACTTTGCCATCCCAAAATTCCTTTTAGGGAGTCTATTCCACCATAGATGGGCTACGTCATGTTTTCGTCAGCTTGAAGCTCGACGAAGGTCACTTTCCTATTCACACTTGGTTGTAGGTTTGGGTGTGTAGAACGGGGCTCTTGTGAAAGAATCTGAGGGAAAAAGATGCTTTGGGTTTGGGTTTGGGTAATGGGCGTGCGATTGTTCTTTCAAGGGTTCGTATTTAACGCTTTCGGTTTTTGGAGACCACTCTCTTGGTTTGATGCGATGCATTTTGGTGTAGAGTACTCACTGATAATGGCACATAAACGCATATTATACACGCACGTTGGCCCGGGTGACCTCCCAACCAGTCGTACCGCGCTAATGCAACACAAGACTTCTCTGGTATATCAACGCTTTTATAAGAAAACGATGGGATTACGGTAACTCGGTAGGAAAAAGATATCGACGCAGCTGGCGACCATTTTACTCAAAGCATCTTATCAGATTACTATCAATTCAGTCAAGACCTTGTCTGCTCACTCGAGCTCTGTGTTCAACGATGAGAAATGCGCCACGCGAAAGATATTATCTCGGAGTCCTCAGTTCTGTACGTCCGCTCAAGACCGAGATCTTTCGGGCCGAGGGGCGGGAATATGGGCAAAAAACGACAGTGACGACCATAACGCCCGCCAAGACTATTCTGGTACCTGTGATGTCCCAATGGTCATTGTGACAGAGTGAAGGAGTACGGAAGTGGCTGGCGCTAGGCATCGTGATCAGCTCTGATAAATCGCGAGTGTTCAAATGGGGAGAGGGTCCTTGAATCGTAAAAAAAAACAAGTTATAACCAGATGATACGAAGCCTCGCCGACGCTGGGAAAGGCTCCACCTATCGAGTTTACAACGGACTATTCAATTGAGTGAGATGACTGTAAATGAAGTGCCTCTGAGCGTCATGGTGGCTTCACTTTCAGCGGTGACCCATTTAACACCGCCTAAGTGTGCCTGGATTATCGTAGAGCGGGCCAATCTCTGGTATTCATGGTACTCATCATTTGGCTCCAGTTCATGATCAATGAATCGCCATTCTGACTCAAAAAGACATATTTGATGGAATGCACGGACACTGCGGCCGCTAGAGGCTGATAGAGGTGTACAGTATCACGAGGGCTTCTGTATCCCCAAAGTGAATGGCGTGTTCGGAGCGAACGAGCAACGCGGTGGGGGAAGCGATATATTACAATTCTTGCAAGAAAACTCGACCAGCGTATCTAGTGTAAAGAAACAGAGGGAAAGGGTTTATATGCTCAAGACGAGGCGTAAGGAGCATACTTCCAGTACCTGCGTGAACATTACATCGTCAGGTGGCGCAGTGGAAGTCAAGTGTGGAAGACATACCCAGAATACCGCCTAGCGAAGACGTAAGGAATGAAGAGTTTCTTGAGAATCCAAGGGAATGGTGGCCAGTGAGGCTTCTCCTCAGGGGGTGTATGGCTACCAAGCATCGGTCAGCGTTGGTCTCATGAGGAGTATTATCTCCGACCCACCAAGTCATGAAAGGAACAGCAATGTATAGATCGGCATGAGACTTGGCATACGCCTCAAGCTTGGAGTTCATATCAACCATGTCCTTGTCTGTGAAGCCAGCAGCCTCGATCTTGGAGCTGGTGATATGTGCAACCTCGTCGTCCAAGTGGCCGTACTACATTGCAGGAATGTGAGCATGGGCTGCAAGCTTATTCAGTAGAATCTCGTACCAAACTTGGCTTGAAGTCAACCATCTTGAGTTTGAGGGCTTCCGCATTGAACTTGGCGTGATCAGCCTTGGCGTCTCGAATGAAGGCAGAGAGTTCGTCAAGTGTTGCATGTATAGCCTTGTGCTGCTCGGCTTCTCCGGAGAAGTCCATTTTCTCGTTGAGGAATGGGAACACGACAACTTCCTAAGAGACTCTGTCAGCCACCACCCCAAACTCATCATTGCAGATGAGAACCTACTTCGCTCTCGTGGTGGTCTTCAATGCAGAGCACCCATGCCTCGCAATAGCCAAGGAAGTTGGCGAGGTCGTCAAGTGGAGGATTGTCCAGGTTCTTCAGGATACTCTCGTAGCCCAATTTGAATGCCTGATGAGCTAGTGTAATGCGTCAGTGATAAGAACTACCAGACAGCTTGTCGACAAACACGTACCATTCACCATGTTCCAATGCAGCAAAGACAGTTTGTTCGGAGCCGGTCCCATGTTGATTGGCCTCCTAGCTGGGAGTTTGTATCGTGGAGTTTGCAGATAGAGGGAAGGTGAAGGCTGTTTCCACGCGGCGACTATTTAAGTGTTGACAAAGGATGTTCGCAGAACAATCGACCATCATCATCACGGAAGGCGTGTGGAAAGCTGTGACACGAATCAAGGTAGGCGCAGTAATTGGCAGGCCTAATTACCGACAAGTGATAGTTCTATTGACCAATTCTCGAAGGTTACCACATCCAGAACTCACCCACATCACCAATCCTCGGTTCTAGATTGGCCGCCGTCCATCAGACAATGGTTCATCAGTCACAGCAGTATATTCTGGCTCCAATCGTTTCATATCAATTGATCCCTTCTTGCGAATAATGCGGATACGGCGAGAGCGGGCTATCGAAGGGCATCTCAGCGAGAGATGCCAGCGAAGATCAGATTGAAAGAAGCCTGGCATGGACGCATCGTCGCACACGGATAAACGGGTTCTTCGGTAACACTCACATTCATCGGTGCGATTACTAATGACACCATTTTCATCAAAATGCCACATGGCGAAGATCTCCCTGATCGACGCTTGGCTCAACTTGAATCCCACCAGGTCAACCTGAAAGCCGACGAGGCTGACTGGACACTTGGCGATGCCAATTGCAAGTTACAAACAATCCTCGTCCATGGAGAGGGTACCATCTTTTCTTTCTCGCGTTCAAGTATAATCAATCTATTCCCCGATCCCATAGTAAGGTATAATTCAGACTAATCTGATACAAAGTAATATACATAGAATAATATCTGTCCACGAGGATCATGCGAACGACATGCCCGATGTAAGTTGCCCCTTGGCATCCGAATGAACGTATGAGCTCTCAGTTACGGTCACACCCTTAAACGGCGCTAATTTTGACGACTGGTTTGTGCCTCGTAGTGTTGAGTCACCTCCCATTCCTCCCATGGGATAACTACCGAACTCGACCGGTTCACTCCGAGTATGGAACAGTCGCAGGTTAAGGAACACTCTGTTCAATAGGTGAGCTTGCCGTATTGACGGAAGAATATTCTGGATTTACCGAACACCCATGGCCGTCGTGATGAATGTTGGCCAAGGCAAAGAGACGGGCTTCATCAGCTCAATCTTTGGTCCTTGGAGAGATTGAATGATGAGCACCACGATGTTCGTTATAGTGACAGCCAGGAAGTAGGCAATGTTGTCCCACATGAGCATATTGCTCAGCTTCGATCGGTGTTGAGACCATAACCGAATGAGGGTGAAGATGAGCACAGTGGTGTCGAATACGACAGAGGAGGCGAATGATATAGGCGACCAAGCAGGGATCGGATGAAGTACGCAGTTCGATCCAAACGCCGTCGGGGGACCGACAGAAGCACGGAGTTGCGATGCGACAGCAATCTTGAAGAGGATGGCTTTAGCCCTTGCATCTCGAGACAGGGATATGCTTCAACTCACCCAAGAACCAACGTTGATGAATAAGAGACTTCCTATGAAAGCCTTCACCAGCGTATTATTGCTCCACAAAGAGAAAACTCTGAAGCAGAAAATTATTCCAGCAGATGCAGTCACCAGCACAATTCCACCTTGGCTCAGCGAGGCTGCGAGCTGACAGTGCTGACTCTGGACTGATGTGAAGAATAGCCCAGTGATCAAAGAAAAAGGTCCTGCGTAGCGCAGGACTAAGAATGCCCACGTTCCAGGGCCCTTCCACTGAGCCTTGTTCTGAGAGCGATAAAGTTGTAGCTCCTGTGGTAGGAGAACAAGGCTACGATGACATTAAAGGTCAGTTTGTTGCTGATACCCATCGAGATCGGACTCACTAATCCCACAATACGAGCGCCGCTGAGGCTGCAACACAGATGGCGACTGCAACTAGAAACGGAAGACTATCAGAAACGGATTGGGGCGATAGGATTCATCAGTACTTACCAACTGTCCGTTGGATATCCGCGAAGCCCTCCGGGGTCACCCCTGGTGGAAGGGTAATCGTTATCGTGGCTGGAGGTGCGACTGCGGTGGCATCACCAGGAGAGGCCATACTTCACGGGAAGAAAATATGTCTCCGAACATATCGAACCCCTCGATTATAAAGGCGCAGGCTGTAACACAGATTCGATTGCGCTCACCGGCCCAAAGCACCCAATCTCCATCAGTTCGCTTGATCGCATTGCAAGATCTATCGTATCACTTGACCATGGTTCCAAAAGTGACGCACCATGCGCTTTCGGTGCCAAATATGCTGGATCAAAACGGACGTATCATTGTTTCCAACTTTCATCAAGCAAGTACATTGGAGATGACCTTCTCCGTATGAACTGGTGACCGATGCCTACCACGACTCATCCCAAATTGCGAATTGCAGCCATTCATTTGTGGATAAACCGCCCCCAAGCTTTTGAGTGTAGAACGGGCACAGTCTTGATTTCTGGAGCTCAAGATTCCTGAATCAGAATTCGGCGGTGTAAAGAGTCCGGTGCCTGAGCTACTATGAATAGTTCCAGGTAAAACCGTCGGCTCACTGGACGTCCATAGCCCATGGATTTGCCATTGGCTATGAGGCAGTTGCTGATATATGGGCTATGATTGGAGTATCAGGGACAATTGTTGTTACCTGGTCGAATTACAAGTCCACCCTATCCCGCTGCATATCACGCAACAGACTCACTTTTACTCATTGGAGTCATGTCCGATGGTGGCGTTCGAAACTTGAAGAGCTGGTGATCAAACCTTGGACGGTTTAGCCAACCGCTGCACCTCGTGATATGATGCTAGATCTCATCTAGCAGTTTCCGGACAACATGCATATGGGGCCGAGCCGGCCATAAATGGCGACCGTACGTACCCTTGCAACATTCCTCGTCTTGCAGTCGGATCCGGGTCCATGAATGACAGAAAGTAATGCATACTAGTCTCTCGGTTCGATAAGCTGATTAGAGGTTGTGGCGAGTCTGAATACCTCCGCCGTCTTGACAGAG